>JBANDB010000008.1:3600000-4316861 GCA_037576215.1 Armillaria gallica
GCAGCATCTGGTATGGAGGGGACGGGTCATACTTCTCAGCAAACCATGGCGACTTCCGGTGGTGTTCGAACATTGTCTTCAGCTAGATAGAAGGAGACGTTTAGATACGATACATGCCAGAAGAACCCGGCTACAAGACTAACTTGATTCGACGAAAAGTCCTTTTTGTACTGCTCCCAATGACTTTTAATGCCGTTTCGAGGTTTGGAACCATCACCGGCTTCTTGCTCAGCAGCCTTGTCGGCGTTGTCTTCGTCGATGGCCTTTTGAGGGAAAAAGTACCGGAACCAGTCAGCGTATTGTTTTAATGATGCCGGATAATCGAAAGTATGGGGATCTGGAGGGGCTCGTCTTGGGGGATGACCGCGTCTCGGGGGTGAATGCCGAAAGTAAGGATCTGGAGAAAAAAAAATAAAGGTTAGAACTGAAAAAAAGATAAGAGCGTTGAATCAAACCATAGTCGTCGCCGTATCTAGGACGAGGTTCGTATCTGTCCCGTTCATATGGAGACATGGACCGTCGTCTTTTCCTGCTGCCTGCTTCAATTTGGTTTAGTAAGATTTAAATGGAAAATAAAGGAAGACTGACCTCCATCCGGCGGTGGGCTGCGACCCCTTCCACGACGACCATGATCGTACCCTCTGTTGAGACCCAACACTTGCTCCCTCTCGTCGGCGTTCCAAACATCTAGGTCCTCCAGGCGCTGCTGTTCGGACTGGTAGTCGGGGCGCGCTGGCGAGCGAGAACGAGAACGACGGGACGGAGGAGGGTACGAAGAAGACCAGGACATCTTTCAGAGAAAAGAACTGAGAGAGAAACAGAGACGAGAAGACGGCTGATCAGAGCCTGCGAGGATGAGAGGTCGAGCATAGTGAAGCACAGACCTCTTGGGATCACGTTCACAAGGCGGCAAGGCTGGCGTCACTCTTGAGCTCAACCGTGCTGAACCGCGCTCACTTGTGTCCGCAATAGAGGAATTACGACGACGTTACTCAAATCGTGTACACATTTTAAATCGGAGTTTAAAATAAGGGTCCGTGCGCACAATTTAATTAATTAATTAATTAATTCGTAGTAGCTACTGCTCCCATTAATTATTCTATTGGTAGACTAGCAACCCTCCAGCGGCTGGAGCGTAGAAATTCGCGCTTGTCACTGCCGGCCAGATACCAGTGAGTATAGTAGAATGCGAATATTTGGGGCAACAGGGCTGAGCGACTGACGTTGGATGGCGGTCGCCAACTAAAATTTCCTCATCGTCACTAGCGGTCCATGGTGTGTCTTCCAGTTCCTCCTCGTGATGGCATATTGGGGAAGATGGATAAGAGGCAAGTGCAATGTGGCAATTTCAGAGTACTCCTTGAGGGATGGTCGTAGTTTGAAGTCAAGTTGCTTTGAAAACACGTCAATTCCGGCACTAGACTCAGACTGAGATTGGGTCTGTGATTATGTATCGTACCTCGTCAAAATATACTACGCAATACCTTGTTCATGTCGTCTGATTTTCCCCCAATTTTTGTCTTTTTCCGTTGTTCGGTCGAATCCTCTACAGCTCGTTTTCGAGGCCTCTCCTTCAACTGCAATTCTTCACCCTTTTCCCTCTTCTTTTCCGCGCGTTTATTCAAGACACGAGCAAGCTCAACATTCTTCAAGTAATCCTGTTGCTCTGCCCGGGATTGAGACAACTCTACGCGGAGTTTGGCGGTATGCAGCGCGGCTTCGTGGGCTAATGCAAAAATTAGGCCGTGTCGAACGATGAGCGTTGGTACAAAACACATACCAACTTGCTCTGTGAGCATGTTCCATTTGAATTTAGGCAGATACTTCATCGTCCAGATATCGTCTCGCCATCGTGTGCCCTTCTTGCCTCCAATAGTCTGGGCATTGAGCATTTCAGCGACACTACGGGCAACCTTTTTATCCTTGAACTCCACCCACCCTTCCGTGTAATGTGGTTTCTTGGTAGACGTGTACTTCCGTCGCAAGTAAGCCCTCTTGGGATCTGCTGCAGGTTAGATAGCGTCGACAGCGAGAACAAACGACGCACCTTCTTGTTGGAGATAAACACGTCCTATTTCTCCGTAGGCACTCATGAGATGTCTGACTTTGGTGGGCCGCATCCCGGGGGGTATACGAGATATGTAGATGACCCCAGCACGGTCCTGCGCCGCCTTGAAAGCAGCCAGAGCCTCCGGTGTCAATGGTTTGACCGTCTTGGGTCCTGAAAAACCGTCCGGATCCATGCCCTCTGCGATTTCCTGATTGTCATCGGAACCTTCTTCATTCTCTTCATCAGAGGTCTGCTGAGTCTCTTCTCTTTCTTGTTCAGGATCGGAGTTGGACCCGGAGGCCATAGGTGACCGGGTGGCTGCATCCACGGATATGTGGGCCATTTCTATCCAATGTGTTGGACTCGAGTGTGAGTAAGACGAGGAAGTGAAAACAGAGGTAGTACGTGGGAGCTGAAAATCAGGTTTCAATTTGAAATTGGCCCTGATGGGATAATATAATGCAAAATGCATTGTAAAAAATGGTATAATATTCCGGTAAGAAGACAACATTTTCCCCTTCAGCCCATGTATCAAAGTAAATAAACCACTCTTGCCGTATCCGACTCCCTAATACCAATCTTCACGCCCAACCCATCCATCTTCATCCGTGTGAATTTATCATATTCTACCTGAGTGAACAGATCTTCAGCTTTCGCCAAAGACCCTGTACTTTCCAAAACCACAGACTTGATGCGGTACTGGCGCGCCGCCCACCTGTTAGAAATCATTTCCGTGAGGCCCTTCCCAAACGGTTGCTCGGTAGCAGAATGCGAAACTCGCATGGTCAATTCCTTCAAGCGAGGAAGAAGGACCATGTCACCCTGCCCGTCCCTCCCCGTCATACGCGTTATAAATTCGTTCTGAATCGGACGATGATAGAAGTTGAGCGTCAACGTCATGAGATTGGGGATTGACTCAAGAAGGGGGTAGATCCTGAGCGTAAACAGTTTGTCAGTAACTGTGAGATGTCGGAGGGGTGATTGGGACCCTGTCAACAGAGCCCGCAAGTGGTCAGGGGCGTTTGTGTAAAACCCGTACATGCGTTCTGATGCGACACGCATGACAAACGTATCTAGACTTGGTAGCTCCAAACTCGTCAGGAAACGAAGGTCGTCACTTTCAGATACTGAAAGCTCTCGAAGGGACGTTTGCCTGATCTTCTGAAGGGCAGGTATCGGACGTGCGAATGTAGCTGGACGAAAGGCGTGTAGGGAACACATGGTAGGCGCGTTCTGGAGAATATGGACGTAGTCATCGTCGGAGGTAGGTGAAGCGCCGCCGCTTTCTCGGTCGTCGGTGAAAGATAGTATTTGAGTCCAGGGTAAAGGCGTGCTAGCGCCACGGACACCCGAGAAGGTCACCTCCCTCAGGTGAGGTGCAATTGTGAAGACTTTGGTCACAGACAGCGGAGCCGGGCCCAGATTGTTCAACAAAAGTCGAGACAACACTGGTATTCGCCCACGAAATGAAAAGTTGTCAACAAAGTCGCCCGGAATCATGAAACTGACTTCCTTCCAGCGACAAGAGTGACTCTCCAACAGATAGAAGAGGATTCTGCCTATCTGCGAAGTCTCTGGGAGGCGAAATGTGACATTTAATTTGTGATGGCCAGACCGAATGAGTGCATTTTTGAGCATCGCGAAGGGGCTGTTCTTGGCCTGGGTATGTTTGTCCGAGTCGCCGGAGCTGACAATCATATCGGACCACAGATGGGGGAATGACAGTACAGCTGCCCTCCAAGCTCTGCACACTCGGGAAAAGACCCACAGGCCGCAGGAGGAATCAAGGACCTCATAGGGTGTCTCGTATTCGAAGATTTCGGCAAGCAACTCCGGAGGCAGAATGACAGACTTATCTGTCATATTCGAAATGGGCCCCTGTATGATCTGAATATCAGTGCAGCCAGGATGGAGTAAAACCTACTTACCGAACAGAGAAAGTAGCTTTGGATTCGAAAGAATTCTATACAAGGAGGTCAGTAGATCAAATACAGATGAGTAGCAGACGACAATTCTGTGTGTTTCTTGAGCGACGTGGTGGTAGTGGTCTGAGTTATCCGGGCCGGGTCATTCCGGACCTGAGTGATACGGCGATCGCAAGACTAGCTAGAGTCAACTAGAATCGGACTACGAACTAGTGCTCATCGTTCATATTCATAAGAGCATTTTTCAACAGTACTGAATACATTCATCAACATTAGCCTTTTACATTTCTTTATGTCACCTCAACACCTGGATTCTACTATACACTCAATTCGACCTTGACAGATTTACGAATGGCATCCTGTAGGTCGGCATCTGCCAGTGCAGGCTCAACCCATTCTTTCAAGAATCCATCGACCTGCTCGGGGGCGCGCCCAATGAAGCTCTGAGGGTCCATGAGAGTCTCCAGGTCGCCCTTGATAGAATCGAAGTATGGGTCGGCCTGAATCCGCGCAATCAAGTCGTTCTCCAGGCCAAGCTGCTTGACTTGGTAGGCCGCTTCCTGGGAAAGAACCTGGAGTGCCAGTCAGACGGGCCCAGAAAAAATCGGGACAAACGTACTCGGATTTTCTCATGCGCTTCCTGTCGATCGCCGCCTTTCTTGACGATGGCCATGATGACATTTTCGGTGGCCATGAAGGGAAGCTCCTGAGCAATGCGTCTAGCGATGACTTTGGGATAAACGACGAGACCCTCAGAAATATTTTGAAGGGTAGAGATGACGATGTCGGCAGTGAGGAACGCTTCTGGGAGAGTGATGCGACGATTGGCGCTGAGGAATGCTCAGTAGGTGATTGAGAAGAAATAGGCAGACTAATACCTATCATCGAGGGTGCGCTCGAACCATTGAACACTAGAAGTCATCAGCGCGTTCTGGTGGAGGACCATGAGATGCCTGGCAAGGCTGCAGACGCGCTCAGAGCGCATCGGGTTTCGCTTGTACGCCATAGCAGAGGATCCAATCTGAGTAGATTCAAAAGGTTCTTCCACTTCCTAAATTGTTGTAAGCACTAGGACAAGCCCGAACGCAGGGAAAGAAGATACCTTCAAGTTCGCAAGTAAACGTAGATCAGTCGCGATCTTGTGCGCACTGGCGCCAAGGGAAGCAAGAGGCGAGAGAACATCGACATCAATTTTGCGTGAGTAGGTTTGGGAGGTCACCGGGTAAGCATAGCTGAACCCCGAAAGAGTGGTGACCAGTTTGTCGAGTTCTTCAACCTAGGATAGTGTGAGCTTAAATATTATAGAGTATACAGGAATCAGTGCCTTTGCGTGATCCCCATCGAAGAGGGCTAAGAAACTAGCTTGAGTTCCGGTCGTGCCCTTCACACCCCGGAATCCAAGATCGTCACGCGCGCGCTTGATATTACGAAGATCCCAAAGGAGTTCCTGCAAATTTCTGAGCAATGGAGGTTTCGATCACAGAGACCATGCTTACCTGGATCCACAACGTCGCACGCTTACCGACAGTGGTGAGCTGCGCGGGTTGGTAGTGCGTGAACCCAAGCGTAGGCAAATCACGGTATTGCCCGGCGAAGGAAGCCAATCGGGAGATCAGCACGGAAAGAGAACGGATAAGATAGTCTAGACCGGTCCGAAGGAAAATTAAGTCGGCGTTACTAGGGTTGGATCAGAAAGGGATTGTGATAACGAAGAACTGGGAGAAGTACTCTGTGACATAGCAAGAAGTCGCGCCGAGACTGTACACTGAATTGTCAGTGATAGAGTGAAATGGGCGGATATAGTACGCACTGAATGATCCCTGCGGCTGCAGGTGCAACGGTGCCGAAGGTATAGACATGTGCCATAACATCATGTCGGCGTTTCTTTTCCTCTTTAGCGGCAATGTCGAACTGTTCCGGGGTAAGTTCCTATTTTTCGTAATTAGTTCCCGCAGCCGAAGTAGAAAAGCACAAAAACTAACGAGGTTGTGTTTCATTTGCTCGATGGCCTCTTCAGGGATAGGCAGCCCTAGTTCCCTCTCTGCGATGGCGAGGTTGAGCCATAGCTTGCGCCAGGTATAGAACCGATTCTATCCAAAATTTCAGTCGCGATGTAGCATCGATCTTTTTTTCCGAGGCGAAAAAATACATACGGCGGGAGAGAAAAGATGTGCCATTTCTTTGCTCGCATAGCGGCTTGAGAGCGATCAGACCACAGGAAGACAATGATATGACGATTCTTACCTAGAAAGAGGTGTCTGGTAGGTGTTGAAGTTATCCATGGATGGAGTAGGATAACAGAATTCTAGAGCTAGCATTTTGGGCGTTTTCATGTTGCGTAATATCCGCTGTGTCATGAACTGAGATCTAATCTAATCGCGAGCCACGTCGAACGAAATCTACACGTTACTCTCTTCAACTACAACCACCACCAGCTCTTCCTTTTCTTTCTCGCCGCCGTCATGGCGACCTACAATTATGACGAGTCCGGCCAGATGGCTGCGTACTTTGTAATTACCTTCCTTGCGCTCATCCTCATTCCTCTCAGTTTGTCGACGCTCCCATCAAGAAGTGCGTACCAAATGCTCGCCTCGAGTCTCTGTCGTTCACCAATTTTCAGAAAATAAACCCGTAAATGGCTGCCAGTGCGATTCTTGTGTCCAGCAGCGAGCGCGTTTGTCGAAAGTAGAGGGTCATAAGCCCACTACAAAGTGCGTACAGGTCATTCAAAGAAGCGCTGAAAGGTGATAATAAGTTGTCTAGAGCAATATTTATCGTTGTCGGCTGGTCCATCGTTTTCTTCCTCGCCCATCGCGTCGCAAACACCAAATTGGACAACAAAGTCTACGACCCCTACGAGATCCTCGGAATCAAATTGGTGTGCATTCTTAGTCGCTCCAACACCGATAGCCTAACGTACTATGATACAGGGAACCCCAGAAAAGGAGATCAAGTCTCATTTCAAAAAGCTTTCTCGCCTGTATCATCCTGATAAAGTCAGAGCGACCGTGAATCAGACACTTGAGGAGATCCAAAACCGCTTCGTGGATATCACAAAGGCATACAAATCGTGAGTGCTTCCTTTTCGTTCCTGGTTTTCTTATAACAAACATTCCAAAAGGCTTACGGATGAGACCATTCGACGCAATTGGGAGGAGTGGGGTGACCCAGATGGCAGACAGCAGATGTCAATGGGAATCGCCCTTCCCACTTGGATCATCGAGGGCAGAAACAACATCTGGGTGCTTGGCTTCTACGGACTGATATTCGGCGGTGGCCTACCTGTACTTGTCGGGCGCTGGTGGTTTGGTTCTCGTCAAAAAACCAAGGATGGTATTGCGGCTCGCTCGGCAGCGGCATTTTTCAAATCTGTGACTGATAGCTCGGGGATGGACGAAACTCTTGGAATGGTGGTACGGGCGTACCAGTGGGAATGCCAGCCCGTGGTGAAGGATCAAGACGAATTCAAGCGCCTAGAAGGCGAAATCAGCAAACAGTCCGGACGACAGTGGACTTCCTTGGTTAACACCTTAAAGGACGAAAATGCCAAACGTGCATTAGTGTCGGTTTACGCTCATTTACTGAGGCTAAAGGTGGCGAGTTCAGCGTTGCAAAAGGAGCAACGTCGCGTCTTGCTCCATACTCCGACACTCCTGAATTCGCTCCTGATCATGGCCACATCACGAAACTGGCTCGTCCCCACGCTGGCGGTGATGCGACTACATGGATATCTCACTCAGGCATTACTTCCGTGGCATAGCAGGGTTGCGCAGCTGCCGGGTGTGAAACCGAATGAGGGACTTGGTGAGAGCCTTGACCAATTTGTCAAGACGCTTGAGGAGAAAGCGGACGCGCGCATACCTGATATCAAGAAAGCAACTGAGAAATGGGGAAAGCTCGATGTCGTGGATGCCAGCTTCAAGGGTACGTTCTTTACTTGACATTCCGCTTGTACCATCCTCACTATTACAATTTCTAGTCATTGACGAGAAGACGGTCACGCCTTCGTCAATTGTATTCCTCGTTGTCAAATTAAGGCTGGGAGCAGTAGAAGGCGTGGAACTCGATATTGATACCAAGGAGAACGAAGCTAAGGACTACGAATTTTTGAATATTCGAAAGGATGCAGAGGACGTTGCTGTGACTCCAGGGTGGGCGCATGCTCCCTATTGGCCTGCAGTCCGTATTCACCTGTTCGTCTTTTGTCAAACATGACTGACTTGGTTTGGTATTAGAACCGCAAGCCTTCATGGTGGATAGTCCTCGCGGACCCCAAATCATTGCGATTAGCCATACCTCCCATGAAAATCACCGATATACCCTATGCACGAGACCTCCCTGCATCACGACCATTCCGGTCGTACAAGGTACAGTTCCAGGCTCCTCCGAACACGAGTGTGAACCCCTGGCGGGTGTATATCGTGAGCGACACGTTTGTTGGCCCAGAGTCGGAGGGCAGTGTACCTGTGACGTTGGAGGTCGTGGAGAGGAAAGCAGATGAGGTTGATGGGGAGGATGAGATCTCTGAACCGGAGGAAGACTCGCTAGCAGGGCAGATGGCGATGATGAAAGGACAGCGGGTAAAGAAGATACAAGAAGAGGAGAGCGACGATGAGAGCGGCACCGATGACGACGACGACGGGAACGATAGCAGCAGTGATAGCGATTAGTGCATATTGTGATTCTAGTTTCGCACTTCCTATCCTCTCTTGCACTTTACCAATTGCCATCTGTCCGATGAAGACTGAAACTTGAAATCTCTGCTGGTCCTTGGTATCTGTTTATCCTCGGAACACAATGCGGAGGACAATATAGCCGGGAGAGCGTACTAGTCAAACCTTTTATTTAAACTTTTGACAATCAGGAATTCGTTAACTACAAGCAAGTATTAAGTTTTTCAGCTACTTCAAAAAACAAACAAAAACTGAAAGACGGCGCTGATCTTCCATAACGTGAAATAGTACGTCCACACAGCTCTTAAGTACTTGAGTCGTCACGCGTCAAGTTTGAAGCTAAAGCTTGAAGCTTGAAGACCTGGGTCCGACTGACTCAGATGCGGTAGATCTTATCGGAATGTCATTATCAACTTCCTCATTTATATCCCGGATCTTTGCCCACGGCCACCATCTCGGAAATTGGAATTTCGGCAGGAGCTCCTACGGGATTCCAGGAAGGCATATATAGAGCCTTTAGCAATCGGGCAATCAGCCTGCCCATCGACCATCGTTATGGGTGACCGTCCTTTCTCCTTTCTAGGCGACCAATTACCCAAGTTCCTCACTCCAAAGTCCGCGATCGTGATTCTTCT
This sequence comes from Armillaria gallica, assembly GCA_037576215.1. Taxonomy (NCBI): domain Eukaryota; kingdom Fungi; phylum Basidiomycota; class Agaricomycetes; order Agaricales; family Physalacriaceae; genus Armillaria; species Armillaria gallica. The sequence continues at coordinate 3,609,284 of JBANDB010000008.1, forward strand.
CGTTATAGTCGTATCTTTGGCTTTGAAATTGCAAAAACGGAGGCCTTCTTTAGCAGCAGATTCTACGAAAGCGAGCTCCAAAGCTGCAGATGTTAGGGAAGAACGCGTTCCTGGAGGTGCATTCCTCTTCATTAATCATTAGTGATCCCAAGAAAGATTTCCAATTAACGTTCTGCGCAGATTGGACACCAAGAGTCTTCCAATATCCATCTGTCCCGCCGTGCCCGCTCGATCTACTTGACATCAAACCGATTCCTTATAGGCCTTTCAGATGGGGTCAATATCAGTAAGTCCATGACCCTATTTTACCCATAAGTACTGGAAAAATCATCTATACAAGCGTCACAATGGGCACACGTAGTATGCCTTGGGAGGATTGGATCGAAGTACATAGATTTCCTATTCAGCCGTCCCGGAGCTAACGTCCTGCCCTACCATGTAGATCGATAATACATACGCCAGGTATCAACGCATCAGGGAGCATCGAATAAACACAAAAGGCGACGATGTTCTGCGCCTCCTTCCTGCGAGTCCAGGTGTGAAATCTGGGTACGACGCAGGCAAGCGTTTCCCCTCGTCGATGTTTGCTTGTTCTTGACCATGGCTCCTCAGCAATCGAACTGGTTCACGAACTAGCCGAATACCTGCATGAAAGATACCCAACCTCCTTCCATGTTACACGGACGAGTGAATCCTCCCAGAGTCCTATCAAAGCTATCTATGTCGTTCCGACTGACACCAGTTATGACCTCCCGCCTCCCCTTCTCTTGGGCGGCAAGGAAGCCCCATTGCTTCTTCGTAGCGTAGGGACGGATGAAGCTGAAAAGGCCATGAAAATCGCTGCTTTGTTGGCACAAGATGATCTGGCTATCATGGTAGAAGGTCAGAAGGGGCTGATATGACTTTTCCACGCCCTGACGAAAGGTGTCGATAGGCTCTGACGACCGGTATTACTTCCAAGGAGGGGCGATTTGTGTTGCAGGTCTGCACATTTCCACTGCTGCCCAATCACATAGCTGAACGCCGGACACAGGTAATTGGCGGTTGCAAGACAAGATAGGCCTAGCGATGGAAGACATACATGTCACCGTTCCTCAATGTGAGGAGCCTCGTTCTTTTTCACAGCAAGCCGCCTGACAATAAAACAGATCGCGAAAAACTGCACGTCAGTCTGACACGATTTTTCCGTCGCCTTCCTGTCGACAAGCCGGTTATTCGTAACAATTATTCCATCCAAATTGTGCCGCCCACATATAATGGAGATGGCCTCGTAGATCCGGAGGAGCTGGCTTGGTCCTCAGTTTTAAACGGGCCAGAGACAGAATTCGAACACAGGCATGGCAGACAGACGCAGCCTCCACTGGTGACGCCTGAAACCCTCAGATTACGGACGGAGCGGCAGACTCTTCGAAGGCTGCCACTGTCTGGTGCAATAGTCTTTGGTATTCGGACATACGTCATTCCGATAGAGACGTTGGCCAAAGAGTCTGCTGTCCCTGGAAGAATGGCCAGCGCTGTGAGGGGATGGCCGGAGAGCGTGAGGACATACAAAGCAGGATCGATATATCAGGATGTTCTGCTGGAATACTTGGACAAATGTGCACAGGAACAAGAAGAGAGGGGAATAGTAGAGGATCTGACGAGAAAGTATCCGTTCTGACGACGGTTAGAACTTGTAGAGAAAGTTGTACATTTTGGCGATACTGGAGCAGAATCCGAGGCCACCTTGCTTATGCTCTTCAGAACCGAGCTACTGATTCATGGAACACACACAGAAGCCCAAAATTTGGCCTTAATCCAAAGATAAGGTGGCGTTACAAAGATGCTACACAACCTGCGAAAAATGAGAAAAACAGCATATACAAAGGCAAAAGACGTACCCTGGGTGCCAGACTGACGATTTTACCCCACCCCTTCATTCGTAGATCTGCACTCACGACTCCACCAATACGTGTTCCCAGCATTTCCTTCTTGTTGTTCAGTAGAACTGCGGCATTATCGTCGAAGCGAACGATTCGACCATCTGGCCGTCGCACCGGTTTTCTTGTCCGTACAATAACAGCACGTCGCACGTCTCCTCTTCGGACTTTGATAGCAGTCAAAGACGCCTGCGCCGCTGCAGTGACTGGCCGCGCACTCTGGACAACGCATACAATCTCGTCACCGACAGATCCCCATCCGTTGTTGACTTTGTTTTTCAGGACATTGACGCATTCAACAATGAGAGCCCCCGAGTTGTCGATCACCTATTATTCGTTTATTATCAGAGAACGATAAAAGAAAGAAGAAAAGACTCACATTGAGAGTGCTCTTCAGGCCAATCATCGCGTCGACTGGAAAAGAAGTCGAAATTTGAATTTCGGCCGAACTAGGCCGGCACATGCCAAGTAATCAGGCCAAGTGAAACTCTCCGGTTACCAAGTACCTCAACGGATACTCTTGGCTGTTCTGAATGCTTGCTTTCCTTTCACCCAAAATGCAGACGGCACTATTCTGGTGCACTCTTTTATGAATCACTGGGTATATAATAATTTTTGCTCCGAAAACGAGGAAATTCTGCCGTTAGCTTGGCGCAGATGGAGCGAGCCAGTACTTTTGGAGCAGCATCAGGCGGCATCGCGTACAAGTGCTGAAACGAATCACTGCCATATTCAAATCGATGGAGACTCACTCAGCGCCTATCATTATTTACACGTTTCTTACCCTTACCCTACTCTCTCCTCCTCCTCTCAATCCCCAGGATGCCTGCTACCGTCGAGTACACCGTTGACGATATTAACCCCATGATTACCTATGAGCCTCCTTCGGAGTGGAGGCCAGGGAATAAGAGCGCGGACCCTGAGGCATTAAGGCAAGTCAAATTTCATGTTGTTATGCCACCACTGACTTTCATCTGAACAGCTATTCGAATAATGGCACGTTTACCCTGTGTAACCAGAATGGCGCAACGGCGACGTTCAAATTCAACGGAACGGGAATAGCTATCTATGGAGCGAAGCGATCCAACCATGGTTGGTGCCCTCTTTAATGGGTAAACTACAATTAAAAATGAACGTTAACAGGACCTTATTCCGCGACACTGGACGGTGTTATAAATCGCTTCGACGGTTACTCTCAGAGCAGCATATACAACCAGCCCTTGTTTTCAGCTTCTTCGCTTCAAAATGGCCCCCATACTCTGATTCTAACTAATACGCAAACTGATAGTGACCGCAATTACCTCGATGTCGACTATGTCAGTAGTCGCCATTTTGATACGTATTGAGACTTATTTCCTCTATCACAGGTCACATGGAACGTGTCCGTAGGAGAAGACTCCCGTCCTCCCACAATAACCTACCGAGACGATGACTCGCGGTTCTCATACGGACCATCCGATGGCTGGTCCACGCAAACAAATATTAATGGAGTCCAGGGTCAGAATGCCCAGTGAGTCCCTCCTTCTAAGCGTCCAACAGATTACCAACGTTTGTTCCTTACCTAGTCAAACTACTCAAGCAAATGCTTCGGTCACACTGACATTCAACGGAGAGGAAGTACAGATATATGGCCACGTCGGACCAAATGCATCTCCCTATCTCGTGCAGGTGGATAACAACACGGTCGGAACTTTCAACGGTACCAAGTGGAATCAGTTTTATGGTGTAAGACTATACGAAACATCAAATCTCGGGCCCGGGGAACACACAGTAACCCTTATGAACACGCCAGCTGGCACAGCACAAAGCCTCTCGATAGCCTCCGCAGTGGTCACAGATAATACAACGGATGGTTCTTCCGATACATCAAGGTGAGAGGACTCCATTCGCGCTGTGTACTCAACAGTTCATTGTATCCATGCAGTTTAAGCAGTGGTGCTATCGCAGGTATAGTGGTTGGCGCGGTCGTCGGCCTGACTGCTCTTGCCTTGATCATCTTCTTCTGGCGACGGAGAAAAAACAACAAAAATAGCGACAATACGTCTAGTCCTGTGGATATGCGGGCGGCCGTAATGGAACCATTCGTGCCAAGCTTGGCTGGCACAGGCTCTAGCCCAGAAGGACTTGCCACAAACGCTAATGCGTCAGCCCTCCGCGCGCGGAAAGATTCTACAACTCTGACGAGTCCGTGGTCTTCAGTGCGTCTTTTCCCAGCCTCTCCATTCATGCTACTGACAAGCGTATAGTCTACACCCTCTTCGGCAGACGGATCTGGGCGTCGCAACCCGTCCGTAGCACCGTTCATGCTTGCATCTCCCAGTGCTGACGACTCACATATTCCAATATCGTCGTCGTATTCTACTCCGCTGTCGACATCACAATCTCAGCCGCGGTCCAGGAAAGGCCAACCTATGGTTCTCTCGGCCTCTGCAAATCAGTCCCTGCAACATCTTCCCGCCGAGGAGCTTCGGTCTACGCGCATGGTTGTTGAAGGCAGGGAGCAGGACTTTGGGCCTGTGCCGACGACCGAGGATGTGCTTCCTCCGAACTATGATCAGGCAGTAGAACCATTTCATCAACGGTCATAACGTATAAGTTTCATTCGCGGTCATTCCTTACTTATCAACGTCACTCGTTCTCTTGATACCTTCCGATTATCCCAGTGATTAACATATCATTTTACATATACCTTTTGTACGGTCGACTCTCCATATCGCATTCTGGAAATTGCACAGGCTTGCTTCCCAGGCGACAATTCACTCGCTTTCTGTGTCGTCTAGATAGTGCACACCGAAACTGTTGCGGACCGAGTCGCACCGAGTGAGTTTCTTGATTGAGAAAATTCCTTCAAATCGACACCATCTGTCTTGCAGTAGACGTTCTCAAATCTCTCCAGTTACGACGGCGAAGAGGACTTGGTGTGTGGCCTAGCGTATTCGACGCTGTAGCATAAGATGCGTCTTGAGAGAAACAAGAGCCCATCCCGCGTACATGATGGTGCCCACATGTGTAGCTGATGTGTGCCTACATTGGCTTGTATAATTCCATTGTAGATCGTAATCCTTATCCGCACATGTACAAGATCGTCAAACATAAAACGCGTCAACTAGACGCCTGTATCCACCATAGTCCTATGCTTGGTCCCGAGTATAGCATTCCACAGGACAACCAGCGCAGCATAGACTTCCCTTCTCCTCACGCCGCTCTTCTTCCACAGGATCCTCATAAAAGCAAGGACACATAATAAGAAAGACGCGTCCAGACACAGACGTCGTAGAATTATTGCAGAGGGTGACCTATTCTCATTCTTGGAGAAGAACTTTGCAAGCTCACGAAGCTGCTCGACCCCTCTAGAGATAGGATTCAACACCAAAGACCACATCCCCAAATCATCAAAGTCCCATTCTGGGCCTGTGCCTGGACTCCTGCCCCGAGGCCCCGCCCAACTGGGGCTGAGTCTACGTCCCCCAAGAGATGAATGAGATCGAGAACTCGGCAGGTAGATAGATTCGATGGACTCGATGCGTTCCCCCATGGCAGCCAACTGGGCCTGCACGTTTTCGACAGCACGCTCGAGTGTAGGCCGCGTTGCAGGTCTCACCGGTACGTAGGGTCCAAACTGTGACATGAGGATAGGTTGTGATTGCCCGCGGTATTGAGGGTGGGAGGGGTATATATGTGGGGAGCCAGTCACTTCGTTACGAGACGACTGGGAAAATTGGCTCGTGGGATATACAGACGACGGCGCCGGGGTTGGGGAGTCGCCGAAAGCAGATGGAGTTTCGAAGCCGGGTAAGGGTTGGGTTACAGGGACGCCGCCGTGAGCAGGAGGAGGGGACATTGCAAGGGATCCAGTCATGGGTGTTCGGTACCGACGGGAGGATTGAGAGGATTGGGGTCGATTTGGCTGAGGCATCTCTATTTGCTCGGGAGTTAAGTTGGGAAGTTCGCCAGCTTCGTCGGTGCTAGACTCTGCTTCGGAACCAGAATCTGTTTGATCTCGCTGTTGGCTATGGACCGAATGTGGTTGAATTTGATGAATGTAAGGTGATCCGCGAACTTCGTCTGAAGCAGTAGAACTGGACGAAGACGACGCCCGGGATCTTGACATGGTTCCTACATGAAACAGAATAAGTGTCTTGGAAACTGAATCCGTGAGGAATGCTAACCACTCATAACAAGATTGAAAGGATCGCCACCATACGCCTCGAGTTCCTCGACAAGGCTCTTTGCAACTGTTTTGTCAGAATACTTGCGCAAAACCTACACGAGTCAGGATAATACAAGGGTACAAAACCAATATGGCATACCTTGAGAAGGGCGTCCACATACAGCCACTTGGCCTCGTACGAATCCAGATCTTTGTGTTTAGCCCAGGCATCCCTGCATTTTCCGGCCGATGAGCAATGGATCGCAATGAGAGTACAGTGGCGCCGACCATTTTGCACGCCCCAACATGTCCCACATTGCTGGTCGCGGTGACTTGACATTTCCGACCGTCGCTGAAAGAACAAGTCAGAATGGATGAATACGCAGTAATAAAATGAGCACCTTGCTTGTACAAGCTAATAAAACGGATGTCAGAAGAACGATAAGGTAATAGGCCATGGTTTTTTTACCTGTACATTGTCAGTTTCTCCTCATAGTCCGTTTGGATGGGGCCAGTCTTGGGCAATCCCTGGACAATCTCAACTGCACGGTCAAACTGGGCATCAATGAGCTCGTTGGATGACATGTCGTTGCCCTCCAAGGGCGTAGTGCTCGTTTTCTGGGTGGTGGTAAGGTCGTGGTAGAGCGAATGCCGGACCCACGTGAAAGCACAAGGAGCATAGTACACAGGTGCACACTTCTTGCACAGCTTCCATCGCGTCCCCATGCATCGCGGCTCCGATTCCAGTGACAGCGAGGACGATGCTCCCTACTCGTCGGGCGCCGAAGACGATGTTGAAGCCGTCCCAGTGACACCCAAATCTGGGAAAAGGAAAGCCCGGGACGACGAAGTACGGGGACAGGCACTCATCGTACAGACCGCCTTCGACGCGTACTTCACCCACACCGGCTCGCGACCGCAGACATCTGCCAACGTTTTTTCTTCCCTTATACCACCACTGTCCTCAACAGAATATGCGGAGGCCATTGCCGGCCTCCCAGACCAGCAGCTCAAATCAGTACTCTTGACCGATTCCAAAGCACGAAACGCGCTGTTCACCAGGATTGTACGCGAGCTGAAAGAAGGCTTCAACGTACTCTGCTACGGGTATGGCTCCAAACGGAACCTGCTGAACCAATTCGCTGTCGAGCGATGTTCCAAAGTGGGACACGTCGTCGTAGCCAACGGTTTTCAGCCCAATTTCAGTATCAAAGATTTACTCAATTCGATCGAAGCCATTCCTGGTGTCCTCTCTATTCCTGAATCCTCTACCGCTATCGAGAGCCAGGCGCGGCGGATATCTACGTTCTTCTCCCAGCCATCACAAAAACGACCGCTTTTCATCACCATTCATAATATCGATTCTCCCAGCCTTCGCGCCACCAAGTCCAAGGCTTGTCTCGCCCTCCTGGCCTCGAATCCTCGCATTCATATCGTGGCATCCGTAGACCATATCAATTCGCCACTTATATGGTCTTCCAGTGAGGCATCCTCTCGAGGAGACGGGGGCTTCACATGGCTATGGCACGACATGACCACCCTCGCTCCGTATGATTTCGAGCTAGCCTATGCTGATCGCTCCTCGATATCCGGGGCACACGGAGGTGGGCCTCGTAAACAACGCGACGTAGGAGGCTCGGGCGCCCCAAACCCCGCGAACATGTCAGAGACGGCTGCTATCCATGTGTTAGCGTCTGTTACACAAAAAGCCAAGAAGCTGTTTGTGCTTATGGCTCAGAAGCAGCTGGATGCTGTGGAGGAAGCTGGCGGCCTACCGGGGAATGACATGCAACCGTTCGCGATAGGATATGGGATGTTATTCAATGCTGCTCGTGATGAGTTCATCGCGACGAATGATACGGCCTTGCGATCGTTACTTGGAGAGTTCAGGGACCATAATCTGATTCTAGGTGAGCAAAGCACCTCGGGTACGGAGATGCTATGGATACCACTACGGAAAGAGAGGTTGGCCAATGTCCTTCACTCAATACAGGTAGAATGAAGCAGCATTCTTAAAAGTACGTTGAAACTTGTTGTATACAATTGTATTCGATGATTCATACATACTAATACATTTACATCGTAAGTCTTATTGTGTTTCTCAAGACATGTCAACGACACAGCGGATACATTCACCGCCCTAGAGACATGAATGAGGCTGACGATCGAATGAAATGAGAATGGCCTCACATGCATATCGTGGAACCCTTCGTTGATCTTAGTAAACTTCCTATGGTGAGTAACATACTCGTCGATCTTGACTTTGCCCTGTAGGTAATCTTCGAATGGGGCAGGTCGATAAGCGCACGAAGCCAGCGAACATGACGGAATCACCTTCAATGAGACCGGGGATTTCAGTCCTTCCTTTGACACCACCGAAGGCACTTCCTCGCCAGGTACGACCGGTCACCAATTGGAATCTGAGATAGTAAGCGTTAGATAAAGAAAGTTGTTTGCCGCGGCAAGCAGGGCGACCCACGGTCGTGTAGAAATTTCTTGGCCTGCAGCGGCGACGCCGATGACAGTTGAGACACCCCATCCTTTGTGACAAGCCTCAAGGGCAGACCTCATAACGTGGACCTGACTTTGATCAACACAACAATTTCAGCCAGAAGACACTGACTCACATTTCCGGTACAGTCAAACGTGTAATCGAGACCGCCATCGGTGATTTCGACGAGATAGTCCTGGATACGGGCGCCTTCAGGAAGCTTAAGCGGGTTGATGAAATCAGTCGCGCCAAACTTCTTTGCCCAAGTCTCTTTGCCCGGGTTGGTGTCGACGGCAATGACACGGCTGGCGCCTACCAAGGCCGACGTGTTGATGACTCCAAGGCCGATGGCGCCACAGCCAAAGACTGCGACAGACGAGCCCTCTACGAAGAAGATATCAGAAGACCGTGCATGCACGTACACATAAGACCATACTGATGCCGGGCTGCTTCACAACAGAGCCCCACGCGGTGGTTATACCACATCCGAGCAGGCAAACCTTCTCCAAAGGCGCTTTTTTGTCCACAGCAACGACCGACACGTCGGCCACGACGGTATATTGCGAGAAGGTAGATGTACCCATCTGGACTTGCAATTAGAGCAGTCCGCGATCAAACGCGAAGGTACCCACAAAGTGGTGGATAGATTGTCCTTTACAGGTAAAGCGGCTAGAATTGTCGGGCATGAGACCTTTGCCTTGGGTGGCGCGAACTAGAAATAGAGATGAGATCACGACTGCTCCTCAGCACAAAAAGTATAGTACGTACCTTTTCCACAAAGGTTGGTTTTGCCGCTCTTGCAGAATTTGCACTCCCGGCACTCTGTACATTGTTGGAAACATATAGTGAGATGGGGGGCGCGTGTCTCACCGGCGGTATAGAGTGGGATAACATGGTCACCGACTGCGACACTAGTTACACCTTCTCCAACGGATTCAACCTTATCAAAAAAGATCAGAAAATATCAGTGGAGATGGAAGGGTCTCTTACAATTCCTCCACCCTCATGACCTAGGATAACGGGGAACAGACCCTGCATCGAGCTGGGATAAGCATATCAATCTCACGGATACCGTCTGAGCTGAGACAGACCTCGGGATCCTTGCCGCTGCGAGTGTACTCGTCGGTATGGCAGATTCCTGGGAAGCCGATGAGTGGCGTTGCTGCTACCCCACACTGATATGCGCTTACCGGTGTGAAGGATGTGAATCCTGACTTCATGAGCCTGGGGAGGCGCGACTTCGATATCCTCAATCTTGAGAGGCTCGCCAGCGCCCCAGCAGACGGCGGCCTTGCACTTGATTACTTTGCCGGCGGTGTCAGACATGATGGTGGTTGGAGAGAAGAAGATGTGGACAAGTCAGATGAGATGCTTTTGTATGTCGACCGTATTCGGACCGGCTATTTCATTTTGAGTAAGATTGGATCTGAGTTCGTCGTATATTATACATATTTCTCCTGCTAACCTTACCAAAAATCTCGTCTTGTATATAGAATGGTAATTTTACGCGTCAATTCGATAGAAGCCAGGACTTTTCCCTCGTTTTTGTTCTGAGAACTGAATGACCGGGTCAACTTACGCGCGACGGTGTGCTCCTATGACGCATCATCAGGACGCTTCTTGCCTAAATGGGATCATAGTACCCTTCCTTGCCTTCGCACCATCATGTCCTTTACAAATCTATACTACAAGAGGGTACGTTATCTTTGTCATCTCTATCTGCAGCTGTATGCATAGCTGACTCCAGACCACAGGGACACCCAAAGCTTGCTTCATCTGCTACAAGCCAACCACGACCTGCCTAGCCACCATCAATGCTGTTGACTTTCTTTACACATGCCCCACCCATCTTACCGACAGAGGCTTTGCTTCACCTATACAAGAAGAACCCGCTAAACCAGCTCTAGGCGATGATGAGATCGCAAAGGTGAAGGAGGAATGGGAGGAGAAACAGAAGAGGAAGGCAGAGCAAGAGAAGGAAAAGGAAAAGGAAAAGGAAAAGGAAAAAGACAAAGATAAGGAGGATAAGGAGAAAGATAAGGATGATGACAAGGACAAGAAGGAGAAGAAATCAACACCACCCAAGTCATCACATTCCTCGGTTTCACCCCCTTCGACGCCTAAATCATCGCCAGCTCATCAGCGCTATGCTCTACATAGGGACATTTTTGCCAGTACGTGATATTACTGGCTTGGACACCGTATTACTCACTGAAATCGTCAATAGTGCGACAGACTGAGCATCGTAGGCGTAGACAGGCCGCGCAAGCGAAGGATCTAGCGCCTCGCTTCCCGGGTGCACCCCGAGGAGGGTTAGCATAGCCGGCGGTAAATACTGTTCAGTTATTCTGCGATCCGGGCATCCGGTGTACTTATCCATGATATCAACTTGCTTTGAATATATCGTGTACATATATATTGTAAGATCCAAAACTGTCTTAGCCTGCCACATGATTGACAATTCAATGCGGATCCAGGTTCCCTACTCCCAGATCCTTGACTTAGACTTCGACCACCAAGAGCGTTAGCATCATGCCCAAAGCTTCCAAGGAGTTCGTTTACCCAGACGGGGCAGAAGAAATTGTAAGTTGCAATCATGTCAACTTCCTTAGTTGTCTCATCTTCCTCTAGTTACGCAGCGACGCCACAAAGAGGTACAGTGTGAAGCCCGTTGACCTTGACACACTGCGTCCGATTCGCTCAGAGAGGGGTTATATGAATGCGCTTGTGAGGTATTATGATATCCGGGACGTCGAGGCCCTGGAGTGACAACGCTTGAAGCAGGATCCGCCGTTGTCAAAGGCGCATACCTCGCCGAAGAAGACCGTGAAAAAGAAAGGGGGAAAGATATCAAGAATGAAGGCTATGAAAGATTTTAATGTGAGTGTATTTCGCTCTTGGCTGAAATGGAAACTGATGGGACGCGGACTGGGAACAGCTCGATAATGCACAGATGGATCAGATCAAGCCGAGAGATGTGAAGGATAGCCCGACGAAGAGGGATGCACACCGGAAGGTTTTCTGGTATAATTTGGTAGACGTACAGGTGAAGGACTCTCTTTAATCTTTGATTTAAATCTCACTTCGAGAAGAATTTAGCACAGGAAGTTCATTCTACTACTCCTGGGGGACAAAAAAGCTCTGACAGCAAGAAAAGGAGCACAAATTTGCCGGTGAGCCTGTCTTCTGACATGAAGAGTGCTGAAACTGGATTTAGCTAACCATCGCAAAAGGCTCATGCATCCTCCTCGTCTACCAGTACCTCGAAGGGAAAAATGAAGGTCAAGGAAGACTCGGACGACGAGATCATTATCCTTTCCGAGTCTCCGAGCCGGGACAAGAAGAACGGAAAATCTCCAGTGAGGCCAAAATCTGAAGAAGACGACGACGACGAGGTTATCATTGTCTCGGAGTCCATCAAAAAGGCACCCTCCTCTTCGAAGCGGAAGAAATTGCATGTCAAGAGGAATTATGATTACGATGGTTACGACGATGATTTGATGATGGATGGTTTGTTTGATGGAATGGCCAAAGACGACGCTGCAGCAATGTGTGAGTGCTTCCTCTTGCTCAAGTCTATGTTTTCAACTTGAGATTCAATTTCAGTCGCTAGTCTGATGAGATAGTGATGGAGAGCGGACTAAGACTTTTTGTACTTGTACTTGTTCCCCTGTAACAGTACTATGGTGTCCCATTTTATGAACATGGAACGAAGTTATATTAGGACACATCTACAAAATACTGACAATGATTCCCTCTCGTGCACTACCGGACCAGACGAAGTTGTTGCGCAGCCGACATGGTCAAACCAATACTGAAGCACCTGACTATCTATCCGACCTCGATTCTTACTATCATGTTACTTTCTCTGCCCACTGAAGTGTTAAAGCGCATCATCTATTTAGTAAGGAGCCTATGGATCCGTAGTTCAATTTGATACGTCTTCCCAAGGTTTGCGATACCGTCCGCGTGGCCCTCCGACCCATATGTTCGTAGTTGTGCAAGATTGCTACACCCATGGTCTTCGAGATGATAGGTACGGAAAGAATTTCATTGAAAACAGTAAGACGTAGCTTCTATTGGTCCAGTAATGATATCGGTGCCAGGGTATTTTTTTCTCGGAAAAGTCCTTTCCACGCATCGAGTATGACATGGACCACCGGACGATATACCCATAAGGCCGAGGGGTGTTTACTGTATTTGATGTGTTGACGATCGCTCTGAGGCCGTACGGATGTGCTGCCGTACTTCGATGGAATCAATGTCTTCAACACATTATTCCCCGTGTCTGCCACGAAAAATCTACGCATCGGCACAGCGGTTATTCTCATTCTGCTCCCAATATCTGAACACGGTGCGGCTCGAAGCCAGGGCAATCAGGGTGAACAGGGACGCTCGAACGGCAATGACAAAAAGGACTTACATTAAAAGCGTAAGTTGTTTCCCCGGCTTAGGTTGCTGCGTCATCCCGTACACGAGATGTGTACCCCTCCAGGCTCCGAAGGTCTTTTCGATACTGGGTATGTGCAAATATGATTTAAAAGAGTCGTCTACGATAGCCTGAGAATGAATCCAATGAGTCAGACATAGAAAAAACAATTAAGTCCGATCGTATATACGTGGTCTATATCGTCCAAGGAAATAATAGTTCAAAGAGGCAAGACGGTGCCAAAGACATGATCCCAGAACTTGCCTACAACAGCCTGTCAGAAAGGTTGACTCCGTCAACAGAACAGAGACGTACTGGTTACACCAAAGGCAAGCTCGTAGTTTTTGTAGTGATGAGCAAGGTGGTATCGTTTCTGTTCCGTCAAATATGCCGGAAGATTGGTGTGATGGAGCCTGAGGATTCAAGTCAGCGATGAACCAGGTCAAGGGGGTACCACTTACGCATAATGCATGGTGTCATAGATAACATCTACAAAGTCAATGTCAGCTGTGTTTGAAATCCGATAATGTAATTATACTTACAGAATGCGAATGCCCCAGCTATGATTCCATTCGCTACTGGGGTGGGGAACAGCTTGTATGCCAGCTGGGTGAAAGGGAATTGAAGCGCTGTGAACAAAACTGGCGGCATGACAAGTCTCATTCTAGATATTACACGTTAACGTTGTTCACTATCAAATGACGCCTGGGGCTACGCACCGGTCCATCGGAAGGTAATGGTGTACACCATGAAGGAGGAAGTGTAGAGTGAGGAATGCACCTTTGTCAGGAAGATTCTCGTCGAGATGGAACAAGAACCGATGCATCCCGTACTCCAATATGGTCCAGATGATGTTTCCAATGAGGAAACAGATGGCGAATTTCGTATAGGACGCTATAGGGACTTGGGAGAGCAGCTGTAAGGGGAGTATAGGATTCACAAAAACTGAAGGAAGCGGCATGCTGAACTGCAGGATTGAACGTAGGGCAAGGTATGTCGCAATCGGGATCCAGACAAGCGGCACTGCATACCACACGCATTTGGTGAACACCTATGGGAATGATGAGTGCCAACCAATTGAAGTTTCAACCACCAATGTACCTCGAGATAGGCTGGGCCGAACAGCCGGGCCAAATACGACAGATGTCGGGGTTGGTGAATTTGCTGGAGGTAGTAGTTTTTGCTGGGGGATAGTTGAGCCGAAGAAGAGAAAAGCATACGCTGACATACCTGAAGTTTGCATACCATACCTGGGGCAGCAATGGCTTACTCAGGTCCAAGAACTCATTCTTCGCAAAATCCGCCCTAAGGTCAGTGTCTTCCGGGTGGAAATCCTCGTCGACAACCCAGTCTAAATGAGCTAACGTTGGAAGTCATCGCTATAGGACTAGTGACAGTACGCACCCTGAGAGCAAGTATTCTCCTCGTTTCCTACCCTGCCAATGAGAAACTCCTCTAGCATATCGTACGCAGCCTCTGAGTGTTGATGCTCGTTCTTGTCGCTCATGACGTTTTCAATTGGTTGGCCTGCATAACGAAGAAGGATATCCTCGCCGCCAGGGTGGTCGGCCAAGAACCCTGTAATGTCGTACACCTTTCCTTGGTAGGAGACCCAGCAGCTGGAAGCCCCGACATGTTCTTTGAGGTCCCCGGGAGAGTAGATTCTGATCCTTTTAGACATGTTGCTGGTGAGAAACAAGACCTTTTTTAGTCGGCCCTTCCTTTTTAGAGATGCCTGCCGGCGGTAAGTACAGAATTAACTTTGCTAATCTCCACGTTCCGTTCAGGAATATTGTATGGTCGTTGCTCGTTTCATACGTACGGTGCATATCGGCGTTGATTATTTTGAAATCCGTCCCAAATTTCTGATGGACTGCCTGCCAGCTCACCTGACGAGAACCCTTGCGGCCAGAGTCTCGTGAACCCCTACCATATGCAAGCCGTGGGTTCTTTCTATATAACATCGGCCGAACTATGGACGACATCACTGGACTTCATCCAGCAGACACTCGCTTTCAGATTATTGCGCTCCATGAGGTTTTATTGGTCGAGTGCATTGGTAGCAACGGCGTTGCTCCAAGACGCCTTTGCGCAATGTCCTGATTATACCACGTATGCACAGGTCAGTCAATCTTGCTGTGGAACCGTACGGTCCCTAACTGAATTTCCACCTGCAGAGTACTGAGGGAAAACCATCGGACGGTCCTTTGGCGTTACCGTACATGCGCCCTGATCCTGCCTGCCGCACGTTCAACAGCACCGCTGTTGAGGTAAGTCGCGTTCTTCTGAGATCGAGACGTAAATCACCGCTCTTTTCTGCTAGCAAGTCGTTGTGGATATGAAATCGCGTCTGAAAGATCCTGATCTCGCGAGATTGTTTGAAAATACTTTCCCTAATACTTTAGGTCCGTCTCTGTGTACCTTGTATCCCCTTCAGCTGCACGCTTACGTTCGTAAAGACACGACGGTCAGGTATTACAATGAAGTGGGCTTACCTTTCATCTTTTCCTCTGTGCTCGAATGATCTCCCTCGAAGACAGAGAATTTGGCCTTCATCATAACTGGGGTTCGAGTTCCTGACATCAGGCATAACGTTTAGCACTCATACTCACAGTTTTAGGATATAACGTTTGTGCATGCTTCTCGTAAAGCACACGTCTATGAAATTCAATCTATATATCAGAGCTCAGTGGCTGCGTGATACCGCCAACCAGGTAGTATCTGCAACTTCCATGCCAAAGCACCATCCACTCAATTTCCCGGGACAGTTTGCTCATTATGGATCCCTGCTCTCTATCGACCCGCATCTGGCTACTCTCGTTAAGGCTGTCATCAACAACGAGGCGCGTTACGTCGCGGAATATCCTTATTGTGAGTCTTGTAAAGTTCTGTCTGTATTTTGTATAATATTATACTTGTAGGTGGTGCGTTTCAGCCACCCCCAGAAAGTGGACTTGCTCCCTCTCATAACGATTGGGCGGATGGCGTTATCGTAAATCCGTGAGTGTTGCTTTAATATCTCTAGCGGTCTCTCTGAGGCGGAAATGAAGACCTGTGAACAATCAAACGGTCTTCGAGTGCAAGGTTAGCATGACTCCTTCATTTGTCTAAAGACTCGGCCCTTTCTTGATAGAAACATTATAGTATGAAATCGATTCGTTATGTGGATTCTTGAAGCTTTCTAGGATCTTTTATAACGCTACTAAGGACGAATCGTTTATGAATGACAACTGTCGGTTTTCTGATGTGCTTCTGGGATGTAAAGTTGACGATGGATTTTCAAAGGGTTTTCTGCTGTCAACCAGATCTTTCGGGTCATTGACGAGCAATCCCAGCCGACGTTTGATAAGGACTTTAACTTCATCTCATACTATAACTGGACTGGTGGAAATGGGGCGCTATCTCCTAGCGTTCCCAACGACGGTAATGGGGAGCCAAAGGCATATACGGGCATGGTGAGTCTATGACCATTATACTTCTTCCCTTTCTCTGTTTAGTAGCACTATGTAGGTTGGCACGCATCATCGTCCTTCAGACGATCTCAGCGTGTTTGGTGAGTTCGCCAGTAATTTCCGAGAAAACTATCTGATTCTCTCCTGGAGCATTCCTTACGCCAGCGAACGCTATGCTCAGTGTGGAATTGGGCCATCTCGCCACAATCCTGGATTCCACGGGCAAAGGACAGAATATAAGTGCCCTGGCTAAACAATGGAGCTCGCGTATCCACGATTCAATCTGGGAAAACACTATTGCTGACAACATTTTTGCGTACGAAACGAACGGTGGGTGGGTTTGTTGATGACTCTGGTTATTCGTTGACCATCTCTTGTAAAGGATATGGTGCCCGGTACATCATGGATGACGCGAATGTACCTGTAAGTCAGTTCCGTATCTTTACTTTTTCATCCAGATTAAGACCAGTCTTGTACTACAGTCCCTGTTATCCCTTCCGTATCTTGGATTCTTGCGTAAAGATGATCCAGCCTACGTAGCCACTCGTCAGCTTCTACTTTCATCGAAGAATCCGTACTTCGCTGCAGGGAAGAGATTCAATGGCATTGGGTAGGCGCTCCCACGTTCGTCCTTTTCGTTCTTTGATTGACGATTGGATGCTGCACCTTAGCGGACCCCATGTCGATCCGTGGCACCCATGGTGCGTCGTTCTTCTTGTCAAAATGATGATCATTCAACGGGTTCTACTAGGCCAATGTCCCAGATATCTGCGATATTTGGCACAGATGATGATGATGAAATACTTGAATCATTATACATAATCGCTAATGTGAGTACTTCGCGTATTGTTAAGTCTTGGTTCTCACCGTCAATTAGAATACGAATGGGCTCGGTTTGATCCATGAATCCCAATCGATATACAACTCTTCGGACTACACGCGGCCTTGGTTTGCGTGGGCAAACAGCTACTTCGCAGAGTGAGTAGACACTTGATTTTTTTGATCTTCATCAGTTAAATGCAGGAAATGTGGCGCAGGATGCTCTTGGATTTGGCCGCTCGAAAGCCTGGCCTGATTTTCTCTGAGGATGTGAGCTACAGGCCTGGCCAATGAATGCCACTACTTTGCGGTACATCATAACATGTATCTGAAACTTGAATTCTTATGTAGCTATTGAGCGTACACGTAAACATTTTGTCTTTGTGCTCGCTGTGTCATAAATGTAAATCAAACCACAAATGCCGTGACGTGACGTTACCCCCAACTCAGTCGGACTCGGATACAATCCTTTATATACTCATGCCTGTGTTCCTAGCATAAACCAAAAATCCTTTCTTTCTTTGGTGGCTTATTCTTTCCACCGCCATGTCTTCCACTCCACGTGAAATTGGTACGCTCATCGTCGTTATTGTCAAAGCCGTACGGTTCTCTACTCCTGTATTACCACCTGGCTAATACCACGCTTCCAGAATCATCTCACCAACAAGAGGCACATCGGGAAGCAAGATCCTTACTGCTCTGTCGAGTTTGAAGGAAGAAAAGGACGCACAAAGACGATTAAACGCGGTGGCCAGCACCCAGAGTGGGACGAAGAGCTCCGGTTTGCCGTGTTTGAGGATGTTGAAGACATATTGGCTCGTACCGCAGACCGGACCCCTTCGCCACCCGCCAAGAATGGATCTTCTCCACTAAGGAAGTCGACAGCGAAGTTCAGGACGAAAAAAGTGATCAAGCTCGCGGTGTATGCTGATGATGCTAGAGAGCCTGAGCTCGTTGGAGAGGCATTAGTGGACCTGACGACGGTGCTGACCAAGGGTGAACAGGATGGTGAGTAAACCTCATGTTCTTTCTTTGGCTTACCGTTATTAACGAGTCCATAGAATGTTACACCTTGATGTACAAGGAACGATTTGCAGGTCAAGTCTACTTGGAGCTGACATTTTACTCCAATGTATGTCTCTTTCATCAATTTATGTCGCGTCGCATCTCGCCTAAGTGTTGTGCATAGGAAGCTCCTCCTGCGAAGAAAACGAAACCCAAGCCAAAGGACAAAAACTACGCTGGCCCGGGAGAATTTGTAGGCGAATCGTCGGCGCCTAATGGTCAAGGCGCGCCCCCTAGCAGGATTGTCTCTATGAGCGTATTGCCCAATCATCATCGGCGACAGTCAGACTCGATATCTTCGGTATCTTCTGTGAGACCGTCGAGTTCATTGGCGCAGCTTGATCTCTATAACCCTCCTTACGAAAGGCAGCGAAGATTGACATCCATGAGCAGTGTAGTGAATGATTTTGGCAATCTCGCCCTGTCCGATTCCAAGAGACGCGAGAGCTTTCCAGTGAGCCATCTGGTTGATACTCTGATTCAGTGCATCTAAATGTCCTTTCAGCCTGTAGCTTCTGTGTCTGGTGTGTACGGCGGAGGGGGATCTTTTCCCCAACATTCGTCATCTCTTCCGCCTGAACCAACATATGGATATGAACCAAGCATATCGGATTCTGTATCAACTTACAGTTCAAGACCTCCTAGTACTCTTCCACCACAGCCTGGTTTGCCGTACCCTGCGCATGCGCCATATCAACAACCTTATGAAGTCACCCCAACACCAAGCTTTACCAAACCTACGATGCGACCGCGTTATAGTGTTCCTACTTCGTCTTCAGGGTTCATGCCACTGTCATCTCATTCTCGTGTTCTTCCATCTCATCCTTCCGAGCCTTCAGGTTTCGCCCCTCCTTTAGCTCATACGCCTGTCTCGACTCTTTATACAGGAAACCACTTTCCCCCTCAGCAAAGTTTTACGCCCATGCCACCTCAGACTCCCGCTTTGATGTCGTTGCCTACTTCTTCGTCTTCGTCCAGCATCTTAGATGGCCCGCTACCATATCCAGGCACAACGCAGTACTCATATCCATATGCACCGCCACCGCCTGCACCCCTTGCGCAGCCGTATATGCCTCATCTGCTGCCCCAGACACCGCATCCTCCTTTACAGCAGTCATATACTGGCTATCCAATGACACCAGCTCCGTCTCAGGAACCAATTCCTGCGAGTTCTTCGCTGTCTACAAGCCAAGGCCCAGGATCAAGGCCCCTGCCACAGCCGCAACAGCCTCCGCAAGTACTTCCGCCGCCTCCGGTGAATCAGCCCCAGTATGGCACTTATAGTCCGTCACAAGCAAATAGTGTGATGTTCCCGCCTACCAACGGTTATCAACCGCCGCCTCCTCCGCCTCCTCCGCTTCTCCAAAACAATTCACCTCCTCGCTCTCCCCGTTCTTACATGGAGACATCTCAGCCTGTTGCACCGCCCCCGCCGCCTCCTCCGCCTGTATCTCAATATGAGCCTCACGTTCCTCGACGTCGCGCTAGCTTGCCGACGCCACCTGGCCAGGGTCAACAGCAGCAGCAACCACAACGTGGAGCTCTCCCTATTCCTCCCCCCCCTCCTCCACCTGGAGACTACCACCAGAATTCTCATCCGCTGCCCATTCCCCCACCACCGCCATCAAATTTTGGACCTCCGGCTCAACCATACGTACCGGGACCTCCTCCTAGACCCCCTCAACTCAATGCCGAGGGCCACTGGGTGCCTCCGAGTATGTCTGTACAACAATCATACCCGCCACAAGGATGGGCGTGATAATGCGCGACCCATCATAGCTTTTGTGTTTCTGTTGATTATAATTGTTTTTCAATCATCTTTTATTGGGACATAGCTTTGCACGCATCAATCATCAACTAATAAACATATTTAGGACATTGATAGATATCCCAGCGTTCTGTTACCGTCAAAAATTAATAGGAACATACTGACTATGAGTATTCAATTGCACTTGCTGTCGATGCTATGAACTACTCTCCTGACTCCTTTGCCAACCTCCATTTGTTGATTTCTGTTTCTGTTGGGACGATTCCGCGTCTGGTAAGTTCTAAGCGAGCTTGTCTGCGAACGGCGTTTTCTTGGACACGACGTTCCGCCTCGTATTCAAGGAGTGCGTGTTCAGCCCCGAATACCAAGCCAAAGACACCAGAGGTTACGACCAAGAAACCTTTGAAGGACATTGGTTGTCGTCTTTGATGGTTAGTTGGACGACCTCGACAGTACGGAAAAGACAGGTACCTATACCAAGGCCACGCATAATGTGCAATGATAGAAAGCCCGAAACCAATGGCAGTCGTTCGGGCAGCTACCTGAAGATACATTGAACTTGTGCAGACGATACTCAGCAGAAATGAAACAGACTCGTATCCCGACCTCTGTCTGGAGATCCTCAGCATGCCGTACGTCCTCTTCACGGCGAACGCGAGCGGTGGACATGGAGGAGAGGCCAACCAAGAGATGGTGGCAGTTCGTTTCGTTGTCATCTATTTGAAGCCAACGATTTTGTCAAATGTTGCCTGCCGGTCGTGACGCGCTCGAAATATTTCTTCCGTTCCATCACGACGATGCAACGAATACTGGGCACCACCATTCGTATTGCACGGCCTCTCCACCATCGTGCTCTCTACATTCCTCGCCCCTTCTCGACGAGCACTCGACGTCTCGCCACACCCTCACCCGAGTCACCGGAGGATCTCTTAAAATTTGAAAAGTTCCAGAACACGACGGTATTCAAGGCCTTGCGGGATAACCCGGATGCGTCGCGCGCTTTGAGTGATTTCATTGCTTTTATTAAAAAGCAGGGTGTGTACTCTGCTCTGCTGAGTAACCTTGGCTTACAAGTACCAGGGCTCGACTACAGAACACCGCCATCCAAGATAGCAATGATCAAGCTTGCCATGAATCCAGAATTCAGGGCCGCCTTTCAGAAGGTCAATGAGGAGTGCATGAAGGTTGGCGTCGACTTTTCGTCCAAGGTATGTAGCAGTGTTGTCAACAGTGGACCATCAAAAACCTTTTCTTTAGGAAGTTCAACAGGAGATCATGGACATCTTCGGCAAACCGCCCACAAGCGACGATTGAAGGTTACGGCCTGCATTACATTGTTCGCCTGCTGTTGGCTGCGCCGAGCTTCGTGAAGAGAATTCGAGTACTTCTACGTGATGTATACGGCTGCAATTCTCTTCCGAACTCTGTATTCATATGGGCGCCCTCTCCTCATAAAAACAGAGGCGCTCAAAAATATCTAGGGCATCGATTCATGTGCAAGAGCATTGAGATAACTTAACCAAGGCTAGGACTGCTTGCCCAGGAAAAGGACGCTACAAATTGACCATTACTACAAATGCGCCCTTCAAATTTAACAATACGCAGTCCTCTAACACCCATAAGTACGAGTGTTTGACGAAAAGCAGTAGTCTTCCATCCACCACCAAAAAGACCGGCCATCAATAATCCAATACAAAGAGTTGGCCAATTTCAGAACAGACCAACAGCTTCGTGTCAGCGCACGGAACCACATGAACGATTTTTTGGCCTCTGGAACACGATATCTAGAATAAGATATAAGAACGTGTGCGAGGGGAATGAAGGCTTTACGCGCCTCTTTTATCACTTTGTTCGAGCGTCGAAGGTCCCATAACCGAACAGTTCCGTCCCTGTCTCCACAAGCAAACAATCCTCCCGACGGCAAAGAAGCACCTATACAAATGTTTGAGCATTAAAGAGCATACCTCGTACGTGGAAGCAAACCTCTTATATACCGTCCATTCACTTGTGCGCTAGCGTGACCAAATCGTTGGACAGGTATCTCTGGTGTCAATCGATGGTCGCGTAATTCAAACTGCAAGTCTCGATGTGCCACCTTGAGTAGAGGGTCAGTTCGCCGCCTTTCAATGATAGAAGAGCACCAATCTCGCACCTCTGTTAGAGTACAAAAGGGCGAAGAAGTCGTATGAGAGTTGTAGATTATATTTGAAGTCTTTAACGTGTTCACTACGCGCTCAGAAGCCAGGTCATAAAGGTTGATAGTGCAATCCGCTCCTCCTGACATGAGTTTATGACTGGTGTCTCGAAATGAAAGCAGCGATTGTACAACAGAATTGTGCTTCATCGCTAATACCTTTGGAGATGCTGCAGAAAAATCGGGTTTGACCTCCCAGAGGTGAATGACGTGATCATATCCACCAGTCGCGAACATGAGGGGTTGCATCATAGCAGTCACGGAGCTAACACCACCTCGTTTAGCCTTATTCCAGGGCCTAGTGAAAGTCAAGGGAGGCTAAATATTTTCAGTTTGAGGCAGGTAGGTATACATTGCGTACTCACAGCCGGGAGGCCGATATGGACTGCAGATAATTGATGACTTTCCTGCAATCTGCTGACGATAACCACACTACGCGCGCCGTTCGATAGAACACAGGCATCATCAACAGGTTCTCGGAGGACGGTGGGTATATACCCTGAAGGTCGATGTCTACGATACTAGTAAGTACAAAGACTCTGCAGCATGGAAAGAGTCACCATACTTCAAGCTAGGCGTTATTTCGAATTCTTCTAAACTGCCGTACATCGAGACCGCCAGATATGTCGGAAATTGCGGATGCTGCAGAAGACGTCGCGCTTTGTCGTACTGTTCGCGGACTGGAAGCCTCAAGGTTTCGCGAACAAGTTGATTCGGTGCTGACTGTAGTTCGACAGGTATGGGGTGGGTAGCTGTGTCTTTAGTAACTTCCGCGTTTGCTTTGACTGGTGGGAGGGGTGACTCCGACACAATGACGACATCGTTGTCGTCCGGCTCATTGTCGTTTCCCCCGGACTCTGGTGGATAAACTGGTTGGCCATCAGGTTCTCTCAAAGGTTTAGGTTCGGGGACAGGCGACGTCTGTCCTGCGAATGGATGCTGAAACGAGAGGGTGCCAGATACGAATCCTCGGGAAGGAGGCTTCGATGCGGCATGGTTCGTAGGTGGGTGGAGAATCAGCAAATTCTCGCGAGGCAGAATTGAGAGAGATCCAGATGAGAACGAGTGGATGGTTTGACGTATACCGGACGAGATTTTAGGCCTTTCCAAGTTTGAGGTACTAGAAAGCCCACGATGATAAATGTTGAGGTCAGCCATTAAGGTTGATTAACAAGAATCGACTAAAAATGCGGTTAATAAACAGCTGTTCTTATGAGAGTCTTTACAGGAGTACTATACCATGAAGGTAGGTGCTCATCTCCATTCACATCTGGCGAGATCACAGAAGGTCAATGCGATATGGACCTTTTCTGCGCCAGCGATGGTGGTAACAAGTAAATTTACCGTCGGTCCGAAAGAACCGAACTTGACCAACTTCTCCCCGTTACGTCAGCAGCCTCTTTACCTTCACTCCTCCATCCAATAATGGCTTCAACGACGCGACCTGTTGTTTTCATGGATATCAACATTGGCGAGACACCTGCAGGGAGACTCAAGATGGAGCTGTTTAGCGACATTGTACCAAAGTGCGCATATCCTGTGACTACGTCTTACAGTTTTACTCAGATTTACGTTGCGCAGAACAGCCGAGAATTTCAGGCAACTCTGCACCGGTGAATACAGGTGCATGCGCTGCACTCTTTCTGGTTTATCATGACTTACATGTGGGTCAGGGTCAACTCGCGACCTCAAGGATACAAGAACGCGACATTTCACAGGCAAGCAGAGATTCTATTGCAATTAGTATTTGCCGTTTGTTCATTTTATGTCTAGAGTGTAGGACTCCTTATCCGCTCTTCAGAGGGTAGATCTAATGTTGTATACAGAGTACCAAACTTCATGTGTCAAGGTAGCTACACGATCGACGCCCAAAGGCTAAAATATTGATAACCCATCGATCAGGAGGCGACTTTTTGAAGGGTGATGGTACTGGATCATTCTCGATTTATGGAGACAAGTTCCCAGTGAGTATTTCGGGGGACTTTTGAGGCGTGGTTTAACCAAATTCTCACTAGGATGAGAACTTCCAAGAGAAGCATACAGTACCCGGTCTCCTCTCGATGGTGCGCACTGATACGACACTCAAAGTCAAAACGCTGACAATATCTGGCAGGCGAACTCTGGTCCTAATACCAACGGATGTCAAGTGAGCAAACATGCTGTATTACCATGCAGGCTAATCAAGATGTCTGTAGTTTTTCATCACTACGGCAAAATGCGACTTCCTGGATGGAAAGCACGTCGTCTTTGGAAGAGTTATAGATGGTATGTTAACATTGAGAAAAATCGAGAATGTGGCCACAGGTCCCAATAATAGGCCTAAGCTCCTCGTAAAGATCACAGGTGAGAATTATTATTAACAAGCACCTCAGTGTTTGTGCTGAATATCATTTAGAATGCGGAGAGATGTAGTCGCCACTTTTACTTTACTAGAACCGTGACAGCAATTCAAACGCATGTCTCTCAGTGTAACATAATGCAGAGCAGCCCCATAACAGTTACTAATGTGAATTCTGGCGAGCCGAACGATCCAAAGGAGAGTTTAAATACGGACGTGAACAAATCGTGTACTTTCATTCTTACTCTTACAAACACGAACTACGTAATCTTTCAGGCGTATAAAAATGAGGAGGGGAAAGATGTCTAGGTCAAAGCCTTCAATCGAGCTTGCTGGGTCGTGGGCACGCCTGTCGAGACTGGCGCGTGTGGTACAGGAGCATGAGGTGTCTTGATCTTGAGGCCTATGAAAGTCAAACCCTAGTGAGAAAAGCATAATTTCGCCGATAAGTAATCCGTACCCAAGTCTGCCGCCAAGAGATCAGCACCCTTCTCTCCAACCAACAGAGCCGAAGAATAGGTGTTCGTGCCCAAGTTGTCAGGACAGATACTCAAATCCACACATTTCAGGTTTTGAGTTCCTAGCATGAAAGAATCAGGACACCGACGCGGTTGTCAGACGATGCACAAACCATAGACGTTAAGACGACTGTCGACGACTCCACCCTGTTCTCTGGGTTTCATGGCTGAGATCGAAGATTAGAAAAGATTAAAAATGAATGACATTGATGCTTACCGCATGTCCCCAGACTGTGCCAGGTCGTCTCGACATGGTCAGCGACCCAGTCGTCGATTGCCTTGTCGTCTTCCTCGCTGTACTGGATGTCCTCGTGAACCTTGCTCGCGTCGTATGTCTCGCCCGGTCTATATACCGATATGGTCAACATCTTTGATCAAATCAGCCACCATGGCGCTTACTTATGCCAAGTGCCCATATGAATTCCCACAGTAAAGCCGTTCGGAAGCAGCTCCTTCGCCGTCCTGATGTCAATGTCCTTGGCAGCAGCAGGCGACGCAGGATGGAAGTGAGGATGGTGGGAAGTAAGTTCCCCTCGGAAGGCTATTCACGCGCTCATAAGGTACTGGGAAATGATGTTATGTAGTCAATGAACCCACCATCCATCCTGCGAGCGATCTCGCGGGTCTTCTTGTAGCTCCAACGGATCGGGGCGAAGTCAGCCTTGTTGTTCAGGAAGCCGCTGTCAAAGAAGGGCTCTTGGTACGGGTTCTGTGACTTGATATGGATCTATTTGGAGCGTGTCAGTCATTATAAGCTACTGTAAGAACCTTCAGACCTTTCCACGACTAGCGGGGTATTCCTGAGAGATAAGAAATCAGTAACGGGAAAGGCTGAGTCCGATTGATACAGACAAGATATTGGAACCTGTGTAAAAGTGTCAACAAGACGCACAAAACTTGAAAAATGGCGGTACTTGCATAGTAACATACTTCCCCGGAGGGAGAAGACTGTGATCAGCGTAAGCTTCAAGAAACCATTAGCTTCAGGGGCATCGACAACGTTGGAATTCCTTTACCTCCTGACACAATTGAGCCGAACCTGAAGGAGGGGTCAGAGGATTAACACAGCACAGCAGATCACATACATCACCGGTTTGTCGGGCTTGTCCTTGAAATACTTATTCCACAACTCATTGAACTCCGGACCCATTTCCTTGAGCTCTTCCTCAGTCGGGCGAATCTAACGCAATATACGTCTAGACAGAGTAGAGAGGCAACAGCATGAGACGCGTTACCTTGAAACCTGCATCTATAGCATTCGACGACAATCTAGCCTTCTCGGGACTCGTCTCCCATTCTGCAAAGAGCTCCTTCTGGACTTCCTTGTCTCCTCTCAGGAAATCGTCCAGAGTGAAGCTCTCATTCGAGACGCGGTACACTACAATCATGTAAGAATAAGACCCGTAGTGGTCTTCCGAAAACTTACATGTAAGGGTGGTATAATGATCCTGATACTGCTCTCTGTAATTCGCAAGACGTTGACGACACATGCACAAGGAAAAACGCAGACACGTACCCAACACCAGGAAGATCACTGACCACCTTAAGATCTAACTTCTTCAGCAATTTCGCATCACCGACACCAGAGCGCTCCAATATTTGGGGCGTCCCAAGAGTCCCGCTGCTCAAGACGACATACTTGCGCGCCTTCACGATGGTCTCGCGGAGCTTGCCCCCGTCTGCCCTATTGCGAGCGGGCACGTACGCCACCCCGACAGCTTTGTTGCCCTCGAATATGACGCGGGAAACACGGGAGTTGGTGCGCAGGTACAAGTTGTTCTGGACGTCCATGACGCTGTGAACATAAGCTACACATCGATCGCCATCAGTCTGCCGGTTGTAAAGATGAATGGGCTGTCGACTCACCGGTGGCTGCGTCGCTACGTCGGCCAGTATGCCTGTTAATGTACTTTGCCCAGATCTCCGAGGCATGGGACGTATCGAGGTCTACGGCAGCGCATTAGTGACGACCAGAGAGCTAGGTCTAATGTGTTGTACCTTGGATATCGTCTATTAAAGCAGTCAGTTTCAGAACTCTGTAACAAAGCACTTGACATACCGCTGAACGGGATGCCCACGCTATCTGCCGCTCTCAAAAAGTCCTGCGCTATTGGAGTGATAGATCCTCCATTGCTAATAGCGATGGGCCCGTCATATCCGTGCGTGTCGTTGTTGACTGGTTTTTGGTAGTTCTCCAGCTGTCAGGATGTGAGTCGGAGCTCCCGAGGTTGGAAGGGACGACTGACTCGCTTCATCAAAGGCAGGAGATCTATATTGCCCCTCGTTAATATTGTGCAGAATTGAGAAATCGTTCTACATGCCTTTGGCTTCCCAACCCTCAGTCTTGAAGTCATCTGTCAACCGAATGAAAGTCAATCTCTATGCATCGTCCAAAAACATGAACCGACCCCAGTCAGATGCGGACGCCTTGTAGACGTGGTATGATTAGTCGGTTGGGCTCATAAAAACAGGAAGTAGCCTACCCTGGTGTACATCTGAAAATTGATGCTGTGGTACTCTTAGCGATTTGACTAGGCATACAAACTATCGACGTACCTGCTTCCACCGCCTGCGAGAAGTCATCAAATTGAGTGATTGATAGAACTAGGATATACTGCGTACCGAGGATATTGGCGCATCTAAGGCACGGTGGTTAGGAACCTTTCAGGTGATAGGGTAGAACACTCACGGAACGATGCTTTGTCGGCCTCGCAAGTGGGGAGACTCTTGAGTATCTGTGTAGAAGGTTGCCTTATCGTTACTACAAGATGCCTTCAGCGGTGTTCAAGTCTTCGACGGCGGTTCTAACTTACATCCCATCGCGCTGCATATTCTTGACGTAGATTCCGGGTCTGGTAGACCGCAGGTTAGTCTACGACAGGAGTAAGTAGTCACTAGGCTCACCTGTATACCCAAGGATCATCACGGTTGTTGGCTCCTCCTGGAGGGACGACAAAACGTTATTATGTGTACAGGCCAAGAGAGTATACACATACCTTCAATGAGCATGACTTTCAAGGTGGGGTCGGCATAGGCCAACCTGCCAGCGACGACACATCCTGTTGACAAAGGCGTCACCCATCTGACGAAGAGGGAGAGTCAGAAGACAGACCTGCTGGACCGCCTCCTGCTACAATAACGTCGACTTCTTCAGGATGACCCATAGAGACTCAGAGAGAGGAGAACGAGTGTTGGGATGCGAGATAACTAAGCCCTCTCAATATTTATACGTCTTGTGGCCCAAGCTCCGCGGAGGATTAGTGAGCTGAGATTTGATTCCAGCCATGCGGGTAGTACGTATCAGTATTACCACTCAAAGTAAGAGTGGAACGGAGATCGGGCAACTTTGCGTCGTCAGATGATGGTCTATGAAAAGATAACCACGAAACAAAGGTCGTCATGGGTAAAACGCAGATGTTACAGTTCAGGGCATCTCTAGCATCGTGACTTGGTATCTGTGCGACGAGTATGCACCATCGTCAACTGACTTGTGGCAAAAGTAGCTTAGGAGAGATGACGTGAGAAAGGGATCCGATGCGAGATCATGAGAAGACGGCTCGAGGGCGACAATATGATTCCCCGGGCTTCGAAAGTGGGGAAATGTGGGGATGTATTTGATTACCCCAATGTAAGCGAGACTGGCATGGTTAGCACATGTGCAAAAAAGGTAGGATAAAGATAACATTTAACATACCCATGACTCTTCGACCCTCTCTCCACATACAAAGGGGCGCATATTCGTATCACCCCATGTCACTGAGAAAGTAGGCAGCTTCATCAGCTGATTATTGATGGCAGAAAGTTCATCCTGGCGGACGGTAAAAATGAGTCTGCAATTGAATGTGCTAGTCTCATGGGCGCGAAGGTGGAGATACCGAATTGCATACGAAGGAAGCATGTCCTAACCCGATTACCTAGCGCGATGCTATGCGATACCGGTCCGATGACAGGCGCTCTCCCCGATTGTACATTTTATACCAGGACAATCATCCCGTGGTACAGGCATCTTTCCTTGGAGCATCAAACTGCGCGTTCTGAGGCGTATCAGTTGGGTAAGTGAAAGGTCTAGAGAAGCCGGCAACGATAAGCAGTAAATGGGAACGGATGTATTGGTACGCGAATAGTTTAACGCTGGGTATGTAACCACACTAAGTCGCCGCTTAAGCTTTGCATTCAATTGTAACACGACACTCACCTACAGAGTGCAGTCTAATGCTATTCCAGAACGCCTATTGGGTCCATGTACGGCGAGCGACGCGGCGAGATGGTGGCGGGCGCGAAGAAAGGTCGTCGACGTCACGTGTCCGATCCTTCTTTGCAGCCGACAGCCACGATGGAAGCTGAACAGAACGACAAGGTGGACGTTTCGGAGAGCTTTGTGTCGCAGATTCTCACGCCGGGCTCGTCGTTACACCCAACATTCCTCCTTATCCTCGACCTCTCATTTGCTGCCCTCCTCGTGGTGCTCGTGCTCCTTTTGTTCCTCACATCGGGCAATGTACATTTCATTGGATTGATTGGGATTGAGCTGGCGCTTTGGGCGAGCGTGAAATGGTGCGTAACCGTAAACTGAATATATGCATACAATCGCTCAACGTACAACAGGTTCGTCAATGAACTACAAAATGCGTCACCAGCAGGAGGGGAGGAAACCAAGAAAGACATATAACATTTATCACCGGCGGCCCTTGTCGTTATCTTCATACCACTTCTTTGTTCTCTTGGCACTTTCCTGGGCCAGTACAAATACTGCGTCACCAGTCAGCAGGCAAACGGCCGAGAAAGAAGACACCACCCACGTTCGCGTTCTGTTCCGTCCAGTCCTTCGCGAAATGCTTGCGCAGTATCTCCCGTTGAGCCTCCACCTCCACCAGCAGGGCCCAGCGCTGCGAAATGCTGTGCTTGGTCTATCACCTCCACAAGTCGCTCCCGGAACGTCTATCGTAGCAATAGCAGTCAGTTCGTCACGGTATCTAGCAGTACATACCTTTGTTAGCATCTGGGACATTTCATTGGCCTGTTCGTCACTGAGCCTGGAAGCAAATAGATAAGAACAGAGACAGGCGAGATAAATAGGAACGTACATGTCCATTATCGTCTTTCCAAAGCCATACCACAGTCCCCCAGCGCCGACTAGACTAGATAGGCGTACACTGCGGGGTTCGGCATTGAGCGCATTGCGAACACGATTCCCAAAGGGCGTCGGTATATTGAAATCAGCCCAGTCGCTGTCGAGGCCATCAGCGCCGTCGAGGGTATAGAAAGGCCCAACGACACCAACGAGTATACCACGATGTACGCCATCCATATCGGTATCTGGTACTTGCCCTGCGCTGCAATCTGCACCCAGGACGCGTCAGAACCCGCGCCACAAGCTGCACAAGACCCACGTCGCGCTCGGACCCTCCCCACAGGTGGCCAAGGTCTGGAATCTTCTTGCTAAAAATGCATTGTATTTTCTGTCACAAACAAAGTAAAGAACAATAAAGAAAAACTACACAAAGAACAGAAAACGGACCTGGTTGTCTGCCAGTATCGAGTCAATAGAAAAATAATCGTCCTCCATGGCACACAAAGGAAACCCGTCTGTCACTCGTCACGCTGGGACCATCCCCCTTCCTTGTTTTCCTTCCACTATAAAGCCCAAGAAGATCATCACAGCATGGGCGCCTATCAATCTTTCGTTCCTCGCAATGCTCAAAATAATATTCAGAGACAGTAAGGATCTTTCCCCTATGCACTGCACCAATCGCTCATCGACACAGGCCCCACCGTCAAACCCAAACCCACAGCCTACAAAGATCCCTACGTCGATGACCACAACATGGGGTCCCTCGAACGCGAAGATCAAGGCAGAGAGGCCATCCAACACGTCTTGTATCTCCTCCATCCTGTCTCCGAGCTGAACAGGCTCACCGTAGACGCCCTGTGCGATTTACAGCAAATGCTCTGGACAAAGTCAAGTACGTATTCCCACAACGTGAACTGTTAAAACTTGACAATTTCTGTGCAGGAGCTTTGCAGAAGAGGTATAAGATAAAGACCTATCAAACCCTTCGAACAAGACTTGACCAGGACCAGGATTTCCGAGATGCCTACAATCTCGCGACGTCGAGAATGAAGGGGCAGGGCCACAACTTCCCTGGCGATGTACGTCTCTTATTTCTACCGCCTCTTCATTGCTCACTGACTATTCCTATAGGTTGCGGATGAATTCGTGCTTCTATGCGTGAAGCTGTTCAGGATCAACACCGCCAGAACAGTTCCATCCGACTCGGACCAGTCTACTTCGCCACCTGATGATTTCCCAATAACATGACCAACGCCAGCCGATGGTCGTCAAGGCGCTGGCTTGATGGGTTCGGTGGTGGCATGATTTCATGACAAAAAATGCTTAAAAATGGTCAAAAGATGTAATAAATAAGGCACTAGTCTACAGTAAAAGTGTGACTATGAAAGTAGAGTGAGCTCAGATTCAGCAGGACCAATGTAAACATGATTCACCATACGTTGAAGAAAAAAAACCATCGGAAATGCTCCTTCACTTCGCCTCCATTGTGGGAGGACCAAGCCGGCTCTCAGACACCGGCGCAACTTCACTAGCAGCCTCCTTTGGTACTATCACTGAACCCTCCTCCAGTTCCAAGCCATTGTCTTCAACAACTTGAACGTCCGTATCGGCAACTTTGTGCATCTTGTGTTCATCAGTCTCTTGTTTGTGCGTCTTCCGATTCGCAGACACCGCAGCCTTAACTTCTTCAGCTGTAGTTGCCTTAGCCGCCTGCAGAACTATCGTTTCTCCCGGTGAGGTAGACGGTGACGGCTCCAAAGTTATCGCGATACCCTGGGTATGTTTTGGTGTGGGTTCCGACGTTTCACTGACGACCGAAGGAGACATGACATTTGCAGCATCCACGTCCACGCCGCTTAAAGACGGTGTCGTGTCTACCGACTGCTCCAGCGATTTTTCAACCTCGGTATCCACCTCCTCTGACTTTTCATATTCGATATCGGCACTGAACGCCCCCGTTCTGACACTATTGGCCGTCCAGAGACTTCTGTCCCTCACCAAGGACGGAGTGCCAACGCGTATCCTAGCACTCCACTTGCTCACTTCGCTCTCCCAGCTGCCACGCCTGGAACTCCTCGGCCTCAGTGCCCTAACACTGGCATCGACATCCCGCTCATCGAGATCGTCGCCCAACACAAATTCACTCCTGCTCTCCACATCGATACTGCCATAGTGCGACACGGAATCTCCGAGTGCCGAGGGTGGTGACCGTAAAAACCCGGTATTTGCATACGCCGATGAAGCAAGGGTCAGCACCGAGGCGTTGTCTAGAGGCGGTGATGAAGGCCGAGGATTATTTCGAGGGTGATGGGTAGTATGGAGCGGCGCTTGAACTGATGAAATGGACACATTTGTCTGGGTAGATGAATTTCGCAACGACGGTGATGAAGGTGGAAGGGCCGAGAAGGTGATGGACGCTGCGCTGGTGAGCAACGTCGGATTAGTAGCAGTGGATGAATTTCGGGCGTGGTGACGGTAAGATGTCGGCGTCACTGGGGCCTGCGCGATGTGAGCCATGCCGTTGCCATGCAAGTCGATGCTGAGCAACGTCGTGGGCTTCGTGCTCGCTGCGATGCTTCTAAATGTGCGAGGATTTGAGAGGTAGGATGATGACGACCGTGACGGAGACGGGGACGGCGGTGAACTGGGTGGCAACGGGCGCATCGAGGCATCCTCGTCCGCCTCCAATGCACTGGCTGGCGACCACATCGAATCGCGCCCTGAATCACGCCGTGAAACTGAGGACTGGTCGCTTGTTGAGTCCAGGTCCTCGGACTGTGATGCAATGTCAACTGAGTCCTCAATCAGCGACATTGTCTGTCTATTGGCGCTGATGTGATCCATATCCCCGCCGTTCGTTGCCGGCGAGGGCAAAGGGCTCGAAACGACCCGGTTGCCCACGCCTCGTAGGGGAATAGAATTTCTTGCTTTGGGGCTTTCCCTCTTCGATCTGACCGTCCCCGCAAGCTTTCGCTGCAGCCAGTTTATGATAGGCTTGCTCGACCGCCGAGAAATTTTCTTCTGCGTAGAAGTTGGAGCAACAGGAATAGGAGACAACTGTGGCTTCTTGGCAGGTGGCGTCTTTCGCTGTGCTTTGGTGTCGGTACGAGCAGTCGAGGGGGTATGTGTCGTTGCTGGCGACATGATAAGATGGAAGGAAATTGAGGAAATAAGTCGTGGTGGTGGTGGAGAGAAATGAAGAGAGTCAACGCATGTGCAAGGACACCTTGTGGCGGCGTTGCTCGATTTGGCTCCCAGATCACGATCGGGAATGACTCATCTCTCCAACGTAAAATAAGCAGGTATCTGAGGAATTTGTATCAAGCCTATTATCCTTATCCCTACAGACGGACCCAAAATATACGAAGGTGCTACCTATTGTCTAGGCGACAAACTACACCATCCATCGAAAAAAAAATGAAAAGTAGTCCTAATCGTCACTTATTCTGGCGAATTGTTAGCCATGCAAAGTTCATGAGTTGGACATACTATTATAAGCATTTGCTCCATAGAAATTCTTCGTTTCGAAGAACGTGGACACCGTGGCATATGTCTGCGGAGTATGAATAGCAGGTGGAGATTGCGAGATAGTGCCTAGCAAATTCCGTTGAATCGACCCATAATTTACTTCCCGAGGGTTACACCGTGTACTAGTTGAGATCGTTGAGATTTGGAGGCCCTTGAAAAGTCCGAGATGGACGAAAAGGGACCCAAGTACCGGCCCGAGATCCCGCCACTTGCGCTGGGATACCACCGTCATGCCTAAATTTTCAACTTCTAGTATCACAATGCCTCGGGAGCATAGCTGGGCTGCCTGTAACCAAACAATTTGAATCAGCATCTACTGTCATTGCACCTGCACTTGTTGGCGTGATCTTTATCGGACTCGGAGTTCAGAGCGAAGATCAATGACTTAAATAAATAACGATCCTTCACGGCGTTACTTTGCAGTTTTTCGCCTGGCGACTTGCAGTGTTCTTGAGCAACTCTTGGATACCCCATGCTGCGCACGAAATTGCGGAATCATGGTATGTTTAGGTCCTCTATCCACGACGCGTTTAACGTACTTATTCATTTGTCCACATGTCTCGATGATAGATATGAACGACTACACGTCATATAAAGCGGCGGTTCCAGAAAGCATGCCGCCTGTCGCTCAGGTGATCCTCACACCTGTGCACAGGGCGTATAATACCGTCTATCGGTCCTCCGATCACTTTGAGAACATTGCATGAAGGCTTCGAGATCCTCCCTCGGTACCTTTCTTAAATCCTCTCTAACCAAGGGCATCTCAGAACGGCAAGGAACTGTTCCAGCTTTCAGTTGTATGGCTAACTTCGGTGTACAGTTCGTGGTTGCCTATCGAACAACTACCTTCAAAGACTAGCGCAGAGCTTATTGCCTTGTCGCCGTCAAAGAACGGGCGATGGCCGGTCTTCGGAATGAGGACCCACGGTGAGCATTTGTATGCCTGATTTTTAGAGCGGCAGATATGCCAAGATCTCATGATGTCCTTCAATTGTAGCTTGGAGTACTTATAAGCAATCCCTCTCCCCTCTTGCTCTACACTGTGCATTCCATGTTCAGCGTTCCGGGGATCGCTCTTATCACTGGAGCAGGTCCGTTCTACTCTTATTTTCTGCCGGCTCTTCTAAGTGGTTTACAGGTAGCGGCATCGGGAGAGCCACCGCTCTTGCGTTCGCTCGAGCCGGTGCTTCAGGCGTACACCTTGTCGACGTAAACCGTGCTCGTCTGGAACAAGCATCCAAGGACGTCTCCACTGTGGCTACAAATCCAGGATTCAAATCCCACATATCGGAGACGGATGTGACAAAGGAAGACCGAGTTGTCCAAATGGTTCAGGACACTCTGAAAACATTTGGAAGGATCGACTACGCTGCCAACATTGCTGGGGTGAGTGCTGGACCATAACCCATAACCCAGACTCCCCTCATGTGAATGACAGATAGCTGAAAGTGCGCTCGGACCAACGGCTGATACATCGCTGGAGACTTATGACCGCGTAAACAATTTAAATGCTCGGGGCGTTTTCCTGTGTATGCGCGAAGAGCTCAAGGCCATGCGGGCCCAGGAGCCCTTGGCTCGTATACCCGGACGGCCAGGCGTGCGCGGATCTATCACCAATATGAGCAGCATTGCCGGTTGCATCGGATTCAACGGCGTTACGAGCTATGTCG
The DNA here is from genome assembly GCA_037576215.1 of Armillaria gallica. NCBI lineage: Eukaryota > Fungi > Basidiomycota > Agaricomycetes > Agaricales > Physalacriaceae > Armillaria > Armillaria gallica. The sequence continues at coordinate 3,644,696 of JBANDB010000008.1, forward strand.
CATCCAAACACGCTGTCGTGGGGATGACCAAAGCTGCAGGTTCGTCTTTGTCTCTCTTTCCTTTTTTTTTGGCCTAGGGTGACGGGGAGTAGCGATCAGCCATAGCGTAGATGGTATTCGAATCAACGCTGTGTGTCCGGGATACGTGGATACACCCTTGTTGCGCGATCTAGAGGATGTGGACCTTTCTGTGCTGGAAAAGATGACACCGATGAATGTGAGTCAAGGTTTACGTGTTGCCTTAGTCAGGCTCACACGTTTTTAGAGGCTTGCTTCGACGGAGGAGGTTGCCGATGTTGTCTTATTCATGGCGAGTGAGCGAGCGAGTTATGTAACAGGACATTCGTTCGTCGTGGATGGAGGATTCAGTATTACTTAAGGTTCGTCCCGTTATGACGATTGCGTGTGCTCCCTAATGAAATTCGTGACCAGTTGTCTTTCTACATATCGACAAAGAAGTAGCTTTGTGCCAACTGGGATCAATAAATCGAAGTTTTCATCATGGCGTGGCAAGCCTGCTGCCTTTGACCTTCTTGCCTATTGCCGTCTTCTTCGATATTCTTTCCTCGGTTCTGACTTGTCTCCACACCGATCGATTTGAACAGAAATAAGTTATCAGACCACGGTCCCCTTTATAAGGCTGCGGAATTTGCTTGATGACATTGGTATCTTAGTTGAATAGCCTCAGACAGCAAAGCCTCCCTGTGGGCTCGTACCACCTCAGACCTGCTTGATGTCACCATGGCAGGGCAGGGTTTGAAGGCTTCCAGAGACATCCTCCGTATTAAGTCTTACGCATGAACTAGACATTTAATGTCTAGGGTCGTCGCTGAATTGAAGGGTTTGACAGAAAAATAATCGGGACTGCGACTACTGCTTTGGCTTCCGTATGGTGGGCACGAAACTCATCTAACCTTCTTGAAGAGAAACATCTTCTTACATATCTGAATTCTAATATACGCAGACAGGTTACAGGTATGCTGGAGTCGCTTATTCGAGTTTTGAGTCAAAATTGTGCAAACTGTTCATGCGAATTATGAGTACGGAGGCAAGATGCGATTAAATAAAAAAGAGGTGTATGGTATGCTGGAGACGACGATAGCAAAATCAAAGCACTTAGCGAACTTGAAGCAACAGAAGAACCAAAAAGGGAGAATCTTCACACAAATATCTTGGCGCCGGCCCGGCTTCCGCACGATCAAAAACCAACGTTGGAATGTTAGACAGCGACCACCATCAACTCACGGACCCATTCGAGCTTGCCAATATTGGCAAATCTCGAGAGCACTAGATCTTAACTTTTTCGGCGCATCTTCCATGGAGCTCAGCCTTTTCAAGCTGTCCCACATTATCTTGCCAAGGTTCTGCATATAATGTTCTAGTGGCAGTCGGTGACGGTCAACAGAATGCTTACCCCGCTCCAGTTTACGTGTTCTCCGGTTCGTTGAATATCAGAAAGACATACGTGAAGCTCCTGCAGCTCCTGCTTCGATGTCAGTCACTCGACAACCGAAAATGTAAGAGATGACCAACCTTTGGTTCCATGACTCGCTTACCCTTGACCAATTTCTGTATCAGCGAAACTGGCCACTCGCTGAACCCTTTTCTCTCCATCGTTTGGATCCGGTCATTCTGTGGCCTGTCTATATCTGTGTCTGGGCTGTCTTGCTTGTCGTTGAACAAAGCGGATGCTTTGAATGGAGCCTGTTTGTCCATGTCATCATCGAGGCGTTTCCGCTTTCCCAGGTATGTTCCGACGTTTGTCTCCACGTCTTCGTTCGGAGTGTCTACCTCCATCGATATCTCCCGGGACCGTTGCGCCGATTTTGTGGGTGCCTAAGCGTGCAAGGTTAGTTAAGCAATATGCCGGAATCAACATGGAACTTACCTTGGGATATTTATGACCCATAGGCTTCGTGTTCTTCAATACTTCCTGGCCGAACCAATCACCAACTCTCAAGAGGTAGTTTTCTGTCAGCGACTTGGGGTCATGCTCCCACAATTTCTGAGTCCGTTCTGGTGCGTCGCGACCGGTATGAACTTGGCGCAAGGCTTCTAAAGTGACCTCGAGAAACTCCTTGCTGCTCGGGATGCTGCTATGGTCCTGCACAGTCGCATAGTCGGTTTCTAGCCATTCTTCGATGTCATCTAGATCAAAGTGGACCTGTTTTTGGACTTTTGTGCGTGATCTGACCGGTCTCTCCTGAACTGGCGTCACTAGGACGATCTTGAGGTGTTTGTCGTCTGAAATCGGAGTAACTTTCGCTGTGTTTACGAATGTACTATTCATCTCGGCATTCTTGGAAAATGCGGCTGTCAGTGCGCCAACGAGAGATTCGTCATGATCAACGATAGGTTTCTTGAGAGCTGTTTGAATGGGTACAGGAGCAGGAATGGTTTTTATGAGAGTCTGAGGTGGTATTTCGACGCTTGTGCCGGTGGTGCTAAATCCAGATGATGACAGGATCGGTACGCCAATGTCATGCTGTTGTACTGCGGTGGTATCTGACGCGTTGCCACGAACGGTATTAGGCACCACCGTCGTCGTCGTCGTCGTCGTGTGTGATGACATATGTCTATTTGGTGTAGAATGTGCCGATCTCGGAATGACAACACCGATAAATTTCGATGGTGATCTTGAAGCGCGCAAAACAATAGCGGCCTTCTTCGGGGGTGTTGATGGCGCGGCACTGAATTCGGGCTCCGTGAAAAGCTCACTCTGCGAATTGTATCCTGAATTGACAGGATCTGTTGCCTCATGAATCTGGAGCCCCTTCTGTTCCCCGAAGAGTCCACTGTCAACACTCCCATCAGCATCAAGTTCATCACCCCCGACACCTTCATCAGGCAAGTGTACATCACTATCAGAGGGCTCCGATGATGCGACATGCAGTGTGTTCCATGATGGCAAGTCTAAAGCATCATTTTGGGCCACAGTTAGTGTGGGTGCTTGATCTATCGTAATTACTGAATATGGAAATCTGATGAAGCAGAGTGCACGTACATGTGTGAGTTGGGTATGTGTCCACCAATGGTGACATCAGAAAAGTGGAATTTTTGGGTGAAGGTGCTGCCTGCATATGGAGGCTTCTGTAAATCACCAACAAAAATACTAGTCAGTATGTCTGTTGGTAACACATAATACTCAAGTGAACATGATGCTGCAGACTGCAGTCTGCAGCATTGGAAATTCAGGAAAAGACAACAGATGTAATGTGAGTAGAGCCTAAGCTACCAGAGGTTTTCATGACATTGAAGAGAAGCAGGAGGCCAGAACCACATGAAGTGAAAAATAGTGACTTAGCACAAAAATCTATGCCATTGTTGACACCTTGACATTATGCTCGACCGTCATAGTCATGATTCAGCAGATTGACATGTATACCAATCAGACATGACAAACCAAGCAAGTTCTGTTCACTATAAGTTGATAAAGGTCAAGAAAATGTGGCCACCCTGGATGCAACTGAGAGAAAAAGAGCAAACAAGACAAATGACGAACAACAACAACCAAAACATGAGACAAGTCTCATCTCATTGAAGAGGCTATAACAGGATGACTCACTTAAAAGGTAAAAGATGAAAGAGAGGCTCTTCTTGGTGCAATGGGAGGTATCAGTAATGGTTGGATGAGGAATGAAGGTGGTTGAAAGTTGGAAGGGTTGTGTAAGTTGTAACATGTTTGAACTTGTTTACACATTAAGGTGTGACCAAACTTGATCAGAAGACCAGACTCTGAATATTGCTTAATGAGAAGGATTTCAGATAAAGTGCTCCATTTAACATTGATGGTATTATTGGTGCATGTGAAGTTGTTATGAACCATCTTGCAACCTGCAGAAAACAAATTGCAGCATTTCTGAAATTTGAATTCAATATCATCTGTTAGACTGCTAGAAGTTGGTATCACTTTCATCAGCAGTAAATCTAGAGTAAGGCAGGTTGTGTCATAATGCCATCCAAATTCAGTCTATGTGAGCTGCCAGTGATGTGGTGTTTACATGCATGCATTGTGCCAGTGTAGACATGAAGTAGGTATGTCCAATGATGCTCATTGATGGCTGTGTGCATTTTCAGCTGCATTGAAAATGAAAAGATATATATCTCAAAGAAACTGCCATCAATTTCGATCTAGACAGACATTGATGAAAAAGATGTGGTGGATTGAGGATCGAACTTTCGGACTTTCATTCAGGGAAATAGTCTAGTGGCTAAACGCGACCTATGCTCGGGACGAGAGATTTTATTTCTCCCTCCTGGAAGTATCTTTGCTGAAAATTTCTACAGCTGCAATGTGCCTGCTGCCTGGAGTATATAAAAAACTGCTTGTATCTAACACAGGTACGAAGGCCAACTTGCAGTGTCAGTCAGATTCAAAATTCAAATTGCCAAGTGTTCCTGATCGCGACGCGCTCTTTCTCTTACTATGAAGTACTTCCTTCAATTCTCCAAGAACGAAACACTGATCAGTGAGTACTTTTGTCTTCTTCTGTAAAATGCATATCATTTATTGTTCAGATCCGTACAATACTCTCACTCACCTAGTACGGCGGTGCAAACGTCCTTTTACGCCATCGCTTGCTTCACATGTTTGGGAAGATATATCGGAGCTGGCAAGTACGATGGGCCTGTCTCATTTGAGAAGCTCGGATATGGTCATGACTTGGACGAAAACGTCAAGGTTGTCATCAAAGACTCACCGGCAAACAGGGGTCATGAGTCAGAAAACTAGAACTTCGTGACTGAAGAGGCTGTCCATTACGGTGATGGACGTTAACATCATCTCACACCAGACCGTCAAAACCTCCATTGCTACCGCCAAAGCGGCCGGAAAACTCGAAACCGATGAATACAATACCCACGCGCACTCATACGAATCTATCCAATCTGTTATCCCGCGAACCCCAGACAGCGTACTAGTCCATCGAATGCCTGATATGACCGTTGAGCACTTGTCCAACTGGGTGGACCTAATCATGGCTACGAGGCGTGAAGACCCCGCGCATGTGCATGTATTCCACCTTCCTCCAGTCTTGGTAGCCGATATCCTTGCAGCTGCCAAAGTCTGGGTCTTCAGGAAACGAGAACCGCCAGAGATAGACGAGCTCGTCTCTCTGTTCCCACGCCTCACCGCAGCTGGTACTCCCGCCTCGTCCGTGTTCGCGACTAAGGAGTACTTTCTCCGACTCGACTTTTGTAGCGCCAAAGATAGCGAGGCGGAAATTTCAAGCGTGGAAGACGTGGCTGGGATAATCGAGATGCTCTACAAATCTCGTAGGGCGTGTGGAGAGTTGGCAAACGAGCTCGAGAGGCGGAAAGGTCAGCCGGTGAATTTGTTCCTCCTCCCGTTCAATCATGACATCGATCCTGCGCGGGAATATCGCGTGTTTGTCCCCCCATCTAAGTCTGTCTTACGCGTCTCTGCTATTTCCCAGTACCGATGGCACAAGCCGTTCTACGAGGCAGATCAGAGTGCTGCGATGTGCCGTGCTAAAGAAGTATATGAAGGAGCTATACGGATATTGGAACTGATCCTTGAGCATGCTGAGTCGCTGCCTCGGGAAGTCCGAGATACGATGCAGAGGGAGGGGCTTGTGTTTGATGTGTTCCAGACAAGTGGAGGGAAGGTGCAACTCGTGGAGATCAATCCCTTCGGTGCCATGAGCGGCTGTGGAACGAGCTTGTTCCATTGGATCAAAGACGCGAAATTGTTGTACGGAGAATGCAGTAAAGTAGAAGTTCGCCTGTCCATGGAGTAGAGAATCCTTGAGTAGAATTATATTCCGTATTACACTAAGAGCGGTTACAAGTCCTACCAGACCCATGCTGCTATCCCCCGCTGCCTCAACATGTTCATCCTTGCCAGCGTGTTCTTGTTCAAGTCTGCTCCGTCGCGCATTCCAATAACAACTTCCTTCAGGCCCGACCGAGCTTCAAGTATGTCCATCACCATACTCTCCTCTATCGGATTATCTGCGCGCCATATAAACTTTATGGACTCTAACTCCAGCAAAGTGCTCTCCTCATGAAGAAATTTCAGCAGCGATTTGGTGACCACTCGTGGGTTCGATTCGTTAGTAGCCCTCCGCTCGATGATGGAGAGGCGTGTCAAGTGCGGCAACTCGTTCAGTAATAACATGGCCTGTGTATCCGACAGAAGGTAAACATTGTTCAGCTTGACATCACGAAGGGATGGCATTCCTGACACAAGACAATGTACGTCGCCGAAGCGGGATACGGTTCTTCTCTCATAAGATGCAGGGTAGACGAAATCATCGGTGTCGACGAGCTCGAGAGAGGACAGGTTGGGAAACAAGAACGAATCCGTGAGAGCGAACGGTCCACTGCATTCCTTGAGAGTAAGAACTGTCGGGGATGTTAGCGCGGGTCGACCTCCCGATCCACGGAGGCCACAGCGCGACAATGTCACCCGCTTGACGCCGGAAAACACTACCAGGATCTTGAGATTATCCATGTTGCATAACTGTAGGATCTCGACCTGTTTCCAGGGAAGATGGAGGTCCTTATGGCTATGATAATGACTAAGGCGCAGTTCTCGAAGATTGCTATAGTTGAATGTGTCCTCGAATAGTCTGGTTCCCTTGCCATTGTATTCAGATGGATAACCGGAGATCTCCAGCTGCTCGAGCCGTGGGAACGACAAAGGGGGATAGTCAGAGAGATGGCAGCATTCAGCGTCTAAACAAAGGCGCTTAAGCCTTTCCGAGTCCACTAATGTATACTCCAAGTCGCCAAAACCAAGCAGCTGGTCCAGGGAATCGAAATCCAGTAGCTTGGCATCTTTATGATCGCATCCATAGTCACAATCATACTTCATATCATAAATCGCAGAAATAGATATGGAGAGGGGAAGGGGCTTGGACCGCTTTTTGAAGAGAAGGATGAGATTCACGGTAGCAGAGGAGAGCGATTGGTCACGGGCGTAAACATAGGAATAGGTCCATAACTTTGGTGCAGACAGACAAATGGATCGCCAGTAGTAGCATACGGATGCTAGGTACACGGGTGTGTTGCTATACAGAGAAATGCTCTCATCCTCTCTGTTCCAGAACGGTATTTTGTCTTGAAGGGATATGGCACCAAGCTCTGAGCATGCCTCTTCGAAGACAGTGAGCAGAATCTCCATGGGTAGGCGCCTAACTGGCGCCAGCATGGTTTGATAGGATGAGGCATATCGGGAGAGATTGCAATGGTCAGTTTTGAGTGCATTAAAAGCGACCTCCAGCCGTTTCATGTCGCTGTCCCAGATGGTGAGCTGTGAATGCATGGTGGACATTGCACTAGAATATTTTGCGGCCTCGGAGGGGGAGTAAATCTGTTGTCCGGCACGCAAAGCCGTCGATACTGACGGCGGGAAGCTATTGCGATATTCGCATTGATTTACTGGGTTGCCGCAATGGTCGCAAAGAATAACTGGAGAACTTAATATTTCTGCCATAGTGAAGGGAGGAGGTGAAGGGGGAATTTCACCCACGTGCGTTTGATGCACGTGCTACCTTTCCGAATTAGGATTCCGATGACTCTAAGCGGACCCGATGACGCATCGTGCGAACGTTCCTTAAATAAGCTTCCTTTCCGTTATCCTTATCGCGTCGTCGTCGTCGCACCAGTTCACCATTCCTCTTGCCGTACACCACAGCCGCATACAGAACTCCAGGCTTGTCTTCGTCGTCTGTGCTCAAGCGCACAGCGATATCTGGATTGCTCGATCTTTTGAAAGGTCTTCTCGAGAGACTTTTCTGGGTCGTTCCGTCCACTTCTCATCCGGTATATGACCTTGCTCCATGTTCATTTCTCTCTACGCAACCAGCAAGCCTTCCAGCGCCTGCTCGATGCCAACAGTGACCGGACCGCTGGCATCAGCACCAGTAGTAGCGGTGGAAAGTCATGGTCGAAGGGAGGCACTGTCGGAATGGCTATTGCCGCAGAGATCAACGGACGCGATAGGTTAGGAAGAACGGTTCTCCATCTCGCTTGCTCGTCGATAGACACGTTGGAATATGTGCGATTGTTACTTCGCCATCCTGCTGTCAACGTCAATGTACAGGATTTGGAGAGCCATTGGACTCCTCTGCATAGGGCTTTATTTCACGGGAATTTGGGCGCTGCGTACGTTGCTCCGCACAGGTGATGTGATTGTTACTGATATCACACAGTCTTTTGTTACTTCAACGTTCAGACATTGATATCTCGCTGAAGGACTTTGAGGGCTATACTGCGTTCGAGTTGTACAACTCGACGGTAGAGGGCACAAAGCCATCTGCCGATGTTTCTAGTGCTGAGCTGTACATGTGGGGTGCAAACAGGTATTTATCTCGGAATTTTAAAGATACTCATGCTGACTTTATAACAGGAACGCTACTCTCGGTCTTGGCGATGGTGACGATCGTACATATCCCGACCAAGTGGTCATTCCCCGCAGAGACTCGTCCGACAGCTCCAATATCCACTCCCGGTTCTTTCCGCTACAAGTTCGTCAGGTCCAGACTTCCAAGCTACATACTGGTATGCATTGCTGTTCCCATTCCTCTCTAGGTCTTTACCTTAAGTTTCAGTCATCGTCACATGCGAGAAGCGGGCGAATTTAAGACTATGTGGGTTCGGAAGCGGAGGACGGTCAGGGTGGTCATTTCGGTGCTAGTGACATACCTATTGACGAAAAGTCTCCAGGCTCGGACCCGGACAACACACCCAGTACAGCTTGACTCTTTTGTCACAGCTCAATCAGACTATAGTCTCTGTCGCGCTGGGACAAGATCATACTTTGGCTCTCACCGACACGGGCGAAGTTCTCAGCTGGGGATTAAATCGGTTTGCACAGCTAGGTTACGTCGTCGAAACCAATTCGACCGCCAGTATCGGTCGGATTGAAGAACCTATCCAGTCGACGCCGAAGAAAATTGTCGGTCAACTCAAGAAAGAATTTGTTCGTGGCGTTGCTGCGTCCAAGACATCGTCCGCTTGCTGGACCGCGACAGAGGTCTTTACATGGGGCACAAATAATGGGCAATTAGGTGCGTTTTATCGATCTGTTTTTGACTCATTTGTCATACAGTGCAATTAGGGTACGATAAATCAGCTCAGCCCGTACAGATTCTACCTCGAAAGGTCACCAAAATCACGAAGCCCGTCACGTCTGTATGTCTCACAGATGCTGCCATGATCTGCCTTCTTGTGACGCAGGAAGTCATTTGCGTATGGGGCGACCGGAGCTTTAAGATCAAGTCAGTCTTCCATGTATAATTTTCGTAATCAGGACACCAACCTTTTAATAGCTTCCCAGCGCATGGTTTTCCTCAACAAATACAGCCCTACCGACCTCCTCAAGCCATCAAAGGAGCCCATGTCTCCAAAATAACCAACTGCGATGATACAGTAGCCGCCTTGTCTTCAAATGGAGAAATCTTTATACTTGTGATTCCGATGCCGACCGAAACAGAGACATCTTCTCCGTCCTCCAAAGCCTTCGTACCGCAACCGGCGTGGACGTTGAAGAAGCAGCTCAGTGCAGCCAAAGTTTGTCCTTTCAATATTCGCTTTGGGTTCGGCTGATGCCCTGCCAGGATGTGGCTATAGGCAGTGACGGTATGATCATAGTATGCACTGAATCCGGTCATGTATACGTGCGGGCCCGCAAAGGCGGGAACACCGGTTCTCAGGGTGCTGGGAAGATTTTCAAGTATCAACTTGTCCCTTACATTCAACGAGTAGTCGGAGTGTGTGCAAATAGCTCCGGTGCCTTTGGCGCCATGCGAGTTGATCACAAACCCGATCCCATCCAGGTTCACGGACACAGCATAGCTGAAGATCTAATAGAAATTCTTCCTTCGCTTGCTATGCAGCGCAATACAAGCGAGCTGCAGGCATCGTCCCCGGTCCCCGCGGTCTACGTCCATCCCACTCATGAAGACGAGGACGAGGCCGATGACCACTTAGAAGAAGACCTGTTTAAAATAGCCTGCCTTTCAGATGTCATACATCGTCAGATGAACTCGCACACCTCGGAAGGAGACCTAATGACACATGGTGCCGATATCTCGATCTCCATCGACGAGATCCATCATACTTTCTCCGCTCATCGCGTTATTCTCAGCGCACGTTCACCGGTCCTTCTTTCCCTCCTCCAGAATCCTCACACCATTCGAGACGACTCCAACGTTTCAGTTCGTTACACTCATGCATCCGGTCGCCATCGGCTTATATTTTCTCGCTGTCTTCCTATGTCTGTTTTGATACTTCTTGACTATTTGTATTCCGACCATCTGCTGTCTGTTTGGGATAGGCGCCTGTCTTTCGGTTCTCCCTTGGATTCGGCACGTATCAAATCGGATTTGCAAGTTTTGGCTAGGCTATTACATCTCCCCTCGCTTTCGAAGGCAATTCAGTCGCCTGTAAAGGTGATTCCAGAACCTACGATGGTCAGGGATATGACAAGTTTGTTCCTCTCCACACAAACGATGTTCAAGGAACCAGATTCTCCCCAATACCCGGATGTTGTGTTGCAGCTTCAGGACAGGGACGTTTTCTGCCACTCCACCCTCCTGCGGGCCAGAACCATCTTCTTTGCCGATTTCTTTAATGAAGGAGATTGGACCAGGAAACGGAAGGATAATACTGGTCGGGTGCATGTCAATATGAAGCACATGAAGTGGCATGTATTGCAATACGTTCTAAGATTCGTATGTTGTGGGGAGGATATTGAGATGTTTGAGTCGTTGGGTGTGTTTTTTCTTCTTCGGAAATCGCGAGCTCAACCGCTAAGAATCATAATCGTAGAATTTGCACATTCTATTGAATCTGTGCTGGAGTTCATGTTTGAGGTCATGGCCGCCGCGGTCAGTAGCTTTCCAATCCTTAATACGCCTGCGCTCACTCTGATCAGGCTGAGCTACATCTTGATCGGCTGCTGCTTATTTCATCATCCATCGTGTTGAACTTCTTGAACATCCAAAACGCGTGTTATATACTTTCCGAGGCGACCCACTACTCTGCGAAGGATCTGATCAACGCTGTCCAGGGCTATATTGCTGTCAATATGGAGAGTTTGCTAGAAAGTCGAATGCTCGACGTTCTATCACCTGCTTTAATCAGGCAGCTCTCTTGCTTTGTTCGAGATAGGCAGACGGACAAATCGCCTGTCACACGACGTAATGTATTAGGCAAGCTCGCTATGGAGAGGCACGCGGAATGGTTGTTCCTTCAAGATTTCCCCTCCCCAATTATTAGATCAAACAAACAGCTGACGCGGCGGGATTCGCCCAGGCTATCACCAAGCAGTAGAGTACAGCCCCCTTCTGTCAGGATTACCGAGTCGGCACTCAAGCCTCAGGGCCTCTCAGCTCCCATCGGGGCTGACGATATCTTCACCATGGACGATGTTGATCCTGGCTCTATTGTGAACTTGGATCAACCTAACCCTCCTAACCCTTCTGCTCCCTGGAAATCTACATCAGTAGCTCGGTATGTTTCCTTATTTCCTTATTTCCATGATTTTCCGTATTCATCTGTGCTTGTACTTAGTGTGGACATGCGCGCTGTCATGGCCGAGGCTGCCAGGGAGGTTCCTGCGAGATCCATCGTGCCTCGCAATCTCCCGAATACCGACGATCCATCTCGCAGGCAGGGGCCCTTGGCCAAAATATCGGAAGACAGCGGTTACTTGCCAGCTACGCCATCGCCGCCGCGGAGAGCACCTTTGAATACGACCGGATCTCCATCTCGCAGCAACATGACTAATATATTTCCCAAGCTTTCTTCGTCTCCTGTGCCTACCTCAAAGACACCTTCTACGTCAAGCATCAAGCCATCTGCAGCAACCGGGTCGCCCAGTGCCTTAACGGGGCTTGGACCTGTGATTTCTCCTCAACGACAGCCTTCTTCCGCCAAGTCGAAGCATACCGGTAGGAATGTGTCAGGGTTAGTCATTTTATTCGTTCGTCCCTATATTCTGATATTCAAAATGATGCGTTTCACAGAGGGAAAGCATGGACATCTCCTTCGCAGCCTAACATTCCAGCTCCCTCGGTGTCTGGGATGTCTTTTTCCGAAATCCAACAGTCGCAGCTGGAGCACAGTGTTCCTGGGAAGGCTCATCGATCGCTACTTGAAATCCAAATGGAAGAACAGGCTCGTAGGGAGGAAGAGGCCTTTATGAAATGGTGGGTGGAGGAGGAGGAGAGAGTGAAGCGAGAAGCCGAAGCGATAGCAGAGGCATTAAAGGTTTCCACTCGGAAGACTAAGAGGGGTGGTGGGCGGGGCGGGAGGGGTGTAGGTGGGCCTCGCAAGAAGGGTGGAGTCGCCCCTTCCAATCCATGATAGACCTATAGACCTTACTGATGTATGTTATACTGTCATGTATGCTTATGTTATATTATCTACTCGTGTATGTTTTCTGGAAGACATCTCTTGAGTGTTCCCTGCATCCCGAATTCGGGACGATACAACATTGATAAGTACTTACTCAACTGTTCCTTTTTCTCTTCTTCCTCTTGTTTTTATATTTTCTAGGCAGCGCCGTGTAACAGTTCACAATTATTTGCCTTTACATAAAGCTTAGTACTAGGTTCTTATGACGCGCGACCTTGACAATGACGATTGTGGCGCCGGCAATGTCAACAAGAGTCGGAGTAGGAACATGAGTCATTTTTTCGCGATGGGATTCGAATACGTAAAAAATGAAGTCTCTGCACTGAGATGAGCCAGCCTTCGGTGACCCTACATTGTGGTTATCCTCCACTATACTTCCTTATCAGCCTACCCCAAGGCACCCAACTATCGGCGACCACAGTAGACAACATCCGCGCACAGACCCGTCAATATGTGGGTTTGAAGATGCGCCCTAATGCAACCGAGCCGCAACTCACCCAGGCACGGGTAAGCGTATCTCTGTGACTCTGAATTTATCACAATCTGAAACACTACTAGAAAGAACTGACATCCACCTTAAATTCTTTGGGAGAATGGCGAGTGGACCAAGGTAATGATTGGTTCTCGGAGTCAGACACATCTAACGACGAGGGTCCAATCCGAGACGACGTAAGTGTTTTCGTCCATTCGAATTCAGCACATACGCCGACAGGATCTTAGCCGTTATTAGTATCGCCATCTTCGAATGCTATCAACCGACCACTCCCAACCAGTCTGACCAGCAGCGCATCGTGGCAAAGTTCCCGCGATGTGCCTGATTTTCCGAGAGTTGATCAATCGTCGACTAAGCGGCAGCTTGCAAATTCCTGGAACCCTTTTGTAGGCACAAACTTGGCCAGTAGCCGCAATACCGGAGACAATGTAAGTACACCATCTTCGCTTCCCATTCTCTGTAATTCCGACCTTCTTTAGCCTTGGCTACGGACAGTCAAAGCTCCATGCAATCACTTTTTTCACCAAGTATCTTTACACCGGAAAGTTTAAAGGTCGACAACGTAGTAAGTACCTCTTAAAATGTATCAAGCATTTGATTATAACCTAGACCTCTCCGTTTTCACTCAGTTTGTAAGTACACGCCATGCTTGTGTGACTGCATCTCACCTGCCATGGCTAGGTCGAGAATCAGAGTTTGGACGCCTCCTCTCCTTTTCCTCTTGAAAAGGTATAGTATACGCTTTTTATAGTCCACGCATATAATCATTGAATATTTTGATAGATCAGAGACCTCAGAGACAGCATACCCAGCTCGGGGCCGAGCGATGCTCAGTTGATAGCATTACAGGCTGTCACCGGTCCTCTGCGTAACGCGCACATCCGGGAGGCTCGATTACTTCTTGGGGATGAACTTTGGTCGCAGATTGTATACTTGAGTGTGCGGAAGACGAAAGGGAGGTTTTTGAGTAATGGGAAGGTCTCCAACCGGGTCGCGATCGTGGATTGGGATGTAGATCCTGTCCCCTGTCCCTATCCTGTGCGCGCTTATTTTTTTAGACTTTGCCTTCGCTTATAGCAGGTGAACCTAGTGTGTTCGCTGCAAAGGAAGCTTTACCTGTGAGTATACGGCGTCGACAGGCCACGGGAAGTGCCGCGAGTGTCGGTTAAGCGGTAAACAGTGTTCGTTGGGCGTCGTTCAAGGTACTACAGATACAAAACGGAATGCTTTATCTGCAAGACGTCTACCATTCGAGGCCCATACAAACGATGTGGCGTCCCCTCCTTTCCACCCGAGCGTTACGAGCAATCAGGAAATTGACGGCCTAAATATATCTTCATCCGAGTCACGTCTATTGGTGGATACTCTATGTCGTGACTCCTCGTCTCTTCCCATTGACATCGGAACCGCTGCCAACGCGGTCCCGTATCCTTATCCCTCCTCCTTAGATCGTCTATCCACTGTGATCAGGCCTTCCGACGATAGTACCGGGGCTTTACCGTGTGACGGTACTTTGCCTGCGGGACGCATGATATCTGCCTCTCCTGTTCAGACGGATAACCAGAGCGACCGTGAGGGTGTTACTGTCGGCGTTCAGACCTTACTCCAGGCCGAAACTCAAGAGAACGAAGGTGTTTTCCCGGATAGCATCATGGGACCTACGGTTCAGGCAGTGAGATCGGTCAGTGAGGTACCGCTGTCTTTGACATTAAAAGTTCAGGACCTATTCGACGGGGCCCCAGCAAAATCAATGCTGGCGTTAGAATCTGTTGGCCCTCAGAATATAATGTCATCTCGCGCGCCAGGGGTGGGTAGTTTTGAGGCGACGAAACACGCTGACAATCGCAATTCCGAAAAGCTACTAGACACTGGTGTACAGGTTGGCGCGAAGCGTTTAAGGAGCCCCTCTGTGGAGGAGGAACCGATGAAGAAACAGAAAGAGAAGTATGTCGCCGACCAGCGATGTCATCTTCCTCGCTAAAATTACCTATCCATCCGATTTCTAGTGCCAGACAGAAACATACCACGCACCGGACACCCAAGGAGGGAGAAGGAGAACCATCCGTTGGACAGGAAGTCAGGGAGATGGGGAAAACCTCGAGTGATGGCGTCCGAAGGTGCCGAAATGATTATAGAGGAACAACAGATTGAATCGCAGAGAGGCTCCCCGAATTCTCACCAGATATTGACAAATTCGTTACCTATGATTCTCAGTGGATTGCTGTACATTCTGTTTCAACCTAGCCAGTCATTTTCCCCCTTGTACTTTCCTACAGGTTAATAAATCGCCTATTATAGTGACACATTGGAGACATATTTGTAATGATATGCACATTTAAATACCCGCAATACAATCCAGATCTGTAGCCAAGTATAAACAAGACCTTGTCCCATGCTTCGACGTCCCTAAGGTGCAGACTGCCACCGGCTGTCAGACCTCATATGCTATAGATAAAGAGATGAATGACTTACCATCGTCATTTTCGACTCCGGAAGACCATCATTAGTGCGAGACTAACGTAGTAAACTGTGAGGTTAACGTAATAAGCAAAAGCGACCGGACGTACTCCTACTGTCTTGGAATCTCTGTCATTCTCTGTAGTTCCAGAAGACCTCAGTCCTAGTTCCGGATGGCCATTTGCGCCAACAAAAGACAAACTGATGGAGTCCTGATTTGAGAAATTGGGCATTGAGTTGATGATAGTCGCATTGCCAATTGCACGAATCGTTTCCCGTGAGTTCAATCTATGGAATGAATGGAATCAGGGTCAAAATAAGGGCTGCGAGCGGTTAGTTTAGGATGCTCACGTCGCAAGGAGGGAGTTCAGGTACACTGAAACAGAACAAGACTTGAGATAACGAAGATTGAAAGTTAACGACGCATACCTCTGCATACAATAATATAGAACAACATATAGATATATGTATCGGGATATACGATGTTGAATACGAGCGTGAGGATTGCGCATAACCCGCAAATGCCGCCAGTATTGAGAGTGAAGAGGATGAGGCGGTTGATCATAGAGTTGGTCTTGCGATATCCGGTCCTTTGTTTGCGCAGGAGGTGTACCAGCACTATAGCTATGATAACATCCGATGCAGCACTCAGAACGTTGAGGGCGTGCATATAAGGATGCAGCGGTATCAACTGCGCAAACTCATTATAGTCGGCCGTCATTCCGTAAAAGACTGCAAGTACACGGTGATCAGTATCGGGATGGAAACTCCGAGAGGACATCATGCACCCATCGTTGAAACAAAAGAGGCAAAGCACACAATATATGTGCCCCCAGTCAACCAGATGTTCCCGTTGCTGACTGGTGATTGCTTTACATGAGATTGCCGTAGGAATTGTAGAGAGAAGTATACTCACGACGCCAAATACGCCAGCAGAAAAAGGTTTGAGCAAGTAAAGCAATTATGCCAGTTAAGAACATCATTGGAAGGAGTGTGCTGCATCGCGTGAATCAATATAGGTTTGTTCACGGGCAATATACAACCGGACTCACGGTTGTAAGGCTGATAAATAGGCAGGATTCGCGAAATTTGTGACAAGGTATGTGTATACCAATTGGCTAATGAGCCCTTGATTCGCAGTGTCTGCGCACCAGGTCACAGCGACTAAGTACTTTAGCCATAGCGAGTCTGCGGGGTATGTCTGCGCGTTCTTCGTATCGGTCCTTTGCATATAAAGAAGTGGGGGATCGACGTACAGTGTAATAGAAATACATCTGGACCGTTCCAGCGCCCCAAAGACCCATAGCAAACCTTCTCAACCATCAGTATATCGAAGAAGTAGAGTTTGCAAAAGGGACTTACAGGGCACTCAAATACAACATACCCATCTAAAGTCGCCGCGTGAGAAATCTAGGCCCATGTGAGAGAATATTCAGAGCATACCGTGTTGTCCAGAGCCGGCAAGGCGGTCGCGGAAGAGCTGGCGTCCGACATGTCAAAGGGAATATTTACAGCAACACGCGCAGTCAACGCTTGTAGTCGCGACGGACCTCGTCGCAGATACTGGAAGGAGAGGGCGGTAAAACAAACTGGGAATACTCACGGGGCGTTCCTATTATAATGGAACATTCATATGATGGACTGCCTCCCTGGATCCCATCGTTTCTGATGTCAGGCTCGGCATGGGAGTCGATATCGGAGCTATCAGTAGATTTCCAGTAGGCGCAAATATCCGACGGCGACGGTGGGTATTGCCGAATTGCAATAATTGTTGTCGATGTAGCCCCGTTTTAGTATTATGGGACCTTGGATTCACTGATAGACCCCCTAAGAGATATCGGAAGTAGACCATCAGGTGAGTTCAATGTTGTATTGGTCGTTCAAGGAAACAAGAAAGGTTAGCCACTAATGAAAAGTTGAAGTCAGACTTCGATCGCGGCGGTAATGGCTAACGTTGATCCTGATCGGGCCTTCTATGTTTCCTGATCTAGATTGAAAGCGGACATATTCTTGATAGATATCACAGCACCAATATTCACTTGGTACCTTCAAATATACCCATCCCCCAAACATTCGGGGTTTTCCGTCTGTCTTTGCTTTGCGATGGACGTTACTATCGGCACCTTCGCTGGCGTGCTGGCGCTCCTCTACGCTTTGACCAAACTATATTCCCTATTTCAAACTAAGCCTTCCCTACCTCCAGGCCCTCCTCGAAAGCCGGTCATTGGCAACCTATTCGATCTCCCCAAACCTGGCGAATACGAATATAAGCATTGGGCAAAGCACCATGAAGTCTACGGTATGTAAAGCCTTTCCTGTCAGATCTCAACATTCAATGCATCGTATTCATTACGTTCAGGTCCTATAAGCTCACTGTCAATAATGGGACAGCACATCATCATTCTCAACGATGTACAAACTGCGATTGACTTACTCGAGAAGCGGTCATCCATTTATTCTGACCGTTTCTCGTCCGTCTTTGGAGGCATCATGTAAGGTCCATCACCCCACTGGCCGATCTTTTTGAATTTTCATTTAACCAAACAGGTGTGGGTGGAGAGCATCTCTCGCAATGTCTCCAAACGGGCATCGGTTTCGCGCCATTCGGAAAACTCTTCGTCAGACCATAGGCACTAAGAATTCCTTGCAGCAGTTTTCTTCTCTGCAGACAGCGGAAATTAGGCGCTTATTGACAAAAATACTGAGGAATCCCGATCAACTTGAGTATTATATTCGCAAGTCAGAGTCCCTGACCTTTGGCTGTGTATTACGGAAAACTTGATACAAGTCTTACAGAGCGACGGGAGCTATCATTCTTTCTATCTCTCATGGATATTCAATCAATAGAGATACCCCGGATCCCTTCGTTACCCTTGGAGATGAATGTATGGCGGAGGCCTCCATTGCTTTTCAGCCCGGAGTATGGATGGTCGATGTCATTCCTTTCCGTAAGTGTTTGGATTATCCGGGAACGTTCCTCATCTCGTCTCCAGTACGTTACCTGCCAGACTGGTTCCCTGGTACCGGATTTAAGCAGGTGGCTAAGAAGTATCTCTCCCGATGCACCGAACTGGTCGAACGACCGCATGCCTTTGTAAAACAGCAGATGGTAAATTAGTTTCTTGTCAGAAGATTTCTCCTGAACGTTAACTAACCATCGACAGGAGCGTGGCGTGTCCAAGCCCTCATACACCGAAACGATGCTCAAACTCCACGGAAAATCCTTGACCTCCGAGCAAGAAGATCTCATCAAATGGGGCGCAGCAGCGTTGTATGGCGCCGGCTCAGACACAACCGTGTCTGTTACGTACAGTTTTGTCCTTTTAATGATCCTATACCCCCGTGTCCAAAAGAAAGCCCAAGAAGAATTGGTACGCATTTACGTTACATTCAACGATTATGGCATCAGCTTAGAGTGATGCTTTTAGGATCGCGTTGTCGGTGAAGAGAGACTGCCATCATACGAAGACCGCGACAATCTTCCGTACATCAATGCCCTCGTCCATGAAGCACTGCGCTTTAACCCAGTGCTCCCCATGTGTGTCCCTCATGTAAGCATAGCATTCCAAAATGCAGATCTTTGACATCGACGTGGTGATAGGTTCCGTCCCAGGATGACATTTATCAAGGATACTTAATTCCGAAAGGCGCTGTCATCATGCCAAATCTCCACCATATGGCCAGAGATCCGGCTACCTATCACAACCCAGACGTGTTTGAACCCCAGAGGTTCCTTGGCTGGGACGGTCGCGACCCAGAACCAGACATGGATATCGCGTTTGGCTTTGGACGACGGTAGACTCCGTTTTGCCTCTATCGGGTCGGGTCCAGAGCGCTGATGTCCACTCGTAGGGTATGCCCAGGGAACGTCCTTGCTGACCAAACCCTCTTCCTCGCTTTCGCCATGATCCTGTCAGTATTCGACATAAAGGCGGACGAGAACAATAATGTTGAGTTGAAGGACGATTGGACGACAGGACTCATTAGTCGACCAAAGCCTTTCCCATGCAAGCTCTCGCCACGCTCCGAGAAGGCTTTGGCGCTTATTGTAAGCTTTGAAGAGGAACCAGCGAACAACCAAAAGAGCGACGCCGATGCCCTTGGAATGGTAACTTGGTAGTGCTATCTTGAATATATACGGAATTTTCATGAAGTGGAGGAATGATTACTAGGCTTGAGCCGTTGAACTTTAGACGAGGGCAGGCTGAGGTACCTAAGCAATTCTTTATCAGTATGTATGATGAAACTCCGATAGAGGTATCACAAAACCTGGTGTTCACTGTTGACCTAGTTATGGTTGAAGTCAGACGTTCAAACGCCAAGGGACGAGAACCAGTACTTCGTTGGAAAACATTTAATGATCACTGCCACGTTAAATTCATATTTCAACCTAAAAAAGCACTAAAGTTCCGACTTCCGAGAACTCATCGGCCTGTGCACACTGCACACTGCAACAGTCGAATCGGGTCGATCGCCAACGAATCAGGTTCCAAAAAGTATCCCTCTTCCACGATGGAGACTGGACACATTGGGACTTGAACCCAACACCTCCCGCATGCTAAGCGGGCGTGATAAACCATCTACACCATGTGCCCATATACATACTTAACGTTAAAAACGGTAATAATGTCTCAGCTGAATATCCACTCCTCTATCCCTTCCCTTCTCCAAGTGTGCATCGGAACAGTTGCAGACGGGTATTGATGTCACCAGATAAAGCCTTTCTAGTGTAGCTCGTCCTACTATCTCGGTTACAGCCTTACAATTCAAGTTCGTCCCATGACACTCTATGTCTAATGCTCGCAGGGCCCTCGATAGCATTATGCGCCGGAATAGAACATCATTCACCGGGTCTCCGTCTTTGTCGCCCAAGTCAAACTTGAGGTTCAGACGTTCTAGCGCTGGTGTAGCATCGAGGATGTCGATGACATCGATAGTGGAAAGGGGTAGGTAATATAACTGGAGTTCCCGGATCATAGCTGAGCGAAGGCATGAAAGAATAGATGAATGGCAGCCAGTCCAATTCTGACCATTCAAGCCGTCTATGCACTCGATGCGTAACGCTTTAAGCGCCACCATATGAAGTGAATCCATAAAGCATGCGAAGCACGCCTCGGAGCCTAAAGTCGCTCTCAACGTCAAGTTGAGCCGTTGGAGCTTCGCTATCGAGACGCGTGTCGGATCGGGCTTTGAAGTGAAAGTGCAGGTTGCATTGAATGAACAGGCCATAAGGTTTTCGCCTTCTGATAGAATGTCGAAGACTTCATCTAGTGTAGGAAGCCCTTCAGCCGGGCAATCTAGGCGAACGTGGAGCTCTGAGAGCCGGCTCCAACGAATCCCTAATGAGCGCAAGGCCACACCATGTGAGGGCCAAATTCCTCTCATATCGAGCGTCAGTGCTTCGAGGGAACGAAGCCCAGATGCCAGTGATGGGTCCGTGAAGAGAGGAACGACACTGGCGCCAGGTGTCACAAACCTCACGTCCCGCCACCGAGAAGAGTGGCGGAGCAGAGCTTTCACAAAGGCCGTGCTCTGGCCCTGAAAGACGCGGCGCGTCGTGTGGGTGGGTGGTTCGTAAATGATATCAAAAGATAATGGCTGTTCTCTAGAATGCTTGAGCCAAAACTCCAGCGCTTCCAACCGCGGGGTGGCGTAACCATTGTGGAAATCAACATTGAAGGAAGACCACAGTCGGGAGACTGCAAGCGCGAGGCTTCTCCAGGGCCTGCAGACGTGTGAGAGTAGTAAAGGGGCTGCGTCTCCATGTAGGCTGGGGTAGGAGTTGTCGGGGAGGCAATGTAAAAATATTGTAATAATGAGCTCCGCAGGGAGTCGTGCAACTTGACGACGTCCATGGGGCATTATGCAGAGCTTGACCTGCAGAAAAGGAGACTCTTAGAATGATACCGGTATGACGACTCGACAACTTACCTCTTGCAGAGGTGACTGAAGCGAGAGGATCATGGGAAGTAATAGAAGGCACCCATTGTCTCTGGTCTCATTTATATCACCGCCCAGAGTTATGATCGCTGGATCTTCGGATGATCGAAACTAAGCAGCCTGAGACGTCACGATATTAGTTGGTATGGGGGACTCGGGAGCGTGGTAACCCATGATTGAACATGCACACTCTCGGCAAAAGAGAGCTACATGCCAGCACGGTCCAAATGAGGACCGACGAGATTTTCCGGTGCCAGGCCACCAAGAGAGTCGTATAGCCACATCAGTGAATCGACAAGCGAGCAAATCAGTTCCGCCGGCCCATTAAAAGACGGATATGGAAACTAAAATGCAGAGACGTACCCCGATGCGTTGGAATGTAATTCTGTCTCCGATCCTCAACCCACATGCGTGACATACACAGCAATATATTGATAACGTGTAACGATAGCCCTAGAAGAATTTCCCAAAATCGTAAGCCTCGGTGTCATCACCGTCGGGTTTGGCCTTTGTAGGCTTGGATTTGGGCGCTATGTTAGCTACCTTCTTCCCTAGCTTCTCCGCAGGCTTGGGCGCTGAAGCTGAAACCTTGATTTGTCGTTTGTGGTTAGTGTTTTCTTTGGTCTTCGACTGTGCTTTTCTTGTGCCTGCGGATGCGAATGTAACCTTTTTGCTAGGGGGAAGAGGGTCTTCCTTCCCTCGTTTACGTTTTTGCTTGCTGGACAAGGGGGTAGCTGGTAGCTCTTCCTCCTCCTCCTCTACGTCGCCGTCGGACAGCGTGGTGTCATCCTCCTCCTCTGCTTCCTCCTCCTCTCCCTCGTCCCCGTCTTCATTATCCGCCGAATAAGGCTCCTCGAACGAAGGCAGCCGGGTATCCACAACCCCAGGACTAAGCTTCACCAACCCCCCACGCTTACGCATCTCTCTCCTCGTCGCCATAGCCCCAAGAACACCCTTATCGGCTTCTTCATCCACCGGCCCCCTCGAAGCCGGCATCGTGTACCACCGCAGCGTGCCCAAATTCCACTCATGCAGAATAACACGCGAAGCCCCCACGAGGTCTAGCGTTCCCCGCTAAAACAAAAAATTAAATTTCCCGCGCGATCAAATGATGAGAGAGGTTGACGAACCTTCTTCACGAGCTGGTGGGACCGTGCCAAGCCGGGGAGGAATGCATCTACATCGCCTTTGGAAAATGCTGGTAGACTGTAGTGTAGCATTAAGTCCTCGTTATTGGCCCGTGACACGATGTGTACCACTGAATTGGGTCAGCGCGCAGTAGGGAGGCAGAGGGAAGGGAAAAAAATTCACCTGCAGGTGTCGGTTCTTTCAGACGATCGATCCTTCCCTTATTTCGCATCAATATGTCTCGGGCCCGAGACTCCTCGGTGAGCTCACTCTCCACCCACATCAGGCCGGGTGTGTCGACAAACCTGATCTTCTTGCCTCCTTCTTCAATTGTAACCTCCTGAGGAAGCACCGTCGTAGTGGGGCCTCGGGAAGAAGTCGCAAGGCTATACGTAGGAAGGACAGCTTTTTTCGCTACGGAGTTGATCACTGAGCTTTTCCCGGCCTGAAATACGAAAGTTTTCAATAACACATCACGGTGAGGGTAAACCGCAAAACGAACGTTTGTGAACCCAGCCACTGCCACGACGAGAGGTTCATCTCCTTTATCTTTTGTCCATGGGAGCAGAGCCTTCAGCAGCGCGTCAACCCCGATGGCGTCGTCAGCCGGCAGCTTCCCCTTCCCCTTCCCTTTCTCCTGCTGGCATTGTGGAATGAACGCCGAAGCTGAACGGAAGAGTACCGTAGGCTGCTGAGAACGCAGCTGCGCGGCCCACGCAGCGACGGCCTCTTGTGGGCATGTATCTGGCCAAAGTTCAATCCACTAGGAAGAACCGACGGACAAGACGTCACTCACCGATTTTGTTCAGCAGAAACACCACCCGTCCTGAGGGTGCGAGTTTTTCGAGCTCGGAGCTCCGAAACGCCAGGGGATCCCTGCAGTCCAAGACTTCCAGCAGCACATCCGCATGCTCCAGGACCGATTTGAGCGTCGGGAGGTCCCTGTTCACGAGCACTGGTACCTCCTCCTCTTCCTCCTCTTCTTCTTCGACTTGCCGGAGTGGAGCAGGCTTTTTGGTGGCCTTCGCATTCACTAGGTGTTTTGCTGCGATGCTTGCGACGGCGTCGAGATCATCGTCTTCGGTGGTGGTGGTGGCAGGTTTGGCTTTCTTGGCGTCTTTACGCTGTTGCTTCTCTTCCAGAGCCTACACACACGTTAGTAACATCCACCGGGCGGGTAAAGAAGTCTAACACACCAGTCGACGCTGCTCCTGCACTTCAGCTAACAGTTGATCCTTGTACGGGAACTCGTTCGGGATACCAGGGTCCTTTTTTTGTTCTACAGGGATATGATGAACTGCCGCTCGAAAGAATGACGATGATAGGCGCACTTGATTTCCACTGAGGATTCTTTTTGGCAGCCTTGGCTTTCTTCTTCTTGCCCTCCCTGACTTTTGTCTGGAGTTTTCGACGGTCGTTGGTCGAACCACGGTTACTGGTCTCTGTTGGATATTTAGAGGATGGATTGATTCTCCACTAACAGAAACTTACTCTTCCTTATACGAGGCATTGGTGATGGACGTCGGAAAGATGTTCAAAAATTAGTTTCCAATTTGGGATGATGAGATTCAAATTTCAAATTCGATCGACATGTAAATGTCGGTTTGCAGCACACTCCAGCCAGTTATTGGCTTCGGTTTGTATTCTGATAGCTCAATGAAAGTATACAACTGATACTATGCAGTAATTTCATCTGTACGCTGACAGGAAACCTTGCGAGGCAGCATCATCGAAATGCTGCACATAACGACTACCCGCAGCATGTTCCCACAACGAACGAAAAACAAGAACACATTTATTCCACGTTATATACATAAATTACATGCAAACAACGAGTACACATACCAAGCCAAATCCCACGACCAATGGCAACGAAGTGTCAAAAAAGCCCCATCAGCGGCGACATCAATCGGGTGCTTCCATTAGGCGCTGGGACCCACAACGCCGCCGTCCTCGGTCCTTGCATTTGTGCCGTAACGCCGGCTATCACGCGTCCACTTTTCCTCAAGGGCAGGCAGGTAAGCGCCAGTCAGTAAGCAGAGTAAGAGGGTCAAGAAGTTTCTTGTACTTGCAAACATAATAAGCGAAGACAGCGAGAACGCAAACGATAACTAGACAACTTGAGATGACGATAACTTGACAACTTGATAATTTTTTTTGGCTATTGAAATGGGGTCCGAGGATCTTCGTAGAGAATGAAGAAACTTGAGGGAGCATGGAACTCCGAACTTGAAAACCACATTCTCCTTGGCATCCCTTGACCTTCTGCCCTTGACGCACACACGAACACGACTCCATGGCTTACCACCGCGAATCATTCGCATTCGCTGCCGGAGCTTCATAGTCCCGACCACGAGAAGGGCTACTTCCTCGCGGGGACTGCGAGAATAGCTCCTGCGCCTTCTGTAGTCAGGAGAATATCCTCGTCGAGGAGGCGGGCTGCGCCGGTCGCGGTCACGCCAGTCTCTATTATCCCGTCCGTAGGGGTCACGGTCGCGGTCGCGGTCTCTGTCTCCCCTATCACGACGGTCGCCCCGGTCGCGATAGTCACGGTCCCGGTCCCTGTTGTCCCGTCCACCATAGTGAGTATCGCGATTCGTCCGTCGATGCCCCATGTATTCTCCAGGCGTGGGAGCATGAGGCCTGTCGGTAACCGAGTAGTCAACGCGGATGCGGCGGCCGTTGAGATCCTGGGACGCAGTTACATGAGTGATTGAACCTGCAAGGCAGAATGAATGAACTCACCACGCCGTTCAGCTCGGCAATGCAGCGTGTGGCATCGTCCACTGTTGCCATTTTGATGAAACCAAATCCACGAGATCGGTCGGACTGGTTAGAAAATTTTAGTCTGTGGCGCAGGGTCCAACACCATGGACGAGAACATACCCTTTGGTCGTAGACGATGGTAACTTTTTCGACACGTCCATAGCGGCTGAACTCTTCGTCGAGATCCCGCTCTTGGGTGCGTATACTTAGGCCGAACACGCCGAGAACATTGGTCGGATTGGGCGCCTAATGAATGGTGAGCCACCGCAAAGTGCGCTAAGGGAACGACTTACAATAGGCGCATGAGCAGGGCGCCTGGGCGGTACAGGCGACCTAGGCCGGAACGGGCTGCGACTTCGTGAATGCGAGCGGCCTCGCGCCACTGGTGCCGAATCCCTGTCGCCTGGAACTTGTGCAGGAGGCGGCGCGTTGTAAGCATCCGAGTACGGATCGACAGGCGCAGTTGTCGTAGTTTCGCCGTACTTGAGGACGGTCAGAATTGCAGTGAGCCTAGGCCGCACGGACTCACCATGGTGGTTCAGCTTCAGGTTTTGTTGACCTTTGTTTGCAGCACGGCACTGTTTCAAACTGACTCCTCCCAAGGCGCTGAAAAAAAAAGTAGATTAAGAAAATTGAAAGACGTGGGTTAATTTATACAGGGCTTGACAAGCACTAGAAAAACACAAAAGAGCATCTTCTTTCCGAACAGTTCCTTGCCCTCCCGTCGGATTTTCGGACAACGGTGTGCCGACGGCAAAATTAGATCGGCGACCAAACCTTATTCGCACAACTGTACAGCCTATACCGAGCCGTATCCCAAGGTGGAAAACAGATCCAAACACATTTTCGGGCAAGAACAAGATGGTGAGCTCGTCGCGGCTGGGAGTGTTGAGGACACGATTTCTGATGCTACGTCTAGGGTATCGACATTGCCGCCCACCACGTCAAGAAGGGTAACCGGACCGCACCCAAGAGCGAGGACCCGTACCTCTTGCTCCTCGTGAAGGTACTTGCACCAATATTTTCGCATACCTTTGAATGCGACTGATGATCGTTCCCAGCTTTACCGCTTCATGGCACGTAGGACAGACTCGGATTTCAACAAGGTCAGTCAGCCTCATCCCTCCCAAATTCTCAAAAACCCAACACCCTTACAGGTTATCCTCCACCGTCTCTTCCTCTCCAAAATCAACCGCCCCCCCATCTCCATCTCAAGAATCGTCAAGGAGACGCAGAACACCCCCGACCTCGCCTCAAAAACCATTGTCACTGTCGGCACCGTCACCGACGATATCCGCTTAACCCAGGTGCCGAAACTGTCCATCGCCGCGCTGAAATTCACCCGGGCCGCCAAGGAGCGTATCCTCAATGCTGGGGGTGAAGCTCTGACGCTCGACCAGCTCGCTCTGCGTGCACCTACGGGTACCAACACGGTGTTGCTGAGGGGAAAGAGGAATGTTCGGGAGGCTGTCAAGCACTTTGGTATGGGACCCCACAAGAACAAGAAGCCCTACACGACGTCCAAGGGACGCAAGGTGTGTAATTTTCTCTCGATGCTGGGGCATCATTCACAGCCTGTATCTAGTTCGAGCAAGGTCGTGGTCGCCGAAAGTCCCGTGGCTTCAAGGTGTAAACGCTGCATTCACAAAAGCAAACGACTGGGCGCTGGAGTCGGCTTGGGTTGTCGTTTGTGTATGCTATGTGTTATGACATTGATAATATTATGCACATGCTTTCACATACAGTGCACTACGGGTCCTTGGGACAAGGGAAATTAGCTCTTGTGTCTATGGGCGGAGTCGCACCAAGATTGATACAGACATTCCTCCATATATGCTAAACATCCTCCAAAAGTTTCAGGCCGAACGATTGAACATTGCCTGAGGTAGTAGCCAGTCGCTGATGGCTAAAGGATTCCGAAGGGAACCAAGTTGGAGGAGTCGTTTTATCGCATCTTATCTCGTTACGAGTGGCGTGGGAAACCTTGAACTTCCTCCAAAACTCTACCACCATTGCTACAAATCTTTTGAAGCTTGCGACAGTACTAGTTTACTACTGCTAGACGCAGAATGTACGAGCGACTACAGACCTCTACAGGCTCAGCGCTCAACGTTCAACTCCGAGTCACGGGTTTAACTTCGACTCGGCGAACGAACTGAGGTTCGGATAGGCGGGCCGTCTCCCATTTTGACTTTTGACGTCACCCCAAGCTAGTTCTTATCCTTTTCTTATCTCCCACCAAGCTTCGAATTCTCCCTACGGCAACTCACGGGACTTCTGCCATGGTATCTCATGATAGGCCTCTGACTTATATATATCAACCCTCCAAACAGCTGAACTTGGCTAAACTTGAACTCCCATGGGCATCGATATCTTTAGCCACGACCTCGCAGCCGAGCATTCTGCTCTCCTCCTACTTTCCGTGGTTCTCATCCTTGGGATAGCCGCGTTTTTGTCTCTGAGACACAAGACAGTCGGACCCTCGTCCCAGTTGATTTCGGACACCAAAGAAGAACGCGCTCCTGGAGGTTGGTTTCCGCGTTTGGGTGATTGGCATCGCTCTGTAACTTGTACCTTGTCTTATAGAATGGACGCCGAAGCAGTTCCGGTATCCTGATTTTCCTTCTTGTTCTCTGAGTCTATCAGACATCAAACCGATTCCGTACAGACCCTTCCGGTGGGGACAGTACAAGTGAGTGTTGGTGTTTGCATACCCAGCCATTGGTTTCTAATGCGCTTTCTAAATTATCAGTGTTACGATGGGTATCCGTAACATGCCCTGGGAAGATTGGATCGAGGTACGATCTTCGTGTCCTGAGCCGAAAATGGTGAATGTCGACCTTCGTAGCTCGATAATCAATTCGATACGTACCACCGTATTCGCGAACGCCGCATTCGCACGCAGGGTGAGAACGTCGTGCGCGTTCTGCCAGCTAGGCCTATCGTTGGCTCCGGAGCTTCAGCCGGCAAGTTTCTTTTCTCTCTGATAATTTACTCTCGAGGGTTTATGACGCCTCCTTGTAGCCATCGAGCTAGTGCATGAATTATCAGAGTACTTGCACAAGAGATATCCGGCTGCTTTCCAAGTCACCCGAGTAGAAGGCGCTATCAAGACTATTAGAATCCTTCCTTTGGATGTGACCTATGAACTACCGCCTGCTTTACTATCAAGAAGTAAAGGCACATCGCCGCCGTTTCTTCGCAAAGTAGAAGCAGGGGAAGCCGAGGAAGCGATGAAAATTGCGGCGCTATTAGTGCAGGATGATCTGGCGCTGATGGTCGAAGGTCTGAACAGTTCCAGTGTCCACGGGATCAGCATTACTGATTGTCAAATCAGGCTCTGATGGACGTTACTATTTCCAAGCAGGAGCAATATGTGTTCCAGGTACTGTTCTCCTGCTGTTCTCTTGCTGTCACCCAATTCATTACTGACTGTTTGAACGTAGGGTTCTGGCGTATGCGGGACAAGATAGGCCTACCGCTCGATGAGATACACCTTTCAGGAAATGTCCCTCAATGTAAGAATTTACGTTGTCTATTCTGTTGGAAAAAAGAACTGACAGAAATTAGATCGTGAGAAGCTGCATACGAGTTTCGAGCGATTCTTCCGCCGTCTCCCTGTTGACAAGCCTGTCATTCGCAATAATTACTTTATGCAAGTAGTCCGACCACAAGGCCAGGATAGAGGTATCGAAGATGACCTGGTTGACCCAGAAGAATTAGCTTGGTCCACGACGACGAACGGGCCTGAGGGAGAATTCGCACACGGACACCCTGCGCACCCTCCCGAGCGACCGCTGGTGTCCCCAGAGACTCTAAGATTACGAACAGAGCGTCAGACATTGCGACGATTGCCTCTTTCCGGTGCCGTACTTTTCACGATCCGAACGTACGTGATCCCGATTGAACAGTTGGCAAAAGAGCCGGGCGTCCCTGCAAGGATGGCAAGCGCCGTGAGAAGCTGGCCGGAGAGCGTGGAGACGTACAAAGGGAAGGAGCTATATGGGAGCATCCTGGTGGATTATCTGGACAAGTGCGCGCAAGAACAGGCTGAGAGAGGTGTAAAGGAGGATCCTGCGAAGCCGTACCCGTTCTAGACTTAGAAATACTTAATAACGTTCATGTGGTTGATGGCAAAGGGGTTACGCTACTCTGGGTGTGTCACCAGGAACAAGGTTCATGTGCCTGCCCACAAAACATACCCTTTCACCTTCCAAACTTTCTGCTGGCTCTGTTGGTCCCTTCTGTTCCACTAACTACCTTCGTTTTAACCACATTCCTTATTCTCCTTTAATCGCTTGTCTTCTTCACGATATCTTCTCAACTTCATTGCGATGTCTCGTAAGTCCTCAACTGCACCGCAGCCTAGAACCTGTTCTGAGCTAGAGACGCAGCTCCTCGTGTGCACAGATTACCTCTCAACCAAAGGCTCGACTACACCTTGATTCCTGCACCCTTAGGTACGAACCCTTGCTGACTGGCTAGCAAACACTGACACTGACAGCTACTCTCCAGACCTTTCTCTCCCATCTCTAACCGAAAAATCACCTCTTCCTGCCATCATCGTCACGCCATCATCTCCCGTCTCCACACAAGACTTCTCCATCGCGTTCCTAGCACCCGAGCCGAAGCCGTCCATCCTCAAACGCCTGTCGCTCAAAGCCCGCACAGCCATCATCATCTTCCTCATCCTCTTCATTTTGGTCTGTCACGTGGTCACGCACCGACTTGCGGCGAGGAGGCCGTATCTCGACTTTCACGAACCCCAGGCAGCTGCTAGTAGTTGGTATCATATCCCGTCGTTTTGGGGCCCGGACATCCCAGAGGATAAGCGGAATTTTGTCATTTCGGAGGGCTAGAGGAGGGGGGCGGTTCCAGTATTTATATTTTTTCATTCTAGGTCTGTTGGTTTTATACATGCAAGGTTGCTTTGTGCTTTCCGTTTCCTGTTTCTTCTTTGTGAGTCCTCAAGAAATGTTTGGAGGTAAGCGTTGTTCCTAGATGGTCTGTACATCGGTGAGCACTCCCGGAATCCTTGACAACACGTATCCCCAGTGACTGACCTTTCGACAGATCCACATGCTCGTGTCGGGTATGAAGAAGATTACACATAATTAGCCTAGATAAGGGTCGACATATCTTCTTCATTGTTCATAATGGCCCGACGAAAGGGCAAAACACTTCTACTGCTCTTTTTAGGCAGTCATACCAGCTCATCTTCCCCGAGGAATGCTCAAGTGGATTGGCACCTGCCATTCTTTTTTCGGGGTGGCAGGTATAAGCGTTCTGTTCGTACTCCATGTGGGCGAATATGTATTCGTTTTTGAATCTGCAGTGACCCGCGGGTGATGTCAGAGCAGGGTGTACTAGTGGCTTAGGTCTGTTATACTTTTCACTTCGTCATTAAAATTACTGAAAAGCGTGTCGAGCTAGAATCGCACGTCCCAACACGCCTTTTCAGCGAGGCAAGCTACGTACTGGCAGTTGCCGAGCAGAAGGATTCTTCCCCCAGCACTAAATACTCAAGGAGGTACTGGCTCCATCTCCCGAGGAGTGGATGAACAGTCGGCGCGCCACCCGCTGATAGATTCTGTCCTTCCATTCTCTCAAGCCATGATTTTTACGATAAAACAACAAGGGGAGCAAGTTCGCTCTTTCCTCCAACAATCATGTTTCGTCGAGACGACGCTCCCTCTGAGACGGAGACTGAGCAAGCCTCGGATTCGTACCCTGCGGATACCAGCTCAGGTGAAAATGCGTCTACATTACCCCCAGCCACAACCGATACCACGAGCACCCCGTCTCCAGCCCCCGTTCCTTCATCAACGGGCCGTGGACTGATGGTCGTGGAGACTTCGACTCCCCTCGAATCGCACAGTTCTTCCACGCCTAGTGTTGATCTTGCATTCTCTCAATCTGATACCCCCACCCTCACTTCCGCTACCTCCAACTCTGCAGATATACCCTCATCCACTATGCTCTTTTACTCCTCTCCCGCCTCCTCTTCCGTGTATTCCATCCTCCCCGTGTCAGACGCTGCACCAACACCTATTTCTCCAGATTCCACATCTGCAGATATACCCTCATCCACCGTGCTCTTTTACTCCTCTTCCGTATATTCCATCCTCCCCGAGTCAGACGTTGCATCAACACCTACTTCTTCAGGTTCCGCGTCTGCAGATTTATACCCGTCCACCACGCTCTTCTATTCCATCGTGACTGCTACCCCAACCATTGCTCCTGCCTCAATTTCTCCATGGTATTCCATCCTCCCCGCGTCAGATGCTGAAACAATATCGTCTGCTTCAAGTTATCCTGCATCCCCATTCACATCGCTCTTCTATTCGATCGTGACCGCAGCGGATCCTGCTCCTGCCTCAATCTCACCATGGTATTCCATCCTCCCTGTGTCAGATACTACCACAATATCTTCTGCCTCAAGTTCCACAACTGAAGATACTATACCTTCATCCACAACGCTCTTTTATCCCATCGTGACCGCAGCGGATCCTATCCCAAGTGCTGCACCCACCTCGATTTCACCATTGTATTCCATCCTTCCCGTGTCAGATATTACAACAATATCCGCTTCTTCAAGTTCCACGTCTGCAGATACTAGTATACCCTCATCCACCGCGCTCTATTCCATCGTGACCGCAGCGGATCCTACCCTTGCTTCCATCCTCCGCGTGTCAGATACTACAACAATATCTACTTCTTTATCTCTACCGTCTGTCCTGCCGGTATCAGATTCGACTACTCCAGATCTTGTGCCAGAATCCACGCTCGTTTATTCCATCCTACCTGTATCAGATCCCTCGACGCGCATATATTCTACTTTGCGTCTGTTGGACACTTCTACTCCCACCGCCGTACCTACATCGACGCTCATCTCTCCTGGCATCACTCCCACGACAGGGCCATCCAAGTCAACGTCCAACTACCCCGTAGCCATTACCACAGATACCCCTGCAACAGATGCATACCACTCCACCACTGTTACCACTACCCTCGACAAGGCACAAACCACATCCAGGTACATCCACCACTTTACCTTTTTTTCGTCTCTCTAACCCCGACCTCGTTCGCAGCCAGCGTATCAACAACTTGGCCCTCCAGCCCACAGCGGATCCGGGGAGCAGCACGGTCCTGGTGACGAGCGGGAGCATCACGCGTACGTTCGTCGTACGTCCGACAGGTGGGATCACAGGTATCGGTGGGACTGATAGTGGATCGGGGGAGGGACCTTCCTCTGGGTGAGTGATTCTCCAAGTCTATTTGTCTTCGAGTTCGTCTCATGTTGACGTTCTCGTTAGTGATACAGGATCTCACCACGCTCTGCCGATTTCGATTATCCTCGGGTCGGTGCTTGCTGGTGTGATACTCATCCTCCTCGTTGTTGTCTTTGTTGTGAGAAGGAGGAGAAGGAGGGTTGCGCGCTGGCACAGGCTACCTTACGAGCCTGCGTTGGATACGAGCAGGCACTCCTCAAGGTTTCTGAACCCGTTTACGGATATTGACGATGATTGGTCGATCATTACTTCCGAGGTCGAGCGGCCTGTGTCGACGACGACGACGGCGAGCACACTGGCGTTTGCGCCTTCTGGGGATTATCTGGCGAGGACACCTTTACGTTCTGGGGGGTAGATGTCGAGGTAGTGCCGTACGGTAAAGATATTTTTCAAATAATATTTGTTGTATGTTATCTAGCAGCGTGGTACGCGATTTATACCAAGTCCTTTTTAATGCAGGTGACTCGGACCTATCTGTCAAAAGTCTACATATTTCGCAAAGGAATGTTGGTCGTCAGGCGGAACATATTACCGGCGGAGTGAATTTTGAAACAACGGGCTGTGCCTTTGCGGCCCCTGATTGACTATACGGTCGATCACATCAGCTATAAAAGCGGCTGTCGACATACCGCCTTTTTCAACTTGTATCTCTTGCTCCTTCCCCCTAGCCTGCCTGCCATGAGCTTCCTCCCCATTCTCCGGCTCACCGCCCTTGGTACGTCCTCCCGCCCTCTCTAGTCAAACCCCTCGTCTGAAAAAAAGAAAAAAAAAGTCGCGACATTGGTGTTCTCCATCATCGTACTGGGGGTGAGCGCGCACATCACCTACCTGACCACGACGTACTATGGGGTGTACTTTACGTTTGCGGCGATGTCCATCGCGACGGCGTGCCTCACGCTCCTCACGCTGCCGGTCATGTGTGTTGGTTTCCTCCCTGGCGGGCCCCTAGGACTGACAGCTGCCGCCCCATTAGGATTGCGATTGATATCACCCGGAAGGGGGCGTTCACTTCGATGGTAGTGGTAGAGCTCTCTTGGTTAGGTAAGGCTCTGTCTGCGAGGATCGTTTTGACGCGTGGCTGAGATGCTGCGGCAGGTGTGCTGTGGGTCCTCTGGCTGACGAGCGCGGCGCTCACGGCCGACGCCAACGCCAACACCTTCGTCTCCGGGTGCGGGTACATCAACGGTACGCGTTCCCATCCCTATGCGCCTCCTCGCCCTGTCTAATCCCCAGTAGATGTGATCAACCAAGCGTGCAAAGAGTTCAACGCCGTCGAAGCGTTTGGATTTTTGAACTGGCTCATCCGTACGTATACGCGATAATCCGTGCAAGTGAGATCGAAACTGACAGCAGATTATCAGTGTTGGGATATACGATTACTTTGATTGTTTTTGCTATTATTGCGGTGAATCGGGGGAACAGCGGGGTTTGGACGTCGTCTACTACGGCGACTGACTTTTTTGCGAAGGGGGGGTATAGTGGTGCGAGCACTGTTGCGCCGGAAAAGGTCAACTATGTGCCTTCGCAGCCGTCGGTTGTTCAGTATCCTCCTCAGTCTCCGTCTGGATATAGCACTCAGCAGCAGCAGCAGCCGAGCTCTTATCCTCAGGTGTAAAATACGTACATTGTGCCTGTCCTCGTACGATACCCAATTGGATTTTGGAACGTGCTCCCCCAAAGAAATCAAGTCTCGGCAGTGACCGCTCTTACTTAAAAAAAGTTAAGAGCGGCAATCTCGGGTTGAGATAAAAACCTGTTCTTCTGCGACGAGGCGGGCATGGACGCGTTGTTTGTACCTCTTGCGCAAGCAGCTGGCGCATCCGTTGACCAGATAAAGGTATTGGTTTATTGTCCCCGCATGCGTACCCCGCTGACCTAGACTGGATTCGAACCAGCTGATTTCCTGCCTTCTCATCGCATTCCCACTCGGATCCGTTTTCGTCCGTATCCCGTCGAGCCAGCCACACCTGAAGCACCTCTTCAACATCGCCATCGCCGTCTTCTTCTTCCTGCCCGTCCTCCAGATCCCACATGCGTTCTTCCAGTTATTGGGCAGCATCGTGGCGGCGTATGCTATCGCGAGGTATCACACAGGGCCGAGTATGCCGTGGATAGTCTTTGTGTGAGTTGTTGCTGTTCACTCGTGGGTTATAGGGAGCTCAAGTTGGTGTGCTAGGGTTACTATGGGGCATTTGACTGTCAAGTGAGTTTTTTGGCTGTTCTCAGGTGTCATAGCTGATATCCGGCGAGTCATACAATACGGTACCTCCAAGAACAGAGCTACGAGACGATGGACATTACTGGGCCCCAGATGGTGTTGACCATGAAGCTGACGACGTTTGCGTGGAACGTGTATGATGGTCGCAGGCCTGTTCAGGTACGCCATCTGGCTTTTGTAATGGGCCAACTAATCCTTTGACTAGGACCTCGACAAATGGCAGACTTCGAAGCGTATCCCTACCTTCCCATCCCTTCTCGAGTTCTTGGGCTACGCGTAGGTTCTCACTCATCCCTGCTTCCACAGCTAACGGCGCAATAGGTTCTACTTCCCCGGTGTCCTCGTCGGGCCATACCTCGATTTCGTAGACTACATGGAGCTCATCACGGAAAAACTCTACGAAGGCCACGTCAAGGAGAACGCCAAGCGCAACCTTCCGAGCGGGCGCAAGCGCGTTGCCTACCGCAAGATGGTCGAGGGCCTCGTGTACCTCGGCATCTTTGTCTTGTTGGGGGCAAAGTACAACTTTGCGACGATTTTGACGCCGTGGTTCGCGGAGCAGAGTATGTGGTATAGGTATGGAAGGGTTGCCCTGCATATATGCCTTCTACTCATATAAATTAGGCTGCTCTATTTCCAGCCGTTTGGTACCCTTGAGAGGAGCAAGTACTACGCCGTGTGGACCCTTACAGAAGTACGTTAACACGCATATATTGAGGCTGTCGACTGACTATCATCTAGGGAGCTAGTATCTTGACTGGGCTAGGATTCACTGGCTACAACGCCTCTGGTGCATCAACCTGGACCGGCGCCGCGAACGTTGTCCCATCCGCCATCGAAATCCCATCCAACTTCAAGGTTCTCCTGGACTCGTGGAACATGAAGACCAACGTCTGGCTCCGCGAGTGCGTGTACAAGCGCGTCACACCCAAGGGGAAGAAACCTGGCTTTGCGAGCAGCATGATCACTTTTGCAACTAGCGCGTTTTGGGTACGTGCCAAACAATCTTGACTTGACATGGACTGACGGCCGTGCAGCACGGTGTGGCTGGGGGGTACTACCTCACATTCATCTTGGGTGGGTTCATCACCACCGCAGGCCGTCTCGCGCGCGCCAACGTCCGACCGCTCGTCATGCCCGCTGAAAGCCAATCCCCGTCGATCGCGAAGCGCCTGTACGACCTGGCTGGGACGATCGCCACGGTGATGATGGTCAACTACGTCGCTGTGCCGTTCATGCTCCTCACCATCAAGGACTCGTTGGTCGCGTGGTACCGCCTGGCGTTTTACGGACACGTTTTGATTTTCTCGGCGCTGGGATTCTTTTATGCGGGAGGGGCGAAGATGTTGCGGGCGAGGAAGGGAGCGACGAGTGGCAGTGGGGCGACTACGCCGGTTGGGGAGAAGACGTTTACGATGCCGCCGTCGTTGGATTCAGTGATGCCGCCTAGGAAGTAGTATAGAGGGGGTATCTTATAGGGAGTATGCTGCGCTCGCAAAATCGTTCATGAACGAAATAAAAAGTTTTGATTTACAGTGCACTACGGGGAGTATATAGAAGACGAAAGCTGGAAGAGAGACGAGAGCTAGAAAGACAAGGAGAGTATTGTCAACTAGGTACATACATTGCAACGATGGAGCTGCGGTTTGCGAGATGAGATTATGCATATTTATCTCACTAAGACATGGTCAAAGAATTCACTACTTGATCAGCTTGCACTCCAGTGCTATCTCATGCTCTGATTCGTCCAGGTATTCCCTAAATGCAGCACGTTCAAGGTTCGATTCCAGCATGTG
This sequence comes from Armillaria gallica, assembly GCA_037576215.1. Classification (NCBI taxonomy): domain Eukaryota; kingdom Fungi; phylum Basidiomycota; class Agaricomycetes; order Agaricales; family Physalacriaceae; genus Armillaria; species Armillaria gallica. Next base: position 3,681,173 of record JBANDB010000008.1, read on the forward strand.
AACCTCTCACGATATATCACTGTCAAGGTGTACCCTTTCTTCGACTAGCGGAGTAAGTGATTGCCCAAAGAGAAAGTTAGTCTTTTGTAGGCTGAAGCCATATACTAGTTTTTCTTTGATGTCGCTCAGCCTATGCAAAGGAAAAGTTGCTCAGAAGGGTTCGACTTCTGATGTTTGAGGCAAATTTCGAAGATAGCCCAGCAATTACAAAAGACCGACTCAAGGACATCGATAGCGGAAGTACTACTAGGGGCTTGTAGAAGATGAATCGACATGAAGGTTAAAGCTAAGAATTGCTAACGCGAAGGTAGATTACACGGATGATATTGGGTATAGTACTATATATCCTCGTTTCTGGGACCTGTTTTTCTCTTACCTCTTTGTTAGAATCACTGCGGGGCGGCCGTGCTCAAGTGAACTTGTAAGTGGCAAAGGTAGGTTACATCTTTGGCACCAGGCGAATGCGACATGGGAACTCACTGCGAAACATATAGCCTTATATACTATGAATTCCGCGGGAATGAGCAAAGACGTAAGTAAAATCCGTACGAGAACCCAGACGGCGACTAACAATCACCATGAGAAGCTCGAAATCTTAAAAGTTTAGAATTTTCGACTGCCAGTGTTTTCTGGCTCTCATTGGACAGTTTCTAGAATCCAGATATACTTTCAATTTGGGATAAGTCTCTTACGGTTCGTGTCATCAGGTATGTATCGTCCGCCTGTCTACGAGAGACTAGTGGTTTCGGTATTCACCCAGCGACGTCTGACAATATTCTTCATATCGACTTATGAAGCTTAGTCCACTAGTATCTGGAATGCTTCTCTCTCCGGATCCTCCAACTTCCAATTCAGACAATTTTCCGACATCTTAAGGTCCCCGTTAACCTATTTTTGTGGCGCTTGCATTGCCAAACCCCCTGCATATTATTTAGTCACGGTGATCATTTCGCAGTAGAAACCCGTCTGAGAATTGTCGGAGGTGTACATTGAACTTCTTGTAATTGCCTACGGCTAACCATTGGCGATGTTTCTATAGGTGCAGTTATTTAGAAATTATTTGCCGCGCTGGAATTCGTAGGTTGGGACGCTGGCCTTTTTTTGACATGTTGGCTGTTTCCGATCGTTGCAAGGGATGGTTGTGCAGTTCGTACTCTTCCCGCGGGCATGTCGGTTGAAGATCTTGGCAAAGACCTCAAACTACGGTCCGATAAATATTACGATAGTAGCAGTCAGAGACATTCCCGTGGTGAAATAGCAGACTTGACGAAGGCTTTGATTGGTGTTTATGAAACGGGGACGAATTCATCATGGACGAGGATGGTTGCCGCATGTTTCCAGATACCTCACGTAGGATATGAATAGTAATCGATATTAACCCTGCATATCATATCCTAATTGGTGCTACTTAAAGACTAATCTATCCTATCATGAGACTAAATATAATTCCTAGCATATGGTACTATCAACACCGTGACCAGTATAAAGCTATTACAATAGTAATAAAAGAGCTGCTACGAAATTTCATAAGACACTCGCCACAATAACAACATGACATCTTTACATTCGTTCCGGGTCCCGTCCATCGATAGCGCATGCAATGCAATATGTAGCCAACACGCTGCATCCTCATGCTTTTGGGGTCACGAGAGCCTCCAACCTATCCACTTCAGCGGTCAACGCCTGCATCCGTGGACGCGTAAGAATCACATCCAGTAACACGCTCTTGTCCGGTAGGTGTCCCGAAATATACGCGGCGTTGGTCAAGGGTGATCCCAAGGCCGTCAGTGCATATCTAAAACCACAAATGGTGCGCTTCGCACCAATGGAGGTCCAGTCTGCCTCGAGGATGCGAGTCGCGGAGACGTTCGAGATGAAAAAAGTCTCGTCAGCCCGTGGATGAAGCGGTGCAGCAAACGTCGCCGTCTTGAATGTCTTTTCAGCGGAGTGAACGTGCGCGAGGGACAAAGTAGTCCGGCCGGTGGCCAATTGGTAGGATAGGTCGTGCAATGGTAACGATTTCAAGTCCGCGACGGTGAAGCGAGGATACGGCAGGGGTACGAAGGCGTTGTGAGGATAATCCTGAATTTCGGGATCGTACTGCGCAAGAAGGCCGCGAAAGGATGCTAAATTGGAACAGTGCACTCTGAGATCCAGATCCGCACAGTGCGCGTACACGGCCTTCAAAACAAATCAGCGACTGTTCCGCGAATATCCAAAAGAGAAATTTAAAAACCAACCTTCCATAACCACGCAACAAGAATGTCGCCAGTGCTGACTCTGGGAGATATTTTCCCTTCGCGATGGAGAGCTTGCCTGACGTCTGCAACGAGGAAATCCACTATATCCTTTTTCAATATCACCAAATGGTTCTGCACGTCTTGGAACACCCTCTTCCGTAACTGATTGAACACGAGTCTCATCGTACCCAAAGTCTTGAGATCCGTGTACCCCCCAAACTCAGCCGGTTGGACCGTCCCGGACCTCTTATGGTCATCCAAGACCTTGAGTACGACGTTGGTGTTCGCGCCGGTTTTGGGGACAGGCGGGACCGCCCAAGACAAGCCCTTGATTTCCGAGATGAGCGCGTTCACGATGATCTTCGCCCCGGTTCCATCAAAGACGCCATGAGGGCGAGCAAAGCCAATGGCTGTCAGTGGCTCTGCGTCTCCCTCGCGGCTTAGTCGGGTGATATGCCAGCAAGTCAGAGGACGATGTCCCCAGTCATTGCTCGAATGAGGCGTGTCTGGGTGAAGGAAAAGGCTAGAAGGGAGCGAATGGACAGTAGAGGGTAGATTAGCGGGAAAGGCAATAGGTTTGATAGTCGGACATGTTGTGAGGGAGTACGTTTGATAGTTGGGCGGTAAGTCTCCTAGAGGAATAACGATCCGCCATGCTTTCTTGCTCTATGAGGGCGCATATGAGTACACAACAATTGCCAAACGGCGTCGTCACATACGGATTGATTATAGCTCTCTAATCGTCCAGCTAACAAGCGCCATTTGGCTGTAAGCCTATCCAATGCTCCCGCAAGGACGTCGACGTCGACAACACCTTCGACTAGCCATCCAGTTATGAAGATAGATGTCGAGTAACCGTCATCGAACGGGGTCAATGGATAGAGAGCATTAAGCTGAGTGGTTTCCTGGTTGATAGCCATAGCGGTAAGATTTTTTGGAGAGGTAAACTAGCCCCATTTTAAAGAGCCAGGAGAATGGGAGTACGTCACATACTAGTTCATATGACGAAAGGAGGTTGGAACTGAGAATGGTGAATCGGAAATTGCCAATGTACCTTAAAGGACATGGTATACTCGTTGCACAATTGTTACCCCTCAATGCATTCAGGGCCGGGCCGGGGGCCGTAGGCAATTTGTCGATTGGAGATATGTTGCACCCACTCGCGCACATTAATACAAACGGGACTTAGGGATGAGTGGGAACAAATTTCTATGAGAGGCAAGGAAATGCGAGATTAGATTTTGCCGATTAGAAGATTTTGTATCATCTCCCTTGCGGTTACTCTGACGGTATTGTACAGCGTCGGGACGTCCAATGTAGACGTAACCGTGTCCGCAAAGCCGAAAGGTAACATAAGTGGAATCCAGCCTAATCAAGAAAGTTAAAGATGAATTCATACAAATGGAGTATCGCGTACGAACCACGAGCATACTCCAACGCAAAGCAGCCTTCGTGCATCTTGTATTGTTTGGCTGTACCTCTTGGAAGATGATGGACGCTTCCTGCAGGATAGCGCTCCATCTCTAGTGAACCGGGCCTAAACGCCCACTCCTCTCCAACAAGGATATTAAAGTAGTCATCGGCTGTATGTAAGCCGGTGTGACCTTCGGTACCGAGGGGAGTACCAAATATAATCAGATACTCAGTGATGCTAGCATGAATGATGTACATGGCACCCATAGCACCGCCTGCGTTGTTGAAGACCCATTCACTGGAGTCCGTATTGAGACGAATTTGCTCAGACGGGTAGGTGGCGGTGAGATTGGCGACTATATGTTCTATCATTCCGGCAGTATTGTTTGGAGATGCATCGATCGCGCTTTTCGCGAGTTCATGAAGCTCTGTTGGGTCCAGAACATACCACCGGTCCTGAAACAATCGTGAATAGAAATTCAGTATCGGAATCCATGACGCGCACCTTGATGGTATCCAGCCAGCTACAAGCAGAAACAAAGATGCTGAGGAACAAAAATCGCGTTGCCCATTTCAGAACGCTGCCATTCTGCTTTTTCGCTTGGGCTTTCTTTGCTGCCTCATGTTTAACGGCCATGATCCTGCAATACTGCCCTATAGATACCGCGAAGAAATGGAGAGAATAACAAAATACCTTGGTCAGTAGCTGGAAGAACGTGAAGTGGAGACACTTTGTAAAATAATATCGGCAGACCTTAGAATTTTAGACAAATTTTAGATCGAACCACTTTGCGATTTCACGATCATGTGAGCGCCTCAGAATCGGCTTTGTCCGGATCGGCCCGTATCCTCCGAATCTTTTTTTCCCAAACCGTCACGATCAAACAGCAGGCAGTACCGATCCTGGTTTGTTTCCTCTTCCAGTTCCCAGTATTTGCTGACTCGATATGCAGAAGGAAACAACCGTATGAGATGCGGTCTTTTTTTCCCCACTCGTCTTGGGATAAGTCGAATACGAACGGTTCACAGTGGACCTAGCCAATTCAAAGTTCTGTCTGATCCTACCCCCTTACATTACTCTGACCTATCGACTCCTGAAGCGGCTCGAGGCCGTAATACCGCCATTTGCTCTCTTCTTGCCCAGGGCGACTATGGAACCGCCGAGAAATTCATCAATCGCTTCATTGATGCTACCGGCCGTTTGGAGCAACCACAGCAAAACATTGTCCTTAATTCCGCTCGGAGACCAATTTCCACTCTCATACACGCATATGTCAGAGCTGGAATGGCACACCATGCAGCTCGCCACGTGTATGTAATGCTGCACAGAAAGAGACCACCAAAGACCAGGACATTAGTCGCTGTCATCAATAGTCTATTATCTTCAGTTCCTGATGAGGTTGGAGAGAAGGATCCGAAACGCCATTTTTTTGCGAGTTATGTGCTATCGCTCCAGTCCGACCGGGTGACAGATCCATACTTACGCAACGCTTTGGAGCTCTGGATCAAGGCCGAAAAGGCTCGACTCCCCGCAGCGAAGGAAACCTTTCAGGGTCTCCTAGCGACTTTGATCGCGCAGGAGGAATGCGTGTCTGCAGGCGCGGTGTTTTCCCGAGTATCACGGCGGCATTGGGAATACATGGCTATGAGAGACATGCATCATCATCCCCGAGACGTTACTATGACGAATCAGCGATTCCCTATCAACCCTGCCGAAGCACCCGCGTATCCAGACCCGCGATTATTTGAGAATCTCGTATTCCTTTGCATGTCAGTTCTCCGACGCACCGAAGCGACTCGTGGGCAACAACAAATTCGCCGTTCTGCAGGCCATGGGTTAATCTTCCTTGCCAGTCTCCTCCACCATCGCCAAATACCCTTTCCAGAAGTCGGATCCCTCATTTCCGCTCTGTTTTATTGTATGCTACTCTCCGATAGTCTATGGGTTCCAGAAAACCCGTTCGGAGGAACCATGCATTCGTTTCAACGTCAAACATTGAGGCTCGGACAATATACTCATGGCGTCATCAAGAGTCTAGCAAGACGACTCCCTAATCGAAGTCCACCGACTGCTTATAGATCACAACGCTACAGCATCCTTCCAGTCCTCTCATACGATTCATATCGCGATCTGCTCATGGGTCTAATTGAATCTTTCCATGACCCAGTTCTCACGCTCGAGGTGTGGGAGTCGATGGTGGAACAGCACCTGGGGATTCAGGACGCAGAGCAGTTTTCAAAAAACTTCATGGATGACTTGCCGGAAGAGAGGGTTTTGAGAGAGAGATTTGACAAGATATTGCGTCGGTGGCGGCGATCACGGAGGAAAATAGTGATTCCTATATTCACACGGGAAGGTGAGACGAAAATGAACGAGCTCATGGAAGCATTAGGCGATGCAGTTGCTGGTGGGAAGATGAATACACGAGATGCAGAGACACCTCCGATACCTCCTTCAGAATCTTAGATTCCTTGCTCGCACATACGCCATCTCAAGATCAGCATGTGGAACTTATGTCTGGATCATAAATGTTGTAATATATATACTTTAGAGCAGTTTAGAGCCCATCTTTAAATGATACTTTCGAATCACACTGTTCAGAAACTAAGGCTTCATGTCATGGCGGCTGTGCTCTGTCAATCCCTGCAGCTATACTGAAATTGTCAATGTACACTGCATCGCTAGCGGTTATATTGGCTGCTAGTAGTGGTTTCTATTCTGATCAACGTCCCTTAGAAGGAAAGGAACCGGAGTCCATATTACATGTGTACTGCCTATGTACCGTAATAATAGACTATGCTACGGGACCGAGCATATATGGTATCATTGATACGGACATGCCCCCGCCTGGTACAATAGTGTGAAAGTACACAGTTAGATCAGGAGAAGTTAGCCCCGCTGCCTGCCGCATGTCGTCTTTGAGGCGACGATCGCTAGGAACGATTAATCTTTGACCTGAAATACTCGATATACACCCTCAAGGGGTGGCAAAGTCCCCGATGTATGTGTTTGGGCGTCATTCGAACGTAATCCACTAGGAATATAAACGACAAGGTGCTCAAATTGTTTGTCAGCTCTCCGGAGTAGCTCCCATATCGGTCCGATTCCTGAATGATCTCGCCCCATGTGAGTCTGTTCCTGGTATTCAAGCGCATTGGCTCCTTGGCAACGTCGACGTTTGGGGGAGACAGGGCGGGACCTAGTCGATTACCAGCCTTGAGCGGATGAGGCAAGAATCTCGAAAAGGATCTTATATATATATAGCGAGATAACGATAACGAAGAGTCAGAAAGGTTGTAAATGCAACTACGATGCATCACAGCCTCGACCCAGATTTCGCAAGGGAAACCCAACGACCCCAAGCCACTGCCATTTGTCCCATAAGACATTCTTCTTCAAGGCAGGCAAAAAAGGCGCAAGCGATACAAGATATATCTGAGATTTTACAGTTCCGATCAGCTTCTCGGCTAACAAGCACCATTCCAGGGGAGTCTTGGAAAGAACTCGCCACAGGGAGCCCCACCTCTTTGAACCCTTTCAGCTGTTCATTAGGCCCCCCTCAACACCATCGAGAAACGACGGTCAAAGGAGCAATACATGTGAGGTTCACAAAAGTAGATTACGTTGAGTTCAATTATCCGAAGTGAGAATGGACGCGTACTTTTATGGAACATACTTACTTGCCGAACTCGATGATAAGCCTGATCGCGATCAAATCGTTACGGTAGCCACGCTAAATTTGCATCATATTGATTGTGAATTCGTAGGGTCGATGGCACATGTTCCCACTGAGTCCAAGTAGTGACTATAGCTCCAAAACCTGCTGGAAAACACGAGGCCGAGGTGGAGTCTTGACGAGAGTTCATGTCCCTGCAATCCATTGCGTGATGGAATACGATTCGATTCTGTTACAGCTCCTCTCTATTCATGCTAGACTCCGTAACTGGTAGGCAAAGTGCCGGCGAGGTTCCTGTAAACTGATATTGGCATTTCTCCAACTCGGCGACCGTCAACAAGGCATTCTCCGTTCCACAAGCCATCAACAGCTAAATTAAATCGGCAATCATTATAACTTGCTCTAGGTCGATGTATCTTGGAACTCACTATTACGCTTCGTTCCGGCCCATTCCAGCATCTGGTACCTTTCTCGTAGTTTTGTTTTTGGTAATATGCGAGTTGTCCAGGTTCTGCGTCCCGATTCCATGCAACGAATTTCCTAAAAGAAGTTAGTGACTGATATCCAAGAATTACATATTACTCACCCCAAGGTAAATGTAGAGCCACCTTTGTTGGGCTTTTGCTTAGCGGTGCCGAATAGACAAACCTCATACGTGTAGCTGTGGGGATGCATGAGTACAGCGGGAGCATGTTTCGTGGTAATCAGATCACTGACTCTCCGGTATCTTTCTCTAAGCACGTCCCATCGAGTTTCTTCCATTCACCTTCAACCCCAAAACCGGTAGGATCAAAGAGCTCGGAAAGGTCTTTCTCGGCATTTTCCTTATCTTTGCGAACCTGCTTTAGAGCGTTCTCTGCATCAGTGAAGACTTGGCGTGCGTGAGTGGATTCTAAGATCAGTTAGTCGAGATGTGAGGCGGCTCGGACCGATGAAACAAACCTGCTGAGCTACCGACTTCAGGACGGATAATTCCGAAAGACTCGAGCCACGAAAGGATCGCATCTTTCAGGTCTTCATATTGAGGTACCAAGGAATCAGGGAGATAGTTGACGATGTCGAAAAGTTCCGCTGACGACGGAATTAGGTGTTCACGTTGATTCTAAAAAGATAAAACACTCACACAGAGAACCCGGAGCCGGCGATCTGACATATTCATCGTGCTCCAGCAATAAGTCAACGTGTTTCGTTTTCAAAAGGTTGTCCAGTTCCTTGTCCAGTTCCTCAGCAGTCCATTCGCCATCTGCAAGTGTTCCTTCTTCTGTGGACTCATCCTCCCCTTCTTCATTGTTAGGTTCATCCGTTTCTGACGAGTCCTTTCCGACATCATTGATGTGTGGTAACCCGGCGAGATACTCCCACCCGCGAACTGCGTCTAGGACAGCCATATCCTGATAGTTGGGGTTGTAACTCGTACGAAGTGTGTCTAGTATATCGTTGAGGGTTTTCTCGCGTTCCAAATGCTTCTTGTATTCGCGCTGCAAAGATTTGAGAGCGTTCGAGTGGGTAATCAAGGAAGCGTAAAGAGCTGAAGTTAACGGTAAATTTCATACTGAGCGACGGTTGGAGGACGACTACTTACGGGATTGTTTCTTGAAGTCTAACTCAGCCGCAGACAGGGATTCGGTACGTTCAGCGATTTCTGGCATTACCCATGAATAGGTAAGAATGATGATAGCAGAAGAAGACGGGTCAATAATGTACCTTGCAGTCTAGCCACTTCTTTCCCCCTAGTAGCGATATCCTGCACCAACGTTTGAACGAGGCTCTCCAGTCGTTTCTTCTCTTTGTGGGCAAATGCGATGTATGATGAACGTATTTTGGCTCCCTAAACAATCGTCATGTTGGCTGCACAAAATGACGATACACGCAGCTTACAGTCTTTTGTATCTTAAGTTCCTCGGTACGTTTCTTTCGATAGTCGGCGCCAACCGTAGCACAGGTATTATTGCAGACTCCCGGAAGTTCATCGGATCCATCGCAGCACTCAAGTTCTATTAATGATTATAGGTCGGCTCGCTTCGCTGATAAGATGCGACTCACCGCAGAGACCATCCCTCACACGCGAACTCGGAATGCTTGCACCAATGTGACCTTCATTCCGGCAATAGAACATTGTGTTTGCACAAGCGCCAGTACCTGACCGAGGTATTAATTATACGCAGTCTGATGCATTTGGCGCGTCCAACCTGGCTCATCGCTACCGTCTAGACAGTCGCAGGAATCATCGTTCACCCATTCCCAGGGTATCTGTTTTGAGCCGTCCAAGCATTCCCACGACTCCGAGCTGGGAGGCGTGTAGCGAGATAGTAGAGATGGAGGTACTCCAAATGATTTGTCTGTGCCAGCAAGGACAGACAGTGGCAGGGGAAGAATGAGCAGCCAGGGAATCATTACCGGTAGGGAATACAGAGGTCGAACTTAGTGTTAACGTGTCGACGGCTGCGTCATGTGATTACGTCAGCAAACAAGGCCACACAGGAGGGCCCTCACAATCGCACAGAACACAGAGACGACCCACTCATCGACGGTCGCAAAAATCAATGGTGAGTGCCATTTTTCCTTTGAGGCTCGCAGTATCTATGCAGGACATCTATTCGACTGGTGCTATACTCTCGTTTTCAATGGATTTGCATTGTCTGGGCTGGATGCGACCGTTGCACTTTGGATAACGTTGGCTGACTTTGCTCCATCTTTTTAGGCCAAGGCAAAAGCACCCCCTCCGTCGAGTGGCGGCAAAGCCGCGAAGAAAAAGAAGTGGTCCAAGGGAAAGGTCAAGGACAAGGCTCAGCACGCCGTCTCCCTTGACAAGGCTACATACGATCGCATCATCAAGGAAGTCCCCACCTTCCGATTCATCAGCCAGAGCATCCTCATTGAGCGGCTGAAGATCAATGGCAGTCTCGCCCGGATTGCTATCAGGCATTTGGAGAAGGATGGTCAGATTAAGCGGATTGTGCACCACTCGTCACAGCTGGTCTACAGTGAGTCTTTTCCCTCTTGTTAGTATTATACCTTTACCTATCTTTATCCTCTAGCACGATCAACGACAGCATCGGATTAGATTCGTTGACCTTCGTTTTCCTATCGCTTTCATGCATCTATGTATTACACCAATCAAAATCCATGCTGCCTGACCACCGTAATGTCGTTTGAGAGAATTGCTCTGAAAATTAAGAACATTTAATTTAAATTGGATAATTGGTCGTCGTAGTGGTCGACGGCGTTGACAGAATGTATCGGGCCGGAATAATGGAACCGGAGATATACTCCACATATTGTTCCCCATCCTTGGCAGTTTGTCAAGTCATCTCTTCCACCTACCATCATGTCCTCGGCAAGCTACTACATTGGCGTCGATGTAGGCACTGGATCTGCTAGGGCATCGCTCGTCAAGGATGACGGCACCACCGTCGCGTCGTTCACCAAGGAAACCGTTACTTACCGCAACCCCGAGAACCATCGTATCTTTGAGCAATCCACGAACAATATCTGGAGTGCAATATCTACATGCATCAGAACTTGTTTAAAGGAGTCTGGTATCTCTCCATCCTCTGTGAAGGGCCTTGGATTTGACGCTACCTGCTCGCTCGCCGTCTCCGATTTCCAGGGTGAACCGGTCACCGTCACAGGAGGCGACCAGCTTGGCCAGAACGGGGATCGCAATGTCATCTTGTGGGCTGACCACCGTGCGGAGAAGGAAGCGGATCTAATTAACAGTACCGGCTCTGTCGTTCTCGACTACGTCGGTGGGACCATGAGTGTACGTTTCATTCAATTTCAAAACAGCCTAACGCGAACTAAATCATGACTTCAGTTGGAAATGGAGATTCCAAAGGTCCTTTGGCTGAAGAACCATATGGATGCAGCCTTGTTCTCTCGCTGTCAATTCTTTGACCTTCCCGACTTCCTTACATATCGTGCAACCGCCGACAGCACACGATCATGCTGCTCAGTTACCTGCAAATGCTCGTTTGTCCCGAACAAAGGCTGGCAGGCCGATTTCTTCAAGAAGATTGGGTTACAAGAACTAGTCGAGCGCGACTATAGTCAAATCGGCGCCGCAAAGATGAATGTTCTTACTGCTGGTTTGCCCGTTGGGAAAGGCTTGTCGAAGCGCGCGGCCGAGGAGTTCGGACTTGTAGAGGGAACACCGGTCGGTAGCGGAGTCATTGACGCGTATGCTGGCTGGATGGGAACGGTAGCTGCAAGGACTAAGGGTAAGGATGGGCAACTCTCTACGGATCTTCCGTCGGTCGACGAATCTAGCCATCGCCTGGCCGCTGTCGCCGGAACCAGTACATGTCATCTTGTTCAGGTATGAAATATTATGCACGTTTCACTGTAAAATCGGCTGACAATCTACTTCAGAGCCGCGAAGGTGTGTTTGTTAATGGCGTTTGGGGTCCTTACAAGGTCAGCGATTTGCTAGGGATTGCGGGGTAACCTCCTGACTTGTCCTAGGACCCCGTATTTCGTGGTTGGTGGATGAATGAGGGTGGTCAGTCGTCTACAGGACAGGTGCGGAAACGACCTTCTTCTTCGAATCCCTCATACGTCTAACACGCGGAACGTAGCTCATTGACTTCATGTTGACGACCCATCCTGCCTACAATAAACTTGTGGAGCTTGGGAAGGAGCAAAAGAAGAACATACATGTCGGTAGGTACGGCTGTTCTAGTTGTTCGTCTCTTCGTTGATTCCTTTCACAGTTCTTCAGGAGATGCTTGCGAAGCTCAAGGCGGAGAGCAAAGCGGATAGTCTCACAGAACTGACAAAGGACATCCATCTATACCCAGATCTCCACGGTACGTGTCCTTTCGCTCTCATCACCAAAATCGATCTTTTACTGACCCGTCTTCCTTCCCATCAATAGGAAACAGGTCACCTATTGCTGACCCTCGCATGAAAGGATCTATTGTGGGCATGGCATTGGTATGATCTTCACGTTTGCATGTAACAATATCAACCAAAACCTTTTCCTGTCAGGATGATACTCTACATGACCTCGCACGCAAGTACAATGTGACCTTGGAGGCCATCGCGCTCCAAACACAGCACATCGTCGACGAGATGAACGCCAAAGGCCACAAGATCACGTCCATCTACATGAGCGGCGGCCAGGCGAAGAACATCCCGATGATGCAGCTCTTTGCTAATACCTGCGGAATGCCGATCGTGCTGCCTTTTGACCATGCAGGGGCAGTGGTGTTGGGTGCTGCAATGCTAGGGAGGTTCGCCGCTGAGGCGAACGGGAAAGGTGAGATGAGTAGCCAGGAACAGGGAGATTTGTTGTGGAAGATTATGGTATTCAGGTTTTCTTTGCTTTATTTAATAAGCTGATCGTTCTGCTAGGTGGAGATGACGCCTCCGGGAACGATGGTTGCCCCATCAGCTTCACCTAAGGAAAAGCGGTTGCTTGAGGCCAAGTATAAAATTTTCAGGGAGGCGATCCTAATCCAGAAGCGTTGGAGACAGGAAATGGAGGATGCGTGCAAGTAAGTCTCGGACACCTTCCAGAGTAATCTCTAGATACATTTAGGATAGTTTGTATTTTCGATATCTTAACATTCGAGGAATCAACACCTCAGCCTTAACAGTCGGCCACGAGAAGTCGTTTATAACAGGTGCACTCATTTCTCATGACAATGTGAATTTTCATAGGCATGATGGGGCATACGCGATTGTGCATACAGATTTTATGCAAGGTAAGAAAATATGCGAAGACAACAATGTAATAGTAGTGTATCGACTTAAACATCCTTGACCTTGACTGTACCACGCAGGAGACCAGTCTATTGAAGAGGCCATTAGGACGACAAGGGAATTGCAGACTGAAATTCACGTACCCGACGAGCAGCAATGAGACCGACTTTCTGTCCAGGAACGGCAGAACGGGCGATCGTCGATGCTTTTCCGATATGCTGGTGGTTACCACCACCATGAGGATGGTCCACGGGGTTCATAGCAACACCACGAGTACGGGGCCAGCTAAAGAAGGTACGGTAAATGAGTAAAGTATTCTCCAATGAAATAAAAAACAAGAGCGCACTTGTAACGCTTGGCCTTGTATTTGTGGTATGCCCGGCCAGCTTTGAGGAGAGGCTTGTCGATACGTCCACCACCGGCAACAATGCCAACAGTTGCACGAGCACCCCCAGAGATAGTCTTCTTCGCACCACTGGGCAGCCTTATGCGAGTCTTGTTGTCATCAGGCTGGTGCCCGATGACGGTTGCGTAGTTTCCGGATGTACGTGCGAGGGCACCACGGTCGCCGACCTTCTCCTCAACGTTGCAGACAATGGTACCTTCCGGGCATTGTCCGATGGGGAGAACGTTTCCAACAGCCAGAGTGGCCTTTTTGCCGCAGTAGACAAAGGCGCCAGTGTGGAGGCCTTCGGTTGCGACGAAAGTCTCTTTTTGGAGTTTGTAGCGGTAGGGGTCACGGAAAACGACTCGGGCGAGGGGAGCACCACTGAAGAGGAATTCGAACGTTAGTCTAGGAATGGGTTTAGAACGTAGTTGGACGCACCGGCCAGAGTCGTGGATAATCTCCTTCACGATTCCACGAACGTAGCCATTACGTTCCGCAAAGTCGAGCGCACGAAGGCGAGCGGGAGCCTTGTTAAGACGAGTGTGTGCTTTGAACTGGCGATGTAAATGTTAAAATGACGGTAATAGTTCAAGAAGACGAATCGACATACGATGGCATGCGAGCGCCTCTGTGCCCTAATGACCCGACCCATGGTTTATTCTGGAAGAGAGATGGAGTTGTAAGCGTCTGAAGAAGGGTATCACAGAAGACAAAAAAATTTCGACGTCGGGGGGCCCAGTACATCCAGTTCGAAATGCTGCCATCCATCTCAAAATGCGCGGTTTTCTGCGCTGATTTGGCACAGACGGTGAATATCGACATCGAGAAGACTATTCGGCAAGGATTCAGCAGTCTGGGGAGCGTACTCACATTGTTCTTGAGCGGATTGGCGTTGAGGTCACCTTGACCTATTGAAGAGACAAATAAACGGGCAAACACAGCACTGCTTTACATAAGCAAAATGGTTGCTTTCCATAAAGGGAACTGTTATATGCGACTTCTGCGACGTTCTTCTACGTGTTCAGAACGTTCAACGTCAGGCGCTAAGCGCTATGTTTCGAATCAACCGAGAAAACTTATTTCATTGAATAGGTAATGGAGATTTCCTTACTATGAAATTTCAAAAGTTTCAAAATGGATGGATCGAGTCTCACCCAAATTCCTGCCTCAAGCACTCATCATGGACACATACCGAAGACTCCGGCCGTCAATCTTACTTATATGTGCTGGTATTTCCCATGTAATCTTGGGTCAGGATGCAGTAGAGTTCCGTTTCGGTGCCGCATTCGTTTTTATGACGAGCTAGATCTCACATTGGCTGTTCCCTTAATAGGAACCGCTTGCCAGTGCGACTACTACTACTACTTCCCTTGATATGACGCCGTGTGTTGGCCGTGTGAGTTTTTCGAGCACAGGTGAAAGACTCTGGAACCTACTCGTCAAACGTACCCAAACTGGAGCAACTTGACATCTATCAGGCCCAATGCGATTGTTTCATGATAATTCTTCAAGCGTACATTGGATGAAGACATTACGGGGTACCATTCCGTCTCCGACTATTTGATGAAATGACAACGGATCTCTACGGTCATTGGTGACTGTCCTACGGTGGAGACATGGTCCCACGAGATTAGAACGGGGGAAGGATGAGTATAGTACCTAGGAACCTTGATCTTTCCCCAAGGACTTCCAGGGTTGCGCGAAGCCTGAGGGTCGACTTGAAAGTAAAACTGTGTAAGCCTGTCAGTGCCGATGCAATCAAAAGAGAGAGTGGCATATTTACAGTCCCTTCCCCTGTCGGATTCTCGGTCGGCTTGTGTCCAAGATGAGCGAACCAAGCATATTGCGAGGAGTCTACCGTAGTCGTCACTGAATGATAGCGGCATCTCAGTCAGCAAAATCCATAACTCGTAGTATGAAAATCGTTTCACCAAGGTCTAGATGTTTTCGGATTAAGGGATGATCGTCTCCAAAAACATCCGTAATTGTCTGTCGGTGCTCGTGCAACCATTCGTCAAAATAGTCTCCTACAATTTCGCGGGAAAAAGCACGCCCGAGCGCGAGAAAGAGCATCGCTTGCATGTCGTACCCCATAGGGATACTATACACTCTGCTTCTGTCAGAAACAGATGGGCAATCATGAGAAAGAAGCACGAACGATCTCCCACTGGTCCAAGCATCAAGCTTACGCAGGATGTCGGTCGTTTTATATTCGTAATCCCACGCTGGAGAGGAGGAATAATCGGGGTCTTCGGTCAATTTTGTCATACCCTTCGTTAGGAGAGAAGGGACGTATTGAATGCGTGGTTCCGTCGAAGACGCCACCGGATCGATAGCATTGAACAATACGATGAATTGCCTGGTCAAGGGATCAATGTATCCCACAGAACCCAGCGGAATGACCTGTTCAAATATTGAAATATAACGCTCGTTGACATAAGAGCCTGCTAATAACGGGTTGAGTAATTTGTACTGGGTCTAAAGACATATGAAGACATTACCAGGGTAGCACCTGGAAATTGAGGACGACCACGACATTCGTTCGCCGAACATGACGCAACGCACAAATTCCGGTCCTACTGCTTCCTGGATAGGATACTTGTGGCGTCTCCGGGTGAAAGCGTCTCGCAAAGTGACCGGAATATCAGAGTCCAGAAATTCAGCGTCTGTAATCAGCGAAGCCAGGCATTTCCATTTGTTGAGAGGAGTCATGAGTCGCCGTACTATCACGGTTGTAGCTCCCATGACAGAAAGCTGGATGATTTGTTGGTCAACAGCGGGCTGGTTACATATGCAAGCACAGGGATAGCCGTATCGAAACCGATAGGAAACCCAGCGGCGGTAGTGGTATACGATAGTCAGATGTGTGATCTGTCGAGGAATCCAGAAGCGGGGGATGTGGACTTGAGGATCGTCGAGATAGTCTACGTAGATATGGGTAGCATTTGTAGGTGTAGTAGAGCCGCAGAATATCTTCCGAAGCAAAGACGCTATTCCTTTATTGGCTATAACGGAGGGTTCGCATTCCATGTCGACAAGGAGCAGCGGCAGGATCATGTAGTCCACCTTGAACGTTATGGTGCGGCAGAGTAACGGATTAGATATCGAAGACATCGCTCGGATGGTATACAATTGACCTCCGTTGTAGGAGAAGGGAACGACCGAATGCGTAGAGTTGACCTCCTTCATGATGGCAGACCAATATTTGGATACAAGGGTACAGTTTTCGAAAGTTTGGATATGCTCCTTAGCGGTAGATTGAATGGACCAGAGGTCGAAGAGAATCTCGGAGACGAGTTCAGGTGGGATCGACATGGTGGTAGCAGTTGGAGGAATAGTCCGGCCACCGGCCCGAAATGCTAGGATTTCACATGCTGCCAACACGTTCGAAAAATGATCATTGTTTACCTTTGGACTGGAATTATCCATGTGCTAATAGCAATATTACAGATGTTTCTGCATCATAGCGAGCTAGTATTCAAAAGCAGGCGGTATTACAGCCTGCAGGTATCTTTGTTGTTCTAGCACTCGAAGTCTACATACTAAGTTTACATTACTACGATACGACATTTTTGGTACAAGTATGAGTGAAAATTAATGCAAGGATCAGAACGCAGAGTCCCGTGGACAAGATTATAACACTTGCAGTATACAGTTGCCTAAGTACAAATGGGTCGACTGTCTCTATCTGCTTCACTTATCCGATATTCCCTCTGTCCTCCAAGCCCGAAGATGGAGGAGGTTTGGGGACTACAGGAGGATGTTCCAGATCTGTAGTGTCCAGTTTGCGCTTTAGCCCCGCTGTCATCGGTGGGCAGTCTCCAGGATCCACATCCTGACCGTCAGGTTGTAGAGACCCATGCCGGCTACGGTCTGGGACATCGGCAAGAATATCTGGTGGAGGGGTCGCATAATCGAAGAAAGCACTGAAATCAATCCCATCCTCGCCAACTGGCAGGCCATCGGATGGTATTCCCAAGGCACTGCTCAGGAAGTCTATATCACAATCAAGTGCACTGACAGCATTATCAATGTCTCCGATGCCCTTGTTAAGTGAGCCAGGGCTTTTGACAAGACTTTCACTAGGTAGGGATTGTGTGAAAGCATTGTCACCAGATGTTAAAGGAAGACGTGGAGGCAACTGGCCCATGTCGAAAAGAGGGAGTTTACTGAAGTCTGTATGCGAGGGAGATGAGTTTAGAAGGGAGGAAAACATATCCCAGTCGGAGGCAGACATGCTATCGAAAGCGGAGCTGAGTTTTCCTGGGGAAGGAGGAGGGGAGGGTATCGGTTGTGGTATTATTGATGGATCTATCGTTGCGCTCGGAATAAATGAGGAATATTGAGAGTCTGTTGCCGGGGTGAAGAAGGAGGATGCTTCGGGAACTGCGGTACTCGGTGTTTCGATAGATGATTTTGCTGTAAATTTGGTGAGAATAGATCGGTACTGAGCTAAGAAGTATAGTTACGCAAAGTAGAAGCCATCTCAGTCTCTGTACCATCGCCTTCGTATTCCTCGACCTCTCCGATTTTGCTCGTAGTAGAGTCCTCAATCATCATGCGTGGAGGCTGGGGATGTGCGACGCCGCTGCCGCTGGGTTGCGTTATGAGGGTGGCCAGAAACTTGACAATGCGATTTACAGTGTCTTGCAGTTTTGTATGTCGATTACGTGCTTGCAGAGCCTCCTCCCACAGCAGTTGATCCGAGCGCTTCAGTTCACTTAAATCCTGTGTTATTGCTGTCTGCTGTTTTCTGATCGCTGTTATGCCATTCAGTACGGCATGCATGTCCAATTGCTGTCCAGCACCCGAGGAAGGAACAGAAGAGCTGCCTTGCTCAAAATCAATGGTAGGACGGTCCTTTACTTGCTTGGTGGGCCGGATGAGGATAAGTTGGTCCTCCTTGCCACGTTGGAAATAGGGATGCGCGTACTGCGACTGCTCTACGTCCATACTGGCGTTCATTACACCTTGTTGAAGGTTAGGAACCTTATGGAAGCCGTAGTTGTTGAGCTGGCGAACGAATGAAGGGTATTTGTTATGTTTAAACCATTGTGGAAGATAGTCTCTTGCTAACCGCTCGTGGTCATACACTGGTGCTCGGATTCAGCCTAAGGTAAAACAATAGCACCTGGACTAATCACCAATAAACGACTCTCCATCATCCGACCAAGAAATCGCATCGTTCGTCTCTGGACTGTCGACGATTCTAGTAGCAGTACATCGTTAATTTTGATGCACGAAGAGATGAATTTAGCCGGCGCACTTGTACAATTTTTGCAGAAATATGGGCACTTTGGAGTTGAACGAGCGAAAAGAGCTGGTCAAAGCAACTTGCTTGTCATTGAAAGCCATTACGGGTAAGAAACATGGAAGAGAGAAGCAAGCGGAGATAAACTCATATTTGTTTTCGAAGATCATGGTAAATAAAAGTCGTCACTCTACTGCCTGCCGCCTCTCCGATCATGTACTTACTTTCGATGACCACGTCAGCGACACGTTTAAGTATTCCGGGAGCGCTGCTGATATATGCAAAGTAATTCGCCTAGTTGACGAAGCCGTCAGCTTCATTGCAAGGCTTCAAGTTTCATTAGCACCGTAAAGCGTCGAACTTGGATCTTGTGCCTTCAAAAGTTCGAGATGTTCAGAACATTCAATGATCATAAGCTAATGTGTCACGAAATACATCTTCGGTGATGACCCAAAAATTCTGAGCATATGCATCGTCAGATGAAGATGCCCAATTTGACGAAGGGAAAGGCATGCCCATCAGCTCCGCCCACTGAGATGCATGGAAGAGTGGCTGACTCGGAGGTGAGATATCGATGTCTTCGCGCACAGGCGCTGGCTGCCGTTGTTGGGGGTATACACCACTGACGAGATGACTGATAGCATCACTAACAGCACCAACCATTAGATTGCAAGCCACGACCGCAGTCACCACGTACCAGAATCGACCAGCAAACGGCCATCTTCAGAAAGACGATATGAACAAGAACGTCGCGATTACATATGAAAGTCACGCACTGTCGCTCAAACGCCTGAAGAGTGTTTACACACTGTACAATGCATTTCACGTCTTTGCTTTCCGATTTCGCCGTTGGGTTACTCCAACAATTGAGGAGAAGGATAACCGCGGCTGAGAAGATAGACATCTCAGCAACTCACTGGTCAATTTCACCCCGCTGATAAGCGGATATAGACTCACTGCACAGTATTGCTTTGGACTGTCCGGTAGCTTCTCTGATTGACGGTCCAAAATATAGCCAATGGACCGAGCTGCATTGGTGCTGATTATCAGAGACGGACAGGAAAGAGACGATTTCCCGGGGCTTGGTATGAAGGGTCTATGGATGAGAATTCGGAGGTGATAATAAGAGCAGTACAGAAAAACAGATTGACTGTAGAAAATCTCATTTTCAGGTCGAGGTTCCCAGCGGACTGCCATGTCATGAGATCGGTTGCTGCACCATCAAAGAAAGACATACTATGTTCAGGTACGGAATCCATCCATTCGTTCACGGAAGAATCGAGTTCAGCGACAATATCCTCTTTGCTTCTCTTCTCAGCGGAACGGTGTAGAGCTGTCGATCTACGCGGAGAATACTTGAAGCAAATCAGTGAAATCAGCGTGGACCGGTAGCTGTACTGACTATTGTTCGAAGGCATCTGAAAAAGATGCGGTTCAATTTCACGAATGAGTTGAAGAATGACATCGCGGAAGGCACATCCGAGGGCTGTACAAATGCGTTGTCCCAATATTCGTCGTCGCAGTCATTCGGAAGGTCTGCATCAATACTCGGAAGATATTTATAATGATGTCACCAAAGGTATAAGAAAACTCACTCTTCTTCCTGAATAGCACATGGTCGACCTAACGCCATGCTTACAATTCTATCCATGCATACCAAGACCCTTTGGGGCAAGAAGTTAGACATGTAATAAGCGGTCATCTAAGGGTGGCGAATACCAGAAAGCTCTCTTCAGTAGTTCCTCCTCAGCGATTGGCAACTTTCCCGGCCGTTGTTTCCGGTGCGCACCGAGGTCTTGTGCCATGCGCACAGCGGTCCCCAGCATCGTCCATGAGCAGTGTGCGGCGAAGCCTTCTACGTAAAAAACCGACAGCTGTAAGTGTATGATCAGCAAGACCAAATTCACTGGGTGAGATAGCAATTACCACGCATTTTTGCAGGTCGTACAGGTTCGGAGTTCGCAACACAGAGACCCGGTGTACTTGAATGAACCATTTCCAGCCATGACGAAACGGCAACTCATCACGATCGACACGTACACGAGGGTCATTGGAGAAACGCGCACCATTCGCGCAAACCATGAGAACAATGGCCGCAAATGCCCTGTCGGTTTGGTGAAGAGCAGCAGTCAAAGAACGTTCGAAGGTGGGACGATGGAGAAGAGGCCAGAATCGATTTATGTGGATGAAATACAGCTCGACAAGGTTGTCTAGAAGGTCGGGCTCCGGAAAGGTATAATCGTAGAGGTGAACGTCGACGTCCTTATACTTTCTCTGCAGACTGTCATTAGAGGAACCTGGAAAGGATTCGCGACATACGTACAGACCAAAGGTTGACCCACAGCTGATTGCTTGGTGGTTGGGAATTTCTGATTGAAGGGATCCCTAGCTCTTCCTTGACCTTCAGGGCCGTACTCGTGAACGAGATGTTGCTTGACTTCCCAAAGTTTTTGACATCGGGACCACCTACGGCCATTTGACATAATCTGTCCGCTTCATCTAATTCCGAGTCATCGTCAAAGACCGTATCATCGTTCGCGAGGACGTCCGTCGACTCGGACACATGCTCGGTCACGGTGGGTTTACGTTTCTGGCGTTTCTGATTTTGACTTTTACCGATCATTTCTTCTTCAATCACAGCATCCGGAAGAAACTTGAAGATAAATAGTAAATAAGCATTCCACTCGAGCCAAATGCAGACCGATCATACCTTGCGCAAAACCGTTCGCGTCTTTTCTAGTCTTCTCTCGAGGTCTTGGATGTATTCCTTAGAGGAATGACGGTACTAAAAAAGGTCATGAGTTGTAGGCGCAGAATGAGCTTGAGGCCTACCAGTATCATCTTTGCAGCGGCGATATACGTACAATCGACGTCGTTGGAGACGCAGTTTTTGCATCTCTGGTTGGATTGTCTATCACCTTCACCTGTCATTGCATACTTACATTAAAACTATGATAGTCACCGAATGAGGTCTAACGCTCACACTTCACTATTATTTTCCATAAGCAGGATTCAGATCCAGTATGGAGCAGAGACGTACCTTTCTTTCTTTTACAATTATCGCATGCCTTGGCCACCTTCATCTCACTCCTTTAGAGTATAGGTCCGCTTAGTGCTTGAGCTAGAGAACAGTGATGGTTTTTGCCAACAGGCTTCGGTTTTCCCGATCCGATTCTCGGGTCCCTCGAACAAATCGAAATTACAGTTTCTTGAGAACGGGGAAATCGGTAATCCGCCTATCCCCGTAGGCAGAATTCCTCGTGCTGCGCACTGCGCAGTATAAACAAGAACTGCGGATTTTGGTTGCATAGTAGCAGAAAATATTTGAAATAGCAGGACGAGAACTTTTGGTCAAGAAACGGTAGCAAAATGATTGTTCTATGCTGCATAGAAATCAAACAATGAATAACGCAGCTTTACGACTCGAGCGGGGTATTGAACGCAAACGGGAGACTTGCCTAATTCAATGTCACCAATAACCCTCGATCCCTCAAGGCCTGCATCCTATCCAAAACCTCTCGCTGCAGCGGGCCACCACCCCTAGGCCCAATAACTGCCGACGTCAAAGGGGTATTACACCTTTTCTCAAGCATTCTAACAACCAGCTCCTCCTCGATGGATTCGTACTCCCGCCATACCAGCTTTAGGTGCTCTAGATCTGGCACAAGGTCCTCCAAGCCCTCAACAAACTCGGGTGTGACAAGTTCACGATCGTATCTGTCTTCAATCATGAAGGATTCAACGATAACGAGGCGCTTGAGGTATACTGTTTCGGCGAGTGCCATTAGGACATACTTATAGGCGATAGGAACGGACAGCAAAGCTAGCTCTGTCAAACCGCCTGAAACTAAGAGCAAGTTCGACATGAACCTTCGCAGGCCGCTAGGGTCAAGGATGATGCTCTTCTTGCCTTCGCCCATGTTACGGAGCTCAAGGCGCTCCAACCTGGGGAATTTGGCCAACCCTAGCGCTCCATCGGAATGTATTGTCGTCAGAGAAGTGATAGGTAAAACGGCATCGCCCTGGGGATATGGTAAATTGCACCGGGAGAATTCTACGTGCTCGATATTAGGCAACTGACACAAAAACGCCGAAACGGAAGGGGTGTCATGATTGTTGTGGAATCGGACAGTGGTTATTTGATTCCACGGAAGAATAAAGTGGCGGGGATTGAAGTATGGGTTGCAGATCTTGAGTTCATGCAGGAGAGGGGCATTTCGGAAGAGAATGCATGGACTGGAGGTCCCTGATTGTGCCCCAAGCCCAATGGGAGATATGCCGAGGCACTTGAGGGAAGACCAGGAGAATTGAACTGTGTTATTTCCATCATCACGACGGAATACTGAAAAGTCGGGGCTTTCTCGATAGCACGGTTCAAATATGACTTCCTGGCATGCGTCTACACTCAGATATGGCACCATTTCTGGTCCACCCTGAGACCCGAGAGATGGGAGTAGAAGAGTCGCTAACATATGAGGATGCTCTGCCCCCTCGGGGGCACGGTCGTTCTCGCTCCTTACAACCGAGCGGATCCGCAGTGATAAGACATCCTTGGACTGTGCACGCTGCTGGAAAGCCCTGATGAGGTCGAGCTCACGACTGTGTATGTCCTGGACACCGATAGAGATGTACATGTGCTGCCACAGGCTGGGAGATGCGAGGTATACTCCCCGCCAGTAGGAGCACACCGATGCCAGTCGGATGGGAGTGAGAGATACAGCCTTATTCGTGTCCGACGACGGGAACATGTCGTCAACACTAGAATAGAGGGTCTGTTCGAATATTTCCTGGAGAACTTCGAACGGGAGACGGCGAACGGGGGAAAATAGAGATGCATATGTGGGAGCTACACGTTTAAGCCTCCCAAGATTGTACTGAAGAGCCTTTATAAGTTTTTCAAGGCGAATTATTTCAGATTTGAGTTTAGTATGGATTTTGACCATTTCGGCAGAAGGCGAAACCTGTTTTGCGGAGCGCAGAGAGCGAAGGACAGAAGGAAGAGCGTCAAGGTACGGCTTGTGCAACTCTTTGGTGCAGCCATCGCAGTAAATGTAAATGTTTTCTTCGAAGTTCATGTCGTGGTTCGAATTCAAGATGATCGGCCGTCGGTCCGGGGCCTGGTTCTCGCGTTACATAAGCCTACAGTTCTCTCCTCACCGACATCGTCCTTTGACGGCCAGCTAGAAGCACAGGTCGGGTGAGTAGCGCACTGTATTTTCTTCTCTGTTTCTAACTTTTTCCATCAGTTATGCGAGCTATATGCGATGCAATTGGCTTACAGGTGCCAATGTGCTCAGCGTTGTTTATCGCACCGTTGAGCAGGGGTCGTTCTCAGTATATGCTCTAAGGTCGTCGCGTACGCTTCCCTCAAGAACGTTTTTTCGGTCTGCAACAGCTTTGTCAAATGTCGAAATTCATCCCTCCCCGTCTCCAACATATTTTCCGTCATACCTGGATCCATCTCTTTCTTCACCCCAGCTGTCTCGCGCAGCCTCTCATGCCATAAGGATCTCCATGCACCGTGCCGATGTCAGCGGTGCATATCACATTTTCAACTCTGTCCGGTTCTCATCTTTGATGGCGAATTCCTCGGTCCTCAAGGATCCAGAGATGGTTGAAAAATACGAACCATTCAGAAACATTGCCATCAAGCTCCCTCGTCCCGTCTCGCCCCGATTATCCGCACATACTCTTCTCCATGCACTCATCCGGCAGGAGTTTTTCAGGAAAGCGTATAATGTATGCGATTGGATGATGTCGAATGGAATACCTATCCATGTCACAACCTTGGAAGCTGTCATCAAGGGCTATTCGGCGTCATCTGCACCAAAAGCATGGATAAGGGAGCAGTATATCATGCTACAAGCTGCCCTCAAAACACCTGCTGTGTTTGATCCGGGGCCCGCCGCGACCAAGGATGAATTCATCATCTCCACTCTCCAGATCTTGCAGTCCGCCCGGGCATACAAGCAGAGACGCACGGACCGTATGTTCCGAGCATTGATTGGCAGCTGTATCCTGCATGGAGAGATAATTCTCGCATCATTGATATTTGTCGGCCTTGTTCATGACTGGGAAGTCAAGGATGCCCTTGCGGAAGAGCTGGATTCTTTGGCACAGGAATCAAGCGAGGAGACGGAGAAATCACGACATTTGCTAACCAACTATCAACATCTTCGGCAAGTCTGTAGCAAGCCACGCTCCCTTTCCTTGCAGACCATCGTATCCTCTATCAACGAAAAGTTATCTCAAAGACCCGTCGACGACGCTTCAAAAGCAGAGTTTGACGCGTCCTTGCAAGCTCTAGCCAACTTAGCAGTCCTCCTTGACCTTCGCGAATATCCATTCTCCGATATCGCAACCCTCATCCGTGCTCTCTATCGCTGTCCTTACAGTGAGAGAAAAGTCTGGATACTGGACAAAGACAATAAGGCGACGCAGGTGAAGGCTTATGATTATTTTCATAGCGTTCTCAGACGGCTACTTGATGATCTCCCGCCACAACGTCCCCTTCGTGAAGAACCATTCATCCACAAGGCTATCACCCCTCCTAAAAATGTTCCCCCACTTCCATCCCGCATAGTGACTCATCGACAGTTGCCCATGCTAGACCTTCACAGCTGCAACGCTTTACTGCACTACTCCCTTACTCACCGTTCTTCGTTGAAGAAAGCAGATCGTATTCTCAGCTACATGACCGAGCGTGAAAAGCCATTATGGCCGGATATTGTGACGTATAATACTCTTATTCGGTCGGGTACCCGTTTAAAACGCTCTGATATCACAAATGCTGCCATGAACATTCTACGGAACGAGGAGCATTTGGTTGGTCTTGGTCTCTCATCAGACGCTGCTGATGTATTCCTCGGGTCGGCACCGTCACATCCGGTAGCGCCAGGTTCCAATCGTGTCTCAAAGGCGCGTTATCGGACACAGACGGAAAACATAACGCTCCGTGCTCCCCCCTCGGTTGCTGCCAAAGTACCCGACATTGTAACCCTCACATCACACCTCAAGAATCTTACCGAGACCGGAAACTACGGCGGTATAATCCAGCTGCTCTCCATGATCTTTCCCAAACTGTCCACGACAGATCTTTTCTCACCATGGGAGTTCCGCCCCGTCTTGCTCAGCAGGGTAGCCAAGGAGCTAACGCAGTCGTACATTCGTCGCGGGGTGGAGTATGGGCCCATATTCTTTGCAACGATGATAGAGGGACTCAGAGAGGGTGGGCACACTGGTCTTGCCGAGCGCGTGTGGAATCTTGCAAGATGGTCTGAGCGAGCGAGTTTCGTCCCAGAAATGAACTCTACGAATAGACCCTGGAGGTTGCACATCCAAGCGTATACGGTGATGGTATCGTGCTACGCCCGGGAGGCCAACTACGTCGGATTCTTCCCCCAGGTGAAGGGATGGGGTTACGACAACGAAACCCGGGACAACATCCGTATGAACCGCTTCGGCCCACGGCGCGATGTGGGGAGACGATCCGCGTTTGCGTTTTACCTTTCATTTTGCGATGAATCGATGAACCGTGATTTCATGGAGCTCGCGCAGAGAGCGATAGCTCTCGGGATGGAGGTGGATCCGAAGCGGACCAAGGAGCCAAAAGCTGATGCAAAGTTCTTTTATGCCGTGCTGCAAGCCCTGGTGCCTTCAGAGTTACTTCCTACGAGTGGTGTGAGGCGTCCATGGCTTCGCCTGCTCGACGAAGAACTTGCACTTGGTCTTCGTCCTCGGTACGAAGCCTGCGACTCTGTACACATGGACAGTCTTTATCGAGTCGCGGCTGACATGTATGCCGCTGGACTTCAAGTATCTCCTGGCGTCCAGTACTTCTTGCGGCAAAAGTTCGATAGACAAAAGGGAGGGTTCCAGATCGTGAGGGAGACGTTCTCATCTCATACAGAGCCGGAAATTCAGAGCAAATGGCAACGGAAGCATCGTTTGAGTAGACATGTAGACACGTAGAGTTGTTCTCAGTGAGTAGCGCAGTAAATCGGGTTAATATTTATGGTGTATTATTGTCTGGGGTCATGGTGGTGAATTGTTTGAAGGCACCTCTGTAGGCTTTTCCCCTGTACCTCGAAGGAAGATAGCGCCCATGGCACCAACAATTTCCCTAGCCTTGTACTCCTTTGCAGCATCAGCCAGCTCATCCACCACCGCTTGCAGCCTCTCGGGTATGTCCTTCGGCGCCCTGTGCCCCTTCTTCGTAACAAAAACCAAATCCGCTTTCCTGCCCTTCTCGAGTTCCTTCCTGACGTTGTTGAACTTGTGCGTCAAATCCGAAGGAGCCATGTTCCATGTGAACTGGAACTCCTTATGCTCTGCCTTGCGATGACTTTCTAATCGTTTCGCCTTGGACGCCTTCATCTTTTCATGCTCTTTCCACCGTTCTACCAGCTTCGCAATCGGTTTGGGGTGAGTTGACACTAGTTCGACTTTGTATTTTTTGACATCGATGGTCTCGAGGTAGTCCTTGAGGATGATTTCCCGCAGTTGGCCTGTCTCAGGATCAACGAGGTGGACCGTTTCGTAGGGAATTCGTTTGTTTTCGAGCCGGTATTTGCTTCCTGACATGAAAACCGGTGTAGAGTGCAAGTGACGGACCTGGCGGCCAGAGAGCCTCACAACGGCACTGCGGAACGCCACAAATGAAGCCATGGATTGACCTAGTTCGAAGTTATTGGCAAAGTCGCGTCGAATCGTGGCATGTACTGACCTTGCTTTCGCGTCGTGTTTCTCCCTCTGTACAAACCGGATTGCTTCGAAGAGAATCACTGTGCTGAATGAAGGGTAAATACTGATGTCGGTCAGAGACAAATTTTCTCATTTCTGGAACTCACCGTTCGAGATCGTGGTGGTCAAAAGCAGTACTATCGTATTGTCACCGAATCCCCATGGGCAACAATGAGCACCGCCACGCTACCCAAGTTTCCCGATAAACGAGCAGATATCGAGATGAGTATTCAATGATAGGTATTAAAAGTACAAAGATATATTCTAATCTAGGGTTCCCTGACTTGCTGCCCTGTTTGCAGCGGTTGATCTGAATAACCATGCCAGGTTCTCGTACACAACGAATGTGACGCAGGTACCTGGCAAAACTCTCACAAAATTGGTCCCAAGACCACGATAAAATCCACGTAAACCCTCCTGCTGCCAAGTTTTTAATATGGTAGTCCGGATATTAGGATAAAGATGCGCCGTTGCATTGGTATTCTGACAAAAGAATCAGCAAAAGCCGAATGGTTAGAAACAAGGCAGTATATACTTGTATTCGTGATCGTACGACCTGGTACGGATACGTTATGGCCAACGCTTCCAGCTTGCTGGCGCCAGACATGATCGTGTAGGCGGTATTTGACTGTCCCAAATATACATCAGTCACAAAAACCTGACCAATCGCTCCACGCACCAGTTTGTCGACGTCAGGCGTCCAAGGTTGACCCGACTTCTGAAATTGTCTCTTCTTCCTCTCAAATCCCCAGCGTTTCATCTGTTCATACCCCATGAACTGGATGGCTCCATTGCTGACACCAAAGAGCCCCAGCCATGTGCCGCGAAAAAGTCCTCGCCAGCCCTCGGACTGAACAATAGTTCGGAGACCGTCTGAACGGAAGATGAATTAGAATCACGATGTCATGTGTGACGAATCAAATGAGCGTACGCCATAGGCCACGGTAGGCATGGGGAGAGCTTGCGTCACTGGTGAACATACGCACTCGGACTACCCACAGAGGGTTGGTCATTACAGCCGTCACAGCACCTGTACAACGTCAGTACAGACACTCATTGAGCATCAGGGAGTACGTACTTGCTTCGGCGGAACAAATCAGATACTCTGCAGAGGACAGCGGTCGAGTAATATCGTCTCCAGAGGCGCGTTTTTTGAGCATATTATAACTAACACCCGATCAGAAGGAGTGAGAGAGCTAGGAAGTTGGTCTTACAATAGAAAGTAAAACCCCCAGCTTGTCGCATTGCCTGCAATATTAGGACCTACTCCACGATACAGCCCCTTCCATCCCTGTTGTTGCTTGATATCCTTCAGAGCGTACCATATATGTTTTCCGAACGCTCCCTTTGGATTTGTCTCGGACACTTGAAATTGGACTTTGAGACGGTCGAGAGGGTTCATACAAAGCGTAGCGACGACACCAGCACCAATTCCTGCAGCTGCATGATCCTGAATGGAAGAGTTAATTTAGCTGCCAAGGTCGCGAGAAAACATTAGAATATCGCACCAAGGCAGTTGTAGGAAAGAAGCTGGGTGGTTGCTTCACCATTCCAGCGGCCGCTGGGCAATTTCGACGCGCCTGTAGCAAGTCCTCCGAACGCTACGTAGAACAACGTGAAAGCGAAAAGTAAGGAACTGGTGTTAGGTAATCGAGGAATGACTCTGATGTCGGGCCGGAGAGCCGGTCCATCACCTGCGCGTCGTCGGTAGCTTTTCTTCGACGTCTTCATTTCGAGTATTCCACAACCTGTGGACTTGGATTGCTTGCTGTCTCAAAACTGTCTCTGTTTAGTCTTCCATTTGAAAGCTATAGTTCCCCAACCTCTTCAAGGCTAGATGCAGACTCTCTTCGAAAAAGACCAATGTCCGGTTCACATGTCGCAGTGATTGCATTCCTGAGGCCTCGATTCGCCGCGATATACAATATACATCAGCCAATGATATGTACATCAACTCCGGGTCAACAGCATCCATTAAATCAATCTTTCATCAGCGGCACTAGAAGGTGTGTAGAAGAGGGAGAACCGTTGACGGACCATTTCTCATGTCTCAGGGCCAACAGAACGAAGACATTGAGGATGTCGCATGGGCGATCCTCGTTTTGGGTCTCCATTCCCTTTCCCGAATTACCTAGGGCAGTTCAGATCGTATATTAATGGACATCCTGCTGGGAATAGCTTTCCCCAGTACCTCTGCACGAGTCTTCCCTCACGGCCTAGTGGATGTCAGTCATGACTTTGTCAAAGAAGTTCCTCTTCCTTCTTCTCGGCGTACAGCTGCAAACCTGCGTAGCAGCTCTGGATCCTCGCTCTCTGTCGTGGAGTAGAGCGCTCCATGTTGCCAGTAGACAAGTTTCTGGCATCCCATCGCAGTGTCAGACATCCTGCTCTGCTGCTAGTGACTTGGTCAATGCGGTACCTGAATTTTCCCTCTCAGATTATTTTCTGTTCATTTATTATTTGCAAAGGATTGTACTCCAACTCAGTGCTGCACGTCTAGCTTCGAAAACAACTATGTGTCATGCATTGAATGTGTTGGGAGTGCGGCGAACCTTACGGATTATTCTCAATTTCAAACGATCGTGGATCGTGCGTTCATTGTATTATTGTTCCTTGCATCAAAAGCTCACGATTGTACAGAGTTGGTCGTTTTGTGCTCGGCTAATGGAATAGCAATACCCAAAATGACTTTCCCCGGTCAAGATCCAAATAGGCAACTGTCTACTTCAGCCATACCATCGTCTACCTCAGGCGCAGCATCTGGTACTGGCGGTGGCAGCAGCACGTCAATTTCACATTCAACCATATCGGAGACTTCCGTTATCACGGCTATTTCATCCCAAACCTCCGCTTCTACTAGTATATCCAGCATTTCACGAAGTACAATAACTTCCCTTGCGCCGGCATCATCGACGTCTGTTACCGAACGTTCGAGTGCAGCTGCATCAGCAATTACCACACCTGCGTCATCGGCAAGCACTACATCTGCAGCTTCAGGAACTGCTCCCGCGCCTGCAGGAACTGCTGACTCGGCCGTGGCATTGGAGAGCGATATGTTGTGGATGGTGCCTGCCTTGGTTGCCTTTTTCTTCTCGGTGTAAAGCTTTGCTGATCGGGGCATTTTGGTGTGGTATGGGGGCGCCAGTGGACCGGTGTATTGACCATAACCGAGGACAGTTATTAAGTATCACCTGACGTCTTATCCTTCCTATGTACTAAGTATGCTCTTGAAAGTATTCTGCTTCCAGGTGTAATCGCCGTTTCAATACAGGCCAAATACCTGAAATCAATATCAAGAGTCGTTCATCTTTCCTCCACCCAGCACTTCTTTATAGTATGACCGTCAACACAATACCCACATGCGAAAGCTTACCGCGTAGATGCGAGAGGACTTTTTTTAGCGGCTCGTTTGACTTTTCAATTCCACCACTCGTCGCAGTATGAAGCATATTTCGTCTTGAAGTTCTATGCTTGATCATCCAAGTCAGAGCAACATCATCACGCCTTTGACGGGCCATGATTAGCTTTCTGGGAATACAATGACTCGAAGTCAATAAGGTGGACGTCTTAACTTGTACAACTCGACTGACGTCCTTCTCATTCGCGACTGGCGCATTACACTAGGCTCCACATCTTTTGAATGCCTGTACAACTCAAAGAACAACTTTCAGAGGAACAGAATCTGCCCGCCCTCCGTCGAGGAGTCCCTATTTCAGGAAAAGTGGTGATGCCCAAGTATGGAAGCTCCCTTGTTTTGTCCCACCAACTACACGCTAATCTCAACGGTTCTCCTTGTAATTGGTAGTACTCTCACTCCGAAAAGCGCATCAATTTCACAAGCACACCTCAATATCTGCTGAGCCTATGCCCTTTGAAGCGAGAGGCGCTATGAAGAGACAAAGGGTGAGAGTGCATTTTATCTTTCATATCTCTTTCATATCCTCTCTAATGCATATCTACAGGTCGGCGAAGGGTTTGGGAACCGGACTAAGTCTCTGGAAACTCTTCCGGTGGAATACAGACTCGTCACAGGTCCGAGTCTCGCCTGCCACAACCCGCCTGTCTTCCGGTATGGTTTAGTCTCCACTTCCAACACTATGTGCTTCAACATCACATCGTAGAGGTGCCTGAGAACCCAGAGAATGAACATGACCCCGAAGACATCAGAGTGAGAAGTATCATTATATTCCCCTCATGCCACGTAACTCAGTAAGTATCTCCAATGTCGTTGTCGCTTGCCACTACTCACATATGTGAATCCTATCTCACTCGACTGCGATACCGTCATCGCGATGTATTCCAACTACACTCAAGCAGACCAGGAGCTTAGGGACGAGGATCACGCCGAAGTGGGTGTCAAATGAGCGAGGGAGGGTCCATGTGGTATCTGGGACTCCCATTAGTTGCCACTGGTCATACTGATTTTCCAGATGAATCGTTTCTCACCAGCGTAGACTTTCATTGTCATGCTGTCATCTACTCTGTTGTATTTGCATCACTGTCTGTGATAGCCGTATACTACAATTGATTCAACCCGGACAGAAAGGTACTGACTCGGATTATTCAGGGATATCTCAAGTCGGATTGATCTACGAAAATAAGGATTGTTATACAGTATCGGCCAGGAGCGCAAAAGCTGCTATCGTTACGACAATCAATATGCTGTGAAACGACCTGGGCGTAACGGTGAGAGCTTCAGGATGTAACGAAAGTTTTTGTTTTTGTTTTCCCTCCCTCCGGAGTTACTATTGAGCTACTATCCTAATAATTTCTTTCCCTTCATATAAGGTATTCACGACAAGGCCACGCAGACCATGCACTGTGAGAATATGCACTCCCAAGGACATGCGCTCACTATGATATCGACGATTGTACTTAGTATGACTGACTCTGATTTCCACAACACCTCTCGCCAGGCGCTAGTAGCGACGCGAGCACGGTCCAGGTTCGGCAGACATCATAAATAACGTTCATCAATCAAGATTACCGCTGGTGCGTAGTAGTGTTGAGGATTATGGTTTCACAGCCACTGGGCCGACGGCGTAGCCGTCTTTGTTTTACATTATTTTGATTTTCGTATCGATCACTACCGTAACTTGGCTTCGTACCACCTCTTCCTCGTATTTATACCGGAATATACGTTCGTTCAAGCCATACCCGTCACGTCCTTTGTGCCTGTCGACGTCTATTCCCAACAAGTAGCAGCGGAGAATACCTTTATGCGTTGGTAGGCGTGTTAGAACTGACGTTCTACATCCATTGAAGGACTTTTCTTCATACGGGTTAAAGACGGTAGACCGGAAGTTTATGAGATCATCGAGGATCATCACCGCACGACCACGTGCTCGGTTCGACAACTTACATCAGCCTTGCATCAGCCCAACATCAGCGTACATCACCTCCGGGTCCACATTTTCCATTCAATCGAATCGAACCGATCTTTTGTCAGCGGCAGAAGGTGTTTAGAAGAGAAGATAACGATAATGGACCATTTTTCATGTCTCAGGTGACTCGGAGGATATGCTCGCAATCCTCGCCTTGGGTCTCCATTTCCTTACCTAGGGCGAAGTTTTTAAATAATCGTATATTAATGGACATACGTTGGGAATCGCTTCTGCTTGTCCCCCCCCAGCACCTGTGCACGAGACTTCACTCACGACCTAGTGGATGTCAGTCATGACTTTATCAAAGAAGTTTCTCTTCCTTGTTCTCGGCGTACAGCTGCAAACCTGCGTAGCAGCTCTGGATCCTCGCTCTCTGTCGTGGAGTAGAGTGCTCCATTTTACCAGTCGACAAGTTTCTGGCATCCCATCGCAGTGTCAGACACCCTGCTCTGCTGCGAATGCCTTGGTCGGCGCGGTACGCAGATGTTTCCTATCAGATTATTTTCTGCTCATTTATTGTTTGCAAAGAATTGTACTCAGACCCAATGTTGCACATCTGGGTTTGAAAATGACTATGTGGCATGCATCAATTGTGTTGGGAGTGCGGCGAACATTACAGACTATACCGTATACCAAACAACCGTTGATGGTGCGTTCGTTATGTCCTTAGTATAATTCCTGCATCAAAGTCTTACTATTCGCAGAGTTGGTCGTTTCGTGCTCTCTTAAAGGAATAGTAATCCCCAAAGTGACTTTCCCCGGCCAAGATCCGAATAGGCAGCTGGCTACTTCGGCCATAGCGTCATCTACTTCAGGCGCAGTATCTGGTACCGGTGGTGGCAGCAGCACACCAATTTCACTGTCGACTTCGGTTGTCACACCTGTTACATCTCAGACCGCCACTTCTATATCCAGCATTTCACGAAGTACAATAACCTCCATTGCGCCGGCATCATCGCCGCCTGTTACCGAACGTTCAAGTGCACCTGCATCGGCAAGCATCACACCTGCAGCCTCAGGAACTGCTCCCGCGCCTGCAGGAACTGCTGACTCGGCCGTGGCAATAGAGAGCGAGATTTTGTGGATAGTACCGGCCTTGGTTGCCTTTTTCTTCTGGGCGTAAAGCTTTGCTGATCGAGGACTTCTAGTGTGGGATGGGGGCAGGCAGTGGAACGGTGTATTGGTCATAGCCGAGGACAGTGATTAAGTATCATTTGACGCTTTATCCACTATGCTCTTGAAAGTATTCTGTTTCCAAGTTTAGTCGCCGTATCAACCCAGGCCAAATACCTGACATCAGTATCGCCTGCGGGCCGGGGAGCTGGGTCATTCATCTTTCCTCCACTCAGCATAGTATGATGGTCAACACAATACCCACATGCGAAGGCCTGCCGAATAGATGCGAGAGGACTTCTTCAGCGGCTCGTTCGACTTCTCTTCGCATCAGGAAACATATCTCGTCTTCCATTGCTTGATCATCCAAGTCAGAACATCATCATCACGCCTTTGACGGGACCTGATTAGCTATCTGGGAATACAGTGACTCGAACTCAACAAGGTGGTCATCTTTACTTGTACAACCCGAACAACGTCGTCCTTTTCATTCACGATCGGCGTACTACAGTAGGACCACATCCTTTGAATGCTCGTACAATCTTCTGTCTCAGCTCTAATGGGACAGCTTTCAGAAGAACAGAAGCCCCGAGGAGCCACTGTTCATCAATTTAGCGTTCAGATGTCAAATTTTATACTCCAGGACTAACAGAAACCCCGGGTCTAGTCCAATGTTTTGTGAATTGCCTCAGAGATTCCCTTTTGCAGCTTGTCTCGTGCACTTCCATTCATCAGATCTTCGTCCGTGATATTGTATCGCCATCACTTCCTATTATTACAGCATATGGGAGAGACTGTGAACGAATTTACTGTTGAGTATTCTCCCTCATGTCCTCTGAATGTTGTTGAATATCGCGTAGTCACTACTTGACTCTCTCCGAGCAGGAGTTGACGTTTTAGCAGCCGAAATTGCACAACAATCTATAATACTTGTACGACATCGCACAATCCTTGGGAAGCTTGCACAACAAGACACGATTCTGAAGAGATGGCAAGTGGCCTCCGAAGCCGAAGCGGGTACGTTGAAGTCTGCATGAGCGATGACTATAATACCGACATTTTGGCAGCGTTGCACAATTACCTTTGACGATTATTGACACCAGAACATCGAGTACGCCTCCCCCGCGGTGTCAGCGGTGAGCTCACAAGTTGCAAGGGTATCTGATTTGGGATACAGTACATTCATTTTTTATACGGTATGTTACAGGAAATATTCAATCAATCCAGTCTTCCAGTTATCCTCATTCTTCGGAAAGAACATAGGCTCGAATGATACCAGCCAGCGTGGCGAAAAGGTGTTATTCCATCCTTCATCCCCTCAATAGGAACTGTGCCGCCTCGTCAGAGTCTGGATCGGCGACTGCTGCCGGGCCGGTCTATGATATCGTCCGAATCAGTAGTCAACCTCCTATTACAACTTGAACATTAACCACTGCCATGGCATCTCCTCTTCGCAATAGTAACTGTGGATCCGGAACCTCGCCAGTATCAGCCATCCATAGCCCTCACCAAACAAAGATGGTCAACATCTGCAGAGCGAAGTTAATACCGCTGGAGGAGAAAGTGTTTGAGGTCACCGACGTCACCGCAGCACACCTGCAAGACTTGCAGCGCGAGGGAAACCTCACCTCCAGTCAATCACATCCCGATGAAGACTACCGGGTTCATATTGTCCATGAAACGCCGGCGGGCACCCCTACTACGGCCGTCATCTCTCACCGTGAAAATGACCATCCCGTTGAGTACTCTCTCTTATTCTCATTGAACGCCGTTGAACATCACGTATAGGTACTTTTCACGCCTGTACAAAACCGAATTCAAAAACTTGAGGATACACTTGAGTCTCTGACAACAACTATGAAAGGGTGGCAGATTGCTTCCAAAGTGGAAGCAGGTACGTTGAAATTTGCACGAGTGATGACTGCAATGCTGACATGTGGCAGCTCTTTATGAACATATCTGTCAGACTGAGCTACCACTGGACCAGCTAGCACTTATGAAAAGTCCCAGCGGTAAGCTCACCCTTTTAGTGTCACGGAAAACTGTCTTATAGCTGATTCTTGATATAGCCGCCCTTTTCTTCTACACGGTCGATCGCTGCGAACGTCGTCGCCGACGTGGCCTCAGTCTCGTCCCCTCTGATGCGACAGATTTTTATATTTGGAACACGCATCTGAAAACGCGTTGGGAAGTTATCGTCAAGGCTGTTAAAGCAAAGAAGGAGTATTGGGGAACACTTCGCCACCCCAGCGCTCACCCATCTACTGTCACCGGTGACTATGATGCTTTTGTCACATCGCTGCAACTTCCCCCAGCACAGCAGGCATTGCTGACCAGGGCTCGAACCGATATGTTGAGCTTCATGTGAGAAGCATGTGATTAGTAGGTTCAGATAAGTTTCGTTGTAGCTCGCACGCTGCCGGTGACAGGAGTCCTGCAGTGATCTTTGCCCATGACTGCACTCTACTTCTCATCTTTATTTATCGCCACCATGATTTTACTTGGGACATTCCTGCATTACTTTTCGCAAATACAATGTCTGTACCAATCATATTCCATACCGAAGTTCACATACTTGTAGCATAATAAGTTTATCATTCTTTCGCCCTTTCAGAAACGTCGGAACACATGGGTTATCTCCCGTTGATTCATTCCTGTTTTTCCTCTCTCTTAACTCATATTTTACGGAAACACAATGATCTTGGAATATCAATACTTAGTAGCGTGTGTGATCTAAAGCAACAACTCGTATCCTACGGTCTAGCTAAGACTCACTGAGCCGCAACCGGCTGTTGTCCTGTCCTTGCGACCGCTGCGCCAAGAGCTTGCGTCCGAATTGCAAGCCCTCTTGTCTTCTCAATCACGCTCTGGTATATCGGGAGTGGTGGGCGACTTATTTGAATAACATTCTATGGCAGACGGATTAGTCCATCGCATCTGATCCAGACCAAGCACAACGAACCTTCTCCAAATCAATCTTGGCATCCGCGCCCATTCGAGTCTCGCGGATTAGATTGACGATCCATTTTTCGCCCTCGGCGCGTGTAAGGTTTAGACGATCAGAGAGATCCCTGCATTCACCATGTTTAGAACTCCAGTCAACGCGAATCGGGCCCGGACTCACCCAATATCAATCTTCTGGTGAATTCGGCAGTAAGCTTCGCTGATTAGATACCTCGCATTATCCAAAAACTCCTCCCTGAACTCCTGCAAGAAGTAGTCATTCTCAACCACCTTCTCGGCCTTGCCGAGCTCCTTTTGTGCGCTCTCGAAGTCAAACTCGACATAGAGCTCTTTCAAGAAATTAGTGACGGGGTCGGAATACTGGTACTCCTCCATCTGGATGACCTTGACGACTTCTCGGATGGCATTTCTCACGCGAGAAGAGCTTGCGTTGGCATTTCCTCCTCCGGCGGAAGATTTTCGGGAGAGAATAGCAGCTGCCGTAAGGTACCGAAGAACCCACGGACAAGCTGTTTGGATTGTGTTTAGGTATGTCGGCGACAGGAATGTTTCCAGGAGCAGGGTGCGACCTTGCGGATGCCTGAAGTAGACAAAGAGAGACCAGTGAACAAGCCACGTCCGAGAGTGCAACTGGGCAAGGGCTGGTTCGGGTGCGGAGGCATTTGTGGCGGTTGCGGTGGGCAGTAGAGGTGCAGGCGACCGTGAATCGATGAGTTCCCGGAGACTGTTGAGCTCCTCAAGAGCAATGTCCCATCGTGCAACGAGGATATCCGAGGCGAGTTTACCCCAATGAGCAGACGTGTTCAAGTCATTGTCGGTCGACAAAACGCGGAAATGGTACAGGTAGTCAGCGGCACCGCTGTAGTTTCCATACGAATACTGGAATTTTCCAAAGTTGTACAGTGCAGTTATTTGCTCTAGCGTTACCTGTCGAAAAAGTGAGCTGTAATCTAAGAAAAGAGGACTTTAATTGCGCACGTTGTAATGCTCTTTCAGATACTGCAAGTTCTGATTTTTGTCTTGTCGCAAAGCCTGTGCGACATCGGGGTTTTCAATGACATCGAACACGGCCTGGGCTTCTTGTTGTAGTCTTTCATGGGTCGATACTGCGTTCTGCCGTTTCTCGTCGAACTCTGCCGCCATTGTTGAGCAGATGTATAAAGATTAGAAACACGTACACACCTGCAGGAACCTCAGCATCGGGGTGTAACTGCACGAAAAGCGACTGTGCGTAGTCGAACATGTTGGTGCCCTTGGCGAGCTCATACTCGGCTACCTGAACATCGGATACTGCGAAGATGTTGGTTTCGGCGAGGTGGGCTAGCAGAGGAAAGGCCAGATGACGGTCAAGGTAGGAAATGATTTTCTTGGACAGGTCGTATTCCGCCATCGTCGTCGTCGTCGTCGACTTTGAAGACGTCCAAATTTTTGAAGCACAGCCACCGACATGATGCTTACGCTGTTTCCTTTTTTGGAATACAGAGCTCTTCCTGTTTCCTCCATGCATCCTTCTGTCCGTCTATTGTCGACGGCACGTACTCCGTTAATCAGGTTCCTTGGAAAGCGTGTATGGCCTTCCAGTACGTATATTAACTGTGCTGGTTCAGCTGATATTGAACAGAGGTACAGAACCTGAAGCTCCTCACGCTCACCCATACGGTCCACCCGAACTCCCGGCGAGTTTCCGGAAACCATCCCAGACAGCAGCAGCACAGGCATCGTCGTCAAACACGCTGGCGAGCGGCGCTGCTTTCACTAACTTCTGGGAGGCGCCTGAGAGATTTTGGAAGCATGACGTAAACGATGTTGAAATAGCTGCCGTTGAGGTATGTGCTGCACCGTGTATTCATTTCGCAGGCTAATGTCAGGATACAGAGTGGAGGTGCATCGTTGTGGTAATGCGAAATAATTACAATCATCGTCGCCGTAGACATTTAATCCTTCTCTGCATACGCAAGTAGATGTTGTTCTATCTCTGCCTCTCCCATCACGCGCCATTGACCCCTTGTCTTGACATCCTCCTCCGGTGCATCCGACACAATACCAATCTCAATTTCCCCAGGCTTGTAATCTGTCGCATGAACGGTAGACATAGCCTCAATGGCCATCTATAAACTCTCAGCAATCAAAGCAGGGTGAATGATACTGCGTGCGGACACACCTCGATTACTGCGGCTCGGCTCAAGCTCTTGCCGGCTTTTGCAGCGTCATCGGCGCCTCGTCCAGAGTCCAGCTTCTTCCATTTCTTCTCTAGATGATTCATGGCTTCTTGCTGCTTTTGCCCTGCGGCTGTGGCATGGAAGCCGACAAAGTATCCAGCAGGATCCAGCTTGAAGCACTGAGCTCCATATTCAGGATCCATACCAATGAGTATCATGGCTGTAACATAAGAATGAGTGAAGTTGGTCATATATCGAGAAAAACAACGAACATATGCCCAGTGGTCTCATGGCTGCTCTCTGGGTATAAACCTGATTGATGTTCGCTAGCCGTCTTGCGAGAGCGTCCGGGGTGATTTCGTAGCCATACTTGTATCGAAATTCAGCAGCTTCTGAGCGTGCTCGAGTGACTTGAGCTCTAGCGTCCGCTGTCGAAATGGTGAGTGATCTGATGTCACAATCCTATCCTTGACAAGTACCAATGAGTCCAGTCATTACACATCCGATTGTCGGCGTTATACTGAAGAGATGTGTAACGCTTGACGCGTCCAAGAGCTTGTCCTAGAACGAATGTCATTATTGGCGTACATATCGAAATGCAGAACCGTACGGGAACTTTGCGCTGCGTGATTACGACGGAGGTGTCCTTTCCGCGAACAGCAATGGCTGTATGAGCGGATCCAGAGATGGCCTTGAAAGCATATTCTATGTATTGGTGGATGAGCTTGCCATTAGGTCAATGGTTTCGAGTTGCATACGAACCAACTTGATATAGGCGCCCTTCCGGAGAGAATACGGTGAGATACCTAAGTTGTGTCAATTGTATTTCAGATATATTGTGAAGACATGCATACCTGTCGTAGGATGTTCGGGACATGGTGGTAGATGAGAAAAGTGTACCAAAGTACGCGCGTCGTGGATTTGTGACGTGACGGTCACCAAAATCCGGCCCGCTGAAGCCGCTGCCCTGCAAGTCGCGTTACGGTCACGGTCACTTTGCGATTTTGACTTTTCCCTCGTCAAGTCTTTTGACTCGGGACTTTCTTTTCTTTTTGGTCTCATCTTCGTGCGATCGAATGTCATAACAAGATTCCCAAGTGAAAATTTCCGACAGATCCAATTCATACAGACAAGATGAAGGAAGTTGTGCCCTCTCAGGCTCCCAAAGTTATGTATGTAGATCCTACTAAGATGTGCCCAGATGGCCATGCTCACAGTAAACAGAAAGAAACTTCAATTCAGCTTACTCAATGCCCAGGACACTGTCAAAGTATCTGAATTCGAAGTTACTCATCGGGATCTGTATACCGCCACGGAACGGCTGCCAGTAAAGGATGGTGTCCTTGACCGACGTCTCGTGCGTACGTGGTCCTCTGTCGGTTTCTTCTCTTCTAATTGAAGGATAGGGCACATCGGAGAAAAACGCGTTCTGTGAAACTTGTGGCGAATCATCTGTGAATTGCGTTGGTCATTATGCCTATGTCAAACTTGTCGTGCCGGTGTTCCATGTTGGTTTCTTTAAGCATACCATCGACATCCTGCAATGCATCTGCAAAGTATGAATCCGTGCATCGCCGCTTTGTTTTATCTGACTGTTATCAAGACTTGCGCTCGTGTTCTTTTGGAGGAAGAGGAACGACGCCCGTTTCTCAAAAGCTTCCGACGCCCAGATATGGAGAATTATCAGCGAACGAAGCTCCTGAAGACCCTGAAAGCCAAGACAAGAAAGGCAATCTACTGTCCACACTGTTCTGCGACGAACGGCATCGTGAAGAAAACCGGTGTACTGAAGATCATTCACGATAAATTCCGCGCCAAGAAAACGGCCGATGAAATGGAACGGTGGAAGAAAACATTTTCTTCGGCTGTTGAGGCACAGAAGGAGCTCGGAATGTTTCTGAAAAAGGCCGTGCACGAGGATTTGAATCCGTTAAAGGTTTTGGACTTGTTCAAGAGGATATCGGATGAGGTGATTCAATCCTCGCTGAATATCCATTCATCTAACTCTGTGTCAGGATTGCGAAATCATGGGACTTCGGCCGTCATTTGGGAGACCAGAAGAGTTTATCTGGCAGTATATCTCGGTTCCACCTGTCTGCATTCGCCCATCTGTCGCTCAGGATGGTGCATCGAACGAGGATGATCTCACCGTCAAGCTGACCGAAATCGTGTTTACAAATGCCCTAATAAAGCAAGGCCTGGCGAAAGGAACGCCCACGTTTCAATTTATGGTTCGGTCGTCTTTAGCTGTTTTTCCCTTCTTATCTCACACTACTGTATAGGAACAATGGGAATTTCTTCAGCTCTCCGTCGCTGTCTATGTCAACTCTGAAACTCCAGGTGTTAACACTCAACCTGGCCAGAAGCCTATTCGTGGCTTCGTGCAACGTCTCAAGGGAAAGCAAGGCCGTTTTCGTGGGAATCTCTCGGGAAAGCGTGTTGATTTCTCTGGTCGTACCGTCATTTCTCCTGATCCGAATTTGCGAATCGACGAGGTAGCTGTGCCCGAGCGAGTGGCCAAGATTCTCACATATCCAGAGCGTGTTACTTCTCATAATGTTGAAATGCTCCGGCGGGCAGTCAGGAATGGTCCAGACGTCCACCCAGGTGCCAATTTTGTCGCAAGGGACACAGTCAAGAAGTTTTTGAAGTTTGGGAATCGAGATGCGGTTGCCGATGGACTGGCAATTGGTGATGTCGTAGAACGGCATATCATCGACGGGGATATTGTTTTATTCAATCGACAGCCAAGTTTGCACAAGGTATGTCACTACCATCTACGTTCTTGCTTCTTATGCCAACGCCATCCTAGCTATCCATCATGTGTCATAGGGTATGTTCGCGTAATATACCACCAAAGCAAGCTCCTCATATCGGTCTAGGTTAAAGTTCGTCCGTGGAGGTCCTTCCGTCTGAACGAATGTGTGTGTGGACCGTATAACGCTGATTTTGATGGGGATGAGATGAACTTGCGTCGGTGCTATATTCATCTGGAACACCACAAATTCTGATGTGTTCTACAGACGTACCCCAAACAGAAGAGGCGAGAACTGAGGCACTGGAACTTATGAGTGTCAAGCACAATCTTGTTACACCTCGTAACGGTGATCCCGTTATCGCCGCCATACAGGATTTCATTACAGCGTCCTATCTCATCTCTCGGAAAGACCAGTTTTTCGACCGGCGTCAATTCACTCAGATATGCTGTTATTTTGCTGATGCCAACATACAAATTGATATTCCTCCTCCAACCATCTGGAAGCCGGTCAGGCTTTGGACAGGGAAGCAGATATTCAATGTCTTGATGCGTCCGAATAAACAATCGAAGGTCTTCGTAAATGTGGAGTCGAAGTGCAATAAATGGGAGGAAGCCAAGGCCGCCAATTATCCAGAGCGGATGCATGTCGTTAAAGATCTTTCACCGAACGATGGTTGGCTCGTTATCGTCAACAGTGAAATCATGTGCGGAGTCATGGACAAGGCCATTGTTGGTAGCGGAAAGAAGAAATCCATCTTTGGCGTCATTATGCGAGATTACGGTTCTCATGAAGCCGCAGCTGCAATGAACCGATTGGCGAAGCTATGCGCTCGATGGCTAGGTACTCAATCTCCGTCCATCCTGTTGTCGCATTGCTGACTCTTGGACAGCGAATTTCGGGTTCTCTTTGGGAATTAATGATGTTATACCTGGTCCGGAGCTAACCAGAGAGAAGGACAGGCTAGTAGAGCTTGCTTATGCGCAATGTCTAGAGCATATCGCCCGAGCAAAGAAGGGGCAGCTAGAGAACAAACCAGGATGTAACCAGGAGCAGACTCTTGAAGCGCTCATATCATCGGTTTTGTCAAAAGTTCGAGAGGAGGTTGGGCAAATCTGCATGAAAGAGCTTAGCCGTCACAACGCTCCGCTCATCATGGCTACTTGTGGATCGAAAGGTGAGTCAGAAGTTGAAACTGCGTTGTGGATGTACTGACATTCCTACCAGGTTCCGTCATCAACGTCTCTCAAATGGTTGCCTGTGTCGGTCAACAAATCATAGCTGGCCATCGTGTTCCCGATGGCTTCCAAGACCGATCTTTGCCTCACTTTCCCAAGAAATCAAAGGAGCCGCCATCAAAAGGATTCGTGCGGAATAGTTTCTACTCTGGGTTGGTTGCGACAGAATTCCTGTTCCATGCCATTTCAGGACGTGAAGGTCTTGTCGATACTGCTGTCAAGACTGCGGAAACTGGGTACATGCAGCGGCGGCTTATGAAGGCGCTGGAGGATCTCACCACACAATATGATCTGTCAGTCAGGAATTCAACGGGAGGCGTCGTTCAATTTAAGTATGGCGATGACGGTCTTGACCCGGCCTGCCTGGAAAGTGACGCTCAGCCTATTGACTTTGAGCGCGCTTGGAGCCATGCATGTGTACGTCATGCCCTGCTAGTTACCGAGCCGAGCACTGATACGACCTTCTAGGCAATTGGGTTATCTGGCGGCAGAGCTCTGCTGCCATATGAAGTCATGGAGATCGTCAACACTGAACTCAACTCAACAAAGTTCATGGGCGAGTGCACGATGGCGTATCTTGCCACGATCCGCGCCTTTGTTCTTGACCACGTCGTTCTAAGACAAGCGGAGGTCAGGAAGAGCCGTGGTATGTTCGAAGCACTGGAACGTCATGAAGAATGGGACGAACATACCGATC
Source organism: Armillaria gallica (assembly GCA_037576215.1). NCBI lineage: Eukaryota > Fungi > Basidiomycota > Agaricomycetes > Agaricales > Physalacriaceae > Armillaria > Armillaria gallica. The sequence continues at coordinate 3,724,901 of JBANDB010000008.1, forward strand.
TGTCTTTGGGAGCTTCTGGTGAGTTGATTACATCTTTTGGTAGTTGTTGGGTACCAATTAATTTGAGTAGACGCTGACAAGGCGATCGTGCAAAACAAATCCAAGGTCACTGAATTGCAACTACGGACGTTTTTGGAGCTCTGTTGGTCCAAGTATGCAAAAGCTCGTATAGAACCTGGTAAGTCTGCGGATTTGTTACCGTACTAGCTAGTCTGATACAAGTTCTTTAGGCTCTACCGTGGGCGCTGTCGGTGCTCAATCCATCGGTGAACCCGGAACACAGATGACTTTGAAAACTTTCCATTTTGCTGGTGTTGCTTCTATGAATGTTACCCTTGGAGTTCCTCGTATCAAAGAAATCATCAACGCTGCTAAGAACATCAGCACGCCCATTATCAGCTGCAAGTTGGTTACGTGCGACAGTGAAGCGTCGGCTCGCATTGTGAAAGGACGCCTTGAGAAGACTCTGCTCGGTGAAGTCCGTCGCCTTGCATTCCGCTGCATCGCACGTCGCTCATCACGCATTTCACCAGATTGCTAGCGTCTTGGAGGAAGCATGGGCTCCTGAGTACACATACCTTGGCGTGATTGTCGACACAGACGCCATTCAAAAACTTCAGGTGTGTTGCTGTGCCCTATTCGGTATATATCGCTAACTGTGTGGCTCAGCTCGAGCTCACATTGGATGATATCAAGTGGGCCATAGTTGGTGCGAAGAAACTGAAGATTAAACAGGAGGTATGTCTGTTAGGCCGGAAAAGGGAAGCCGTACTGAATTGTTTTCACCCCAGTCTGTGATTGTCCTTCCACGCAAAAACCGGCTTAGGATATATGTTGACACTGAGGATAAATATTACCGATTGCGGGAATTGAAGCGAGGGCTGGCCGACGTTGTCGTGAAGGTAAGACTTTCCGCTTTGTGCATCTGCACGTTCCTGAATGTTATATCAAGGGTGTTCCTGAAATCCAACGAGCCATTATAAACATCAAGGAAAAGGACGACGCTCGAGGAAAGAAGGGAGACAAGGAACTCCTCGTGGAAGGCTATGGTCTGAAGAAGTGTATGGTCACAGAGGGTCAGTCCATCTAGCTTTGACGGTGTTGGCTCCCTGAACCTTTCTCTTCCAGGAATTGTCGGAGAGTTCACGACTTCCAACTCAGTTATTGAGGTTGCGCAAGTGTTGGGTATCGAAGCGGCTCGACGGACGATCATCAACGAAATCCAGACGACTATGAAAGCGCACGACATGATTATTGACCCTCGGCATGTCATGCTACTAGGTGATGTCATGACTTACAAGGTACCTTACTTTCTCACCTCCGTCCTTACCGTCGCTAACTAGTACTTCAACAGGGTGAGGTACTAGGTATCACCCGATTCGGAGTCGCAAAAATGAAGGACAGCGTTCTGATGTTGGCGTCCTTTGAGAAGACGACGGACCATCTCTTTGATGCGGCTGCCTTCGGGAAAAACGATAGTATCTCTGGTGTTTCAGAGAGCATCATCATGGGTAATCCCGCGGCTCATTGTGGGACTTCGATGTTAGTGGTTTTTCTCTATCTCACATTGATGAGAAGACTCATAGTTATATTTCAGGCCGGCTTTGTTCTCTAGTGCGCCGACTATTAGCAAGCCGAGGAAATTACTGTTTGAAGGGGCGTTGTAAGATGAATTTAGGTTCTTAGAAGTATTGTTATTTGTATTCCGACTGTACGCTTAATCTTAGATGTATCCATCGCCTTTCAGCTATTGCGAAATTGACCTTCAAGTTGAAGTCGATTCGAAATAAGAACTTGCCGTTTGGAGGCAAAAATCTATGTCGATGTGGTCAGGATGGTCCCAATAGACGTAAATGCAATGTCTTGAAAATAGGTAACTAGCTCGACGAGAGAGTTATCTCACTTCAAAGGGGTCTGATAACCGTCGATTTGGTTTCAGTTCCCCAGCTGGAGCTGAGATACGTCTAGGTGTCTTTGACCGTTCGAATGATAGATATCTGGAGCGTGCTTGTGGAGACGCGCACCCGATGCTGGGCTCCACTGTTCGAGGTGGTGATGCACAAGATCACAACAAGATCATCGTTCGAACTTGACAGCGACCTCAGCCGACGGCAGGGTAGGTCGTGCTTAACGATGGGATCAGCGCCTGTTAAATTCAATGAGCCACCTGGGAACCGAAGTGAACCTGAACGGACTCGGCTCTAATGGCAAAAAAAACATATACGAACCTTTACCGTTACTGTTACAACAGCAGATAAAGTCAGTACCAGGCTTGTACCAGGCAAACGGTTGCATGTTCAAGTTGCTACATGCTCGAATCTCGTTGAACAAAATGGTTCGAATCGCATAGTTGCGAGTTTGTTTGTGTTAATGCCGCACAGAATAGCTGTTATGTGCTTGATAGTGTGAACATCGACTAAACTCGATATCCAGAGTGCCTGCTAGGTCTGAAAGGTGCGTGATGTAAGCTTTAAAGGGAAAACCAGGTCTATTATGTGGAATGCGATGTTCGCCATGAATGTAAGTAGACAAGTACGGCGAGTCATCAACAGGTTGCTGGTACAAAGCAGCCCAACAGTCAATCTGACTGCGACGCAAGTGGCATCTTCGCAAAACCGGCTTGAAGTCACGGAGGACGGCGGCGGCCTTGGAATTAAATCCAACCGTGGCAAAAAAGAATTATCGAATCCGGAAGTTTATCTGAGGCAAGGTAACCAGAAAATAGGAGTGCCGTGAGGCCAGTCGTAGCTGCCGTCTTCCGAGACAGGCGCTGAGGGGTCCAAAAATCGAAATAAAAATCTAGAAAATAACGCAGGTAGATAGAAAGGTGTAGACCAAGGAAGAAGGCAGCTGCAAAGGTTCTGAGGTGGCCGGCGACTGGCCAGGACATTCGGACAGTGTTTGTTTGTCCTAGACATTGATGTACACGGACGTACACGGATGTACACCAATGTCAAGCCACCACCATCCTTGCTCAGTCGTCGAGCTCGCTCTCCTGGTACAGGTTCACGTCTAGGGCCTGTATACCAAGGCTTGAAGGCGATAGCCTCGATATTTTGGAAAGAAACAGCAGAACAGTCAATCGTCTCGGAATCAAATCTCTTCGACTTTGCTTTCGCTCCGGACGCCAGCACAGCCTGCACCGCTGCTGTTGAAGGCTTCTCGACAGATTTTTGCTCATTGCCAGGCCTTCCAGTTCTCGCATGGAGGCTTGCAAGGAGAATTACTGCCTACCGTCGCCTTTTACGACTCTTGGACGCCAAAAATCAGCCGTCGGTGCTCTTGAACTTGGGAACATAGCAGCAATCTTCCTGGCTTGTCGACAGGTCATCCAGTCCTCAGGTCTATCCGGTTCACAGTCATTCGCTTAGGGAGCTCAAGATATTCAAGATTCCAGAGACGGTCACAACAGGGCGATTATGTTGAATTGGGTTGGGGGCGCAGTGTCTGGATATAATATTGAGGTATGTCTTCAGTTTGTTCAGGTCTTGAGGCATCCTCTTGTTCTTGACGATACTTGCAGATAGCATTGGGCCCTTGACGTCCAGACAGATTTTGCAGCTCTTGCTAGCGCTTGAAGAATATTGAAAGCACACAACGTTGGCCTTATCCTTGGATTCTGGCAATCATGGAGGGGCCTATTGGAGATGACAGTCGGTGTACACTTGTAAGCCTTGGTTCACACTGGTGTGGTCTGTGACTCACGAATCGTCACAAGTATGATGTTATTATGTAACGAATGTAACGTCACAATTGGCAGTGGATTTGGCTCCGTCGGTGTCATTGACAGCGTAGGCGGCACAGATTTAGATAATAAACAAGACCACCAGGCGTGAGGATAGACAACACAAGCGATAATCCAAAAGCGACCCCAGAGTAAACAGTTATCAGGCGTCCAAGCTGCCATTCGGTTTCCAGCATAATTCGGGGGTCCAGTCTCGAATTCGAAAGAATGCTTCCAGCATAAGCATATGGTTTCGTGGCCGGGCGTCTTCGCATCGGATTCATCTTTTGGAACGTGCTCTTCTTACCGGCCGAAGGAAGACCACGGCACCTGAAAGAGTGAGTGCATCCGCGGGATCAAATTTGAGCTCAATACTCGCCTTGTGTTATTCTGTGTTTACGCCAAACACACCAATATCGAAGCCCAGGCTCACTTTAAAAACTGGAGAAGCCGACCGTCAATTCTCCCACCCACGTTCTTTCTTCTCTCTCTCTCTCTCTCTTCTATCATGCCTCCAATTCGGACCCGGGACCATCTCTTCCCCTCTATGCACTCGATTCTTCGTCAAGCAGATTATCTCCCTGCGAGTGCGACCATATACTACCAACACATTCCACTGCCCTCCTTCGTCTTTCGATACGAGCCTTATGGTCACGCGTACTTCAACCGAAATCATCCCCTGATGGTGCGCACACTTGCTGCGATTCAGGCCATTTTATTCAGCTGAAATTTTACAGACCGCGACTCATGACGGAGATATCGACTGGGACGACCGTGTTTATTTTACTGTGGCCCTCGTGAGTGACCTAGCACTTGTTGCGACTGCAGATTCTCACTGGTATGGCTTCAGCCCACGAAGGATGAGGTCGCTCTCGAGGAGCCCGAACCTCCTCGCGGTCAGGTTGGACGCCTATCTGTTCTTTTCCTAGTGAGGACTCATCTCATTCGTTCTGGTCCACTCGCTAATCTGATTAGGAACTAGCTCTTGCTGTCACTCGTCGTCTGCACCTCACTCGTTTGGGGTAAGCATCACCCCGATATCAGAAGCATCATACAAAAATCCTGTTGGGGCTGCCCAGCACTGTCTTAAATTTTCATCACCAAGCCGATCCCCCGCTCTGCTACAATCCTTCTTGGTTCTCCGGTCATTGTCAAATGTATTGTTACGCCATCTGTGTTTATTAGCTTTGTTATCACTGTACATTTACTCCTTCAATTGCACATACACTTGCCATTGCTCAAGCACCACTGCTGTGACTTCAAGCATCCGTATGTTCAAAAATGACTAAGTAGGTGGGCTACGCTCTTTATCTTGCTGGAAAAATCGTCTGCTCAGAGTTGTTGATTAGCAAAGTAAGCGCGACTTGCACTAGCATTATCGGCGATGAATTTCTTCCAGAAATATATCTGGAGAATAAATAACAAAATGAGAGGACTAGCGGGTGCAAAAATAAAAATAAAAGTCCAGAAGATGTACGAGGAAAGAGGAAAGAGGAAAGAGGGCGTTTAGAAGACCGAACAAGCAACCTTCTGTGGCAAAAGGCAAATTACCATGTCTGTGTCTATCGGTAGCTTCACTCCTGCCTTGCAGAGGGAGATTCCTAGCAGGATATCAAAATAACCACCTCGACGTCTTGGAATGAAATAGAGGGACGGCCCATAGTCCCGAAATGAAGCCTTTGTCACTACAGACCTTGCATTATCGATTTCGCTTGGCAAAACTTTTCGGCAGTACTTGCCAGTCGTCCGGTGCGCGCACCAACCAGATGACCGTGGCAAACGATAAAATTTACGAAAATGCATTAACATTTCTAAAGGGAAAGCTGCGTAATCTTGCGTTCATACCATTGACACCAACTCCTCGGAGCCATCGTTATTCTGAGCCTGTAGGAGGGAGATGTGAGCCTATACTATGGACTGAACAGATGCACGTACGATTTTCTTTGCCGGGAAAGGGTGTGCCAAGACCAGGGTTCTTTGATTGGTGGTAAGGGTTCGTTGTTGGTAATAGGCGTTATCTTCAAGCTCCAAGATGCTTCTCCACATGTGACTCTCAATCGCGCTGGAACCTTTGAGAGCCCAAAGCGCGTCCTCGTACAAGTCGTAAAAGTAATTCTTGAGATCTAAGAGACATCAAGCAGCTTAAATAGCGGGAAAAAAAGCGTCTTACTCATAGGCGGTCCTGCGGCTTTCCGGAAGCGATAATTTATGTCCCACAGGTCACCCTCTCGTTCTTGGAAGCGAATACAATTGCTGAAATAACGGACGCCCTCAGAGTATGTCGAGCCTGTCGCTGCAGAGGTGACAGAGGGAGAGCTCCATATGGTCATGAACTGCGAGCAGCATTGGACCATGTCGCAAGTATACTCAACAAGGAAAACACTCCATGTCGTGAGAAGGCGGAATGGGTCGTATTCCAGGAAATCTGGCGGATCGTCAACAGCAACGTGCCAATCCACAGGAAGCACACTGAGACGCGTCGTGGATTGATTGAGCGCTATGGAAACCCGAGTCCGGACGAGCTGTCGACGAGACAAGAAAGGGCGACCCGTTCCAATGCGAAACCTGGTTTGGAGGTGGATGTACTGGATATTCGGGAAACATTTGCGAAGTCCGGTGTAATTTGGCAAGCTGCAGAAGACTGAATACGGATGCATGGCGGTGTCGTTGTTAGATTTGATGAGGTCAACATGGCAGGTGATGGTACGGGCAGATTCTGGGAGAGAAGAGCGATATATGACGGATTTTGTGGAACGAACGATGGAGCAGAGATGGAGAAGATAGGCGAGCGTTGGAACGTAGATGTCTCTGGAAGTAACACGCGCATACACGTCGCGCCACACAGCGCTGATGAGAGGACATGCCGTCATAAACGCGATCCGGTCCTCTGATGCGTGCTCGCCGAACCAAAACTCGGAGACGATGGCCTCGACGAGCTCAAAGGGCAGCTGGTCGTCCATCGTGGTTGGAAGCAAACAGAAGCCAACCAATTCGAACTTGAAAATAATTTAATTTAAGGTCTCAGTCCATCACGTGCATACAGCGGGTGATGTCATCATTGACGCGCCCGCGAGTCTTAAGTGGAGTCTATCTTTCGAACTCGGCGGAGGTCGGATTGCTCCCATCTGGACGCTTCCACCATGTCACACAAATACGCAACCGGCCTAAGCGCCATCACTTCTTGGGCGAGTTGTTTAGGTACGCGAGCAGAGGTCCGTCTCGCCAATACTCAATCTCCAATATAGCGTTTTCGGCGATAAACAGCATACTCTCTTTCATTCTAAACATGTTCGCTGTAAGCCTCAGCTCCAAGTTTCGCAGGATTTCAACTCACAGCACGGACAGTCCACAGTCAACTGGTCCATCATGATTGTCATTTCGGCGTCTTCTGCGATATCCGAGTCAAGATGTTGGCGTGATCCAATGGACGTAGCTGGCAATCTCATTCTCGACGCCTTTTCCACATTCCTCGCCATGACGGGCCTTTACCAGATACTGAAGGAGGCGTTCGTAGCGGTAAGTTCTTCTGTCGACCCGTTCCAAATATGCTTTAATCAACAACTTAAAGCTGTTGAAATTTGACGTCTGGATGCTGCGAGATAACATTAGGGGCCAGATGTACGCCATCCAAGCAATAGGAAATATCCCCGCAATTCCGCAACCCTTTCAAATGTGTACGGAAGGATATCGATCGCAAGTCTATTCGTCCGTCCAAATTAGCAGAAAATCTTAACAGTCTTTTAGGTCGCAAGCGGACGTACTCAACTCGCTTGAAATCCTCTATTCGTTCATCATCACGCCGACGACCCGCGTAAGAGATCTGATCGAGGTTAACAAGGTCCTGCAAGCGTACAAAGAAAGATTGTCGCATCTACAGAACAGTTACAAGGCGATGTGTCAGGGTCTTAGTTTCACTTCTGAGGATGATGCACGCATGACGATGGCAGAAAAGTGGTCTGGAGCGATACGAGGTTGGCAACCACCTTCATTGCCAGAAGCACTCGTGGGGCAGGAAGGAGAAAAAACCGTCTAGCAGTTCCTTTCAGATAGAAGCGACGCCCACATTTAGACAACAGGTAGTATAGGGCCTTGAACGAAATTTGTATTCTATTGAGCATCGAGCATCTTTAGCGAGCGCGAAAAAAAAAGATTCTTCAAAGACCTACCGTACGCTAGTGCACACCGAAAATAGAAGTGACACAAAGTAGAAGTCCATTCCGAGTCGTTCAGTAGAAATGGCCCACACGCATACAGATGCTTGAAGTCACGGCAGTAGCGCTTGGGCAGTGGCAAGTATATGTGCAATTGAAGGAGTAAATGTACAGTGATAACAAAGCTAATAAACACAGACGACGTAAAAATACATTTGATGATGCGGAGAACCAAGAAAGATTGTAGCAGAGCGATGCGTCAGCTTGGTGACGACAGTGTTGGCCTCAACAGGATTTTTATATGACGCTTCTGATATCAGGGTGGTCCTTACCCCAAACGAGTGAGGTGCAGACGACGAGTGACAGCAAGAGCTAGTTCCTAACAAGATCAGTGAGTGTACCAGAACGAATAAGAGTCCTCACTAAGAAAAGAACAGATAGACGCCCAACCTGACCGCGAGGAGGCTCAGGCTCCAGAAGGGCCCCCTCGAGAGCGATCTCTTCCTTCGTGGGCTGAACCCCATGCCAGAGATTAGAATCTGCAGGCGCAGCAAGAACTAGGTCACTCACAAGAGCTACAGTGAAATAAACACGGTCGTCCCAGTCAATATCTCCATCATGAGTCGCAGTCTGTACATTTTTAGCTGAATGAAATGGCCAGAATGGCAGGAAGTGTGCACACCATCAGGGGATGATTTCGGTTGAAGTACGCGTGGCCATAGGGCTCGTATCGAAAGACGAAGGAGGGCAGCGGAATGTGTTGGTAGTATATGGTCGTACTGTTAGGAAGAGAGTCTGCTTGACGAAGGACCGAATGCATAGAGGGGAAGAGATAGTCCCGGGTCCGGATTGCAGGCATGATGAGACGAAGAAGAGAGAGAGAGGAAAGAACGTGGGTGGGAGAATTGACGGTCGTCTTCTCTGGTTTTTAAATGCGCTTGGGCTTCGATACCGGAAGCCGTATCCGTATTGAGCAAGCATCCAGTGTGTTTGGCGTAAACACAGAATAACATGAGGCGGGTATTGACCTCTGATTTGACCCCGCGGATACGCTCACTCAATGATCGTCCATTCTTCGAAGCATCGGTGAAGGCAGCATGTTCCCAACATGCGAGAATTCCTGACCACAAAACCGTGTGCTTATCCTGGAAGCTTTCGTTCGAATTCGAGACTGGACCACCGAATATGCTGGAAATCGAAGGGCACCTTTGACGCCTAATAACTGCTTCCTCTGGCGGTGCTTGGGAATTCTCGCTTGGTGTGTCTGAGCCCACGTCTCTGTATCGCCGATTACACGTATATTCCATATCTGTGCCGCCTACGCTGTCACTGGTCGACGGAGCCAAATCCACCGCCAATTTGTGACGTTACATTCGTTACATAATAACATCACACCTGTGACTATTCGTGAGTCAGTGTGAATCGCAGCTTACAATCGTACACCCACCGTAATCTCCAACAGTCCAGTGCTCCGTTCTCCGTGGTTGCCAGAATCCAAAGATAAGGCCAACGTTGTGTGCTTTCGATATTCTTCAAGCGCTAGCAAGAGCTGCAAGATCTGTATGGACGTCAAGGACCCAATGCTACGTGCAAGTATCGTCAAGAACAAGAGGATGCCTCAAGACCAGAACAAACTGAAGACGTACCTCAATATTATATCCAGACACTGCGCCCCCAACCCAATTCAACATATTCGCCCTGTTGTGATCATCTCTGGAATCTTGAATATCTTGAGCTCCTTAAGCGAATGACCGTAAACCGGATAGATCTGAGGACTGGATGACCTCTCGACGAGCCAGGAAGATTGCTGCTATATTCCCAAGTTCAAGAGAACCAACGGCTGATTTTTTGGTGTCCGATATCCATCAAAGGCGACGGTGGGCAGTAATTGCCCCAGCAAACCTCCATGCATAAACTCGGAGGGTTGTGAAGAGGCAAATCCTGTCCAGAAGCCTTCAAGAGCTGCGGTGCAAGTTCTGCTGGCGTCCGGAGTCACAGAGATTTGATTTCGTGACTTTTCGCCGTCCCGCTATCTCTTTCCAAGATATCGAGGCCGTCATCTTGAAGCCTTGGTAGACAGGCCCTGGACGTGAACCTGCACCAGGAGAGCGAGCTCGACGACAGAGCAAGGATGATGGCGGTTTGACATTGGTGTGCGTCCGTGTACATCAATGTCTAGGACAAACAAACTCCGTCCGAATGTCCTGTTCAGTCGCCGGCAACCTCAGAACTATTTCCAGTAGCCCTCTTCTTTGGTCTACACCTTTCTATCTACCTGCTTTATTTTCTAGATTTTTATTTCGATTTTTGCACCCGTCAGCGCATGTCTCGGAAGGCGGCAGCCGCCACTGGCTTCACGGCACTCCTATTTTCTGGTTACCTTGCCTCAGACAAACTTCCGGATTCGAGAATTCTTTTTTGCCACGGTTGGATTTAATTCCAAGGCCGCCGCCGTCCTCCGTGACTTCAAGCCGGTTTTGCGAAGCTGCCACTTGCGTCGCAGTCACAATGATTGTTGGGCCGCTATGTACCAGCAACCCATTGATGAACCGCCGTACTTGTCTACATTCATGGCAAACATCGCATTCTACATAGCAATGGAACTGGTTTTTCCTTTAAAGCCTACATCGCGCGACTTTTAAACCTAGCAGGCACTCTGAATATCGAGTTCGGTCGACGCTCACAATATCAAGCACATAATACCTAATTCTAGGCAGCTCTAACACACAAACTCGCGACTCTTCGATTCGAACCATCCTGTTCAACGAAGTTCGAACACCTACCAACTGGTACGCGTAACCGTTTTCCCGGTACTAGCCTGGTACTGGCTTTATCTGCTGTTGTAACAGTAACGGTAAAATTTGATACATGTTTTTCTGGCCATTGGAGCCCATTCTGTTCCGGTTCACTTCAATCTCCTAGCATCGGTTCCCAGGTGGCTCGTCGAATTTTGATTCTATCGTTAACTACGAACGATGATCCTGTGCATCTCTTCTTACCTCGAATCGCGCTGAGCTCAGCACCGGATCCGCGTGTATTTATATACATTTATAGAGCCGCATCTCAGCGCCAACTACCAGTCTAGTCTCGCTGAGGTCGGTGAAACAAAACGGCCGGCTATCAGGCTCAAGAATTGCACCTCGCAAGTTCTTATATCGAATCAAATGGCCGATAAACACGATGGATACTGCCATATCCCAACGTTCCCATCTGTTCGAAGTCGATTGAGCCCCGCCTTCTCTACGAATCGATTAGGCACTAGCATCCTTCAATGAACACATCGCCACTTGCACTACCAGCAGACGGACCCACGCAAACCCGCATGTACTGGGACAATCGCCCTACATATATACAAAATGGATCATCGTTTCCCTTCCCACCATGGATCAATACACAACCCACGCACAAACGCGATCGACCGACGAAATCTCTGACAACACTATCAAGGAGACAACTACAGGGAAGGACAAAACAGAATATGACAACGATTCTGTTAATGCATCTGCAGGCCTGGAAGATTTTCCAGATGGCGGATTGAGAGCTCGGCTGATCATCGGAGGGGTGAGCCAATATACAGATAGACGCTCACTCGATTTGACCACGACCACTTGTTATTTTCCAGACCATGTGCAGCTCCTTCGCAACGTGAGCGTCAATCGAATTATCTTGGTCCGGCTGATTAGATTTCACGGCCCTAGGGTCGGTTTCTTGAATGCGTGGGGGGAGTCAGTGTACCTTTTCGGTCATCTAAAAGTCACTGGTAGCTCAAATTCAACAGGTATTTCAGGAATATTACGAAGAGACCTTGTTGAAAGACTATAATCCTTCCACCATGTGAATATTCCTTCCTGCATTTTTCAAACGCAGCTATCAATGAATTGTTTAGTGCATGGATCGGCTCTGTCCAGGTACCCTCTACTACCCATTTGTAGTACGCTTGTACTGATATAATGGAACAGTACGCTCTCATCTTAATGCCAGGTATAATAGTAGGCTACCTATTCGATATCGGGTACTTCAGAGTCCCGTTCATACTCGCGTCCATCCTGCTAGTCATATCAACCTTCCTCATTGCTGAGTGTTCCCGGTACTGGCATTTCCTGCTTTGCCAGGGCTTCGCCACCGGGGTTCGTTTTCATCCACAATCACCCTTCGCTCGTTGATGAACGACCCGGCTTTTAGCTGACCTTTGGGACGATTTTTAGTTGCAGTGTGGGTATTATCGGACATTGGTTCCGACGACGACGGGGGATTGCCATGGGTTTGATGGCTGCTGCGGCGTCGATTGGCAGTACAGTGTTCCTAATAATTGCTCATAAGCTTATAAAAGACATAGGGTGCGTACATTCTCCTCGTCTCTCTGATCACTCACACAAATATACCTGGAAGATTCCCGTGGACGATACGAGTCATTGCTTTCATCCTCATCTTTAGCATGGGTATCGCCAACCTGACAATGAGACGTCGCCTCCCCCCTGCAAATGCATCAGGAGGGATCCTCAACCTAAAAGTGTTCACAAATGCATCGTATACTCTGCGGTGTCTTTCTACTTTCACCGCATATCTGGGGATATACACGGGTGCGATTGCTATTTTATCGTTCAATACGCAACTCACCCTTTTGTTACCTGCCTTCCGAACAGTTCTAACCTATATCAGTGTCAGCGCCACGGCATATGGCGTTTCACCCGATATTGCGTTTTACCTTGTCTCTATCATCAATGCCACCTCTGGAATTGGGAGAATCGTAGCAGGGATTTGTGCCGATCAATTCAGTACTTCTAGCATTTCCTCAATTCGTTGAACCTAGTTTCTGATTCATTTTCAGACACCTTGGATGTCCTCGGGCCCATGACAATCATAGCAGGCGCCGTCACCTATGCATGGTCATTCGCACAGACCCTGGCTTCTATGATCGTCGTCGCCATTATCTACGGGTACTTTATCTCCCAGTTTTAAGTATTTGATTGACGCTCAAGCATGAACAGATTCTCTAGTGGAGCATACGTCTCCTCATTCCTCATCCCGGTCTTTGAGCTAGGCGAGATTAGTGACGTCGGACGACGGACAGGAATGATGATGTCGATAGCTGCCTTTGAGGCCGTTGCGGGTCCGCCAATTTCTGGGGCTATCTATACTGCAACGGGAGGCTTTGATGGGGTATTATGCATGAGAAACGGGTTGAGTCCGTGAGGACTATGTGCTAATAGTCCTACTTAATAGGCAGTGCTATCATGCTTGCGGTGATACTGGTGTACATCGTCCGCCATATTGTTGTTGGAACACCCAGAGAAAGATTTTGAGCATTGTTTACTGCGACAATTAGACTTAGATGATTTAGAAGCTTGGAGCTTATTAGAAATCAAGTGGGGGGGGCGTTGTCACATAAATCAAGATGGCCTTGGGGAAGTATATATGGAAGATGAAAGACACAAAATCTAATGTCTATTCCATGGTTCAGTGGTTGTGCGGTGCGCGCGGCATCTGGGCCATAAGAGTTTTGCTGGTCGCAAGTTCGAGTCTTGCCTTTGACACAATCTTTTTGCACAATGCATCCTTTTGCCACAGGTGACAGTACTTTCCAGGATACATACATAAATACTTATATCATCTGCAAGAAGGGGTTGGCCAGGCCAACGGAGTTCGGGTTGCGCATTAACATTTAATATTGAAACCTGGGTCCTGACTCCTGAAATCAAAATGGCAAAAGGAAGAATCGAACTTACGACCAGCAAAATCACACACCTAGACTTCTTGCGCAAGCACAACTGCTAGGCTATATGATGGACGGCACTTTCTTGTGCTTCATCTTTCATATACGTCCATTGTACCAAATGACCGTTGTACAAGTTAACGACTCGTTGCACTAGATCATTCATCGTTCTATTACTCTCGCAGAATCGTGGATTCCCATCCTTGCAAGAGGTTTCAAGTAAGAGCAGTGTATATGTGCGATCTAAGTCTAGTAATTGTCACATCGAGTAAATTACGCTCAAAACCTTCCTCTCAATGTTCCAACAAGAAGATACCGGACGACGTACATCAATATCACCGCGAGCATGACAGCACTTCCTGTTAGTAAGTAAAAATATCAGCACAAGACTCCAGACCGAAGCACCACGACTTTCATACCTGCATAATATCCCATAGCCTCAAAGCCTCCCGTTGCTGTATTGATGGCCCCAGAGATCGGCGGACCCGCAACGGCCCCAAATGCCGCTATCGAGAACGCCATACCTGTCCTTCGCCCGATATCGCTTATCTCGCCTAACTCGATCATTGGGATGAGGAAGCAGGAGATATATGCACCGCTGGAGAACCTACGATTCCTTCAGCATCACCCTAGACAAAAAAATGTCGAACATACCCATAAATCACTGCGACGACAATCATGGCAGCTAGGCTCCGTGCGAATGGCCACGCATAAGTGAGAAGGCCCGCAATGATCGTCATAGGCCCGAGATAGTTCAAGGCACCTGTAAAGTGATCAGAATTACTGTTGATCTACAGATTGAAAGGTTGGGTACCTAGTCGATCAACACATATCCCCGATACTATTCGTCCGATACCCGAGCTGGCATTAGCAACAGAGACAAGATAAAATGCGACGTCAGGGGGGACACCATAGACAGTGGCGCTGACGCCGATATAAGTTAAAACTATTTACGAAAATAAATTTGAGAGTGAGCGGAATCTGATGATCCAGTAGACCTACGCACCTGTGTACAATCCCAAAAAGGCAATGAAAGTCGACAGACACCAGATCGCATACGGTGCACTCTTGAAAGCGCTCAGATTGAGAATACCTCCAGGCGAATTCACAGGCGGCAGCCGACGTTTCATTGTCAAGTTGGCGATGCCCAAACCTACTACGAGGATGAAGCCGATGATTCGCATTGTCCATGGGAATCTAGCCTAAATTGAGTACAACTGCATTACAGCAAAATAGAGACGCACCCTACGGCGTCGATGAGCTTACGAGCAGCTATCGGAAACACAGTCCCACCAATCGACGCGCCACTGGCCATCAGACCCATAGCAATCCCTCGTCGACGTCGGAACCAATGCCCGACAATGCCGATACTTGGACCAAATATCGACCCACAAGCCATCTGGGAAAGATGAGTGATGTAGTGGGACAATCAAACTCGGGCAGGACAAACCCCGACAGCGAAGCCCTGGCAGAGGAGGAAATGCCAGTACTGCGAACACTCGGCTACGAGAAACGTCGCCACGACGAGCAGCACGCTCGCTAGCATAAACGGCACCTTGAAGTGTCCGATATCGAACATTCGGCCCGTGACGAGGCCTGGCATGAATACGAGTGCGTACTGGTGGTTGATTAGATGTATATCATCAGTACACGACTAGAACGGAGATTGATGGAGAAGTGACCTGAACGGAGCCAATCCATGCGCTGAGAAAGTCAGCGACGACCAAGAAGCAAGAGGAAGACTCACATAGTGGAAGGATCAGAGTCATTCAACAAGGTTTCTTCGTAATATGCTTGAAATACCTGTTGTAGTCTCAGCGTTGTTCAGTACAGCAAACAAGAGAGAGATGATACTCACCCCCCATGCGTTTATGAGCCCGAATCTAGATTAATAGGTCAGTTCCGAGAGGATGATCATACCACTAAGGAGCTCACGTTGAAAACGTGCCGCACATAGTCTGACAATTCGCCCAAGTCGGTACGGCCGAAAGACCTTGAAGAGCGCGGCTTCACTCACCCCTACAATGACCAACCAAGCTCTTAACCCTCCATCAGGAAAATCTCCCTCTTGAATGCCTGTGGATAGTCCATCGTTCCCTTCTGTTTTGATTTTTTCTGCAGGAGTCTCGCCGATAGTCCTTTCAGAAATTTCGTCAGTCGAACGAGTCTGAGTGCGGGATATGCAATGGGCCATGGCTGCAAAGAAGAAGGAACAGTCCAATCCTCGTACTTTGTCGCCGGTTTTTGTACATAGCTGCATCAATCAGCCTGTCACGGGCAGACTGCCTCCGAGTAGAGACCCATCGAGGAACCCGATCTATTCGTGAGCACACGGTTCATACGAACTTGTCGACCGCTCGTCTTGGTATGATGCCGATAGGGTTCAAGTTTTCCGTTCCTTGCGGGAGGAGAGGGGATCAATGCAATCGAGAGAAGTCTGACAACTGATACCCGACTTGAACGGCGCGAACGCAACGACTGGTGACCGAGTGTTTGGGAAAAGAACGCCTGGGATGAGAGTTCGACGCCCGTCTTATGGTGGGATATACAACGGTAACCATTTTGTACGTCACCAAATCCAGTTTGATGCTTTGAAGCAGAAGTATTCCATGCGTTAGGTGATGTCAGGTAAACCTTCGAAGGGCATAAGTCGATTGGTCTGAATACAGAAAATAGAAAGCTCACAGAACAAACCTGACACGGTAGAAAATGTCAGTAACGGAGTATCTGCAGCTACGATCTAGGTACTTCCTCAAAGTTCCAAGTTTATGAAACGCTGAGCTGTCTGTTCGAAAACTAGGCTCAGCAGTAAGTGTGATCTAATCAATCTTTGTAGCAGAGGCCCATTAGCGTCCTGAGCAGGCTTCGTGCTGTTGGCGCGAGTGGCATCTTCAACGCAAAACCGGCTTAAAGTTACGGCGGCGCCCATGGAATTTAATCCAACCGTGGCAAAAAAGAATTATCGAATCCGGAAGTTTATCTGCAGGATAGGTAACCAGAAATAGGAGTGCCGTGAAGCCAGTCACTTCCGAGACAGGCGCTGAGGGGTCCAAAAATCGAAATAAAAATCTAGAATATAACGCAGGCAGATAGGAAGGTGTAGACCAAGGAAGAAGGCAACTGGAAAGGTTCTGAGGTAGCCGGCGACTGGCCAGGACATTCGGACGGAGTTTGTTTGTCCTGGACATTGATGTACACGGACGCACACTACAATGTCAAACCACCACCGTCCTTGCTCAGTCGTCGAGCTCGCTCTCCTGGCACTAGCTCACGTCTAGGGCCTTTCTACCAAGGCTTCAAGACGACGATAGCCTCGATAATTCGGAAAGAAACAGCGGGACGGCCAATCGTCTCGAAATCAAATCGCTCCGACTCTGCTTTCATTCTGGACGCCAGCAGGACTTGTATTAGTACCCTTGAAGGCTTCTGGACAGGTTGTATCTCTTTTACAAGCCTCCGAGCTCATGCATGGGGGTTTACAAGGGGAATTCCCGACCACCGTCGACTTTGACGGATATCGGACGCCAAAAATCAGCCGTCGGTACTCTTGAACTTGGGAATATAGCAGCAATCTTCCTGGCTCGTTGATGGATAATCCGGTCCTCAGGTATATCCGGTTCACGGTCATTCGCTCATGGAGCTCAAGATATTCAAGATTCCAGAGACGGTCACAACGGGGCGATTTTGTTGAATTGGGCTGGGGGCGCAGCGTTTGGACATAATATTGAGGTATGTCTTCAATTTCTTCAGGTCTTGGGGCATCCTTGTCCTTGACGATACTCCTGGTAGCTGGCAATTGACGTCCAGACAGATCTTGTACCTCTTGCTAGCGCTTGAAGAATATTGAAAGCACACTACGTTTTCTTATCATCAAGCTCTGGCAACCACGGAGGATGTAGCATTGGGCTGTTGGAGACTGCAATGGGTGTGTGATTGTAAGCTTCGGTTCGCGTTGGCGGGATCCGTGATTCACAAATCGTCACAGGTGTAACGAATGTAACGTCACAATTGACGGTGGATTTGCCTCCATAGACAGCGTAGGCGACACAGATGTGGAATATACGCATAACAAGTAAGAAGGCCAGACGTGAGGACAGAGAGTACAAGCAAGAATCCCAAAGCGGCGCAGAGTGACCAGTTATTGCGCGTCGGAGCTGCCATTCGATTTCCAGTGCATGCGGCAGTGCAGTCTCGAATTCGAATGAATACTTCCGGCATGAACGGACAGTTTTGTTGGCACATCCTCGTATCGGAGTCGATCCTTGGCAACGCGCCATTCTTACCGACGCCTCGAAGGGCGGGCATGGCGCCAGAAACGGCGAGCGCATCCGCGGGATCAAATTTGAGCTGTGTATTCGCCTTATGTCATTCTGTGTTTACGCCAAACACACTGGCGAGTAGCTCAATACGGATACGGCTTCCGATTTCGAAGCACAGGCGCATTTAAAAACCAGAGAAGACGACTGTCAATTCTCCCACCCACGTTCTTTCCTCTCTCTCTTTTTTTCTTTGTCCCATCATGCCTCCAATCCGGACTCGGGATCGTCTCTTCCCCTCTGTGCACTCAGTTCTTCCTCAAACAGATTCCCTCTCCCCCAATGCGACCATTTACTACCAACACGTTCCCCTTCCTTCCTTCGTCTTTCGATACGAGCCCTATGGCCACGCGTACTTCAACCGAAATCATCCCCTGATGGTGTGCACATTCCCTGCGATTCAAACCATCTTATCCAGCTAAAAACTGTACAGACCGCGACTCACGGTGGAGATATTGACTGGGACGACTGTGTTTATTTCACTGTGGCCCTCGTGAGTGACCTGGTTCTTGTTGCGACTGCAGATTCTCATCATTGGCATGGCTCCAACCCACGAAGGAAGAGGTCGCTCCGGACGAGGCCCTCCAGGAGCCTGTGCCTCCTCGCGGTCAGGTTAGGCGCCTATTTGTTCTTGTCATCGTGAGGCTCTTCTCATTCATTCCGGAGCACTCACTGATTTGATTAGGAGCTAGCTCTTACTGTCACTCGTCGTCTACACTTCACTCATTTGGGATAAGGCGCCACCCTGATATCAAAAGCGTCCTAAATCCTGTTACGGTTGCCCAGCTCTGTCATATTTTTTTCATCACCAAGCCCGCTCGCTGTTCTGCCCCACCCTCCATTTTGGTTCTCCTATTATTTTCAAATGTATTGTTACGCCGTCTGTGTTTATTAGATATGTTCTCACTGTACATTTTTCCTCCTTCAATTGCACGTACTTCTGCTCAAGTACCATTGCTGTGACTTCAAGCATCCGAATATTCAAACGAGCAAGAAGACATCAGCGCTTTCTCGTTGCTGGGGAACCCGCCTGGTCAGAATGTGGCAATCCTAGAGTTCATTTCAGCCGGAGATCCTTTAAAGACTCCGGAATTCGCATTGGGGACGGAGGTGACGTCACCTGCAGTTACTTGTCAAATTTTGACCCACCAGATACCAAGAGCACAGGTAGCACCACGCATCTGGCAGCCTTTATATGTGTCCATATTTATAACAGGAAATGCGATCAATATGGGAAGTTTGGAACGTTCTGCGACGCACTGGAGATTCGAATGCTATGAGATGTCAGCTTATAATCGAACTTTCCGCATATTTCCAAACCAACGTACAAGCGGCTGTTTAACGGACCGAAGCTACAGTGAGTTGTCTCGCACTGGTTTCTATGTTTCAAGACGATGACTGACTCGCTTTGGAGCAGTAGTCGGCTCATTTAGGGTCCACATTGTTCTTTGACCATTGCCCATCATGCCGCTTTCACAAGCGCAATTTGATACCTTGGCGAGCATGCGTATTCCCCAGCTAGAGCGATCTGTTCTCGCAGCCGGGGAAGAACCGACGTATATTTTCCTTCGCGTCCCAATGCCTCCGGGTATGGCTGTCGATCAACCGGCCAACGAACGGTTTCTGCTCCTCAGAATCCCCATTGCCATCATCAATGCCTCTGCCCGCCGAGGGCGAAAATGGGTGCACTATGTTGCCACTGCTGTAACAGGGACCTCCGGGCACTTGCGTCAAGACGGATGCGACCTACAAGCGGAGGCCATGGACAAGCCGGTAGTTGACAATGAAACGTACGATTTCGTAGCGGAAGGTACACATAAGTGATTATATACCACGCTGTTACTAACGACATACTCTCAGGCGCGCTCCACATCGCAGATGCTCAGTGTGGTGACACCAGGACGTCCATCAATCCTGAAGAGAGCTGGCATCACAATAGGGACGCGATTGCCAGTCGGGATGACGGGAGATGTGTCATTCTAGAGCCTGGAATAGCGGAGCGTTTGGATGGTTTCGCTCACCGGGGTAGAGCCGTTAGATGGGGTGCGTGCCAAGGAGCGCATATTCTACCCCACAGCAAAGGCTCGCCAGTACGTCCATTTATCTTGTTGAGCGGCCGACGGCGTTACCTTTTATCATAGTATATCGACGCGATAATCCGGGCGAGAGGAATCGATGAGCGTGTTCAGTTCAAGGGTGGTATAGATGACGAAAAGAACGCAATGTTCATCAACAGAGAAATTCACGCCAAAGGGCTGACCCACCAAACCTGCGCCTTCCTTTATGTGAGTTGTTGTTCCTTGATGTCACCGAACTTCCACTGATTTTTGAATATTTAGGTTCCCAATGCATGTATGACCATAGAAGACGTGTTATATCCTGAGGATCACCCACCGCCTCCCCTTCCCGAGTCTCTGCGAGACATCCAGCACGCGCACTTACAGTTTCAGATGCTAGATACGGATGCGTACTGGCAATTTTTGGACTTCATGGAGGGAAAGCGGTTGTGGACAAACAAATTCATCCGAATGCCTGACGATCGTTCAAGTTTCCCACCTTTCTTTATCTGTCATTTCTATTATGGGGCGACTGCGCTCCATCTATGGTTGGACGAAGGCAGTCGGTCCGTCCTCAACAGTTTTAACTCTCAGCAATACCCCGTCGACGTCACCATCGACCAATCGGCAAAATCACCAAAATCACCATCACCTTCTGTTGATAAGGCAGCAAGCAATCTTGTTAGCTGGCTTTGGAGAGCTAATGGCGTAACTATGGAAGAGGATGGAGTGGATGATGCCGAAACGATCATTCGCAAGGAGTTCGGATCGGACAAACGGGAGGCGGTGGAAAGATGGTGCCAGGAGACCGTTGGGTGAACTTCTGTGTGTTATCTGCCTGTTCTAGATGAGGTTGCAGATATGGCTGGCAATCTTTGTTCTCTATTTTCACAATCAATGTCTCTTCTCTTCCGTGAGATGACAAGGGTGATTCTATTTATGTTTTGAAGTCCAAGTAAAACTAGCGGGGTCTGGTGTTCTTCCACTCGTACTCTCACCTTTTTAGCTTTTCCTCCGTTTGTATACAGACACTGCAATAGTCTCTTCGAGGCATAGCACATGCCTTTTTTTGTCGCAAAGATATATCACATGAGCAGAGTAGATATAATAATAGTTAGGGTCCGCGGAAGACAACACGCGTCACGCGTCGCGTACAAACGAAGACAAGTAGAGTTTCTGAACACAAGGTAAAGGAAGAATGAGCAAAGCATTTCCGAGGTTCGCGAGTCTTGTGAAATCAAGATGCTAGCATGACCAAGGACCTGTGACGATCTGAAGTTAGTGCTATATTTCAAGACAACGTGGTTGGCATCACTTGCCAGTGCGACGGTTACGTGAATATATAATAGCATTGACGCTAGCGACATTCAGCGAGGGGGAAATCAAGATGAGAACGGGGAACTTCCTCCAGTGAAATCCCGTTCTGAATTGGGTGAAAAAAGAGCAACAGTTGGTTGAAGAAACGCGACAGGAATCTATAGCAGAGAAGTAGACATGTGAAAAAAGTTTTACGTTTGCAAGTCCTCGTGTACCTCGAGTTTGCAACTGAGGTCCTCGGCATGACCAAGGGCCTGACGAACCGATACCGGGAAAACGGGTCGTCCATCCGTTGTTCTAGCTCCAACGGCGAAGATATTCTTAGCCACTTCAAAAAGCAATCGACGTACCCTGCATGAATATTTTCGTAAGTGAATATGCACGCCGGCCGTTTTCGACAAGCATTTGCTCACTTCTTTCAAGCTTGAAATTTTAAACCTCGATTAGATCTTCTTGCGCTGATGTGTGGTTTTTTAACTTTAAGCGTCTTGTTATCTTCATGTACGGTGCACGAACATAGTTTATCCTTACGCTTGAACGAAAAAATCGCCGTGTCCTTTGCTTTCGGCGATCATTTGTCTTCTCTCCAGATCCGGAGGAAATACGTTTGACATCGGAAAGAAAATACTTGGGACTATCTCTGTGTGTGACTATCACCTCTTTGATAGGCTTTGAAGACGTGCGCTCGACGCTCTCCGGAGATCGAGGGAGGCGGCCGTGACTGCATATCCCAGGGAGTGTAGTAGAATGTTCCATTTGATCTTTTCAAGGCTGTATCTCTCTGGCTGTGGTCGAGGGTGTTGTTAGGTTTGACTGTTAAGGTGTTCCGTATCCTTTGCGCTACAAGCTTTGAATCGAAGAGATTACCGAAAGGATTATAAAATAAAGCCAGGAAGGGTACCATAGCAACGTGGTTCGCTGTGCACAACGCGTCCTTACAGAGATGTCAGCCTGAAATACTGACGATATCTTCCTCATTTTGAAATTCCAGGGTCCGGGATAGCGCAATAGTCTACGAGAACGCGATGAACGCGCAATCATAGCCTCGAGACGCGAAACTCCTGTACTTCCAATTAGGCAAAACCTTCAACTCCCACTTTCATTTCGGCGAAACGAGAGCGACGGTCGGGAATAGGACATCGATAAGTACCCGTCTGTGGTAAGAAGACCTTCCATTAACGTCTTTCTGTGTGCATGAAGTGGAGCGTGTTACCAAGAAGAGAACCCTGTTGAGACGCCAAGGTCACCCGGGGGGGTATGCTTCATAGAAATATCGATTGCAAATGTATACTACAAACAATACAAAAAATGGGCACAGTTACATCTGGAGTCGAAGAAAGAAAGAAGAACGAAGGAGATAAGGGACCGTCTTCACCAATCGCCACCGTCGTCAAAGTCAGCACCGTCTTGAAAGCCGTCTTGGTATGAGTCCCTTTCGTTGTCGTCGATAGCATCCATGAGCAAAGCTCCACCGAGTAGACCACCGGCGCCTAAAAAAGGATGAGAGATCAAAGCAGGTGACAGGACGACGGCGATACGCACCGAGAGCAAGGGCACCGCCCGTGCCGATACCGCCTGACTTCTTCGGCGGCTGCTGCTGGTACATAGCTTGCTGAGGGGGATAACCCTGGTTGTTTTGCTTTCCGCCTCCGAAGAGACCACCAAGTAATCCTGCGGTGGGGGGGATTACAGCTCGTTAGATAAAGCTGTGAAGATTACTAACCCTTGCTTCCCCCGCTCTGCTGCTGTTGGCCGTATCCATCCTGAGGGTACCCACCATACCCCTGCGGCTGCTGGGGATATCCACCGTAACCCTGAGGTTGTTGTGGGTATGCGGGGTTGTAGCCGCCGTATTGCCCCTGGGGATTGCCGTATCCACCGTAGCCCTGTTGCGGCGGCGGCGGCTGGTTGTATCCACGATTGTCGGGAGGTGGGGGACCGGATGGAGGGCCGTACTGGCTAGGCGGGGGACCGGCGGGTGGTGGCGGCCCTAATGGATGGTTCCAAGTAGTAACTGGGGGCTGAGCATGGGTATTCACGTAGAACCTACGCGACAGTCAGAGTTGCGGCGAGAGATATCGAGAGCAGTAGGCGTACCAGGTCTTGTAGCTGTAGAAACATGAATCTCATCGATCGTGATAAGCGACGACAAGGAGACTTACTTGCTGTCATACTGAGAGATCCAGCCAGGAGGTAGCTGACGGGTATCTGGGTTGACTTGAGGCTCGCTGCCGTACGACGGAGGTTGCGACATTCAAAGGAAAGGGTGAAGGATGGTCGTAGTCAGTGTGAGAGCCTTATAAAGCCTCCGATCTTGTTCCCGGCACTGCATCACGCAGCGTCTCGTGATCTCGCCGCCGCTAAATAGTCAAAACGTTATTTAAGTACAGCATAAGTAGGATACAAAAAGTATTAGAAGATCATACAAACAGGAAATAGGCCCCTCTCATCAAGCCTTCCTTTTCTTCGTTGTCGCAGTCGATGCCGGCGCCGAAGTTTTGGCCTTCTTAGGGACTGGCTCAGGTGAGCTCTCATCCTCAGAACTGTTGCTGGAAGATGATGATGTTGCTTCTTCCTCTTCCTCTTCCTCTACTTCACTCGTGTCAGATTCCACGGGAGGTGGTGGTACGGGTGCAGTTGACTTTCTGGGCTTGGCCTTGGCTTTTTCCTGCTCGCGCTCCCTTTCCTTCTCTTTTTCCTTCTCCTTCTCCGTATCCTTTTCCTTCTCCGTCTCACGCTCCTTCTCCTTCTGTTTCTCCTTGGCTTTCTCAGCTTTCTCGTCCTTCTTCGCTTTCTCCTTCACCTTGTCGGACGCCTTCTCCTTGGGGGCACGGACAGTCTTGCTCTGCAATACATCGTCAGCACAACTAAGTGTATATATTCACGGAACCACATACCTTGGCAGCAGGTGCCGAACCCTCTTCATCCTCGTCATCGCCTTTGGTTAGCGCCTTGTATGCAGTCATCTCTTCTTCATACTTTTTGTTAAGGGCGTCGTGTTGATCAACATACGTCTACAACAAATGATGATGAGACAAGCAATACAGGAAACGACCGCCGCACCTGTTTCTCTGCTACCGACATTTCTGACCACATTTTCGACATTAGGCTCGTGAGCTCTTGGAAGGTGATATTGGGGTGGTCTTGCTTTGTAGCCTTCCTCATCTCATTCTGGAACAACAGGTAGGTCGAGGCAGGGCGTCGGGGCGCGTTAGGGTCTTTCGCCTTGACGATGCGCTTGCGTTTGCCATCAACGGCAGGCTCCTCCGTGTCAGAGTGCTTTCGCTTGCCCTTACCGGGCTTCACATCCTCTTCCTGCCCGTTGCTAGAGAATGTAGCCTTGTACGACGTGAGGTACGCCTCCGACGTCTCGACGCAGTGTTTCATCGACTTGACCAGGTCTTCGAGACCGCGTATCATCTGCACAGGCGTGTCAACAAGCCAATTCGACGCGTCGTTGAAGAGAACATACCTGAAGACGGTCGTGTTCCAACTTTGAAGGTGCCATGGCAGATCCCGAGTCGGCGAGTCAATGATTTTTTTGAACCTTGCTTTGCTTTGCTTAGCTTTTGAAGCCTTGTTCAACGTTCGTTTATAGGTCTCACCATTTTTTGTGAGGTTTTGTTTTGAACCGGAGCTCCAAATCTGGATTTGAAATAAATTTGAGCGCCGATCCAATGAGCCTAGTCGCCCGTTTGGCTCGCTGTTGGAGCCATTCGACACTCAAAAGGCGTCGCACGGACCAGCTACCACTGCGCAAGACGTCAATAAGGCCGTTATCGAGCAGATTGGCACCATTGGCGGCGCGCAGAGCGGTCCTTTGTGCTTATTTTCCCCACTAAAGGCGTCGTAGTTGTCTTACCGTCCATAAGACCCGGTAAGAAAAAGGAAGAGAAAAAAGTCGCGATGGACCCAAATTATTTCAGTCAATGGATTTCACCGCAGCAGCAGACCCAAATCTTGACCGAAGCGTCGCAGCAGACTCGTCATGAATCACGTCCGACATCGTCCCTTGAGGACTGGTCCAAAGAACGGACAGCATCGACAGGGGCTTCGACGACTGCACCGACTGCGGTGACGACGGCAGCGCCAGCGACAGCAACACTGGATTTCGCCGATATCATGGGTGACCTCGCCGGTGCGTTCAACGTGTTCAAGCTGTTTCGCCTAATTGTGACACTCTTCTTCACACAGCCACAGCTTCACCTTCAACTCTTTCACCGCAGTCCGCCGCATTTTACCAGACCTTTCAGAATTACTTCCAAGCGCCCTTCAACTCGATTCCTTACGGCTCTGCCTGGAATGCTCAGCCGACGGTCCCTCTGTCCAATTATTCCAGTCTCAATGGCGCAACGAGCGCAGGCCCCTCGTCTTCATCTTCCCCCCAGCCAGCAGCCCAACCCCAGCCCCAACCCCAGCCGGCACCGCAACATTCACCTCCACTGCAGGCTCAGTCACCGCCCCAGCCCATGATTATCGAGTAAATCATCATATCTTTCATCAGTGTATCACGGGGCTAACTTTCTTTCAGTCCGGCACTGACAACGCTCAATGGCGCAGCCACAAACGGCCTTCAACAGTACCCTCAAGCCTCTTCTTTTCAATCTCAGCAAACACGCACTTCATACCCTTTCACGCATCTTTCATTATCACTCAGCAACTCCAATCCATATATGTATTCACATTCGTATCCCCAACAAATAGCAACAGCATCTGCACAAGGGACCCTCTCGCCTCAGGCCCTACATTCGCCTACTCAGTTAATGACGACCATGGTACCGTCACAGTTCTACGGCAAACCTCAGCCGTCAGGACCACAACCTACTCCTCCGGCAGCACCCCCACCTGCACCTTCTCAGCCACCAGGTTCCACCCCACAGGAACGTAAACAGCAATTCCTCACTTCGATCAGGCCCCTTCTACAGGCGTCCGCGTTTACCGGAGCCCAGGCCGTCAATACCTTGGCATCTCGCATATCAGATTACGGCGCCCCAGAGGTTGATGCTGCTACCCGCCTCGAGATACTAACCAAGATCCGTGACGGTGCAGGTAATCACTACTTTCGTGCCTGGTCCGAGAATCCAATAGCGATGGACATTTCTCGCGAGTGGCTCAGATCCGTGCTCGCAACAAAGGACGATAACACCTTGGTTGAGACGATAATGCCGCTTTTGCATGTGAGTGCCACATATGGTAGGCACAAACTTTCTCATGGGCTTCACAGATCATCGATCGATTACCACTGAACATTGACGCTTTGAAAACGTACAAATTGGGCAAGCTGATAGTAAAACTGTCGAAGGACCCACCTTCTCCGGGTGAGTTGTATGTTTCTCTGCCTAATGCAAGTGGACGTGTGCCCGACATGCATATGGCGTTTCTTTTAATAGTAATAGGCGTGCGGGTCTCGACATGTTTGAACGATGAGATAAAATACATGTATCTAACTTGTTTCTTGTGTTCTATGCAACGCAGCGATCAAGGATATGGCTTCGAACATCGAACGAAGATGGCGTCAGATCGTTGAAGTCGCGAATGACACGAAAAGCGAGGGTGAGTCATGTCAGTTTGAAACGCTGAATATTTATTAATGCTCGATTTTCTGTTGTTTTAGAGCCGAAGGCGAAGAAGCGGAAACTGGAGGCACCTATTAGCAAACCTTCCGCTGTACCCGTCAAAAAGGCTGCGGTGCCTCTGGTCCCCCCAAAGACAGTGACGAAGAAGGTGACGGCGCCTGCGGCGAAGGACGCCAAGTCGGATTCATCATTTTTTTCTGCACCGAAACCCAAACCGAAACTGCCGACGTTCAAGAAGGCGCCTGTGGTAAAGAAGGAGCCTGATGCCAATGTCTCGCAGCCATTATCCATCGACCCTTTCCAGGAGGCTCTCAAGTCGATGGCGAAGAGTCGGAAGGAGTCTCCTGCTCCTACGCCGACACCGCCGATGGCCACGACGAGCAGTCCTCCGCAGCCCGGTCCTAGCAAACTTGGTAAGAAGAAGAAATCGGTGTCATGGGCTCCCGATAGCAATCTTGAGTCAATACGGTTCATAGAGAAGGCTGTCTATGATGACGATCCCGTAGATGTCAGCAGCTCACTTTTCAATCTTATTGTAAAATTAATATGGGGTCTAGGGTATGCATACTGCACACAGCGCACGCGAATTGGAAAAGGGTGAGGGAGCTGCGCTTCATCAGCATGTGTTTGAGGAGACGATAGACTGGTCTGAACCTCAGTGTAAGCGTTAAAGACGTCTTAGCTGCGCGTTCTTCCAGCTGACAATGCATGAACAGTGATTGACATACCGATTGATATCGAGCTACGGCCGCGAGGAGATGCTAGTGAGGAGAAGACAACGCAAGAGCAGCGAGAAGAAACTGCCTTGGGTGCGATGTATATGACTTCGGCACATATCCCCCTTCTCCAGGCGAGCCTGCGAAGCAAATAGCGGATGAAGAAGTCGATAGAGACGTACAGACGATGACGTCGGGACCTGATGTCGAAGGCATCTTCTGGAATAATGCCGAGCCAGCGCCATCAAACCTTGGAGTAGCGGACCTTGTTGCCCAGTTGGCGGGCACGATGGAGACGCCGCACGTGAATGGAGATATTAATGTACCTCCTGTTGACGCGACTACTGCATCTGCATTATCTACTCTGGCGCCGGAACAGCTACAACAGCTTCTACAACAACTGAATCCAACTCTATTTGGGAATGGGAATTTCGGCGGTGGTGGTGACCAGAATTGGGCACAGCAGCCGGTGGGATTTGCCGAATATGGGCAAGACGACGCGTCAGACGGCTGGCGCGGCGGAGGAAGAGGGGCGCGTGGAGCAGGACGGGGCCGCGGCCGTGGTCGGGGTGGACGAACTGACGATGGGTATAGACACAATAAAAGAAAACCATGCAGTTTCTTTCAGGCAGGAAGGCGAGCATTGAATCAACATATGTCTAAAACCGGACGGAGACTGATTGTTCCGTAAACAGATGCAAGTATGGCGATCAATGTGACTTTGCACACGAGTACGTGTCATGACGAACGTGCAGGATGGCTGGGATATACGGGACGGTGTAGTACACTACTTATTGCAATCTTATCTTAATCCAATGTACACTGGAAAGCAAGTTCGCCAGAGCTTAAGGCTAGCTGATATTCCCCTCACGACCGTCATTTGACTCACGGAAGTTGATGAATCATAATGCCGTAATACACAATCAGGATTATCAACCACCTCCGTTACACATTGGTTTTCAAAAATGTTCGCTAGTAAGTACAGGTTACAAGGAAATATAAATAACAACAGCATAAAACAAAATGTCTCCTGGTAGAAGTAAGATATCCATGTAGAGTACTAAGTTACAATCTATGGTGCACAAAAATTAACTGATGCAAATCGGAGAGCAAAATATGAGCCAAAAGATAAACACGACTTGGAGATGCTATCCCCCACCAGTAGTCCTCCCTCGCTTCCGCGTAGTGCGTTTTGGAGGCGGCTGATCTGATCCGGTCGTCGGTGAGATATTGCCAGATGGTTGCTTGCGCTTCAGCGAGGCATTCGATAGCGCAGGCGTGTTCGCCGTCGATGTAGGTGTCGACGAAGACGCTGTTGACGACGACGCATTCTGGTTATGCGGAATCGTCTTGTGCTGCTTCGTCGGCGAGTTATGGGCTGACGGCGGCGCATTTTGGGGAGAGCTGATCGAAGATGTGGGTGCTTGAGGTTGGGGGAGTGGGACCGGATTGGTCACAGAAGGGGGGGCGCTAGAGTACAGTGTTGTCGAGCCCATAGGGCTCGCAGTGGGAAATGAAGCAAAAGGATGGGACATCATGCCAACGCTGGTATTCATTTGGTTCATCCCATTCATCATATGTTGACCTCCGGAGAGCGACGGTAGCATCGGCATCGAACCTCGCAGTCGGTCTGCATACTTGTTCAGAGCATCTTATCGTATCCTTTAAAAGTCTTTATCGATGTTGGCAGAAGAGAAGAACGAACCTATTGGCCCCAGTTTTGTGTCGTTGGAGAAGGTTATCAGGTCGGTCATCTGCGCTACACTTTCGGCCAACTAGACAAACAAGTGTCAATCGAGGCACTTGTGCGATCAGAACCAAGGACAAACCTCCAAACATCGCATCGTGGCTTGCGGTATCCCAAACGCATTGACAGGCTCCCCTGGAATAGACCCTCGATCAATGATAATTCTAGGTTCCTCCCACTTCTTATCCTCATCGTCCTGGTTCGAGATACCATTGGGTCCTGGTGTAGGCACACTGCGCATCCGTGGCGTTTTTGGAGATTCTATCATTCTCTGGCCCATGATAGACTCAATAGAAATAAATTTATCGTGATAGTTAGCATCGAACTGGAAATCATCGAATTTCAACACATGGTTGGTCGCAGGCGGTTGCGGTGATGCCACCACAACATGTGCCGTCAGAGGTCCCCGCAGAGTAACCGTGTAGCCGTTGTTGTATTTGTATGTCCAGACGGCCGTTACGCATTCAACAACAGAGTGACCTTGTGAATACATTCGCTCTCGAGCACCGTCCAAGGTTAGTGTCATGGATTTGACGCCTGATTGGGTCGTCACCAGGAAGAAGCGGGGTAATATAGGAACACCGATTTCTAACGAGTGACAGTCAGTATCTGTGAATCGATAACACGAAAAGGCCTTACCAAATGGCTTTGCTTCAGTTTTTTGGTTATCTTTCCACAAGGTTATTTTCATGACCGCTCTTGGCGTAAAATACTCCTTGATTAGGTCATTCCACCAAGAAAGTTGCAATTTCTATCGTAGAATTAAGTGCCTGGCAATAAGCGAGGCGAGCTGTACGTACCGTTTTGCTCTCATTCGATAAGTTACCACTAAACTGCAACAGTCGCGTGAGTCCCTGACCACTCCCAAGTGCCGTTGTCACACTATATGGAAAACGATGTTCAGGCATGCCATAGACAACAAGGAAAAAGGTCAAACTTACACGTTTACGGGCGGTGGACGAGGAGCAGGCGCTGACGGGTGCTGATCAGTCGATGACACCGTGGACGAAGAGGCCGGAGACCCGTGAGCAAGATTGCCCTGGGGCTGATTCGGCGGTCTTGGCGGCCCAGCAGGTTGATTAGAGTTCAGGACGGGTGGAGGCTGGAGTCCAGACTGTGGCTGGGGGCCGGTATGTTGGGACGGTATGCGTCCGCCACTCGCAAGTGCGTTATTTGTAGGGAGCTGGGACTGAGTGATACGGGGGGTATGTGAAGAGGAAGGTCGCCCGGACTGAGATCGCGGTCGAGAACCGGGTCGGGGATATGTGTTTATATTATCGGAGGGTGACGGAGGATGAGAGGACGGCTGTGACTGCGGTAGCGAGGCGTGGTGGTGATTGTGCGATGGTGGGCGGGGAGGAGGCGGCATACCAAATGAATTATTATAGTTTTCAGTTCCTTGCTGCTGCATCTGTTCAAATTGTTGAGCTGGAGTCAGCTGGAATGCGGTCCGGTTCGGTGGCGTATTGGCAATGTTAGTTGGTAGTGCTCTTGACATCTCCCCCATTTGTGTTGGTGGAGTTGATGAAGGCACGAAGGAAATTGGTTGTTGTTCCCCGATGGTGTCTGTGATGAGAACTGTGGGGTCGAAAAGTCGATGAAGGCCATGGGATTGTCCGTGGGCATCTGGGGCCGATTTATGCCAGACTGCGACGGACCTGGACCCATATTCATAGCAGGGGTATGTGACGATGGGTGTGAAGGAGGGCGGGGCGAAGGAGGTATCTGCGCGGTCTGATGCTGGAGAGGAAGTGGCACTGGACTCTGAAAGTTATTCTGATGCGACGATTGCATCCCACCTTGCATAGACTGCGGCTGACCTGGTTGAGGAATACCATTCATCATTCCCATCGGTGCTGAGCCTGTCCTGACAACGTTCTGGGGAAGCCCTGGATTGCCACTGGCGCTCCTCATCGCCATCGCCATCTCGGGGGACATATGACCAGAGGGTTGGCGCATCTGCGGCTGCTGTGGCTGTCCATGTGCCTGTTGGGGTTGTCGCATCTGAGTAGGCATATTGCCTTGCTGGTTTATTCCCATGGGCAGAGAGCCTATGTGGTTGCCGCCTGGTGGTAGTGGTTGGCCATGAGAGACCCTGCGATTAGCGATAGACTGCTGCTGCTGCTGCATCATAGGACCGTTGCCGAAATTGATGTTCTAAGGAGATGAAGAGCAGATGAAAAGTGAATAGTATATCAAAGCGAGTTGTAAGGAACACTTGCCATATGCGCGCCACCGGCGGGCGGATTCATTGCCTGGACGGGTCGCATGAGCATCTGACGCTGTGCCGGGCCCGCTGATGGATGCTGCTGCTGGCCTGGCATTGGATATCGCTGATGCTGGATAGACGGGTTCTGATTAGGTGGGCCGCCGCCCAACATGCCCATTGGCGGCACGTTCGATGATGGCATACCCAGTTGCTGCTGCTGGGGAGGCTGGGGAGGCGACTGCATGAAAGGGCCGCTGTTGAGACCTAGCATCGGTGGCTGGCCCATGCTTGGTTGGCGCAGCATGTCAGGTCGAACGTTAACGTTGACGTTCATGTTCGTAAAAAGTTGCCCCGGGAAGAAACTGCGACGGTCGGATACCTAGACAGGCGGCTGCAAATAGAGTCTTCGAGCGTGTAGATGCACATAAAAGACAGGGAAAACGACGCAGACTGGATGCAGTCTGCGAGCTGGAGAACTGCAGAGACACCGAGACAGATGTCAAAAAAAAGGGAAATCTGTGGTGATCGGCAGGGCAGAGCGCACGCTGGCGACACCGGAGTTCGACGAACAGAACAACGACGACGACGACAAGAAATGCCTCGGGAGCGACGTCGATAGCGTCGGGGGAAGAAGAGAAGTGCGGGAAACGAGGCTAGTCAGAGGCCAGCGCTCGTTGTTCAACGAATTGTTCCCACGTGGGAGCGTGCTTCGCTTCTTCTTCCTTTTTCGTATCTCTCTACTCCGGACCTCGTCGCCGTCAACGACGCTTTGACAACGACGACCACGACGACCGCCGCAAGACATGGTTCGCAAGCTCAAGTATCATGAGCAGAAGCTCCTCAAAAAAGTCGATTTTCTCAATGTATGCGCCTTTTTCCGTCGTTTTTTCACTGTCTAATGTTCGTCCCAGTGGAAACAAGACGCCAATCTCCGTGAAATAAAGGTCATGCGCCGCTACCATGTCCAGGACCGGGAGGACTACCACAAGCAGGTCTTCATCTCATGTTATTGTTGCCGTCACTAACATTTCGGTCACAGGTACAATAAACTTTGCGGTTCTCTGAGGTCCTTTGCCCACCGCATCTCGGTTTTGCCTGCACAGGACCCATTCCGGCCTCGCATGGAGAGCCAGCTCCTGGCGAAACTGTACGATATGGGGGTCCTCAACTCCACGGCAAAACTAAGCGACGTTGACAAAATTACCGTCGCTGCTTTTTGTCGCCGGCGCCTAGCCGTGTTCATGTGCATGACCAAGATGACTGAGACTGTTAGCGCAGTGAGTGCACTTCCATTTATACCGGAGTCTCGCACTTAACGGTACAGGCTGCAAAATTTATTGAGCAGGGGCATGTTCGAGTCGGACCGGACACCATCACAGATCCTGCGTTCTTGGTGACAAGGTGTGTACCGTGTTCTCTTATCTGGCCGCTGCTGACGGTCTCGTAGACGAATGGAGGACTTTGTCACCTGGGTCGATACGTCTAAACTCAAACGGACAATCATGTCCTACAATGACGAGCTGGATGACTACGACCTTCTATGACCGGCAGAAATATCTTATTATATTCCATCATTTGCCTTTCGACAGATGGTTTTCACCGACGCAATTACGTGTTAATGATACCACTCCTGCAATATACCTCCGGTCACCATCTGGACCAACATAGCACCACATGAATCTCGCATCATTAGACGCAATCTAAAGATGGGGCTACGTTACTCGTGCTTCGGTTTGCGTCAAACTTTCGGAAATAGACTGTGGAGACGCGAGCAATGAGGAACATTCGAGGGAGAAGTTGTAGAGGATTTTATTGTAGCATATATGTTGTTCTGTTCGCCATTGAATACGAAATACGTGCTAACAATTTTATCCTGTTGAAAATATCAAGTACCTGCAGGACAGTGCCAAACAAATGATCTAATCTCTTCCTTGTCCTTCCGTGGCCGCCAATTTTATGTATGCCACCGTACGGCGCAATGCCCAGGCCCTTGCCACTACCATTGCTGCTGGTAGCCAGACCTTGTCGCGACCGTTGATACAAAAACCGGCCCTTTACGGCCAACCACTTCACCCATCACATCCTCACCTAGGTCGGTACTCGGCTCGGCCCAAAGCTTTGTCCAACTCATACGTTCTCTCTGTAGTTCAGCCGAATGAGTTGACAGCTGGGATTCCACATGAAGAATACGAGAGGCGGCGGCGAGCACTCATGGAAAGCCTACCGGACAATAGCCTGGTTGTCGCGGCAGCGGCACCGGTGACATTCATGAGCGGAGGTACGTGGTATCTAGTCCATACTTTGGTTGATAGCTAGGCTGACATGACCGACTAGAAATATTGTGAGTTCCTTCACGTTTCTTGCCCTGTCACCGATTGAACAACATCGAGTCACAAGTACCGACAAAATTCGGATTTCTGGTATCTTACTGGCTTTGAGGAGCCTGATTCTGCCGTTATTCTCGGTGAGTGCTGTGATGGCGTGGGCTTGTACATTCCGACATGGAAATTCAACACTTTTCGGCATTTTGAACTTGGATCCCAATAATGAGACATGCCCACCAACGTCGGAATCAGCAAACAAGACTGTTTCTTCGTTGCAAAACAGCGGGGGAACAAATCCTCAACCTAGATTTAGGAATTCATTTTTACCAAATTCAAAAGTCTACGAGCAGTTGCGGGGAATTATGTGTGGAATAACAAGCCCGCGCCGCGAATCTCTGCCCCCTTCCTCTGTACTGATGCCTTCACAGAGAAGAATTCGACTTCGCGTGGATATTCCATGACTTTGTTCGTTAACGAGAAGGATCCATCTGAAGAGAAATGGTCCGGCACCAGAACAGGAGTTCGCGTTGCCGGAGAAGCCTTTCGTGCAGACGATGCCCAGCCCATAGCATCCTTTCCTAAGCACCTAGGCTCAATAGCCTCCTCCTATTCACACATATTTTCTGACCCCCAGTCTCACGAAGACGATCCTGCGCACAAAAAGCTCCTCAAATATCTATCAAATCCTCTCAGGAAACGTGCTCGTGAGATAGACACGACCATGTCCACCATCTCTGGATCACGACGACGGCCGCTGAAGTCCAAAGTTGCGCCACTGAGAGCTATCAAAAGCGAAGCCGAAAGACGCGTCATGCGAGCCGCGGCGGACATCAGCGGACGTGCCCATGCCAAGGTAAAGACCTGTATATCTTTCTTTGGTGTGTTGTTTCGTTGAGATAGGCGCTCAGACCATGCGGTTCACGCATCCCGGGATGTCAGAAGCAGCGTTGTGTGCTCATTTTGAGTATCTGTGTTGCCTAGATGGGGCTCAGCGTCTAGCTTATGTCCCGGTCGTTGCTTCCGGGTATGTTCCTTTTCACGGGGTGTTCACAGTACCGACGCTGAAACTTTTTGTAGCCCGAATGCTCTAATCATACATTATACGTCAAATAATATGCCAGTCCAAAACGACGAGTTACTTCTCATCGATGCGGGATGCGAATACAAGTTGGTGTGCCTACCCGATTATGATTGGTGATGCTTATTTTCTTCTTCCAGTGGCTACGCGTCCGATATCAGTAAAGTACCCGCAGTTTCATTAGATACCTGTCGTGCTAAACTACTCTCCTTTCAGCACGCACGTATCCCGCCAATGGAACTTTCACGAAACCACAGCGTGATCTATACGCAGCCGTCCTTTCTGCACAGAAAGCCCTCGTTGCGTTGTGCCATGAAAGTGCCGGAGAGACCTTATCCAGTCTTCACGCAACATCATGCCGACTTCTCCGGGCTGAACTTGCCCAGATCGGTTTCAACGTCAGTACATCTGATCTGGCGAGGGAGTTGTACCCGCACTCCTTGAGCCATCCGATTGGTATAGGTCCGTACATACTGTTTCTCTCACTTGATTGTCCCTGTTCAACTTTTTTTTACATTCTAGATCTGCACGAGTCTCATACCATCAGCCGGGCGGCGCAGTAAGTGAATGCATCTATTTATTCTCTTCGCATATTTCTAACCGCTAGATAATAGTCTCCAAGAGGGTATGGTTATCACGATTGAACCCGGTACGGGATAATAGGCGTCTCCAGATTCTGTCGTCCTGATGATATTTCTCCCGACAGGCATCTACGTTCCTCCGCTCCCTCAGTATCCGAAGGCCTTCCATAATATAGGCATCAGAATTGAGGTTCGTTCGTGCCCCCTTATTGTTTGTCCCTGTATTTTATTGTCTCTAGGATGAGATCTTGGTGGGCAAAACGGATTCCATCGTGCTCACCGTATCTGCCCCCAAGGAAGTGGGTGGAATCCTATCCTTAGGTGCCTCCTCTGAACTGACGGCTATGATGATAGATTGTCGACGTTGAGGGTGCTTGTCAGGGTCTGTTAGGACTAGAGCCTTACTAGAAGTATAAAGGCAGATTTCCGCCACATTCAAGTGCATAGAAGACGAATTTCCGTCGTCCTTTCTGACGCTTCGATTTCGCACTGCCAGTATCTCCGCTCTTTCCGCTGTTTGCGCACGGGCGCCTGAGGCGACGGCCTTGAGGGTAGAGAATCTATCTTTGTACTCCTTTTGTTTAATTTCCTGCACTTATTTGAAGAACATTACTCTACTCCAACCATGATCACCAGGCAGTATGAAGGCAGTCAGGAAATAATGAACGACAATGAACGGCCGAGTTGTTGTGACAATTTTGCAACTGCATTCCAGAACTGATCCGTCGGAGCCAGAGTCAATATCGAACGAGGACCTTGATTCTTGGGCGGCGAAGATACATAAAATACATAGCGCCGCGGCTGCGTGCGATCCGGTGTTCACAGTGCCCCAGCCTTGGCCTGCGCTAACCGCTCATCCCACCACCTGCCATCAGAGTCTGTTCGTGTTTGCACCCTAGCGGAACCGTCTCCCCTATTAAGCCATACCCATCTACAGGTACGAAGGTCAGCGCTTAGAATGAGTGGAAGGTCGGCGGCGCTCACTTGTATCGTAAAGTGGTCGTGACGACAGGGCCAAACCTCGCACTAAGATTATGGCTACCCTCCCAAAGCCAGATGTCGTCCCTATCGCCTTGACAGTTACTAAAAAAAGCAATGTCAGACCGTGACAGAAGATTCGATGAGGGCACCCTACAAGTGCAAGACGCCAGGGCTCATCAACGTGTGTTCTTCTCCACTCCCGTCCAGCACGATTTGTCGTCCAATATGCTCCTCCTCCGTCATATCCTCCTCAAGATCCTCACCAAAATGGCCCAAAGATAGGCCCAACTGCTGCCGACAGGTGCTGACATCCCATCGCAGCGACAGGTGCCTGAACATTGTCGGTCTGTAATACCAGATGACGTGAAATATACCCTGATCGGCGAAGAATGGATTGTAGGGATCAAAAGACACCGTTTTATCGGCCATGGGACTCGGTATCCCATCACTTATTCCTCGAGCGAACGGCATAGCGGCTAAAGAGGATTGCTCTGTTTCTGGGAGGAGGCTTGAAGGCATGAGCATGGCGGATGGATTACGCATGAGGGCAAGGTTCATGAGCATGATACAGCTGCAGATCTGTCCCGGGTGAGAGGTGGGTCCTAAGGTGGGGAATGACATGAGTGTGTGGGCTCCGAAATGTTTAAAGTCATTCCACTGGAAAAGGGTGTGAATTTGGGTAGTAATAGAGGACTGGGCATACGTACGAGCTCTAGAGGATCGACGAGGAATATCATATCGGTATCAATGTATATCGTCTTATCAACGTCTACGAGCAATTCATGCATGAAGACCTTGCCGAGGACGCTCCAGTTCTCTCCTACGCCAGCACGGTGGCTTCGTTCGCGTACGCGTTCAGTGGTTAGAGGGTAATATGTTACCTGAGAATCACGTCACTACATTAGGGCATACAAAGAAGAATTCAAGTTACTGACCTGGATATCATAAGCCGGTCGTGTGAATAAGGCAAACTTCTTTTCCAGGTACGGGATATTATCCTGGGTACATATGAGGTGAAAGTGCAATGGCCGACTCGTGTGCATGATCGCAGACTTTATCGCGACGCTTCCTTCATGTGCGACACTTTCTCCCATAAGAACGAGGGTGATCACTATGGGCTCAGGCGGAGGTGGAGGAGCTACTAGTGTCAGAGGCCCCGCTGGCGATGGACAGACCAAGCAATTTGCGTCAAAGGAGAGACGAGACCATTTTGCGAAAGAAAGAATAAGAACGAAAGCAATGGCGCAGAATGTATATATCCTGTATAGCCTGGACATGGGGAAGAGAGAGAAATAAAAAGGCCAAGATGACACTCCTAAGTGCCGTGCCTCCCATGTCCAAACGTAGTAGTACCGATCGATCACTCCCATGTTTGGTTGTTTGGTTCCTTCCCGAAAGCAGTTCGAGACCTTGCACGGTCACGGTCATGGTCAAAGGTAGTTATTCGGTTACGAACTTTATACCATTCACGACTCATATATATAAATTACAGGAAATGGTTTTAAACTCATCTTGCCTTCAATGGCAAATCTAGAGACCTAAATTAATGGGAGTACAGCCTAATACAACGATGCCACTCTGTGGGTCAAATTAGTTCTCAGGCTTCTTCGGAATTCGTATTGATACCCACATAGTTTGTACCCGTACAGCAGGCGAGTTGATTATTGCACTGAAAGGTCCCGGGACCGATAACCGTTACGGGGTCGCAAGTGACGCCGCTTTGAAGCACCAGTCAGTTTTCATCAGTGCATCAAAGGATAAACATACACGTCGCCGGTCAGACCAGCAATAGGAATTCCTAGCAAAGCCAGGAGGGTCTGAGCCGGCTCCTGCTGAGGCTAAAAGTTTTTCGTGGTTATTGTCTATTCTTGCAAGATTGGATGAACAACGCACAGACTGGACGTATCTACAGCACTGGAGCGAACCAACACTACAGCTGTCTCTGGCACCTATGGCCGAGCTCACTGCTGCTGGAAGGGTGCTCACTGCTGCAAGAGCGCAGAACAGGACGGATGAACGAGGAAGCATTACTTGGATCCTCTTACTTGCTTGATGGGCTTGATCCTGAATAGAATTGTTATGTTTTCTTCTCATTTATATTTCTCAACCTCCAAGTGACCTCAGCCCCAAGTCCGAGCAAAGATCTCTTCAAGCTCTCATCCTAACAGGCACTCCAATCATCAACTTTGACTGATAGACGTTTGAAGGACAGCACGATCACGAAATTTAGGTAGCCCCACTTTTCAGTAATTTTCAGGCACCCGAGTCTTTGTGGCGCCCTCTGTTCAGCCCGATATCTAGTCCTGCCCAAGGTGGTACGCTTTTCGTTGGTATCTATACGCTGGAATCTAGTGCCGATGCCTTTGTTAGCCCTTGAAATATTCTATAGGTATATTTGACTTTCTCTTCTTCCTCAAGAGGATTTAAACAATCATTTGCGACGCCATACGTACGCTTCAAGTCACAGGACGAACTGATGTCTCATTAATGCTTTAAAAAAGCAACGAAAAGGTGACTTTCCATCTCATGACTTACTTCATGTAGTCTCCTCAGACGTTTTCCCTTATAGACAACCACCTCAAGCTCTCCGTGACAAGACGCCACTGTCTAGATGTTTATCACATGATGGTGGAGTGCAGAAATCCTTGGCCGACAACACTGCTTTAGAACATACCCAGGATAACTGTACTGTGTTATATGGCAAGTTTTCTATTCAGGCAATTATGTGATTACAAGAAATCAATGAATTCTCATTTACAGCTCCGGGAAAAAATATCTTACCAACCATTTGAATATCGTCTGGCGATGGAAAAGGCCTGGCACCAAGAATCCTTATACTTAGAGCGCGAAATCTTCACCGTTTTCTAATCTCCGATTGTATCCCAAACACAGACCAAACCATTGCCAGATCCGATGTATCCGTAAAAGGATGGACGTCGAGGACACCTTATCAATTCAGCCTTTGAGTAAAAACAGCTTGAAGCTTTGTGCTGCATGCTGCATGCTGCAATAGCAACACCAAGGGTCAACACCCGACTTCACATCAAAATTTAGTTCCAGACTTATATTTTCAATAACCGCATGGCCCATACAGGAAATACAAAGGTAATGTATTCGAACGAAATGATACATTCGAGTTGTTTCACGCTTACAGTCTCATAGGTTCATTGAGGAACCAAGGTGACGGGAGTACACCCTAAGACAACGACGCCATTCTGTCTACAGCTTCAGCACAAAGGGATCGCTAGACGTGTATGGCGTTACTCACGCGGTAGACCTTACCCGTGCAGCAGGTGAGTTGGTCAGCACACGCAGAGCTCTCAGTGTCGCTGAGGGTCGCCACAGGAGTGCAGTTGATGCCGCTTTGGGGTACGAGTCATTATCCTCAAAGTGATTTCAGGACTGTGACACACATACATGTCGGTAGTTGTATTCATAACAGGAATTGCATACGCTTCGAGGTAGGTTTTGGCTGGCTTATCTAGAGGCTGAACGGTCGTCGTTGTCAAATAATAAGTGGATTGCAAGTGAACAACTGACCCCCACGTATTTGCAACACTCAAGCGTACCAGTGGTACAAGTGTCTCCGACACCCACGGCCGAGCTCAGTGTCGGAAGTATGCTGGTGGCAGCCGCAAGGGCGTATAAGAAGGTGGAGGCGCGGGGAAACATTTTGTTTCTTGTCTGAGGCTTGCCCGGTG
This sequence comes from Armillaria gallica, assembly GCA_037576215.1. Taxonomy (NCBI): domain Eukaryota; kingdom Fungi; phylum Basidiomycota; class Agaricomycetes; order Agaricales; family Physalacriaceae; genus Armillaria; species Armillaria gallica. Next base: position 3,765,092 of record JBANDB010000008.1, read on the forward strand.
AGTCCTCACCGCATTTTAAATTTATAGTTCCCCGACTCCGAGGCTATTCTGAGTCCCAGTGTTGAACGACAGAACGGTGATGAAATAACACAATGCCTAGTCCGCCTCCGGTGGCGGCTCAGGGCGGCTTTAAGGGTCGAAATGGAAGCTATGATTCTGGCTTCCAACTGGAGTGGGTGCAAGTGGGTACGTTGTTCCCCGTTAGACATCGTCGAGATGTTTCACGACGACAGAAATGGTCGCTAGTCATAACGAGAAGTACCTTGAAGCGATGGTTTCAACGATGTTAGTTAGGAAGAAATATTCGATGACATGCGATGCAAGGTACGTCGGATTTCCGTCCCCTCAGCCACCAGGCCCGCTAAATTTTCCCCACGGCCTGTTGAAAAGGCACAAGTATATGTAACTTGACTCAGTTTCTGCGATGCCTATCATATTAAGCTCAGTAGTGGGTCTCACGACTTACTTGATTCTTGAATTGTTTCCTAGACTCAGGTAGGCGGTTTACGTGACGCTCAAGGTATATACACCGCAGTTCGTCGGTCCGCGCGCGCTGATGGATTCGAGAGATGATACATCTACCCTCGCTGCCCGAAAACGTGTCATTGCACGATGGCAAGGTCAGCGGAGGTCAACCATTATGACCAAAGATTGACACACATTCGTTCCTTCACGAATAACCGATACAGACAACACAAGGTAGATATCTGATTGGATGGACGAAGGCAGTTCAGAGACCCAGGTTGACGGGATTACAGCCCAATGCAATAGGACCGCTCTATGGGAAAATATCATCGCACGGACACAATGTGCACCTTGTGTTAGCATTACTTACGAAGTTGTTGTTTTCACAGCGTACGATCTGGTCAGTACATTGAGAGTTCCCGATACTGATGATCGTTATAGGGGTGCAGTTGACGCCGCTTTAGAACGCAAGTTAGTAACTACAGCTATGGCCAATTTATGGTGCGTACACTTTACCAGTCAGACTTGCCACAGAGGTTCCAAGCAGGCTGAGAATAGTTTGGGTCGGATCCTCCCAGGGTTATGAGAAATGACAGTCACTGCCTGCAGTTTCGAATGGTTGGAGCACATCTTGGACGGATTTACTGCATAAAAGACTGCCGATAGTGATTTGGTCGCCGAAATTGTGATAGGAAGCGTGCGAGTAGCCACGAGAGCGCTGAAGAAGATAGCGAAGGGAGCGAGCATCCGAGTATAAGCGTTGAGTGAGAGTCACTGAGGTGGTCCGGGTTCTTAAGTGAAATCTGTGAGAGCTTTATTTATCATTCCCCTTCCTTCCTCAAGTCTGAGTTACGGTTGGTCAACGATGAATGTTTGAATGACGATAACGAGAAATGAAAGCACCCAGCACGGTTTCTCAGGAATTTCAGGGAAGTGACGATACCCGACAGTGTCATTTTCCATATTGTAATGACCATCTCCGGAATCTTAAGCATTTCTCCTACATTGTGTAAGAATACTTTACAGGCAGAGATCTGCAATCGAAGGAGTTAGAAGCGTCGACCAGCTTAATCAGTATCCATCATTTGACCTCAAAGAAGGCGAAAGGTGTTTCTAGAGCCATAGGTCAGAATGCCGGCACGTTGAAGAGACTCTGTGCGCGCAAGCTAGAAATGCAACAGCGTCGAAGACACTGATCACACCCACACCCAACACTACACACACAAACCCTCAAGTTCGTGGGGGATTCTGATGCGATAGAAGCAGATAGAAACAAGGCAAGGCAACTCTCAGAATATAGGATACAAACATATAGCAATAGCGCGCGTCTAGTATCTGGATTTCTCTAAGTCCAAAGGCTTTTAATAACAAGAGGAGCGACAGTTTGTCGCTGGGCCTCAAGGCAAAGGTGTAGTACAGTACACACAACGTCGAGAGACATCCACAAAACCCTCACTAAGTCTAGAGCGACACACGAAATGACCTCAAACGACTTAAAACACCCAACACACGACTCAAAGCTTCGCGCTCCAAGCAGAAACACTTCACAAAACCTTCCACTAAAGCCACAGGGTTCAAACCTACGCGCTCAAGCTTCCAAACCGATCGTAGATCCACAGGATTCTAACCTATGCGATCCAGAGACACAGAAACCCTTATAAAACACCGTCCGCAAGCCACAGGGTTTGAACCTATGCCACTTGGGAAATATATACCCTCAAGCGAGCACTAATCAAGCCAAAGGGTTTGAACCTCTGCCACCTGTAGTGCCTTGCGTCACAAGAAACCCTCAAAGCACAAGAGCGCATCCTCAATGACACTATACTCTTCTTCTCAGGTTAGAGCGCAAGTCACCCAACCAATCAACAGTCACACAAGTGCCACGTTAGCTTTCTATGCCTCGCGCGCAACTCAATTCACTTGGTATGATATCAATGCTAGGTTTATTCTCTCGCTCGAAGTTACAAACTGATCCAGAAGCTACGGCGTCAAGCTGAAGGCTTGCGCGCGACTACAATGGGGGTCCGAAACTTGTACACTACTATTATACTGCGCTATTTATCTATTTTACGTTCTACAAATTCGTACCACCAAATATAGTATCATTTAAGTTGCCGAGCTCCCTCGCCTGCATCCCGCGCATGTCGCCATTAGCATGCCATCGCTTGGCGCTGACTCAGGAGCCTGGCTCGGGGCCAGATCCTGTCTCTGAGCGTTGCGACGTCGGTTAACAATGCTAACACACGTGTACTGACGCCGGTTGCTATCTCCTCGGAGTTGCAGCCTAGCGCGCGACTCTATTTCGCTTTAATATATTCTCTTAAGGAATTCTTGTAGTAGTGAAGGCAACAAGTCTCTTGTCTAGACCTCGCGCGCTTCGGCCGAGGTCAGAAACTTCGGATTTACTCGAGTTCTGACATCATACAGCCTAGAGCTCTAGGTTCCGGGCCTGCCGTGCCTTGCGCGTCATAGATCAATGTTGCGCGAAGTTGTAATTATCTCATAAGCGTGTTCTGTGCTATTCTTAGCGCGCGTGTGCTGTGCCCTGTCAGAGCACTTAGTGTCAAATGTTGGGACTTCACACCTAGTACAGCCTTTCTAGTACTATCCTCAGGTTAAGTCATGCGCTCCACCCAGCTTTACTCCGGTAATTTCCTTACTGGCATTATAAACACTGCGCTCTGTTGTTTTTCTCATTGCCTTAGTATCTGAGCACCTTTGCCTGTACTTATTATTGTGAATCGCAAAATTACATGCGTGAACACTCATAGAGCGTGTCATATCCCCCTCACTAAGATCTGGACCTTCCATGGTCCTTCTAGTGTATTCTTGTGGGTTCATGTGGGTCCAGGTTACCACGGCAACACTCTATTTTTATAAAAGAAGTGCGTGAGTCATTTCACGGTGCTTCCGCTCTCACGCTTGTGGGAACTTCTTCAGCAACGAGCTTGTTTACGTCAAGCTGTTTCTTGGGACTTTAAAATTTTTAAGTCGCCGTCTTTCCCTTCCTTTCCTCCACCACTACTCTCATCCCCTCCATTGTTATCCCGCTCGAGGACCTGGTATCAAATCTATCCGGCGCTCGTACCTATGCCGCCGCCTACTTCCTTCCGGAAATTGCTTCGTCGGCGCCGCCTCAGGATCTGGTGCGTGCAATAGATTATGCCCACTCCTACCTCGTGTGTTCCTCTCCGCTGTGATTTCCCTGTTGTCCATCTAACTGTCTATCTTTAGTCCGCCTACATCGAGGGCCTCCAGGCTCATGACCTCCGGGACTCGGAGTATTCTATCGCGCTCCGTCTTGAACTTTGCAAGCTCACCGCCAAAGTTCCACCGGCTCGTCAGCAAGCCCACTGGCATGTTTGGGCCGTTTCTCAGGAAGAACGCGCTCGCTGCTCCGTGCGTTGCTTTTCTCCAGATGCTCTCTGCCTTCTGACTATTCTTTATAGTTTACTTATGATGTGGCGCTCCTACTGCCTGGGGAGAAGGGATACGTAGAACACAGCCCTCGCTGCATTCCTCATTGCCTGTTGTGGCCTTCTCGTGAGCTCCCAAAGCCTGCCGCTCCAGTCCACGTGAGTAATACCCCCTCCCCTTCGAAGCAGAGCGAGGTAGCTGCTCCTTCTCCTTCGGGTTCCGTGTGAGTCCTGTTCCCGTCTTGTTCTCTGCCTGTTGTTTATTCTTCTACTCACCTAGCCAACGTCCTCGTCCTTCTATGATCAAAACACCTCAGAGTGGCGGCGTTAACAGTAAGTCTCATCCTTTGGTATTCCTTATCTCTCCATGACTTGTATCCTTTCTAGGTTTTGCTGAATATATGGCTGCATATTCCGCGCGTGAGGCCCGCTCGAAAGCGAAGCCTACTTCCGGGGCTAGCAATTCGTCCCCGCGCGAACCTCGTAAGACCGTTTCCGTAAGTCTCCTCTTCCTTTCTGTCGTCTCTTCTGTGTTAGAACTGACCTTCTTTCAGGTCTCTATCCCAAAGAAGGCGCCCGCTCCCTCCTCTTCAAAGCAGAAATCTGTCCGGTCTCGTAAGAGTTACTTTTTTCTGTTTCCTTGCCCTGTTTAATTCTTTCTCTCTCTCCCATAGCTTCTCCCGAGCGCTATGACGATTATCTTTTCGACGACGAGGCGCCTACGGCCCCACGGAAGCGCGCACTGTTCAGTCCTCCATTTGACCATTCCGACAGCGACATTGACCAGCCTCCGCCACCCAAAAAGTTGAAGCCAGCCCTGTCTGCGTCTTCCCTTCCTCGTGCGTATCATGCTTTGACCGGCGAGCCTTTACATGGGCTCTTATACACCCCTTTAGCTGCGCCAGTTGCTCCTGCCCCGCCACTTCCCTCGTCACCAGCCAAGGTCAAACCACCGGTCGTCACACCGCTCTCACCTATTGTCGATGCCCCAGTTACCTCTACTCGCTCTAAGAGTCGTGCTCCGGCCAAGGAGAAGAAGGCTAATGTGCGTGCCAACACCACGCGTCAGACTGCCGCTCGTCGTGCCGCCGATAAAGCTGCTGCCAGCAAGAAACTCGGTGATCAGGCCGCGCCTTCGGGTCGAGCTCGCAAAGGTGTCAAACCTGCTGCTGCTACCGCTACCAAGCCTGCTACTCCCCCTGCTACCGAGGCTCAGCCTGTCGCGCCTGGTTCTGGGCGTGTCAAGACGCCTCCTCATCAAGACCCCGTGGATCATACCGTGTATGCTCGCGCGTTTGATCCGCAGATCAACTTGCGCTTTCATGAGCCTACCTCTCGCCATGCTTTGGAGCGTCTTCAATGGTCGGCTTTGCCTCCCGCTCCAGCAAGCCTTCTCGAGTAAGTCTCTATCTTCCGTCTTTCTGATCTATCCAATGGCCGCATTTTCAGGCCCACCACTCAAGGCAATCGTACTGCCGTCTTCGGTGTTCATTCCGACGTCGACGCGCACCTCTTGCGCATCCCTCATGTATGTATTCTCTTCTTGATTTCTCAGTCTCTTGCTTACCTGTTCCTCTTGCAGCTCTTTTGGCCCTGCTTTAATTGCAGTATCGGGGGCCATCCAGAACTTTGCGAGTACGAGGAGGGTGCCGAGCCAGGCAAGGAGGCTTGTCTTCGTTGCCAGGCTAACCGTCGTGGTCGATGCTCTGCTCGCATGGATGCCCACGATTTCCATCGTGCGGCTACTCTTCTCGATCCCCTGGTGCAGAGCGGTGACCCTGGTAAGTCTTCCGTTTGTTTTTCTTTTCTTTCGTGGGTTCTCAACTATCCTTTCTTGCAGCTATCTATGATGGGCTCCGTCGCGCCGAGCGTATTGAAAAGGACATCGATGCGCTCTACAACGTTATCGTCGATCGTATGCTCGAGCGCAACGAGGTTCTTCATGGTCTCGTCGATGGTCTTGACGCTATTGCCGCGCACGAGGGAGGTACCGCTATCATTGATCAGTATGCCGAGGCTAGCGAGCTCGTTCGGTCTTTGATTGTCGAGGTTGGCAAGTTCTCTGGTGGATCTGAGGCTGAGTAAATATACGGAGATTCTATTACTGATCTGGACACTTTCTATAGCTACCTGGACTATCTTCTCTTTCTTGTGCCAGTTTTCGTGTAGATTTCTTTTGTTTTTATTTATCTCAGCACCCAGGGACTTTCGATGCAGCCAGCGGTAGCTAGACGTACATATTTAACTCACGCGCGTCTCTCTCGGCCTGTAGGGCCTCAAAAATTTAAAATACCATTGTTTTTGTCTGCGCTCTACCTCTTGTGATATCTGTAAGGCTTCCTTTCTAAGTTCAGCTACGCGCCGGCTATGTCATAATTTCCTTTGATAGCCCTGATCTGCAGTGTCTCTTTTGTCACGTGACTTCTATCATCTCATTTTTGGTTTCTCCCGTATCTCTTCCTTTGTGTGAGGTCTTTTTACTGTGCTCTAGGCTTTATTTCTTTCGCCTCCGCGGAGCTCAACACCTGAACTCTGGCGCGCGACATGAAATGTGTCTTTCTTGTCGGTCTGCCGCCACACCGTGACGTATGCTACGGGTTTTGATCCCGCTCCGAATTTGATTTTCCTCTTCTTTCCGTAGCTACTCGTCCCGCGCTCTGTCTTTCTGTTCTGCAGAAATTGCAAAATTTATGGTACCTTTACAGGTAATATATTCATAGTAATACCTTAGGTATACTACTATATCCCCCACACTAAAAGAATCTGACTGTCCTCAGTCATAAAATCAAATATTCTTTATTTCATAAAGTCAAAAATTTCTAACTCAGATGTTGTCGCGCAGAATACTAGCTATTCCCGCGGACTTTCTGCAAGTCTACTTTTTGACTTTTATGATATTTTTCTATGAGGCTGCTAATAGTTTTGCCGTTGTATTGCTGATGCTCGCGTATATAAGACGTCAGGTTTTGGCAGTAGAGTCCACTCAAACCAACCAACCTTCACCCATCTCTACTTGTGCTTACATCTCACGCTCTATTGCTCTATTCCTCAAAATGATTCCTACTTTCATCGTTGTGAAGGCTGTTATCATGTCTCTCTGCAAGGATCCGGCTACTACTGCGAATGATCATCTTGATCAACTCCAGGAGTATACTGTACGTCTTCGCGGGCTTGGTTATTCTTATGATTGACTTCTCGCGTTTTTAGTCCCATCTCGAGCATTACAAGGTCGAGTTGGCTAAGGACAAGGATCTCAAGGAGTCTGTCTTTCACGCTCGTACCGCTGTCGAGAAGGAGTATCATACTAACGCGTCGAAGCAACCTATCCATAAGGTGCTTAAGACGATTACCGGTTGGGTTCAGAGCGAGCGCAGCCAGGTCAATGATGGCGGTGCTAGTGCTCCCTCTGCTCCTACTGGGCCGCGCCGTGAATCTAAGTCTGTAAGTTCTTATCCTTATATCTTTTTCTCATTGTCTTGCTTACGCGCGCTATATTAGACTGGTGCTACTACTCGAGGCAAGGGAAAGGGTCGCTCTACTCGTCGTTCACGTGCTACTATCAAAAGCGAGTCTGACGAGGAGTATGAGGACCAAGACAAGGTAGCTGCCAATTCTGATTCCGAGGCTGAGTCCATTAAAGTATGCACAGTCTCCGCGCTCTCTGCTTGATGTTCTGACCGCCAATCTCTTCAAGATGGTCATCGATGACAAGAGTGCCAAGGCCTCCAAGTCTCTCAAGTTCACCAAGACGAAGGGTAACGATGCTGCGGTCGGTGAAAAGCGTAAGGAACCTTCCAAGGTAGGATATCATTTTGTTACTCTGATATCCCCCTCACTAAATGGTTCTTGCTTTAGGAGGAGCCTTCTGGCTGTACCCATTGTGGTGTCAACAGTCATCCTTTCGCAGACTGCCCTGAGAAAGCCTATGTAAGTCTTTTCTCGATTACGCGCTATGTTATTTCTCTAACTCATTAAGTGGCTTAGCCAACTTCCAACAAGTCTCTCAGCAAGGACGGTGCTCGAGCTAGCAAGCACGTTAAACAGTCGTTCCCGCTTCCTTCAGCCCAGGAGTATTTCCATCGTGGTGCTAAGGGAGTCGGAGAGCGGCGCGCAGCCTCAGCTCTTGGACTTACTAGTACCTGTGAGTCGCCGTTCTTTTCTTTGCGCGTTACTTCTCTTTACTGATTTCTTTTCGCACTCTAGATGCCGGGGAAGGGGGAACTCTTCCAAGCATCGATTCTCTTCGCGAGAGTCATAAGGGATCGTCCGTGGGCCCTTTCACGGTGGAGAGACCTGAGCATTTGGCCAAGCTCGAGAGTGCCCTTATGGGCGATGTCATTGTGCTCCAGCACACTCTGTACGCTGCGGAGAAGCAGCGCGAGTTTCTACTCGACGAGCTTGAGCGCGTACAGTCTGCCCTTCGTTCAACGGCTTCAGAGCCAGCCGACTCTCGAGATACCGCTCCTTTGGAGGCCAAAGCTTCTTCCGCTCCTTCCACCTCGTCTAGCATGGAGCCTCCCTCTGCCTAATCCCAGGCCAGTGGTGCTCGATATCTACGGTATTCATCGGTCTTCTGGTCTTCTTTTAGCAGTATATCACGAATTTCTTCTTTCTTTTTCCTTTCCTGACTTTGAAGTGGAGCTCTTGTTACCTATCTGCGAAGTTACCCTCCCGCTCTTTTCTGATTTGAGCCTGCAGGTCATTCGAGGTTTTAGTAGCCTGTATCCCTAGTCAGTTTCTCTTCTATTGCAATTACAGTAGCTAGCGCTGTATGTCCTGTCGTTACAATAATGCCATGCCCGCGGAAGGTGTTTCCATGCTGTTCTCTAGTCCTCATCTAAGTTCACAGCATCTGAGACCTTCGGGTTTGTTAGCTCTTCAAATTCTTCTGTGAAGTTTGCCGGCCATCTATCCTTAGGTTCTGGTGATTCAATGATTCTGCGCAGCTCTTTAGAGTCCTTGCGCATCCAATACAAGACCTTATCATCTATCTCTATAGAGCGGCGCGCCAGGTACGGAATCACGCGGAAGGCTGCAATCTTGGATCCTATTAACGCGCCATCCAGCTCAGCCAGGATATAATTTCCTGCGCTCGAGCGGTCCACGACAACTAAGGGTCCCAAATATCGTGGCTTCATCTTCGTGTTCAACGCGCTCTCGATCTGACTGTTGCGCATTAACACCAAGTCTCCCCTCTTGAAGTTATACGACTTGATTTTATTCACGTGCATGGTCGCGTACTTCAGTGTCTCTTGCTTTTTCTTCTCATCCATCATATCCCTCATTTCTGCTACTTTATCTGCATGCTTCTCGAGTGCTATCGTGCGTAAACCTCGAAGCTTCCAGTCTTCTAGGATCCTCCCAGGGTACTCTACTAGCCAGGTCGCTTCTAGCACATCCAGAGGCAAGATGGGATGCGCTCCTGTTACTGCAAAGAATGGTGAACACCCCATCCTTTTTCTAACAGTAATACGGTCCGCCCACATTATCAATATGAAGTAGTAGTGCCATTTCCTCTCATTACCACTGCAAGCCTTGAATAAGCTCTGTCTCACGTCCCAGTGTGGGCGCTCTATTCTTCCATTGGCTTGCGAGTTGTAAGGCGAGATTCTAATCCCTTTTATCCCGTATTTACGCTCTAAATATGCTACCGCGGCTTTGAAGGGTTTGCCATTATCAGTTATAATCAAGGAGATACAGCCCCAGCGACAGATGATATCCTCGAATAACCATTCTGCTATTGCTTGTGCTGTTTCACTCGCTAAAGTCCTACCCTCCATCCAGCTTGTTAACGCGCAACGTCCATGTACAATGTACTTATGGTGGTTCGAGGCTTCTGGCATATGCATAGTGTCTGCATGCAATACCTGGAAGATTGAAGGCGTAAAGGTCACGGTTGGTGGGGCCTTAATAACTGTTTTCTGCCGCTGTTGACATATTTCACAGGTACTGACAAACCAGGAGATATCTCGCTCCATCTCCGGCCACCAGAATCTCTCTTTTATCAACATCTTCGTTGCGTATATCCCTCTGTGTCCAAGCTGATCGTGCGCGGCCTTCATTATATACATTCTCTTCTCAGGGTAGATGACAAGCTTGTATTCCGACTCAATGTCACAGCGATATAGCTTGTCCTTATCCACAATGAAGTTCTGGTATTGATCATCCATGAAGCCTGGCAGTCGCGCGGTAGGATTCTCATGCCATTGAATTACTTGCGGTAACTGACGATCCAGCATTCTCGCATACCTGCTCCTGCGCTCCTCATCATAGCTCGCGATGTCGCTATATTCTGCTGCGTCAGGTAGTAAAGGTCCCGCGTTGTAACATACTGAGTACGTCTCGCCTCGCTCTACTGCCTCTTGCATAACTTTGTCTTCATGAAAGTCGTGTACCGCTCTCTCAATAGTTACATATCCATGTCTAGTATCAATTCTATCTTTGAAGTCTGCTATATCCTCTACCTCGTCTTCTGTCTCGTTAACGAATTCCCAAGGGTCTTCATCTGGTGGGCCATACTCATCTTCTGGGTTCGAGTACTCTTCGTCTCCGGGCTGGAAGCTTCGCCTCGACAGGCCATCAGGAGCGTGTCTCTCCCCAGGAATATGTACCAAAGTAAAGTGGAACATGAGAATACTCTCAATCCACTGATTTATTGCAGCATTAGGAACCTCATCCGGGTTTCTAAGCATTCCAGCAATATACTTCGCATCCGTCTCTACCACCAATTTTCTTACCCCAAACAACCAATGTCGGCATGCGTGTAGAGCTCTGAAGAGCCCATACAGTTCTCGTTTAGGTTGTGAGAAACGGGCTTCACGCTCGTTCAAGACGATCGATCCAAAGCGAGCATAGCGTCTTCTCTTAGGATTATCTGGGTCAACTTGGCAGATGTGGAATCCTATTGCACGGTACGAAGTATCTACTCCTAGAATAACATCTGTCTCTAACTCGTAGTCGATTGGCATCAGGGATGGGCTATCCCTTAGCGTGTCCTTCAGCATTTGCATCGACTCTTTCTGGTCTTCTCCGAATTCAAAGGGTACTTTCAAGCGTGTTAGCTTGGTCAAGGCATCCGCTTTCTTAGCGTAATCCTTTATAAACATCCTATGCACTCCTACCGTTCCTAAGAACGAGCGCACGTCTCCCAACTCTTCACAAGGTCCCCATCTCATTATAACTCCCACTCGATCAGTCTCGGGTTTCCTACCTTCATATGTGCAGCGATGGCCAACTACCATAATCTCAGATGCGCAGAGTACAGCCTTGTGCCCAGAGAAGGTTCCTCCAGCATATTTCATTCATTGTACAACGCGGTTTAGATTCTGGAAATGCTCCCATACGAACCTTCTGATTCCTGCATTCTCTTTGATAGTTTCATAGCCTCCTTCCTTGGTTTCATAGCGCATCTTTGGCCCTCATACTGGTACATCGTCTACATATGGAATTGTAACATGCAGTACCTCATCTTTAAGAATATAAGTCACATTGTCATGAAATATAGGTACCGAGTTAGTCCAACCCATGGGCAATGTCACAAGTCTTAGCGCGCCAAACGGTGTCTGAAACGTCGTAAGATCTCTTGACTTCTCGTCCAATGTCCTCTCGTCATAGCCTACATAAAGATCCAGGGTTCCACCACAGGATCGTCCCGCGAAATGTTCAGCTAGCTCGTCCGTCGCCGGGGGCACACCTGAGTGCTTTATAGTCACCGCGTTTAGTGGCTCCAAGCTGTGTACGAGTCGTAGACTCTTTCCATCCTTCTTTACTACACAGAACCAACGAGAGCGGTACGAGGAGTTCGATGGCTCGTATACTCCCGCGTCTATTTTGGTCTTTATTATCTTACATACTTGGTCAAAGATTCCTGGTGGAATGGGTATATTTTTCTGTATCCAGGGCGTGTGCTCGACTGCGGGGATGGTGACTGGAGGGAAGTATTCTTCCTTGAAGTGTCCACGCTCTGTGTCATCCCAAGCAAATCCTTCATTCTGGACACTCATAAACTCATGCATGAGCTTGCGCTCTTCAGGCCAGAGGAAATCTTCCTTGTGTACCTTCTCAATTATTTCTTTACGCTCCTCGGTGTATCTTCCCGTGGGCGTATATTCCAATGGGTGGGTACTCAGCTGAGGTATATCTTTAAGAGGATCTCCCTTAATCTCGCGCACAATTCTGAACTCGGACGGTAATCCTCCTGTAATTGGTCTAATCTTTTGCGCTACTGGCTTATATTTCTTTGTCGCAAAGACATCCTTTACAGTTCCTACTGCGGGTAAAGTGTATTCTGGATCCACTGTGTTGTAGAAATACGTCTCTATCCATCGACTAGGATTAGCTTCGAGCAGTCTTGCTGCCTCATCCACCTCTTTCCTCTGTTTTCTCAAATCTTTGATATCTTTTAGCGCCCCAAAATACGAGGATAAAGTCCCGCGCGCCTTTGTATCCTCGCCACACACCTTTGAGCTCGCAATAGCATATGCTGCTCTTACTTCATCCTGCTTAAACTTCTGAGATCCCGTGGGTTTTGCATATCCACTGATCATTAGATCTCCATCTTGATCAGTTTCTATTATTAGTGCTAACTCTCCTTGATCGTCGATCAAATCATCGATCACTGAAAACCCTCCTCGACTTCGCGCGTTATGAACTTTTTCTGTCCCCTTGGGAACGTGGGTATCATAGCACTTCACGCAGAGTTAGGATCTTGTATCTTTATTGTTTGTCCTCCATCTGCTGTGTTATACACCGTACTCGTCGTCAGCGCGTCAAAAGGTCGACCTAGTAAGACATCATAGGCTGGGTCCTTAATGATATGCACTTGTAGATATATGGTGATGTCACCAAACAGGAATGGAATATTCTTCGCCATGCCAAGGGACTTTTTGTAAGACCCGAACTCCAATCAAAAGGTGAATTAGATCGGCTGTATCGCGTTCGTACAGTCACCGTCTAGCCCTTTTGGATGATTGATGCCCAAGACTCACTTTAGGAGCTTTCCAGCGTAGTGGGGAATGGCGAGAGTATTCGGTATGAATAAACTTTAGCTCAAAGCTAGGGAAGTACAGGCTTTGAGTAAACTACTTATATACTAAAGTCAAGGTCCGTAAAAGGTACTAAGGTGAGGCTATCGTGTTAGAAAGTGAATAAGCGAGATACACGATAGCCGAGAAATAAGACGTGCTTAAGACGTGTTAAGTCGTCTTGAGTACGTGTCGCGTACGCGTTGGCCGAGTGTGACGTGTGGAGTACGTGTTGCGTACACGTCGACCGAGTGTGACGTGTTAGCGATGTGAAGATTTATGAAGACTCCCCGGGAGTCGCGGGTCTAAGGAAGATAGTGAGTCATCTTATCTTATCTGTCGAAGATAAGATAAGATGCAAGAAAAAATGAATAAATCGTAACATTACCCCCCCGCTAGGGCAGGTGTCCCAACTGCCAGTACATCAGCGTTCCGTCTGCGTCATCGTCATGCCGTCCCTAGAGATCTCATGCCCTTGAGCAGAGTTTTCGAAGAAATGTCATATGGGCTGCAGCTTGCTCCAAAGGCCTTGTTCGCCCAGAGGAGGAGGGGATTTTCCATATGGTGGTGACGCGAGTGGTAAACTAGACCCGTATGTCTCGTTGAGCAGGCCTGATTATGCGCATCTGCCAGTGGATCGGCGTTCCGTTTTGACTTCATCATCATCTGTCCCGTTAAAACCTCCAGGGTTTTACGAGCAATATCATACGCGCTGCAGCTTGTCCCGGGGGCCTTTTCGCCTTCCGGGCATGGGGGACTTTTCGTATGATAGTGATGAGAGGGGTCAAAAGGGGATCCATATGCGCGGTAGGCGGATTTTTTTGTGGTGGCGCGTTAGTATTCGTAAAGGTCATGAATGGATGCATCCCTGTCGTTAAAGTTCGTGAATGAGGGTCCGTTGCTATCCCCCGTTATAGGGCACGTTTCGACTGCTGTTTGTTTATGGGATTTCTGTTGCTTCGTACGACGATTTCGAGCTTGTCGAGGGCTCGTCGTTGCCACCAAACCAATCCCAGTCGAGTGCTTGGTCGTACCAGATTTTTTGACCAGTGAATGGGTCTGTATAAGACTGCCAATCTCCTGTCTCTTGTCTGGTGCGGTTCACTTTTTCTGCGAGGTATTTGTCGACTAGTTCGTCGGCATCCATGTCGTTTTCCTTTACCCAGCTGTTGGATTCGGGTCCATATCCTTTCCATTTAACGAAGTAGTCTGTAGTCCAGCGCCAGGGTTCGCCAGCCCTTCCTCGGACCTTCCGGTCTCTATGCTCGAGAACTTGCTCGATTTCATAGTGCTCCTCCCCGTCAATAAGATCGGGTGGTGGCGGAGGCGGCTGCTCCTGGTTAGGGAATGCGGGTGGCGTATAGGGTGTTAGGAGTGATTCGTTGAATACTGGATGGATACGCCAGCCTATGGGGAGTTTTAATTTGTACGCCGAAGCTCCGATTTTGGCGATGATACGGAAGGGGCCCGTTTTTTTATCTGCAAGTTTTTTCTTCGGACGTGGGAGTGCCAGATTGCTCGTGTCGAGCCACACTTCGTCTCCCACCGAGTAATCAACTGCAGGTCTTTTCTTTTTGTCGTATTGGGCTTTCATCTGGTCGGCAGCTTTTTCGAGTGCTTGCTTTGCCTCGGCGTGGATTTTCTGCATATCTGAAAAGAAGGTGTTTGAGGCTGGTGTTCGGAAGGGTGCTTGGGGTCGTACGGCACCAGGGAGGACCTTGACGATATAGCCATGGGTAACCTCGAAGGGACTTTTACCCGTTGCGGAATGGGTGCGGTTATTGTGAGCGAAAGCCGCGAGAGAGAGCCATTCCACCCAGTCATTCTGGCGGTGATTGACAAAGATCCGGAGGTATTTTTCAACTTCCTGATTCACTCGTTCAGTCTGTCCGTCCGTCTGTGGGTGGTAGGCGGTGGATGCGTTTGCCTTGATTTGAAGCAAGTCATAAAGGTCTTTCATGAACTTGGATACAAACACGGTGCCTCGGTCGCTGATAACGACCTGGGGCATCCCATGTTTGGCGTAAACTTCGTCTCGTAGGATTTTGGCCCACCCTTCTGACGACACCTCTGTAGTGCATGCGACTGGTATGATTTCTTTGGAGAAGCGATCGACGATCATTAGGATCGCGTCGAAGCCTTTGCTCTTTGGTAAACCAGTCACCATGTCTACGGAGATATGGGTCCAAGGTCGGGATGGTATTGCGTTGGGATGTAGCGGTGCTGCTTTTGCCTGAGTGCTCGATTTCGTTCGTTGGCACGTTTCGCAACCGCGGACATAGTCCTCTATGTCTTTTTTCATTCTGGGCCACCAATATTCCCGTAAGACGAGTTCTTTAGTCTTTTCTATGCCGGGGTGTCCCGCCGTAATGTGGTCGTGAACTTGCGAGACAATCTCGCCTCGTAACGCATGGTTGGAAGGAACGTAAATGCGGGAATCGTAATAGATTAACCCGTCATTCATTTTCAATCCTCGGTCGTGGTTTAGGGAGGTCGCAATGTTCTTGTCCCATTGGTGGTGGTCGAGCGTGGCTTGCTTTATCTTGGAATGGGTTTCCTCGATAGTGGGCATGACTAGTGCCCGGAAATGCTCGGGTTTGAGGACAATAACCTCATCGTTGTCCTCCTTTCCTTGTTCGTGGTCTGCTCTGCGACTGAGTAAGTCGGCTTTCTTGTTTGCGGTCCCTGATTTGTGGTGAAGCGTGAAGTGATATTCGGCCAGTTCAGTTACCCACCGCGCTTGTCGCCGGTTGAGTTTCTGGGGCTTTCGGAAATACTGGAGGTTTTGGTGGTCCGTCCATATTTCGAAATCCTGAACTGCGCCCATCAGATAGTGCCTCCACTCGTCGAGCGCGATCATTATCGCGAGCAGCTCCTTGTCGTAAATTTCGTAATTTCGTTCTGTCGTGGTGAGGGATTTGGATAAAAATGCGACCGGGCGCCATTTTCCATCCTGCTCCTGCGTCAATACCGCACCTATCGCTCCCTCACTTGCATCTGCTTCTATGCGGAATTTTCCGCCGTCGGTGGGTATTGCCAGTACCACCTCTTCGGCTAATAGGCGTTTCAGTTCTTCGAATGCGTCTTGTTGCGCTTTTCCCCATTTCCATGGATCGTTTCCTGTCAGCTGGGTCATTGGTTTGACAACCTTGCTGTATCCTTTGATGAAACGCCTGTAGAAATTGGTAAAGCCTAAGAACGACTGGAGCTGTACTTTCTTGGTGGGTACAGGCCATTCTGCGATTCCTGCGATCTTGACTGGGTCCATGCGGATGCTCCCTTCACTGATGATGACTCCTAGGTATTCTGTCTCCAAGGTTTCGAACTCGCACTTTTCCGCTTTAAGGAATAGTTTGTTCCTTCGGAGGAGCGTTAGAACTTCGCGCGTGATACGGCGATGTTCTTCCTTGGTCTTGGACATAATAAGGATGTCGTCGAGGTAGACAGTGACGGCGCCTGATGCAATGAGATTTTTGAAAATATCATTCATCATCCACTGGAAGGTGGCAGGCGAGTTGGTGAGTCCGAAGAACATGACTGTGGGTTCGAACAACCCGCGGTTAGTTCTAAACGCGGCCTTCCACTCGTCGCCACTTTTGATGCGCACATTGTTGTATCCCCATCGGACGTCGAGCTTGGAAAAATACTTGGCCCCCCGCAACTTGTCCATTAGTTCCGAGATTAAAGGAAGGGGATAACGGTTTTTAATCGTCATCTCATTGAGCTTCCTATAGTCTTGGACTGGTCGTAGCTTACCATCCTTCTTTTTAACGAAGAAGAATGGTGAAGCCATGGGTGACTTGGATGGTCGTATTCGTCCACTCGAGAGGTTCTCGTCTAAGAACTTATCGAGTTCTGCCTGTTCGTTCGATTCAAAGGGTATACCTTGCAGTCTAGATTGGCGCTCGCATTGGGAGTGAGTTCGATGGCGTGATCCCATGTCTTTGGGTTAGGAAGTTCATCGAAACTGTCTTTGTTGAACAGATCGTTGAAGTCCCGACACCATTCCGGGACCATTTCTTCAAACGTTTTGGCCTCCTTGTCTGCGTTGGCCGCGGCGGCTAAGTCATTGGCATGATGTGCTCGAATGAGAATAGCCCGCGTGAAGTCGACTGCGAGGATGGTATCGCCCTCTCCCAGTTCCTCATCCCATTTATCGTCGGGATCCGCATCAGGTAATGTGAACGGGTTTTTACGGCATTCACATCGTGCAAACGTTAATCCTCCAGTCTTCCAATTGATGATCGGATTATGCCGGGCTAACCAATCGTGACCGAGGAAGATCTCTTTATCTCCGAGATCTGTTACGGCTAGATCTATTCATTCAGAATGATCCCCGATTTTGAGTTCGATCTCGGCATACTTGGTGATTGATCCTCCCGAGTTCTTGGTTCCGTCGGCATTATAGACTGGGATTGGAGCGGCTGTTGGTCGAGTCGGGATGTTATGTTGTTTGACGAATTTCTGATTGATGGCGCTACTGGTGCATCCGCTGTCTACCAACGCGGTTGTAGAGATTTTGGAAACTGTTCCTGGAGCCCCGAGCATAACGGGGATCACCAGGTCTTTTCCTTTATCGCTCAGCGCGCTGATAAGTCGCTTTGGCTCTTGTAGCTCATGAAGCCACCAGAGCGCGTCGATTCGCTTCATCCTCCTCATCGCTTCAATCATTGAGTCAACGACTTCTTCTGTGCGCGCCTTGTGAATCCAGTTTTTTAGAATTGCCTTTGCTTCTGACCCCGTTCGCGCTTGTGCTACGCCGCGTAGAGTCCACTCTGCTCCGAATGGTTTGAGCCATTCTCTATAGGTCTGTCCTTTTGTATAGGTTCGGGACAGTTGCGGGGCCTCTTCAACCTTCGCGTCGCCCCATACGGGCGCGACTACCGTCGGTGAGGCCACCGCATTTTCTAAGTCTAAAGGGGTTAATTTAGCGTTTTTGTTCATCATGAAACTGGTAATGTCCTCGTGGTCAGGTACTTCAATAAAAGCTACCTGATGCCCCCTTTGCACTGCCTGGGCGCTAGCAGCTTCCGATCCTGCGGCTTTCTGGTCGGTCGTGGAATGGGAGTAGCTTTCCGCGAAGGCGCCGCTCCTGGAAGGAGTGGCAAGGTGGGCTGTCACTGTTACGCAACGATTGCCTGCGCTTCTCACCGTTGAGTAACAGTCGCCTTCACCTGGTTCCTTCGGGCCCGTCTCTGTGATGACCGGGATCCTCGTTTCATTCGGCATTCCCCCTTCGTCGGGTCGCCCTACGTCTCGATAGGCGTTGGCAACTGATCGGGGGCACTTACCCGACTCCAGGTCGTCCATCTTCGGGACCGAGGGCAATACCCCCGTCGTGTCCGTCGCCGTCTTCAGGACGGAGAGCAAATAGGCCCTCGCGTCCCTCATATCTTCTAGTGCGGCCTTCGTTAGGGCCAATAGTCCAGTGTTGCGGGAGCTGGTCTCCGTTGGAGTCTTGGTGTCGCGATCTTTGTCGTTCGAGGCCTCATCCGAGTGTCCTAAGTCAGTTGTGCTGCACTTAGCTTGTCCAGTGTTGCGGGAGCTGGTCTCCGTAGGTGATGGCTCTGAGTCGCCTTTGTGGTCGTCCTCAGCTTGTCCAGTGTTGCGGGAGCTGGTCTCCGTTGGAGTCTTGGCGTCGCGATCTCTGTCGTTCGGGGCCTCATCCGATGGCTCTGAGTCGCCTTTGTGGTCGTCCTCAGCTTGTCCAGTGTTGCGGGAGCTGGTCTCCGTTGCTGTCGTCAGAGCCCCGTCGTGGGATTTACACTCTGCAGCTTGTGTGCAAGTCTCTTTTACCAGAGGAGGTTTCGCCGTGGCTATTCCCTCGGAACTCCCTGCGCGGCAGGGACTCCGTAGAGCTGCAATTTCAGGCAGAGGACGTTTACGCGGGAGCGTAGCTGTCTGCTCTCCTGCCCCATCCGGTCGAACATTCGTCACTGCGGCTTGAAACTTCCCTGGGGAAGGCCTCGACTGGTGCTTCGCCGTTATGATGGGTGTCACTATGGTGGGTGACTTATCGCCTCGGGCTTTCGTCTGTAATAGATTACTCGCCGGGCGTCGAACCGATAGCTCTGCGACTACCGCGCTCGTTCCTGTTATCGTTGATGGTCCCACCATCACGATATTCGCTTCGTTAGGCGGAGGTGATTCTTGCTTGGTTTCTGGTCTGATTGCGAAGTCGCGGGTATATTCGAATGCGCGGTTGTTACTACAGGCGGTGTATAAGTACATGAGTGGTGTGAAAATGGCGTACCAGCCGAAACCAAGTCCTGGGTCGCCGATAGACTGAATCATCATCTAAACGGCGCTTTCTTTTACCTCCTCAATCGTTGAGAGGCCCTCCTTCCTGTCCCAGTAGGTATTTGCGCGTCGCAAAGACTCTGCTCGGGATTGGGGCGATCGACAGTCTTTCTTGAAGTGGCCTTTCTTGCCACATCCAAAGCATATCGTATCTGCCGTGGCGACGTCGATGTTCATCGGCTGTCCGCGTCCTCCATAAGTTGTCCCTGTCACCGGTCTAGTTATCGGTGCAGGGGCTTTGGTGAACCGCCCTGTACAGGCGCGGTCGTTTTCTGAAACTGTGGTCGTGGCGGTCCTGTTGTTCCTTCTGCCTGTCTGAGGCGCCAATTGAGATCTATCCGGAGGAGTCGAGCTTTCCATGCAGGGTAGTCGACTGGCACATCACCGTCCGATGAGTATATCGTATTTTTGCTCGACTGACGGGCGGCCTTCTTGATCTGGTGGAGCATTACCTGATCGTTATCTCGTACCCCGGCAAAGTAGGCTAGTTCTTCGAATAGCTGGAAGAACTTGTCGCCGTCCTTATGCTCTGATTGTTTCAGCCTTTCCCACTGCGCGTATTTGATCTGCGAGTCAGCATCCTTCCAGAACCTGTCGTTGAGTTCCTTCTGGAACTCATCGTAGGTCGGATACTTTTGCTCGCCGTCCGCTGTTTTTCCTATGACTTTGGCGCATAACTGCCACCACCTTTCAGCCTCTCCTGCGAGTCGGGAAACACAGAAGACAACTCGGTGTGGGTGTTGGCGGAAATGCCGGTTAAAGACTTCGAAGTGTAGTTTGCACTTCAGGAGGAAGCGGGCGATGTCGTCTGAGTCCCCTGAGAAATCGTCGACTTCCTTGAGGATTTTTGGCTTGAAGTCGTCGTAGGGGGCTATCGCTCCAGCCTGCAATTCCCAGGGTATAGGCGGGTCCGGCATATTTGGCGGTGCTGGGAACCGTGGGAGCATCACCCGTACTGCTGGTGGTGCGGGAGGTGGTTGCGCGGGTTGCCCACCGCCTCCACCGCCTCCACCAGCTCCGTTAGCGCCAGCGAATGGTAGGTATCCGGGTGTGTACGTTCCTGGTGCCGCCATTCTTGTTGCATAGGCAAAGGTGTTAGTGACTCGGGGAGGCGCTACTGGGGGCTCATCTGGCATGGGTTCCTGGATCTCGATTTCTAGTGCGGCTTCTTCATAATCGGGCCATTCCTCGATTATGGCATCTGGGTGCACACTGTTCCATAAGGCGCGAGTGTTTCGCTCCGCCTCATACTGTAGGATTTCGTCTGCCGGCAGACCTCGGTTCCTTTTCATAAAATAATCATTCCCGGCTGGGGTCTCTCCCCAGATTCGGGAAAACGGTAATTCAAAGGCGAAATAGTTATAAATGTTCAAAATGTGCTTGCCTTAATATAGTGGGAGTAGGGACTGTGGGGTCATCGTCTGTTTGATTGTAGAATTTGATGGCATCAACTAGTGTCATCATCACTGGGGTAGTAGGGGCTGTTGTTGCGCGTCTGCTCGGAGGTCGGCTCGGTGATTCCATCGATCGGGAGTCGGAACGGGGTAGGGGACGATCCGTTCGTGGGTTAACGACGGTGGTCGACTTGCTGAGCTCGAGCTCCTGCTGTGACTGCTCCTGGATTGTGTTGACGCGTCGCTCCCAAGCACCTGCTCGCGGGGGCGGTTTCCAGACCTCCTTGGCTGTGCTCTCCAACCGCTTCTTGGTGGTGCGGGGTTAGAGGGGCCGGGGACTGGTTCCTCGACGCGTACAGGCTCGAGTGTTGACTCCCGAATCTGTACGGGGATGTCCCACGTGGTAAGGGTTGTTCCGAACCTTCCGATGGGTACACGGTACTCAGGCGAAGGGGCGTTACGGCGTGGGAAGAAGGCGCTGTAGGGGACATCGTAGTTGTCCCAGAACTCTGCGGCAGTAATGTTGGTTGTGGATGGTGCAACACGACGCCTGCTAGTCCCTGGGTCGTTATCGGTTGCTGGGATGTTGGGTCCTCTGTTGCGGCCCATGCTGTGTCGCCTCCACTCGTCGGTGGCTCGGGTGTCCGTCCCGGGGGAGGGAGTTCGAGGGACAAGCGAGGCATAGTAGGCAGCGGAATGCTCGGAGGTGATGTCGACATCGGCCGGGGCCCTTCCGGGAGAGGTAACAGGTTCTCCCTCCGGGTCGCCGGGAGGAACCTGCTCAGAAACGTCCTCCTCCGTGTCGTCGATTCCTGTCCTAGCGAGCTGGTCGACTGGGATCTGACGTCGCGGTATGGGTGCGAAGAGTCGGGGTGGCTGCTGCTCGAGCGGGATGCCATTTGTGTTATCTACAAAGATTGAGGGGGAGGTGCGGTGCGCCTCTTCTTGTCGTCGGAGCTGTAGTTGTCTTGTCCTATAGCGGAATCTGACTGCAAGAATGAGGGCGATGGAGACGAGAGTGGCGCTTGGTATTCCTAGCGCGATTGCTATAATTCGAGCGTCGTCGTTCTCCATAGAGGTTCTGAGGCAGAATCAGTAAAGAAGCTTTGAGCTAATTGTAAGACCCGAACTCCAACTAAAAGGTGAAATAGATCGGCTGTATCGCGTTCGTACAGTCACCGTCTAGCCCTTGTGGATAGTTGATGCCCAAGACTCACTTTAGGAGCTTTCCAGCAAAGTGGGGATGTGGGAGAGTATTCGGTATGAATAAACTTTAGCTCAAAGCTAGGGAAATACAGGCTTTGAGTAAGCTACTTATATACTAAAGTCAGGGTCCGTAAAAGGTACTAGGATGAGGCTATCGTGTTAGAAAGTGAATAAGCCAAGTACACGATAGCCGAGAAATAAGACGTGCTTAAGACGTGCTAAGTCGTATTAAGTACGTGTCGCATACGCGTTGGTCGAATGTGACGTGTGGAGTACGTGTTGCGTACATGTTGACCGAGTGTGACGTGTTAGCGATGTGAAGATTTATGAAGGCTCCCCGGGAGTCGCGGATCTAGGAACATGGTGAGTCATCTTATCTTATCTGTTGAAGATAAGATAAGATGCAAGAAAAAATGAAAAATGTAAATAAATCGTAATCACAATGTCTGGATCATATATCAGACCCAATCTGTCTGCCACATGGCTTGCCATGGACACTATCTGTGATCCAGTATCATACAAGCTCTCAAAGCGCTCCGATCCATTTATGAAAGGAAAGACCGAGCGCAAGGCTTGCGAGTCTTTGGCTACATATACTTCCTTCGGGACCTCTCCCTTAGCTTCCATGTCATTTATATACTGTTCAAACGGGTCTTGCCAGACAAGAGCTCCTGCAGGTACACCGTTCCTAGCTTCCGTAGTTACTATGAACGTTCCAACAAATGGTATCTTGGAAATATGTACCGTGCCGGCTGGTAAATCATCATTCTGCTCATCTTCAGTCTCAGCAAAGGGGAATGCTTGCGCAATTTCCTCTCCTTCTGATTCCGACTCTTCCTCGATGACTAGGCCAAACTGCTGCTTGCCATTCTTCTTGGACTTGCCAAGGGCAACCCTCTTCATGGTTAACTCCTGCTTGACTGCTCCGCCTATTTTTGAGAGCACAAGTAGCTCTATGAGTCGCTCCAATACTTCAGGCGAGCTCCCCCGCTCTTCAACAGGGGCCTTCAAGTGATAAGCTGCTTGCTTATCTTCTGCTGCAAAGGGGACGAACCCCGTCTTCCTTGGTAATTTCTTTGACGGACCTCCCTGCTTGCCCGCATTAGTTACGTCTGGAACATTGAGATATGGCATCTCAGGCTCTGGTGTCGCACTGCGCGCAGTAGGTATAGTCTTGGGTGTGGGGTCCAACCGTACTTGCTTTTTACTCATCACCTTTGGTGGGCGCTCGTCTTCTGATTCATCAGACGAGTCGTCCGCTATTTCAACTCTTACTGCTCCACTCTTCTTTTTGGGGGTTACATCCTCCGGGGGTGATGGTGAACCAGACCTGGCAACTCCACTAGTCTTTGTACGGCTCCCGCCCACCTTCATTGAACGCCTAGAAAAACCCTGCTCTCGCTCTTCGTCTGTTGGCATTCGCTCGAGTGGATCGTCTGGGGGTGGACCTTTACTACGAGTCCTAACACCCGTGTCATTGCTCGCCTGCTGCGATCTCATCGCATATACCTGATGCTCCAACTCTTGCTTTTCTTGAAGTAGCGCGCTATAGCCTCCTGGAACATGGAAGAGTCCTGGCGTCGAGGTAGTAGTAATAACTACGTTCTGGCTTTGCATCTTGCCAGTCTTCACCCGCGTGTAGTACTCATCAATGCGATCCTTGACATACTGTCCTCGTATGTCCTTTGGGATCTCACCTCCTCCAGGTAGACGCGGCCTTCCGTCAACAATCTCTATCTTCCCAGCTTTAATATATGAGGACTTAACTAGACACTCGCTCGAGATGTGCCCATCCATTTCTCCACAGAAGAAACACGCATGTCTATGGTCTTGTCCGTAGTTATTCATCCTATGAGCTGGTTCGTAAGATGGTACTGGCGGTCTACTTGACTGTTGCTGCAAGAAGCTTAGAATACTCTTCTGGTTTTCTATCATAGCCTTCTCCAAGCTCGCCAGCCTCTTATCATTCGCCGAGGTCTGCTGTTCCATGAAGTCTTTCATGACTGCCATGACGCTCCCCATTTCTTCCTGTTTCACAGCTCTGTCCTCAACGGCAGGAGAATTGCACGTGGCTGTCGTAGACCTATGCTGCTCCCGCGTTGCGGTTGCTGCCGTTGGAATACCTCTAGTCTCGTCCCTCTTCCTGTCCATTGATGAGAACACTCCTTGTAGCACTCGCAAACCAGCTTCCATAATCTCTTTCAGAGTGTATGGATCTGCGTTCTCCCTTTTGGTTAAGCCCGCGGGCACTGGGAGGCGCTCTAACTGAAGCTTGATAGATCTGTACAATTCATCAGACATAGGTGCCAAGAAGGCGTCAACCAATTCTCGGTTTGACAGTACTTTGCTTAGCGTGGACGTGAGTACTTGAAACTCCCTCTTGAACTCCATGAACTGACTCTTGTCAGATATCTGTGCTATATCATAGCAACGAACCAATCTCTTTAGTTCTTGAACGGTGTCACGGTCGCTATCACGCGCGCCATCATAGCAATCCATTACTTCCGACTTGAAGTCCTCATATTTTTCCCCTGCAGCATACTTGGGGAGAACCTTCCACTGTCGCTCCGTTTTAATATCCGTATACGACACCGTGGCTTTCTTTTTCTCATCCTCATCCGTTACTGCACATTTATCAAAGAGGTCTTCAAGTCTAGAGAAGAAGCGCTTGAGCTCCTCTGGGTCAGAGGAACTCTCAAATCGTGGGGCGGCCTTTTCATTTGGGCCTGGCATAGATGGTGCCATTATTGCAATCGTTTGATTACGCGGGGCTGTTGGACCCGGATTTTGGTTTGTTATAGGTTGCGAGTTCGAATTAGAACTGGGTACTGGCTCTGTAGGAGCAGCTTCATCGGGTGGTATCCAACGTCAAAAGAGACTAAACTCGAAATCGGGAACTGGGGACGGTCGTGGTACTGACGCGCTCCTTGGTTTCCTGGCAGCTCGGTTTGTGTCAACTCTATCCTGATGATGCTGTTGTGCGGGAAACAGATAGATTGCTGGCACAGGGATTCCACTGGCTGCTTTCGCTGATCTGGTCTTGGGCTCTCGAGGTTGACTTGGTCCAGCTATTCTGACGTACAGACAGTAGACGTTCTTCTGGGATTTAACAACCCTTTTCACTAGTAGTCCTCAGTAATGAAGAGCGGCTAGCAGATTTGCTCTCGGAGGAGGAAATCCTTGATAATGATACGCGCGGTACACTTGGTGTGTAAATAAATCCTTTCAAATATAGTTGCTCTAGTTTCAATTGAAACTGCTTCCCCCCCTCGCGGTGGGCTCCAAATGAAGAGACTCTGTGCGCGCAAGCTAGAAATGCAACAGCGTCGAAGACACTGATCACACCCACACCCAACACTACACACACAAACCCTCAAGTTCGTGGGGGATTCTGATGCGATAGAAGCAGATAGAAACAAGGCAAGGCAACTCTCAGAATATAGGATACAAACATATAGCAATAGCGCGCGTCTAGTATCTGGATTTCTCTAAGTCCAAAGGCTTTTAATAACAAGAGGAGCGACAGTTTGTCGCTGGGCCTCAAGGCAAAGGTGTAGTACAGTACACACAACGTCGAGAGACATCCACAAAACCCTCACTAAGTCTAGAGCGACACACGAAATGACCTCAAACGACTTAAAACACCCAACACACGACTCAAAGCTTCGCGCTCCAAGCAGAAACACTTCACAAAACCTTCCACTAAAGCCACAGGGTTCAAACCTACGCGCTCAAGCTTCCAAACCGATCGTAGATCCACAGGATTCTAACCTATGCGATCCAGAGACACAGAAACCCTTATAAAACACTGTCCGCAAGCCACAGGGTTTGAACCTATGCCACTTGGGAAATATATACCCTCAAGCGAGCACTAATCAAGCCAAAGGGTTTGAACCTCTGCCACCTGTAGTGCCTTGCGTCACAAGAAACCCTCAAAGCACAAGAGCGCGTCCTCAATGACACTATACTCTTCTTCTCAGGTTAGAGCGCAAGTCACCCAACCAATCAACAGTCACACAAGTGCCGCGTTAGCTTTCTATGCCTCGCGCGCAACTCAATTCACTTGGTATGATATCAATGCTAGGTTTATTCTCTCGCTCGAAGTTACAAACTGATCCAGAAGCTACGGCGTCAAGCTGAAGGCTTGCGCGCGACTACAATGGGGGTCCGAAACTTGTACACTACTATTATACTGCGCTATTTATCTATTTTACGTTCTACAAATTCGTACCACCAAATATAGTATCATTTAAGTTGCCGAGCTCCCTCGCCTGCATCCCGCGCATGTCGCCATTAGCATGCCATCGCTTGGCGCTGACTCAGGAGCCTGGCTCGGGGCCAGATCCTGTCTCTGAGCGTTGCGACGTCGGTTAACAATGCTAACACACGTGTACTGACGCCGGTTGCTATCTCCTCGGAGTTGCAGCCTAGCGCGCGACTCTATTTCGCTTTAATATATTCTCTTAAGGAATTCTTGTAGTAGTGAAGGCAACAAGTCTCTTGTCTAGACCTCGCGCGCTTCGGCCGAGGTCAGAAACTTCGGATTTACTCGAGTTCTGACATCATACAGCCTAGAGCTCTAGGTTCCGGGCCTGCCGTGCCTTGCGCGTCATAGATCAATGTTGCGCGAAGTTGTAATTATCTCATAAGCGTGTTCTGTGCTATTCTTAGCGCGCGTGTGCTGTGCCCTGTCAGAGCACTTAGTGTCAAATGTTGGGACTTCACACCTAGTACAGCCTTTCTAGTACTATCCTCAGGTTAAGTCATGCGCTCCACCCAGCTTTACTCCGGTAATTTCCTTACTGGCATTATAAACACTGCGCTCTGTTGTTTTTCTCATTGCCTTAGTATCTGAGCACCTTTGCCTGTACTTATTATTGTGAATCGCAAAATTACACGCGTGAACGCTCATAGAGCGTGTCAACGTACAAGCTCAAAAGCTCTTATTTTACTTTGCACCCCTTGCACCATTTCTCCGACTGCTTACAAGTCCATGAATGGAATCCAGGGCCTGGTAATGATTTCACCCAAATAATACGTCCGTCTAGGACTAATCATATTACATTATTGTCTTGACACGAAAAATGACTATCGCGACTACAAATGCTTGAGTTTATGCATACAGTTACAAGAAACAAAACGACTGCTTTAAATATCAAATAATCCGTATGCTTAACAGGGTGGGACAGGGCTCGTAGCCACGATCCCATTCGCTAGTTCGATCTTTGCCCGTTCGCGCAATTCCCGCCGAAGGATCTTTCCAGCGGCGCTGGGAGATGAACTCATCAGCAAGAAGGTCAAATACTATATACTGCTGTAACTCACCTTTTGGGAACGACGTCGATAACTACAACACCTCCACGCAAGAACTTGTGTCTCGCAACCTTGGATTCAATGGATTTCGCCACCTCTTGACCAAACGCAATTTTGAGCTCGTCGGTCGTGACTTTGTGGGGTTGCGCATGGACGACGTAGGCCCTGGGGAGCTCGGTGGCCTCTTGATGGTCATACACACCGATAACGGCAGCATCTGCAACTTCGGGGTGGCCTAGCAGAACACTTTCCAGCTCGGCGGGAGGGACTGAAGAAAATATGATTGAATAACACGAAGAAGGAAAGTAAGTATCGGTAACTTACCTTGGAAACCCTTGTACTTGATCAGTTCCTTCACCCTGTCGACGATGAAGAAATGTCCCTCCTTATCCCTGATCGCGACGTCGCCGGTCTTGAACCATCCATCCTCCGTTATGGTGTGTCTCGTCGCGGCCTCGTTATTGAGGTATCCCTAAATGCAAATGATTAACGTGGAAATCAACAAATGAGATTAAGTAGCAACGTACCTTCATGATGGTTGGTCCCTTAATCCAGAGCTCCCCAGGCTTGCCCTCCTCAGCATCGACACCTTCATCCACCAGACGTGCTTCCAAGTTCGAGAGCAGAACACCTATGCTACCAGTCTTATTCGCAGCATCGGCCATCGGGAGCAGATGCGTCGTCGGGGAAGATTCTGTCATACCGAAACCTTGCACGACCGCAACATCAGCGTTCATAGAACGGAAACGCTCAGTGACCTTTCAAAGGCTTCATCAGATTACTTTGGGTAAAAGGGAAACCCCCAAACCTACCTGCTTCGTCAGATCAGGACCCAACGGGGCTGCTCCAGAAATCAAAAGTTTGAGGGCCGAGAAATCGAAATTTTGGACCACTGAAAGCGGTGGCTGTTAGTTGGGCTATGGGATGAGAGACTGAGACATACCAGGGTGCCGGGAAAGGAAGACGAGCACTGGCGGAACAACAAGTACGACAGGGATCTTATACTTCTGAATATTACTGCAAAACTGCACAGGGTCGAAACGAGGCATGATGTAGCATGGATCACCCATTTTGATATTCAGGAAAAGAAGCATGACAGAGCCTGGAGAGGTCGATGAGACGGGTGTAGTTCGACATCAAAGCCATCAAACACACCATATATATGATAGAAAGGAAGGAAACCGAGCATCGATCCGCCGATTTCATGAGGATATGATTCGTTGACAATGTCAACGACGGAGGTGAGATTCTGATGTGTTGTCTGAATTAAATGAATGAGCTATTTACGTCAAAGCAATATTGCAATACACTAACCTCTACACCCTTGAAGGGTTAGTTTGATGATCATCAGCATTGAGATATATGAATGCAACAGTAGTATAGTTACCTTGGGCTTCCCTGTAGTTCCCTGCATAGATGCCAGAATTAGTAGGTATGGATCCCCAAAATCTAGCCTGGCGGCACTCACGGAGCTGTAACACAGGAATGCAGTTTCATGGGCGAGATCCCCGTCGAATTTCTCCTCCTCTTCCAAAGAGCCGCTCGAAAGAAGGTCCTCCATCCGTGGAAGTCCTGCGTATTCGGGCTTACTAGCGGCATCCGGTCCGCCAGCCCAGGCCAAGCTGTTGCTGAGCACGATGATCCGCTTCTCGCCCTCCTCACCGACACCGATTTCCTTGAACATGGCGCGAACAGTCGGAAGGCCATCTTCTGTGGAGAAAACGAAGTGGGCCCTGCTGTCAGTGTACTGATGAACAAGTTCATGGCTCGTGTACGCGTTGTTTGCGAGGGTGCAGCGAAGGCCAGCAGAAAGAGCTATGGGATACATTAGCGACAGAACCTCAAAAGAATGCAGGATTACGGCGCACCTCCGAGAAGAATAACGGGATAATTTAGTGAGTTGGGAGAGAACACGAGGACGGTATCTCCGCGTTTGGCGCCCAAGCTCTTGAGACCATGTCCAAGGGCGAGACTGAAGTCCCTCAGCTGTCTACGATTTATCGTCGTTCCCGAGGGCGCATCAGTGAAGGCGGGTAGCTCTGGAGCGTGTCTCCCAATGAGTTCACCATCTTTGGTCAATAGATGAGTGAATATCGAGTGAGAGAAGATGGGCACAGAGGGCGCAAGCGATGGGTAGGTCTTCACTGGCGTAGACATCGTTCTTTGGGGAGGCAAACTCGAGGTAAGGCGAAGACATGGTTTTATACATTGCAGGGACGCAGCATCTCGTAATCGTGAAGGGTTGGTGATCGCGGCTTTCCGAAATATTTGATTGCAACACGGCACCGGTCCTCGCTCGCGACACTCGTGTTCGTAATTAACAGCGTCCCGCGCATATCGTTATTCTTGCTGTTTCGTGTTCCGTAGCTCGACGCACTACATTGGGAAGCGCTGTGATGGCCCACCTTCATTAGACGAAAAAAACACATAAATGCTATTTTTATGATTACCCATACTTGTACTCTGATTTCGCTGGGGAAGGGACGATATGATATAGCGGTGTAGCTTTGGTACACCCGTGGCTTGGGGTAGCCGGTGGCCCCATTGTCCCGGTTGTTTCTCCCCATAATGAGCCATGCAGGTTTCTTAGGTATGAGAAAGCCACCTTTCATAGACTGCCTATGGCTGATTTGCAGTGTTTCGCCATCAGAATCAGAATACGCATTTAAATATCACACTATAGTCGGTCTGATCTCCATAGGTTTATATGTCAAAGTCGCGCAGCGGTTGGGTAAAAATTTCTTGCATGCCTTGTTGAAACGCATCAAAGAATGGTTGAGCGCATAAGTTTGGGGTCGACCACGGTAAAATGTTCTACGCGGTACTGGGCACACGCGCTTGCTATCTTGATACCGGGGGCAGACATACTGTTAGTGATTGCCATCCCCGAGGACATAATCGGTCTGATTGGCGACAAGCTAGTACTTCTAGTGAACGTTTTCAAGAAGGGAACTCAACGTCAACCGCCGTATGCGATTATGTCGAGATAGTCCACTGTGCCATCAGAGTAGACAGTAAGGAATCGCTGCACTCTGGAACGACACGCATCTGCATCTTTGCGCCCTTATGGCCAGGAGAACAATAATCCTCCTAGCGTACAAGCTGAACTACGGCCGATAACGAAAGTGCGACTTCGGTTGGCAAGGTCATGATTCATGATTCATATCACGGGGGTTTTGAAGGGTAAATCCTGATCAAAGAATCAAGGAACAAAGAAATAATTTATGGCGCCGCGCTCAGCTCTTGCATTTTGTACAGGAACATCTCGGCAGCTTTTCATCGAAGTCGGACTGGACAAACTGATTTGCAACAATTATAAAACGCTGATACAGCTTGGAGGGCGCATACATGACCCTCACAGACTCGGGCACAAAAGTCTATGTGAAATCGCCGTATATCTGGTACGAGTTGGAGGATCAAATCGCAGTTTCGAGGGTTCCTTGAGGCAGGCAATTCTAGTATTGGGAATTGTCCTCTTGCATGTAAGCGGGCGCGAGAAGGGAACACAGGAAATTTGGATTGGAGAAACGGCCTAGACATTGCTTTCAGGGATGATAACAGGCTGGTCGTCGTCAGGTTTGCCTTGACAATGCACGCCTACAGGGTCGCTATGATTATCGTCCTTGTATGTCCATTGGGCTTCTTTGGGGTAGCTTCGTCGTCGTCATCGGTATGTAAAACCGTTGGCAACCGTTAAAGACGGATGAATCAGTAATTCTCTAGCAACATCCTTTGTAGGTTTAGTCCATAATCTAGAAAACTAGCGCGTAAGAGAGCTTCGTATAGAGAAGTGAGAACTCACCCCGTACGAGAGAAAGAGGCGTACGGCAGGTGATTTTGCACAAGAAACCTAGCATCCTTCGCACTTGTTTACCGTCCAGCAGCCATTTTTCGCACTCTTTAATATTGAATTCTTGACAGCCAGTTTAGGGAGTTTGCATTCCACTACAGGTCGATAAAATCGTGTCCGTGGCCATTGAGAATCTGCGCTACATGGACGTTAGAACCAACGGATTGTTTATTATTTAATTTAATAAATACAAGAGTTTAATGATTCTGTATATTAGTCATCAAAACCCTTAACGCGTACTTTCAACTTAGAAAATTCCCTATTCCCTCGTCTTGCCTTCCAGGACGTTAATACCACAAGATGTCTGGGCAAACACCCGTTTTTGTTATGAGTGAGCTTCCTTCTTTTTCTGTGCTCTGCTGTTCTGACCAGGCTCTTTAAGATACTGCGCCTGAACGGCAGTCAGGACGAAAAGCCCAGATCTCAAACATCACTGCCGCCAAGGTTCGCTCACTAACTCTGTATCATAGTGGAACAGCTTCTTATTATCTCTGAAGACTGTTGCAGATGTTATCCGGACGTGTCTTGGCCCAAAAGCCATGCTTAAAATGATCTTGGATCCGATGGGAGGCATATTGTTTGTCTTCCTTGCCTTTCGTTCCATTTTGTCGCTGATGAACTGTCGACAGACTTACAAATGACGGTAATGCAATTCTTCGTGAAATAGACGTCGCCCATCCAGCTGCGAAAAATATGATTGAGTTGAGTCGTACTCAGGATGAAGAATGTGGAGATGGAACGACGAGTGTAATCATTCTTGGTGAGTCTTCCGCTACATTTGACTGCCCCGGGTTTTCTCATATCTCCAAGCCGGGGAAATTCTTGCACAGTCCCTTGGGCAGCTCGAACGTAACATCCACCCTGTCGTCATCATCTCAGCGTACAATAAGGCCCTCAAAGAAGCGCTCGAAATCATCAAGCGGATATCGGTTCCCATCGACACGTCCAACGATGAAGAAATGTTAGCCCTCATTAAAACGTCGATAGGCACCAAGTTCGTCATGCGCTGGTCTGATCTCATGTGCAAACTGGCCTTGCAAGCTGTACGGACCGTCGCTCAGGAGGAAAATGGCCTGAAAACAGTAGACATCAAGCGTTATGCGCGAGTAGAGAAGGTCCCTGGGGGTGAGATTGAGCAGAGTAGAGTGTTGAGCGGTGTTATGCTGAACAAGGATATCACGCATCCTAACATGCGAAGACGTATCGTCAATCCTCGGATTATACTTCTCGATTGTCCACTGGAGTATAAAAAGGGCGAGAGTCAAACCAACATGGAATTTTCCAAGGTTGAAGATTGGGAGAAAGCACAGGCTATCGAAGAAGAGCAGATACGGCTCCTGTGCGACAAGATTCTGGAATTCAAGCCGGATCTGGTGCTCACAGAAAAGGGCGTCTCAGGTGTGCCGGACTTTCTTTATTGCCAATACACGCCCTCACTTCAATCATACTAGACATCGCCCAGCACTTCTTTATGAAGCATAATGTCTCTGCGATTCGCAGAGTAAGAAAATCGGACAATAATCGTATCGCTCTCGCCGTTGGTGCGACCATCGTTAACCGAGCAGAGGATCTGCGGGAATCCGATGTCGGCACTCGCTGTGGTCTTTTCAACATTGAGAAGATCGGTGATGAGTACGTATCCATTTTGCTTCACTTTCTAGTATCTCATTTCTTTTCCCAGATACTTCACTTTTTTGACAGAGTGTAACAATCCCAAAGCTTGCACGATACTTCTTCGTGGCCCATCGAAGGACATTCTCAACGAGATCGACCGGAACCTCGCTGATGCCATGTCAGTTGCGCGGAACGTCGTGTTCAACCCTCTTCTCGCGCCTGGTGGCGGTGCAACGGAGATGGCGATCAGCGTTGGTCTGCATGCTAAGGCAAGAAGCGTCGTGGGTGTTGAAGGATGGCCCTTCAGAGCCGTAGCTGATGCGATGGAAGTCATACCTCGCACACTGGTGCAGAATAGCGGTGGAAACGCTATCCGAGTTTTGACTGAGTTGAGGGTACGGCTTCGAGTTATTCTAGCGTGTTCGTTTCTGATGCGATCCTTGCCATAGGCTAAGCATGCGGCTGGTGAAAACTCCTGGGGTGTCAACGGCGATACAGGCAAACCGGTTGATATGAAGGTGTATGGTCTGTACGAGTCGGCAAGCGTCAAGGTAATATCTGTCCCTATAATGAAAATACGGTGCTGACGTGTTGGATAGATTCAGACATTGAAGACAGCCATCGAGGTAAGGAATGGTTCTACGTGTTCATATCTGGTATATTAACTCTCTTTCTCGTAGGCTGCTCGGATGCTACTCCGCGTGGACGATGTGGTGCAAGCTGTGCGGAAAGAAAGAGAACAAGGGCAAGGCGCGCCGCCTGAAGAGATGATGGAGGGTTAATTGACTGAATGTATGTATTCCTTGTAGCTCGAACGTGCCTCTTTGAAAAGGGTCCATATCGTTACGCCGTTAGACGCGCTGCCAATTATGAGACGCGTTCATACTGGCAGTGGCCGTACATCCAGGCACTGTGTACAGTCATCACCCGGTCCGTTGTACAGGCAAATTTCTGGTGGATTATAAAGCCTCCCTCATCCACCTTTCATCCAGAAAAGTATGTTATAATGTCAATGACGTATTTAAGAGTGTAAATTATGAGTTTGGGGTGATTCCATAGTGATTTGATAGTATGGTGAATATTTTCGATGAAAGTCCAAATTTACCGGTTACCGGGACCTCTGTACACCGGTTTCCGTGCGCCAAATTTGGGCGACCTTTTCCCGATTTGGACTAATTTCTCACGGCTCTGGAGAGTGGTTCTGGCTTGTTTTACCTATAGCACCGCAACGAGTAGTCTCTGGCCCATGGTTCCGCAGGAGAAATATGTCCTTATAGCCATTAGAACAATTTCAAATACCAATTCATGCTACCCAGTACCCTCACTCTTGTCTAATCCTGTATTTGTGTTTTTCCAAAATTCATATCAGTCACTATTGATTTTTTCCTGCCCGAAACAAGCCTCCTTAACTTCATTTTTTCTGGTGATATGATGGCCTATTTTGTACTCTGTAAGATAAAAATAAAATTGGAACCATAACACAGCAGAAAGAGAAGCTATATTTAAATGTATAAAGGAATAGTGGTGTACAAAAGACCGGGTGATGACTGTACCCTGCACGTCAAGTTTCAAGTTTCAAATTGGAGCCGGCTTCAAACTGACAGTTCGCCCTCATGGACATGGTATAAAGATCGGAAAGACGAGTGGCTACTTGATACATACCTTTTTCCTCTTGCTTTTCCCATGTCTATACAGTATAGGCAATGAGTACCCCGGAAAGTCTGAACGGTAGACCGCTGCCACCAGGTTGGGTTCCTCATTATGATGAACAGTGAGTACAACTGCCTCATCCTTCCGGAATTTGTCTTCTCATGTCTATGTAAGGGGAAACGTCTGGTAACGTCTAAGGCGTGTAGGATTTTGCGGGGGCTAACTAGGGCCAACTCCTATGTTTTACAGGTTTGATATCCAGAGAGACGACGAAGATTCGTATCAATCGCAAAATAGATCCGTACCACGAACTCCTTCGCCTCCTATGGCCGCGGCTACTCCCCAAAAACCTTTGAGCTTTGCTCAGAAGTTGTATGCCAGCGCGCTTCCTCCAAAATATAGTGATCAGCAGCCAAGTTCTCAAGACGCTACCGAGTCGTCTCGTCCAACCCCAACTGTCCACTCTGAAAACGCGACCGTTTCGAACAGCTCTGACACAGATCTTCCCGCGCCTCACAGAGCACAAACCCATCAGACTTTGCCTGCTCCTTCACGAATTCCGGAAAATTACCGTCATCAACGCGCATCAACCTATCCAGCTCCTACCAGCACTATAAGCCCCGCAGATGTTCGCACGGTATCTCTCATAGCGCGTCGGCCAGATCCGAGTGGAGAGTTCAAAGGTTATTCGACGCCAAACCCTATTGCAGCTCCTTCACATCCTCCTCAGCATAAACCTTCGCCGTCTGCCCCTCCGTTGAGGCCACCCATTTCACATCACCGAACAGCGCCAGCAAGCATACCAGCACCGCCTCCTCCTCCTCCGCTTCATGTACCTTCACCTCCCACGATACCCTCTCGACCTCCGATTGTACATTACCCAACTACACCTATTCCGGCACATGCTAGTGCACCTCATGCTTCGCCACCAACATCGGCCGTGAACACCAGTTTCCAGATTCCTTCTCTGCCTCATTCATCACCGTCAACAATAGCTCGGTTCCCACAATCCCCACCGGAGTCTCAAAGACAGCTTCCCCACTCTCCCCCCACTCTTCTACCAACAGCGGGTTCCTACCAGGGCACTCCGTCTCTGCCACCCCCTCCTGCAACGGTTTCAGATAGATCATTACTGACTGACGTGGGGAAAATTGCCGGAAAAGCCGCATTGAAATATGCTGGCAGTGCCGCTCTGAGTTCACTCACCAGCGGAGTATTGAGTGGTGACGCTTCGTCTGGTCTCTCGACTATTTTCCAAGGTTTAAACGTCGGAGATGCCATTGGAGCGTTTGATATTTCGCAACTCCAGGGCATTGTGCAGGGACAATCAGGAGCCGACTATCAATCCATCATTGACGCTATCACTCAACAGGCACCTCAGCAGGCGCCTGGTGCCGACTATCAGTCTATCATAAACGAGCTCGCGAATCTTCAATCGAATCAAAGCTATCAACCCGCGGCACCGCCCGGCGGCGACTATCAAGCACAGCTGCAAGCCATCACTCAACAGGCTCAGGCGAACTACCAAGATGCAATGAACGCGAATATGCAGCAGCTGCAGGATATCATGAGTATGTCCCAGCAGCAACAACAACAGGCATATAATCCTATGCAGGACATTGTGCAAATGCAGCAGCAACAGGAGCAGCAGTCGATGCAGATGATGCAGGCACTACAGCAGCAGCAGCAACAGGCGACACAGCAGATGGCTAGTGCCCTGCAGCAACAGCAGCAACAGCAGCAGCAACAACAGCAACAACAACAGAATCCGTTCTCGTTTTCTAATTCGGGGGGACCTTCACAGCAGTCAGCACCGCCACCGCATCAGAGCACACATCCATACGCCGGTCAACATTCACAACATCACAATGTGCCTGTCGGCCCGTCGGGACATCCATACCAACATAGCCATGGCTATGGACATCACGTACAGACGGTTCACCCTCATCCACATCCAGGCCACCATTCTGGACATCATTTTTAAGGTGTGTACTAATTGTTTCGTATTTTGCTCAGGCGATGATAACCTGGCTAGTACAGCTCTGTTTTCCTTTCTCTACGTGCTTTTCGTTTGCTTTGTGTGCTATATATATGTGAAATGCTGCTCCGTAAAATATGTATCGGCCGGTCCGTCAATCCCGGCATTTCGCCACGACGTGACATAGCACGTGATCTAGTCACCTAATAAATAAGGTTGCTGTGACAGTCGGACCCGGCGGAACGTGAAAATTGCAATCCACCACCCTTGTTCTCAGCTCACCTGAGAGACATCGACATGGCCCGTGTCACTCGGCAGTCGGTGCGCAAGCAACAGGAAGTTTCTTCCACGCCGACCACCACAAAT
Source organism: Armillaria gallica (assembly GCA_037576215.1). Taxonomy (NCBI): domain Eukaryota; kingdom Fungi; phylum Basidiomycota; class Agaricomycetes; order Agaricales; family Physalacriaceae; genus Armillaria; species Armillaria gallica. Next base: position 3,801,667 of record JBANDB010000008.1, read on the forward strand.
CCTTCTCCCACTTTCAGTGCAAGAACGTCCTTGGTAGACAGTCCCCCGACCTCTGACGGAGATCAGGAGGTGGAAGAAATCAAAGCCGCCACGACGAGAGCAAGATATTCAAGAGCGTCATCCAAGCGTAAAGCCGAAAGCGAAGACCTCGATAGCGATACAAGTGAGAAACCAAGGCGAGGAGGCAAGCAGGCACCCAAACGCCGTGCGGTAGGAGGAAATCGTGTTTACGTTGAGGTGCCTGCACGGGCAGCAAAGGCAAAGGGGAAAGCTGCTGTAAGCCTTTCCCCTCTGCTCTGCTGATCTGCTTGCTGACTCCTACTAGGTCGAGCCTCCAGCAAAGAACAAGGGCAAGGCCCCCGTGCGGCCCAGAGCCACCGCCGTCAATGACGACGACCAAAACAGCGATTTAGAATACGATGAAGACCGAGATCTCGATGAGTCCGATACCAGTGGATCTGAGTTCGTTGCTTCAGACGATGAATCGGCATTTGAAGGCTCTGGAGGTCCTGGTAACGAGGACCACAGCGCCGTCGATTCCGATTCTGAGGATGAAGAAGCGCTTATGTTGCAACTTGCCGTCCGTAACTCACTTAATGCAAATCGCGAGGACGCAGGAGAGTCTTCTTCTGCGTCAATGTCACCGGCAGCTCTTCGTGCTGCTGCTGCTGAACGCCGACTTACTCGTGCGAACAGGAGTATAGATGTCGATGATTCGGCCATGGAGTTTCTTGGCGACCTCTCTTCCGAGTCTGATGACGAACCACTCTCTCGGAGAGGCAAAGCTAAAGGGAAAGGGAAAGCCAAAGCCAAAGCTTCTGTGGACCCTCCTAAAGTTATGACCTTCGCAGAATTGCGAAAGCTCCGCAGAGAGGCAAAAAACAAAAACCTCGAGGAGACCAAAGCGACTCGAATGGAAGAAAAGGCGATGCGAAAACGTTTAGGCAGGAGGCTTACCTATGTCAGTATAGCGTCTACTCAGTTAACTCGCCACTGACACCCGCCATAGGCGGAAAAATCGACCATCGCTTTACATTACCATCACGAGGAACTTTGCAATGTCTGGGGGAATTTGGAAGAATCTATACCTGTTGTTGTGCCCATCAAAGCCGACCAGCCTGCGGACATAAAGCTCACGCTCCTGCCATTTCAACGGGAGGGTCTGTATTGGATGAAACAGCAAGAGCAGGGTGTATGGAATGGTGGGATGCTTGCGGTAGGTCTACTGTTACTCTTCGTGGGCTATGTAGCTTATGGTATTGCCATCTAGGACGAAATGGGGATGGGCAAGACCATTCAAATCATTGCTCTTCTGATTTCTGATAGAAAGAAACCAAACCTCGTCATCGCGTATGTCCTCTATCGGGTGGTTGTACCTTGGCATACTTATAGGTTCTCTCGATAGCCCGACCGTCGCTATTATGCAGTGGAAGAATGAAATCGAAGCTCATACTGATGGCATGAAAGTTCTTATTTGGCACGGTCATGCTCGAGAATCCGATGTCAAAGAACTCAAGAAGTATGACGTGGTAAGTTACCAGCATATGCCTGTGGCTGTTCGTGCTCTTAATGGCTATATAGGTTTTAAGTACCTACGCGGTCCTGGAAAGGTTTATCTCCTCAATTCCTCTATAATTATATAAACCTGAATTCGTCTGATAGTTCTTTCCGAAAACAAGAGAAAGGCTTCGAACGTAAAAAGGGTGACCGTAAAATGCTCATCACTGAAAAGTCACCGGTGCATCAAATACAGTGGAATCGAATCATCGTGAGTGGCTGGTATCTTGGTTTTAACAGGCACAAAATGAATTTCGTAGTTGGACGAGGCACACAACATCAAAGAACGCGCAACTAATACAGCTAAGGCCGCCTTTGAGTTACAGGGTAATTACCGCTGGTGTCTCTCCGGGACGCCGCTGCAGAACCGTGTGGGAGAATTGTACAGTCTCGTTCGATTTTTGGGTGGCGATCCATTTTCCTATTATTTCTGTAAGGCTCTTGCATTTCTAGTATATGTCACTCTCATGGCCCTTTGTCAGGTAAACGATGTCCCTGTAAATCACTGCACTGGCGGTTCAAAGACAAGCGCACTTGTGATGGTAATGTCGACTCGCTATTTCCTCTCCCCCAACTTCTGAGGCGTTTATACAGATTGCGGACATAGCCCGATGCAACACGTAGGTGTATACATGCTTGACGATGGCCTACTCACAGCAACCTCTATCAGACCTGTTTCTGGAACAACGAAATCTTGACGCCCATCCAGAAGCACGGGATGCAAGGACCAGGAAAACCGGCCTTTAAGAAACTTAAGGTATTGTTGGACCGCATGATGCTGCGTAGGACTAAGGTGGGTTTTTCTCTTCGGACCTTCATTGCAGGACTCACTAGGCGTTTATAGCTCCAACGCGCGGACGACCTTGGCCTACCCCCTCGTACCGTGATTGTCCGCAGAGACTATTTCAGTCCGGAGGAAAAAGAGCTCTATACCTCTCTGTTCTCGGATGCCAAGAGGCAATTCAATACATACCTGGATCATGGAACCATCCTGAATAGTAGGTATTCGTTGTTGCCTTGCATTTGGTGCTCACGTCTCGTACAGATTATTCGAATATTTTCAGCTTGTAAGCGCGCGTCTGTCCTCTGGATTAACTGACGCTCACGTATATAGGCTTACTCGTATGCGGCAAATGGCTTGTCACCCGGATCTTGTCATTCGGAGCAAGACTAACGCTAATAAATTTATCCAAGAAGATGAGAGCGAGGCCACCGTTTGCCGACTTTGTAATGACATTGCCGAAGATGCCATTCAGTCTAAGTGCCGGCACATCTTCGACCGCGAGTGTATCAAGCAATATCTGAACACTGCTGTAGAGCAAAATGTAAGTCCCGATTTGACACTTCCGATACTTTCGCTAATGTCGCGCTCTAGCCGGCATGCCCCGTATGTCATCTAGTCTTGACCATCGATCTGGAGGCGCCTGCCCTGGAGCTGGGAGAGGAACAAGCCCAAGCGCGACAAGGCATTCTTGGCCGACTTAACATCGACACGTGGCGATCCTCCACGAAGATTGAAGCGCTCGTAGAAGAGTTGAGCAATCTGCGTATGCAGGATTCCACGACGAAGAGCCTCGTTTTCAGTCAGTTTGTTAATTTCCTTGATCTTATCGCTTTCAGGCTCCAGAAAGCTGGATTTACAGTATGTTTGTTTATTCTTGTTATAGCGGTGCTTATTCTCATCATGTGATACAGATTTGCCGCCTTGAAGGGACCATGAGTCCACAGGCCCGTGATGCCACCATTAAACATTTCAGTAAGTCTTGGAAGCCCATATCTCTTGGACGGGTCTCATGATTGCTGTTACGCAGTGAATAATGTTGATGTTACCGTGTTCCTTGTCAGCTTGAAGGCCGGAGGTGTGGCTCTGAATCTTACAGAAGCTTCTCGGGTATACCTCATGGATAGTTGGTGGAATCCTGCTGTAAGTAAAGGCTCCTTAATCTCTTAGTCATAATCAACTGACATACAACAGGTTGAGTACCGTAAGTCTTCACGGTATCTATATCCGTAGCCCTTCTCACGGGGCGTGATGCAGAGGCCATGGACCGGATCCATCGTTTGGGACAACACCGGCCGGTGAAGGCAATTAAACTAGTGGTTGAGGATAGCATCGAGAGCCGGATTGTGCAGGTGCGGTGTGCCGTTGTTCTAAGCGAGAGAAGCGGCGATGACAACTTTAACCAGCTTCAGGAGAAAAAGTCGGCTATGGTCGACGCAACCTTGTCACCGGACGATTCTGTAAGCTGTCCTTCCTTCTGCTGATCAATAGCTGTTGCTAATTCATTGAAACTTTCTAGGCTATGGGCAGGTTAACTCCAGCCGATGTAAGTTTCTTCTACCTGGTGCCATTCATCTTAGTTAATTGTGGCTATGCAGCTCTCCTTCCTTTTCCGCGTGAGTTCTTCCTCTTTTCTCTATCATCATAATTACACCACTCATTGCGCCCTGATCGGCAGCTGTGAACCTGTGCAGCAGGAGCCATACTTTAAGCATTTTTTTCTTCGGAGCCGTCCTTGGCGCGCTTGGAATCTTGGATAGATAGAGTCTGCAGATGATAAAGCGGTTGTATAGAGTATAGCTGTAATGGAGAAGCCACATGGACTACTATTGAGTTTCGCACAGGAACAAAAGAGGTTGGACTGATTGTGCTGTAGCTCAGAAGCTTTACTCCATGAGAATTGTATGAAAAAGTCTCGGATGGTCACCGCATTTCTATATTTGGCCGCCAGTTCCTATATCAGAAGCGAAAATGGCGTCAAGTGTATCCCGGTTTATTACCATCACCTCCACCCACTTCAACCAAATAGCTAACCCTTCAGTCTTACGCCGCAATGGGAAATTCACCTTCTGCCAGATACGGAGACACTGACATCCCACCCAAGTTTTCTGTCCGAGTACTTCCGGACGACAACGGTGATATGGTACACAGAAGGCGTGATTCAGCACACGCAGCATCGAATCCTGGCCACAGACGGAGCAGATCTGCTCATGCCACAGTTCGTCGCAGTAACGCTGATGATATCCCGCCACCTCCACCATACTCACGTACGCCACCTCGGTTGGATACTCAACTTTTGACTCCAAGTCGTTCAAGCTCGAATGTGAATCTCGCCCATCTATATCAATTCGCAGGCCAACGGCATTTCTCGTCACAGCCGTCTTCACCCTCAAGAAGTATGCTTATTTTTCTTGAGCCAACTTTGTGTCTATCTAATCTATCATGATATAGCCAACCGCCGAAGAAGCACCAGCACGTCTCACTGGTTCTGGACTTGTTTTACCCTCTAACACGCATAACGTAGATTTCCGTACTCCCTATCGACAACAATCACTTGAAGATGCTCTTGAAATGTTGCGGAAGTTTGATACTGTCATTGTCCTAGACGATTCCAGTTCGATGCTTGGTCCTTCTTGGACTGAAGTACGTGATATTCTAGTTGGGGGAAACATATTCAAAGATTCATTTCAGGCTACAGAGGCTTTATCAACCCTGGCAGACATGGCTGGTAGATATGATGATGATGGCATAGATATCTATTTCCTGAATAGCCCCCGGTTTGGAACACACATCAAGGTGACTCTTTGAGGCCGTATCATGTTGCAGCAATATTGTAACTCCTGCCTTCAGACTGACGAGCAGGTCAGGGCACTCTTGTCCTCTGTTAGTCCCAAAGGTGTCACACCTATAGGAGGGAGGTTAGATGACCTATTGGGAGATTACCTTCATCTCCTCGAGTCCAAGACTTATGAGGAGTTGAAGCTGATTAAGCATAGGAATTACATCGTTATAACCGATGGCCAAGCCAGTAAGCATATCATGGATGTAGTTGTGGACTTTCCTTACTAATTCACCATCACACCTCAGCGGATGATCCCGCCACAGTTATTGCAGCTATGGCAAAACGCCTCGACAACGGGAATTTTCCTCAGACGCAGGTATGACAGCTTTGCTTCAGTGATTCTTACAGCTTACAAGATGTTGTGGACTTGATGAACAGGTCGGTATCCAGTTCATTCAGATCGGTAATTCGAGCAAAGCTGCTCGATACCTAAGGGAGCTAGATGATGACCTTCGTAATAAGTACAACATTCGGGTCAGTTTCTCCTTACGCTAAGCACCATAGCATCTGCTGATCAGATACATTTAACACAGGACATGGTTGACACTACTGAGCACCATGGACAACTAACTGGAGAATATCTTATTAAGGCCCTCATTGGAGGCATAAATCGTCGGGTTGACAACCATGGCGGTTCAGCTGTAATATACCATTAGACAAACTTATGTTATCATTTAGTTTCTTACTATGCCATTGTATTATATGCTTTGATTCTCGGAATTAGATGTCCCAGTCTTCGAGAGTGAATGCGATGACACCGAATGTGGCGGCAGCGTCTCCTGTCCCTCCTGCCAGGCTCTCGGCCCCTCTTCGTACAAAGCGCACAAGGGCATCCAGCTCAGAGGACATTTTATCCAGTCGTACCGCCCCATCATCCATAGAAGACGACATCGTCGAAGCTCCTACAGAAAAGGATGACTCCGGTGCTACAACATCTTCAAATTCTTCGTCAGAATCAGAACTATCACTAGCATCTTCCATAAACTGGGAAAAGCCAATGACATCTCTGCGTGCACGCTTCTGTCCACGCGTTCGTCGACGCTTCGTGATAAGGGAGTGCCGTGAGATATCATGTGTGGTAGTGTCTCCTGCGAAGGCTACAAACATTTCACTGAAGTGCAGGGACATGTCCAATATAGATATGATCGTGCGATGAAGCGCTGTTGTCTATGGAGATGTTAGCTTTGGCAACAGCTGATCTCCACGATAACACTGACGTTGCCCTGCAATAGGCATCGCCCTTGCAATTTATCCAGACTGGAGTGTGTGCGTGAATTCAGGGGACGTTTCTTATTGTAATACCACGTACTGTTCGTCGTGTAGACGTATCATTTCGTCCATCGATTTTGCCGCGCGTATTGCCTCGTGGAATTTGAGAATTTGGACATGAATGACCTATATACCGTAATATCGTCGGAGGGATTATAAGAAGCACAGCAAATGGAACGTACATAGGTCGTCAAGAAATTGAGAAGGGCGCTTTGGTTGGACCGGCCAGTGAGCATACAGCTATGTGACATAAACAAAGGAGATACTCACTTCACAAACCAACTCAGTCGACTCCGTATCGCATAGAAAGTCTTGAGCTCATTTCCCACTTTCCTATCATCGCCCCGCACGAGAATCCTCTCCAGTACGTTCTTTGCCCGTTTGATCTGCAAAAGGAAGACAAATATCTCTCCATACACCTGGAGGGTTCTGGGCGTGAAGATGTACGTCAACGGGAATGGCACCGCGTATTCCAAGAGAAGACCGTCGAGGGCCTTTACAGTCTTTGCGGCAACCTTTTCCCGGCTGCCACGGTACGAGAACCGTACCAGTGATAACTGCACCCATTCCTTCGCACCAACGTGGGTCCCAGCTTCCACCACATCGTTGAAGGTAGCATTGAGGAAGTGGAAGTCGTTCCAATGCTGTTGAGTGTCCATCTAAAAAAAGCGAAGATCAAACAGCCCATCCCCTTGATGATGGTGAGAGGCACGGACTTTAGCGTAAAGACCGTCACAAAAATGGCTCATGGCATCGCCTTTCATCATCAAAAAAAGATTCTCGATAGTTCCCAGGTGTCTCCATAGATCGCACTCCTCCACTATGGCGTTGGATAACCAGGATCCCGTGATAAGGCAATAGGGCGCTAGTTCATCATGAATAAGACTGGACAGTGTGTCGATTGACACTGAGAACAGTCCTTGCGCTTCGTCCTGTCCCGTCTCCTTCGCCACAAGCTCAGCAAGCGGTCGCCAGTTCCACTGGACGGATTGATCCTGAGCTGTGTTAATACCAAGGGCCTTCAACAACCCCACAGCCTTGCCAGACCCAAGAACAGGCTCAGCAATGTGCCGGAAGAACGTCGGTATGCCCTTCCTATTGCCGTCTTCTTCATCTTCATACCTCAACGTATACCCTTCAGCCCAATAGTCCGGGTCTAACAGCCCTACACCAAATGCTCCCGATCCAAGGCCGTTACTTTCGATGAAGAATTCATCGTCCAAATCATCGACATCGCCGACGCCCATGCCTTCCTTTAGCCACCGCCCCACCATTCCCCATAATGGCTCTGCACTCCTGATGAACACCCTCATGACCACGCCAGCCGCTATCCGTTCACCTCTCTCCAGGTGTTTCTGCATCGCAATGAAGAGATGGTCCAGCAGTGATGCCGTTACCGTCGACGGTGGAGCCTTGGTAGAATAGTCATCCCCAAATACCGTTCGCACCACGTCCAGCAAGACAAAGAATGTCTCGCCAAATGTGTCTCGAACCTGCATTTCTAGGGAGAGCAAGCTTACGACCAAGCCATCATCAGGGGACACGCCGTTCGTTGCTTTGCATATCGCCTCCTCCTTACCGGCACACCAAGTGTCCCACATGCGTATTTCTGAATCCAAAGCATCAGCAAAAGCTTCAAGTGTTCGTGTCTTGGACTTTGAACCGCTGGGCGTCTTGAAAACATGACTGATGAAGTCACGAAGATGTTGGACAGAAGTGCATGGACGAGCCAAAGCCGTTAAAATTGATGCCTGAGATGCGAGAGACAGGTGGAGGAGTCGGGGAGTAGTCACAGATGTTCGGTACTCTCCATGTCGCCATTGAAGCATTATGTTATCGCGTCCTTGGAGCGCAAACAGGACTTCTCGTACTGCATCATGCTCGTATATATATCGCTTTCCGAATGTATGAGCGCAGAAGAAAACATGAGGGTCTGTAACTCACGTCTTGAATATGTGTCAACTCTGTCGGTAAGCCAAGCCCGTCTCTCCCTAGGACATTCTGCAACGTAGGCCCTGCTCTCTCATGTGAGAATGCTCATGAACGCAGAGAAGCGACAACATACCTAGAGTGCTTGCATCACCAATATCAAACTTTGTGTTGATGCCTTCGGTAGGTATCTTCCACTCAGTTCGCCAGTACTGTCGCGACTGCAGCTCCTCTACCTCTTTGCGATGAGATATCGACACCCGCACGTCGTGCGTAGGTTTACCGATAGGTGGCGAAGGCGAAGGCGATCGAGGAGGAGTAGGCAGCGACGACGAGGAGTCATCGAGATCCAAGTCTTCCGAGTCCAGCGAAAGCACTGATGAAACGTCGCTTTGTGAATCAGGCTCACGCCAATTCTTGACGCTTCCCGGTGGCAAGCCGTAAACGCCTTCCCAATGTTCCCCTTCAAAGGGCTCTTCTTCGAGGATTTTCTTCCATGTCAGAGTTTCGGGTTCTTTGGGAGGCTCTGTTAGTGAAATGAGGTACGCCGACGCATGAGCGAGGGTTCCCTCAGTGGGTGGACTGGCCAGAGCGAGCTAAAAGAGTTTAACGTATGCGCGTAGATATTCTGGTGACGCCTTACTAGTAACTGGAGGTGTGAGGGTACATGAACAGACTGCTCACAGTTAACACTCAGTCACTAACGTAGAGACGGGCATCGCACCTTTATTTCTTGATCCAAATCATGACCTTTCTCTACTTGCGCTTTCAGCAACCTGCAGGATACTTGAAGAGCGTCTGCGAGAGCATCTCGGGACTGAATTCGCGCTTTCTGAACGTGTCTGAAACAAATATTCAGAAACAAGTAATCAAGAACAAAAAAGCCGCTCCGACCCACGAATCGTCCGGTCTACTTCTGCTTCACCAAGAACAATACCAGGTTTGTTGAGCGTCATGCCCTCCGCACTCAGCGAGCGCGCTGCATACGCGACTTGTTCCCGGAATTTGTCCTGATCTGTATCGCCAATGACTCCTCGTACGAGATCCTCGCATAGCTCGGTAAGTCGCTGATGGTTCGCACGAGCAAGTCGTGATTGTGGTCGCTGTGTGAGACGAGAATGAGGCCGAACAGACGCGCTCGAAGCAGGACGCGGAACGACGGTGCTTGTGCTGGTTGGAAGTCGTGTCGATAGACTTGACGTCGGTCGGCTCGATGGCTGACGTCTGGATGCACTAGATGGGGGTCGTGGTGGACGATGAGAAGACTCCACGCTGGCCGACGGGTGCATGGTGGACTGTGGTCACTATCGAAACCCTAAACTATGATCTAAAGGAATCCCAAAATCTATGTTCGGGCGACGCCGCGGCGGCTACTTGACAGTTCTCGCTATTGGAACATCATTATCAGGTGCACCTCCATTATCATCGAACCCAACAATTCTTGAAGCTTGAAGCCCCTTCTTCCGATCAAAAGTATCATTTTCGGAGACGCCTGCTTTCTTTTCCGATTTCTTTCCGTTCTTCTTCTGTGGAGGGAGTGGCTTGGGCTTGCTGGGTCACTTGGACGTCGATGGGTGTGGCCGGGAGGTTTCTCTTTCTTCGGCTTCTTCTCATCCTTGCTTGCTTTTAGGTTCTTGAGCGCCGTCAAGTCATCATTCATTGTTCTCATCTGGTCCTTGAGTGCGGCAATAGAGCCTAGATATGCGCCAGACATCATGCATCACTAGGAAGGAGAAACATACGGGAATGTTCATCATCGCTGAGAGCCTCTTCGTTCTCCTCATCTTCACTGATTTCATAAAGAGGAGACAATGCTTTCTATTTCGAATCGAAAAATCGCTGTAGTTCTATACCATCTGTGTTCACTGGGATTTCCTGGGGATTGACCGGTCAACCCGTGACAATGGGAGGCGGACACTCGAAGACCAGTGTAGAGTTTTCAATGGTTTGACGTCAATTTTTGGGCGTCCACACGTGATGATAGCTTAGCGCTTAGCGCTGAGATTCTGACTTCCATCCACGGCTTCACACGACTACCGAATCCTTCTTGATAGGAAGAATTCAATTCAATATCCGCCTGTGCACAGGGCGCTTCCTGGCTTCCAGCCCACACCATCGTTCCTTGCAATTTCTGCTTGCCCCGGCGCATGCCACCCTTGGCTCTACACCTTCTATCTGAAAATGAGAAATAGTGCGTACACTTATTTTACTGCCATGTCGAGTACTTAGTCCAACGACGTTAGTGAAATCTAGAATTGTAAACCAATCGCTTCCAAGGCGAATCACATCGGTTTGGAAACGCTTGTGCGCTGTCTTCTCAACTCCGCGGGCACGAAAGGATTCATCTCCGGATGCAACATCCAATTCGGACCAGAACGTCGATGGAATTGCACCTTGGGAATCTCACGGGGAGATTTTATACCAGAATATCTCAGACAATGGGGGCCCCATCTCGGAGGCGACACCTGACTCGTTGTCAGAGTTGCAACTCTCGTCGGTTGTGGTTTCTCAGGTTGGTCCTGCGGGCGAACATCTACTATCTAGTCAGTCCAGTAATGCGTCGGATGATTCTGATTCTGGGGAGTCTGATCCTGTGGTAAGTCATTCGGCAATACAAACGGGGTAGAAATTAATAACACATTTCCAGTACAACACTCTCCCCAAAGTCACCATCTCCGCCACTGATGAGACCGGCCAAGCGGAATCGACCATCAAAGTTCCAAAGCAGCGAAACTACACTGGTCGAAGGCCTGTCATACCATCCTCCCTCGCCGACATTCCCTGCGCTACCCTTGGCGTTCAGGGGGTCTTGGATCGACTGAATGCCACCCTCGCAACGTCACACACACTCGACACGCCATCCGTCTTGTCCGTTCTCATAGACTGCATTGTGAAGAACTACGACTTTGGCACTGCTTATGGCCGTCTTCGCGATGTATGGAACAGAGACAATGATTGCACCATCGAAGACCAACTACGTACACGTGAAGAGGAGGACAAGGAGGAACGACGACATGCGCTGGTTGGGAACAACCTCATGAGTTGGATTCCGCCTCCGAGACGTGTATGGGACCTGTGCAGCAATCGCGTGGTGCCGTGGTGGGCCAAAACACGGCGACCATTAATAGAACTAGAATCGTACAACCCGATATCGCATGCCTGGGTCGATGAGAATGATCGTGTGGATATGGAGACGCCTATCAACGGGAAGGAATGGCCCGTGCCGATCCCAAAGGATGCCAATCTCAATCTCATCCGTATCGAGATGCTGAACCTGGGAGTGACGTACACGTGGTTGGATGTGCTCTGTTTGAGACAGAAAGGGGGCCCAAGGGAGGATCTGCGCGCGGAGGAGTGGAAGCTGGATGTGCCTACAATTGGTTATGTGTATAGGGAGTCCCACAAAGTTGTGATCTACCTGAGTGGGCTGGGACGGCCATTGAGTTTGAAGGAGGGCGACTTGGAGAGTGATCGGTCTTGGTTTCGACGTGCGTGGACACTTCAGGAGGTCGGCCGTAAGAGGATCATTGCCGGGGATACACCAGATGGACCAATGCAGGCCGAGCCGGTAGACGACAATGGAAACTACGAGACTGAAATGCTGATAAACTTTCACAAGCAGCTGGAGCACATGGAGGGGAATTACCGCTATCTATTTGGCACACTTGCAGACATGCGAAATCGCGTGTCAACCAATCCGGTGGACAGAGTTGCAGGACTTGCATTCCGTCTACATGCGCGATACGCATACCATGAGAGCGAGACTCCCGAGGATGCATGGACGGCGCTGGTGAATGCAATGGCTCCTCATATGCGGGGGCTCATCCTATTAATGTATCCTGGAGTAGGACTGGGATGCAAGAAATGGAGACCGACGTGGGAGCAGGTCATGACAGAGCCTCTGCCAGCGGATGCCAACTGTTACGGATATGTTGACCGTGATGACGAGACAGACGAGGACTGGTACAAAGGGCCTTGCATTGAACAGGGGCTTGTGCGGGGATTAAACACGGGATCAGCAGAAGGGGTTGATCGATGCGGGGAGTTGGTTGTCAAAGACGCCGACGGGATACGGCACACATTCAAAATCCATGTCCCCCACCAATTCCCAATACCTGAAGGCGCATACTCACTGCTGGGCAGTTTCGCTGTATATGCGTCATGGGTGCCATGGTTCTCTAAAGAGGTGAGGGGGTTTTGGGTAGTTGGCCGAAGCCTTCCAGATCAGCGGTTTGAGAAACTATCTGTAATCAGGATACCGGACGAGGGGGAAAGAAAGAGACTGGACCAGTGTGGAGTTGTGCAATGGGGGCTTGAAAAAATCTACCTTCTTTGACTCGACAGGTTTTGGTTTTAGCTCGAGGTTAATGTCATCTTCGTTGTCGAGCTCATCCGTTTCACGAAGGTCCCTTTGGCGTCTTCGGTGTATTTTCCTGGTGCAAAGTTGCTGCCGCTTAACGCATCTTCAAGGTCGACGATAGATAGCCCAGCCTTTGTGTCATCGAGACCACTGTAGCTCGGTCTCGCTTTTTGAGGGTGGAGTTGGCGGCTCATGGGACATTTGATATTTTGCCGATCTCTGCTAAGCTAGTATCTTCGTCGCTTGCTCATAGTAGGGACCGGTCACGGGTCTACTAGCATCTAATTCTCTCTTAAATAGTTACAAGTTGTCAACTTACAAACTTCGTGAAGTACTACTTAGTCATACGGTCGACGGAAAGGTATCTCCATATGCATGAATGGTTACCCCGAGCGCTTGTAAATGAAATACATCAACTATGAGCCCCAAAATACAAATCTATAAATCTACGAATAAATTATCCTATATAGTCTAAATGTCCCGTTTTGTTGATCATAGGTATTATTTCATTCCACATCGTCCTCCGTTTCCTCTACAAGACTCTCCCACGAAGGGATGGTGGGTGGAATAAACCCACCGCCCAACGTGCTCCTCGCCAGGCCAAGGCTCTCAGGCCTCGGTCCTCGATTTTCCGTGGGAATCGAAGAAACAGGCAAAGACAGAAGAATCGACACGCGCAAGCCTAAGTTTGCGTAGGGATCCTTTTGCATCTGGAAGTTGATAGATTGCACTTGTCGCAGCTTTGACGTTCCCGAACATCGTATCAGAGGGGCTCGAGGGACGGGAGGTCCAGGACATCTACACAGTAGTACTAGAAGGAGATGAGGGTATAGGCGAAAGAAACTCCACGTCTGCTTGATGGCAGCATGTCATCAAACTTGAACTTCTGAGAGAGATTCTGCTGCGTTTTCTTGACAGATCTATCAGAGCCCGACATGAACGCGTCAATTGTGCTTCCATCTCCTCAAGTGTTGGAGGCTCCCCGGATTTATCGGCTTGCGCTCCGGGAACTGTTCAAACCTGCGCACGAGAGCCATGCGAATTTCCAGCTCGACACGGGCGTCTTCTGCATAGTTGTTCAGCCGTTCCGTTAGGAGTTGGTTGTTATTAGTTGACTCTTGAGATCTTGAAGTACGTGATGAAAGGCCCGTTGCACATCATCGCAACGTCGGCTGACCTGCTTGAGCTCTGCGGGCTCGTGTTTGGTCGGAAACGGCACGGGATCCGATGTAATCAGAATGGAGGATGAAGATGAAAATTCGGAAGGGGTGAGTTCATCGACAATAGATGTGGACTGCGATGTTAAACGAGAAGAAGGCTGAATGACACGGTCATCTTCGATTGGTCCAAGGGGGATCCTGGTTCCGAAGATACCTTCACCTCAACTGGGTCTTGTCTCGTTTTCTCTGAAGCTGGAGGTGCAGGAAGATTTTTCTGGTGAGCTGGGATGAGTAGCAGCACGACCAACTCGAGTTTTCGAGCAGTTTGTAATCATAACTCTTTATCCTGTTTCCACGGCATTCCCAGCTACGACGACGCGGCCCATAGACTCGGAGGAGCCATTGAGGTCTGCTGAAAACCCCTGGGCGTCACGAAGCATATTCTCCAGAAGTATGTTCGCGTCATCTCCTCGCCCGATACCTTCCTCAGCACGGAACGCCCACCGTCGAAGCCACTCATTGATGTTCTCCTCTTAAGTGGCCAGGCGAATTCTTCTCTACGACAACCAGATGCCTTTCGTATGGCGTCTCCACCCGCTTCATCCAGCGCAAGCCTCAGTTTTTCAGTATTCGCGCGGGACTGGTCGAGCTGAGAAGACAATACGGATCTTTGCGTGGTCAGAGCATTGACCGTCGCGGCATATCTTTTCTTCAAGGATACGAGTCCGTTAAAATCGATGCCTGAGATGCGAGAGACAGGTGGAGAAGTTGGGGAGTAGTCACAGATGTTCGGTACTCTCCATGTCGCCATTGAAGTATTATGTTATCGCGTCCTTGCAATACAAACAGGACTTCTCGTACTGCATCATGCTCATATATATATCGCCTGACCAGGCGGGTTCCCCAGCAACGAGAAAACACTGATGTCTTCCTGTTCGTTTCAACATTCGGATGTTTGAAGTCGCAGCAATGGTGCTTGAGCAGAAGTAAATGTACGTGCAATTGAAGGAGAAAAATGTACAGTGAGAACAAATCTAATAAACACAGACGGCATAACAATACATTTGAAAATAATAGGAGAACCAAGATGGAGGATGGGGCAGAGCAGCGATTCGGCTTGGCGATGAAAATATTTATGACAGAGCTGGGCGACCGCAACAGGATTTAGGATGTTTTTGATATCAGAGTGGCGCCCAACCCCAAACGAGTGAAGTGTAGACGACGAGTGAAAGCAAGAGCTAACTCCCAATCAGATCAGTGGGTGCACCGGAATGAATGAATGAGAAGAGCCTCACGATGACAAGAACAGATAGGCGCTTAACCTGATCGCGAGGAGGCTCAGGCTCCTGGAAGGCCTCGTCCAGAGCGACCTCTCCCTTCCTGGGCTGGAGCCATGCCCATAATGAGAATCTGCAGTCGGAACAAGAACCAGGTCACTCACGAGGGCCTCAGTGAAATGAACACAGTCGTCCCAGTCAATATCTCCACCGTGAGTCGCGGTCTGTACAGTTTTTAGCTGGATAAGATAGCCTGAATCGCAGGGAATGTGCACACCATCAGGGGATGATTTCGGTTGAAGTACGCGTGGCCATAGGGCTCGTATCGAAAGACGAAGGAAGGAGGGGGAACGGGTAGGTAGTAAATGGTCGCATTCGGGGAGAGGGAATCTGCTTGACGAAGAACTGAGTGCACAGAGGGGAAGCGACGGTCCCGAGTCCGGATTGGAGGCATGATGGGATGAAGAAAAAAAGAGAGAGGAAAGAACGTGGGTGGGAGAATTGACGGTCGTCTTCTCTGGTTTTTAAATGCGCCTGTGCTTCGAAATCGGAAGCCGTATCCGTATTGAGCTACTCTCCAGTGTGTTTGGCGTAAACACAGAATGACATAAGGCGAATATACAGCTCAAATTTGA
Source organism: Armillaria gallica (assembly GCA_037576215.1). NCBI lineage: Eukaryota > Fungi > Basidiomycota > Agaricomycetes > Agaricales > Physalacriaceae > Armillaria > Armillaria gallica. The sequence continues at coordinate 3,817,477 of JBANDB010000008.1, forward strand.
TCCCGCGGATGCGCTCACCCTTTCCAGCACCATGCCCGCCTTCGAGGTGTCGGTAAGGATGGCGCGTTCGTAAGAACTGACTTCGATGCGAGAATGCGCGCCAAAAAAACTGTCCGTTCATGCCGGAAGCATTCATTCGAATTCGAGACTGCACTGCCGAATGCACTGGAAATCGAATGACAGCTCCGACGCGCAATAACTGGTCACTCTGCGCCGCTTTGGGATTCTTGCTTGTACTCTCTGTCCTCACGTCTAGTCATCTTGCTTGTTATGCGTATATTCCACATCTCTGTCGCCTACGCTGTCCATGGAGGCAAATCCACAGTCAATTGTGACGTTACATTCGTTACACCTGTGACGATTTGTGAATCACGGATCCCGCCAATGCGAACCGAAGCTTACAATCACACACCCATTGCAGTCTCCAACAGCCCAATGCTCCATCCTCCGTGGTTGCCAGAGCTTGATGATAAGGCCAACGTTGTGTGCTTTCAATATTGTTCAAGCGCTAGCAAGAGCTACAAGATCTGTCTGGACGTCAATTGCCAGCTACCAGGAGTATCGTCAAGGACAAGGGTGCCCCAAGACCTGAAGAAATTGAAGACATACCTCAATACTATGTCCAAACACTGCGCCCCAGCCCAAATCAACATAATCGCCCCGTTGTGACCGTCTCTGGAATCTTGAATATCTTGAGCTCCATAAGCGAATGACTGTGAACCGGACATACCTGAGGACTGAATGATCCATCGACGAGCCAGGAAGACTGCTGCTATATTCCCAAGTTCAAGAGTACCGACGGCTGATTTTTGGCGTCCGATATCCGTCAAAGGCGACGGTGGGCAGGAATTCTCCTTGTAAACCCCATGCATGAGCTTGGAGGCTTGTAAAAGAGACAAAACCTGTCCAGAAGCCTTCAAGGGTACTAATACAAGTCCTACTGGCGTCCGGAATGAAAGTAGAGTCGAAGCGATCTGATTTCGTGACTTTTCGCCATCTCGCTATCTCTTTCCAAGATATCGAGGTTATCGCCTTCAAGCCTTGGTAGACAGGTCCTAGATGTGAGCCAGTGCCAGGAGAGCGAGCTCGACAACTGAGCAAGGATGGTGGTGGTTCGACATTGGTGTACATCCGTGTACATCTATCTATGTCTAGGACAAACAAACTCCGTCCGAATGTCCTGACCAGTCGCCGGCTACCTCAGAACCTTTCCAGTAGCCCTCTTCCTTGGTCTGCACCTTTCTATTCATCTGCGCTATTTTCTAGATTTTCATTTCAATTTTTGGACCCCTCAGCGTCTGTCTCGGAAGACGGCAGTTGGAACTGGCTTCACGGCACTCCTGGTTACCTTGCCTCAGATAAACTTCCGGATTCGATAATTCTTTTTTGCCACGGTTGGATTTAATTCCATGGTCGCCGCCGTAACTTCAAGCCGGTTTTGCGATGCCACTCGCGCCAACAGCACGAAGCCTGCTCAAGATGCTAATGGGCCTTTGCTACAAAGATTGATTAGATGACACCTACTGCTGAGCCTAGCTTTTGAACAGACAGCTCAGCGTTTCATAAACTTGGAACTTTGAGGAATTACCTAGGTCGTAGCTGCAGATACTCTGTTACTGACATTTTCTACCGTGCCAGGTTCGTTCTGTTAGTTTCTATTATCTGTATTCAGACCAATCACTTATGCCCTTCGAAGGTTTACCTGGCATCAAGCAACGCATGGAATATTTCTGCTTCAAAGCATTAAACTGGATTTGGTGACGTAGGAAATGGTTACCGTTATATGTCCCATCATAAGACGGGCGTCGAACTCTCATCCCACGCGTTCTTTTCCCAAACACTCGGTCACCAGTCGTTGCGTTCGCGCCGTTCAAGTCGGGTATCAGTTGTCAGGCTTCTCTCGATTGCATTGATACCCTCTCCTCCTGCAAGGAACAGAAAACACGAAGCCTACCGGCATCATACCAAGACGAGCGGTCGACAAGTTTGTATGAACCGTGTGCTCACGAATAGATCGGGTTCCTCGATGGGTCTCTGCTCGGAGGCAGTCTGCCCGTGACAGGCTGATTGATGCAGATATGTACAAAAACCGGCGACAAAGTACGAGGATTGGACTGTTCCTTCTTCTTTGCAGCCATGGCCCACATATCCCGCACTCAGACTCGTTCGACTGACGAAATTTCTGAAAGGACTATCGGCGAGACTCCTGCAGAAAAAATCAAAACAGAAGGGAACGATGGACTATCCACAGGCATTCAAGAAGGAGATTTTCCGCGGGTTAAGAGCTTGGTTGGTCATTGTAGGGATGAGTGAAGCTGCGCTCTTCAAGGTCTTTCGGCCGTACCGACTTGGGCGAATTGTCAGACCATGTGCAGCACGTTTTCAACGTGAGCTCCTTGGTGGTATGATCATCCTCACGGAGCTGACCTATCAATCTAGATTCGGGTTCATAAACGCATGGGGGGTGAGTATCATCACTCTTGTTTGCTGTACTGAACAACGCTGAGACTACAACAGGTTTTTCAAGCATATTACGCAGAAACCTTGTTGAGTGACTCTGATCCTTCCGCTATGTGCGTCTTCCTCTTACTTCTTGGTCGTCACTGACTTTCTCAGTACATGAATTGGCTCCGTTCAGGTATCTACTCGACCAATCTCTGTTCTAGTCGTGTACTGATGGTATACATCTAATCAACCAGTACGCCCTCGTATTCATGCCGGGGCTCGTCACGGGTCGAATGTTCGATATCGGACACTTCAAGCTGAAAGAGTTTTAACATATGCGCGTAGATGTTATGGTGATGCCTACTAGTAATTGGAGGTGTGAGGATACGTGAACAGACTGCTCACAGTTAACACTCAGTCACCAAGGTAGAGACGGGCGTCGCACCTTTATTTCTTGATCCAATTCATGACCTTTCTCTACTTGCGTTTTCAGCAACATGCAGGATACTTGAAGAGCGTCTGCGAGAGCATCTCGGGACTGAATTCGCGCTTTCTGAACGTGTCTGAAACAGATATTCAGAAACAAGTAACCAAGAACAGAAAGCGGCTCCGACCCACGAATCATCCGGTCTACTTCTGCTTCACCAAGAACGATACCAGCTTTGTTGAGAGTCATGCCCTCCGCACTCAGCGAGCGCGCTGCATATGCGACTTGTTCTCGGAATTTGTCCTGATCTGCATCGCCAATGACTCCTCGTACGAGATCCTCGCATAGCTCGGTAAGACGCTGATGGTTCGCACGAGCAAGACGTGACTGTGGCCGCTGTGTGAGACGAGAATGGTGCCGAACAGACGCGCTGGAAGCAGGACGTGGAACGACGGTGCTTGCACTGGTTGGAAGTCGTGTCGATAGACTTGACGTCGGTCGGCTCGATGGTTGACGTCGGGATGCACTAGAGGGAGGTCGTGGTGGACGATGAGAAGATTCCGCGCTGGCCGACGGGTGCATGGTGGACCGTGGTCACAAGGAATTTTAAAATCTATGATGTTCGGGCGACGCCGCGGGGGCTACTTGATTCTCGCTATTGGAACATCATTATCATCGAACCCAGTTATTTAAGCCCCTTCTTCTGATCAAAGGTGAGGAAATCATTTTCTGAGACCCCTGCTTTCTTTCCCGATTTCTTTCCGTTTTTCTAGCGGCTTGGGCTTGCTGGGTTTGATGTCGATGGGTGAGGAGGTTTCTCTTTCTTCGGCTTCTTCTTATCATTGCTCGCTTTGAGGTTCTTGGGCGCTGTCAAATCATCATTCGTTGCTCTCATCTGGTCCTCGATAGCGCCTAGATATGCATCAGACATCATGCATCACTAGGAAGGAGAAACATACGGGAATGCTCATCATCGCTGAGAGCCTCCCTGATTCCATGAAGAGGAGACAATGCTTTCCATTTCGAATCGAAAGGTTGCTGTAGCTCTATACCGTCTGTGTTCACCAGGATCCCCTGGGGATTGACCGGTGACAATGGGTGTAAAGGTATTATTCAGTATGAAAGAATATCTCTAAGTATGACCATCTGAGTAGGGCTTCGGCGCTTACAACGATTATGAGATTGGACCTGCTGATATATCCTCCTTATAATTGGGGCCATAAGCGTTACATCGGATACTCAACGTTACAACAGTTATACTTGGGCTGAAAGCAAGGTATTCACACCGAGATCGATAGGCGATCACTCGAAGACCAGTATAGCTGGTGTAGAGTTTTCAATGGTTTGACGCTAATTTTTGGGCGTCCACATGTGATGATAGCTTAGCGAGACCCTGGTTCTGTGTTAACGTCCACGGATGGCCCCACGCGACTGCCGTAAGTTGTGATACGCAATCTGCCTTCTTCACAGCATTCAACATCCGGCTGTGCACCATGTTTTTAGGACTACTGAGTATCCTACATCCGCCAAAATCCCCCACTCTTGAGAACTTTTTTTCGCCCAGGTCGAGCTAGCCGAGGTCTCCGAGCATAGTCGGGGGCCCTGTGTTCTTCTTCCACCCCCCGCCATCGGCCTTGGGCAGTTCCTTGCCGTTTCTGCTAGCGCTTGCTCCGGTGCATGCCACCATTGGCTCTACACATCCTTGAAGGGATATCTGAAGTCTGAAAATGAGAAATAGTGCGTACAGTTATTTTACTGCTATTTCGAGTACTTAGTCCAACGACGTTAGCGCCATCTACAATTGTAAACCAATCGCTTCCAAGGCGAACCAAACCGTTTTGGAAACGCTGGTGCGCCGTCTTCTCAACTCCGCGGGCACGAAAAGATTCATCTCCAGATGCAACATCCAATTCGGACCAGAACGTCGATGGAATTGCACCTTGGGAATCTCACGGGGAGATTTTATGCCAGAATATCTCAGACAATGGGGGCCCCATCTCGGAGGTGATACCTGACTCGTTGTCGGAGTTGCAATCGGAACAACTCTCAACGTCGTCGGTTGTGGTTTCCAATAAGGCGTCGGATGGTTCTAATTCTGAGAGATCCTGGGACTCTGATTCTGATGGATGGGACTCTGATCCTGAGGTAAGTTAGTCGGCAATGCAAACAGTGTGAAATTTGATAACACATTTCCAGTACATCACTTTCCCAAAAGTCACCATCTCCGCCACCACTGAGACCGGCCAAGCGGAATCGACCATCAAAGTTCCAAAGCAACGAAACTACACTGGTCGAAGGCCTGTCATACCATCCTCCCTCGCCGACATTCCCTGTGCTACCCTTGGCGTTCAGGGGGTGTTGGATCGACTGAATGCCACCCTCAGAACGTCACACACTCTCGACACGCCATCCGTCTTGTCCGTTCTCGGAGACTGCATTGTGAAGAACTACGACTTTGGCACTGCTTATGGCCGTCTTCGCGGTGTATGGAACAGAGAGGAAAACGATTGCACCATCGAAGACGAACTACGTACACGTGAAGAGGAGGACAAGGAGCTGCGACGAGAAACGCTGGAAGGGAACCGTAACATGATGAGATGGACACCACCTCGACGTGTATGGGACCTGTGCAGCAATCGCGTGGTGCCGTGGTGGGCCAAAGAAAGCGAAGCATTGATCAGAAAAGGATGGTACAACCCGATATCGCATGCCTGGGTCGATGAGAATGATCGTGTGGATGTGGAGACGCCTATCAACGGGAAGGAATGGTCCGTCCCGATCCCGAAGGACACCAATCTCAATCTCATCCGTATCGAGATGCTGAACCTGGGAGTGACGTACACGTGGTTGGATGTGCTCTGTTTGAGACAGAAAGGGGGGCCAAGGGAGGATCTGCGCATGGAGGAGTGGAAGCTGGATGTGCCTACAATTGGTTATGTGTATGGGGAAGCCTACAGGGTTGTGATCTACCTGAGTGGGTTGGGACGGCCATTGAGTTTGAAGGAGGGTGACTTGGAGAGCGATCGGTGTTGGTTTCGACGTGCATGGACAATCCAGGAGGTTGGCAATGAGAGGATCATTGCCGGGGATATACCAGATGGTCCGGTGCATGCCAAGCCGGTAGACGACAATGGAAACTATGAGACTGAAATGCTGACAAGCTTTCACAAGCAGCTGGAGCACATGGAGAGGACTACCCATAGTTCACTCCGTCTATTTGGCACACTGGCAGACATGCAGAGTCGCGTGTCAACCAATCCAGTGGATAGAGTTGCAGGACTCGCATTCTGTCTACATGCGCAACGTGTCTACCATGAGAGTGAGACTCTTGAGGATGCATGGACAGCACTGGTGAATGCGATGAGTGATCGTATGCGAGCGAGAATCCTATTTTTGTATCCTGGAGTAGGATTGGGAGGCAAGAAATGGAGACCGACATGGGAGCAGGTCATGACGGAGCGTCTGCCAGCAGATGTCGACTGTGATGGATTTATTGACCATGATAACAAGACGGACGAGGACTGGTACGAAGGGCCTTGCATTGAACAAGGATTTGTGCGGGGATTAAATGCGGGATCAGCAGAAGGGGTTGACCGAGGCGGGGAGTTGGTTGTTAAAGACGCCGATGGGATGCAGCACACATTCAAAATCCGTGTCACCCACCAATTCCCAATACCCGAAGGCGCATACACACTGCTGGGCAGTTTCGGTTCATGGCCCATTGAAGAGGTGGGGGAGTTTTGGGTAGTTGGCCGAAGCCTTCCAGACCAGCGGTTTGAGAAACTATCTGTAATCAGGATACCAGACGAGGGGGAAAGAGAAAGACTTGAGAATAAGTTGTTTCTCAGAGAAGTCGCCCTCACGTGATATTTTGCCGACCTCTGCCAAGCCAGTTCTTAAATAGTTACAAGTTGTCTAACTTACAAACTTAGTGAAATCATACGGTTGACGGAAAGGTATCTGTATATGCAAGAATGCTTGCCCCGAACACTTGTAAATGAAAGACATCAACTATGAGTCCCCAAATACAAATAAACCCGTAAATACTATAAATCTACGAATAAATTATCCTACATAGTATAAACGTCCCGTTCTGTTGATCATAGGTATTATTTCATTCCACGTCGTCCTCCGTTTCCTCTACATAACTCTCCCACGAAGGGATGAGTGGAATAAACCCACCGCTCCTCGCCAGGCCAAGGCGATACATTGCGCTCAGGCCCCGTTTCCGTTGGAAGCGAAGAAACAGGCGGAGAGAGATGCCTCGACACACGCAAGCCTAAGTTTGCGTAGAGATCCTTTCGCGTCTGGAAGTTCATAGATTGCGCTTGTCGCAGCTTCGGATTCGTCATGACGTTCCCGAGAGATGGTAGGTCCAGGACATCTACCCAGTAGTACTAGGCTAGAAGGAGATGGGGGTATAGGCGAAAGAAGCTCCGGGTCTGCTTGACGACAGCATGTCATCTAATTTCAGAGAGAGATTCTGCTGTGCTTTCTTGACAGATGTATCAGAGCTCGAAATGAACGCGTCAATTGTGCTTCCACCTCCCTCAAGGGTTAGAGACTCCCCAGATTTATCGGCTAGCGCTCCGGGAACTGTTCAAACCCTCGCACGAGAGCCATGCGAATTTCCAGAGCGTTTTCTGCATAGTCGTTCAGCTGTTCCGTTAGGAGTTGGTTGTTGTTAGTTGACTCTTGAGATCTTGAAGTACGTGATGAAATGCCCGTTGTATACCATCGAATGTCGGCTAGCATGCTTAAGTCAAGATGGCTCATCGTTGGTCGGAAACGGCACGGGATCCAATGTAATCAGAGTAGAGGATGACGATGACGATTTGGAAGGGGTGAGTTCATCGACAATAGATGTGGACTGCAACGTTAAACAAGGAGAAGGCTGGGAATGACCGTCATCTTTGATTGGTCCTGGGGGGATCCTGGTTCCGAAGATACCTTCGCCTCCTCTGGGTCTTCTTTTGTTTCCTCTGAAGCTGGAGGTGCAGGAAAATTTTTCTGATGAGCTGGAATGAGTGGTAGCACGACCAACTTCTCCAACTCGAGCCTTCGAGCAGTTTGTAATTGTAACTCTTCAACCCAAGGTTTCCACGGCATTCTCAGCCAGGAGGATGTGGTCCATAGACTCGGAGGAGCCATTGAGGTCTGCTGGAAAACCCCTGGGCGTCACGAAGCATATTCTCCAGAAGTGTGTTCGCGTCATCTCCTCGCCCGGTAACTTCTTCAGCACGGAACGCCCACCGTCGAAGCCACTCATTGATGCTCTCTTCTCGAGCGACCAGGCAGATTCTTCTCTACGACGACCAAATGCCTCTCGTATGACGTCTCCACCCGCTTCGTCCAGCGCAAGTCTCTGTTTTCAAGTATTGGCGACCGGTGGAGCTGAGAAAGACAATACGGATATCTGCGCGGTTAGAGTATTGACCGTCGCGGCATGTCTTTTCTTCATGGATAAGTGACGCCTGCAGACAGTTTGTGGCCGCTTGAGATAATTTCCTGTGACTGTTCAGAACGTGTCTGTGATCAAGTTAAGTGACGTACATGCAGCTGAATTATCTTCCATCTTCAGCTTAGCCTGTGTTTTCACGAGTTCTACCCTATCATTCTCCTTGTTCCTTATCTCCGCCTCATACTTGGAATGCGCGACGGCAAGTTCACCTTCAAATTGATCTACCTTGGCGCTCTCCAGACTCCAAAGAAAAGTCTTATAAATGCCATTTCGGAAAGACTTGTATTTGGCGGTAAATGGGTCGACATGGATGTCCTGCCATAGAGCGAGCGTAGTCAGCATACTCGCTCACGACCAGGCCGGACATCTTGTTATGTTCCTGAGCTGCTTCCGTTCCCAAACCTTACTCCTCCTTCCCTCGTGGCTAAAGCATACACCCCTTCCGCAGCATCTTTCGCTTTCCGCGTTCGCATGGGTGAGCTGGATAGTACGCTCAAGTAGAGCATCTTCTGTGAGCGACAGTTTGTCCGACAGCCTCTTTAGTGACAGCGTCAGCTTCCTGTGACTGGAGAACTGCAGTAGGATAAGATTCGGAGGTATCCTAATGCGGGTTAGCTCGAGTTCTGACTTGAGTAGAGCATTTTCGCGTTCCAATTGTATGAGTCTTCCGTGCGAGTTGGGAGTAGTCAAGGCATGCTGCTGCAATTTCACGGAGGCGCTATGAGTTTCATCCTTTGGGGCGTCAATAGGTAGTCAGCGAGCGCAAGTAGATAGAATACCTGAAATCTGGATACAGCCGCTTTCAAACTGGCCAATTCCAAGGACAAAGGGTGCTCATCGTGTTGCATAGCAAAAGTTCGGGCCGGTAATATTCGGAGATCCAAAACTTTATAAACGTCTGAGCTCTGTTGACAGTTGCGGCATAGGTTGGGGACCCCGACAGCGGATGATCGATGACGGCCCTCGTCAAGGATGCTCTTTTGGGTGATCACGATGATGGGCTACCAATGCTTCCACCGTCGTACACTGACGTAGCATCACAAGCACATGCTCCGGCTCCTACTTGTGGCGAGCTCCAAGGACTACGCACCGCGAACTGAAGCATATGCTTTCGAACTGGGCGACCACTCTGTCCTTGCAGCAGAACGGGAGGGAAGAGGAGGCACAGGGAGGTACTACGACATACTGCGGGTCGTCAAATTTTGTTACGTGAGTGTCTGTCTTTTTATTACTTTGCCACTTACCGAAAGTTTTCAAGCCGCTGACATTTGCCCTGGCATACTATGCGTATGCACTTGGACATCCCACTGCATGCCTGTCCCGCCCTCCACATCCAAAATCATATTCCCCTTCCCGAGACTACGTCCAAGCTCTTCAGCACTGTGCGTACGAAAGACGTCGACTATCACTGCAATCATCAAATCTTCAATGAACACGCACACTGATCACCGATCTCTCCGCTCATCAACGCATCACTGCCCGTTAGTGGCCCCGAAACCAGCTCACCCCCACCAATTCTCTACCCAGAATACTCCTCATCGACAGCGACAGGATCGAAGAGGCTTCGATGATGAAGCAGGGCCTTGGTGGAATGTAGGGCATGGACGTGGTCGAAAGATGGTGTGCTGGGTAGGGTCCAAGAGGATGGAAGCGAGCGAGCGGGTGGGCAGGGGCGAGGTCGGGCCCCCGACGTCCAATGTTGGCCGCAATAACAACGTACAACAGGGCGTCGATTCCCCTCCCAGGTATGCGACGGATGACACCATAATGGTGATGCACCGAGCACCGACAACCCCGTCGCTGCCATCTCCATCCGCAACCATCATGGGCCTATTGCTCGGCCCAGGTCACCAATATCCCCTACCTCCGTGCATCCCCCATCTTCAACATGGTGGATCGTGATTACCAGGCCCTTTTTCTCCCCCGACGTCATCATCACCGACGATGACAATGTCCCTTGAGGTACTTTGGACTTGGCAGACCCGTTAGCACTCCCCTACCACCTACCAGTACTGACTGGTGTATTCTGTGACCTTGAGGATCTCCACAACGGTGAGATGTCTTTCTTTTCCATTCATCCCTTGCTGAAGACTTTTTCAGCCTGTCAACGGTCCCTCAAGGCTTCAACTGCGGTCGATGCGCGCGCAGTGACGAAGCACCCACATATGGAAGGGTAAGCATTTCCTACACCGATTTTCCGGTCATTTACTCACGAATTTTCTTCCAGTATGTATTCCGCGACGGAAGCAATAATTGAGTAAAGGAAACAGGGTCGATGGTGAGTCAACCAACATTCAATCCATTTCCTCTTACTTACATTTCCTCTTGTTCCCTAGTACATTTTGATGTGCGTCTCCCCTCCCTCCCTCTACCGTGCCCGAGAACTCTCGCAGCATGCCCAATGGTACGAGATCATTCCTGTTATCTTTCCTCTGCTGACATCTCACTTTTAGAGGCGGAATGAGTGACTCGAGCCTTGTCGATGTACAATCAATGACGGATATCTATGCACGATAGCCAGTGAGACGGAGCATGAGATCTGGGAGCTACAGGATATGCTGGCAGGTCGTATCATGGTTTTGTCTTGAAGTGTATATTTTACTATCATTTGGTCAATTATGCTTTTCCTCCATGATTTTTCGGATATTGCAAGCGAGCCCTCGGCGTTTTCTTGGAGGTGGACGTTTTTGGCTGATGCGAGCGCTTCCCAACATCCATCAACCATCGGCAGAAATTTCCAAATGTTTGATCATTTGTTGCTTCTCCTGAAGGGGGGTGAGACAGTATACTTTGGCGATCTAGGACACAATGTTACGATGCTCATCGGCTACTTCCAAGCTCACGGATCGCATCAATATAAGCCGGAAGAGAACCTGTACGACCTGACCTGCCTTCATATATGGTCATGATACATATCTAACTAACTGCGTTACAGGTGCTGAGTTTCAACGGCCCAGCGACCTCGAGCGAAGATTGACATGAGATGTGGTGTAACTCCGACCAAATCACGAAGATCCAGGAAATACATGCGAAAAGGTGTTCTCAGCCTGCGGTCGGAACTATGTTACACCCGGAGTATGCTACATCTTGGTTCTACCAAGTAGTACAGCTCGTCAAGCATAACCCTGCGGACCATTTCCGGTATTCCAGCTACATGATGGTCAAGATGGCGCTGAGTATCGTCTCCGGACTTTTCCTTGGATTTTCCTTCTTCAAGTCAATGGGATACACAACAGGACACCCAGATCAAACTCTTTGTATGTTCGTTTGTCGTTTCTGTCATCCCTATAGCTAATATTTTGTCCCCAGTCTATCTTCATATCCACTATCATCAGTCTACCTCTAGCAAATCATCTCTGGATCCCGTTCCTCGATATACGCTCAATCTACGAGATTCGTGAGCGTCCAAGTTGCATGTACAATTGGACTGTGCTGGTGACTTCACAAATCCTCGTTGAGGTGCCCTGGAATATCGTTCAGTTGTCGTTATATTTCTTCTACTGATATTGGACGTCTGGGTTGACCAGTAATTATGCGGGATACAGCTATCTTATGATTGGCGTGATTTTCCCGTTGTACTGCACGATCAGACAGCTATGAGCCCTGATGCGGAGATCGCAACTATTCTCTTCAATTTCCTCTTCTTGCTTACGTTGTACGTGATATGCCTTGTTGTCTTATTGGATAATTTGGATTACATATCGGACAGTAGTGGCGTAGTGCAGCTTTACCGAGAGCTCGGATGGTGGAAGTGGTTAAAATATACTCTCCAGTGTATGTATCTTGCGAAATTCGCACCACCAATGAATTCTTGTCCAACCACTTGGCGGAGCGCTGGTTTAATGGTCGTCTTCAACGCAAGCTTCATTTTCCGGGGATTGTCCAGAAGCTGAAGCGCTGATCCATTGTTTATAAATTGCAGCAATTTTCGCATTCACCTTCTGGTTGAGAAACCATATCTGGAGTATAACGGATATGATTCGTGGTCGCGGATGCTCTAAGACGTGTTTTGGACTGCAAGTACAGTCAACTAGGATTTAGATTATCCCCTAACCTTCTAACGGAAAAGTACAGCAGTTCAATCTCAGGTGCGGACCCGCCTCAGTGCATTGTCCATTGGAACATGGCACGCTGCAGCGAGTCTTCAAGAACAGGTAGATCTCATTCAAATTCAAATTAGGACTCGGATATGCCATGCGAATGCAGTGGCCTTCAAAGACTAGTCTGAATCCAAAACATCAGCAAAAGCTTCAAGTGTTCGTGTCTTTGGCTTTGAACCGCTGGGCATCTTGAAAACATGGCTGATGAAGTCACGAAGATGTCGGACAAAAGTGCATGGGTGAGCCAAAGCCGTTAAAATTGATGCCTGAGATGCGAGAGACAGATGGAGAAGTCGGGGAGTAGTCACAGATGTTCGGTACTCTCCATGTCGCCATTGAAGTATTATGTTATCGCATCCTTGCAACACAAACAGGACTTCTCGTACTGCATCACGCTCATATATATATCGCCTGACCAGGCGGGTTCCCCAGCAACGAGAAAACGCTGATGTCTTCCTGCTCGTTTCAACATTCGGATGCTTGAAGTCACAACAATGGTACTTGAGCAGAAGCAAACGTACGTGCAATTGAAGGAGGAAAAATGTACAGTGAGAACGAATCTAATAAACACAGACGGTGTAACAATACATTTGAAAATGACAGGAGAACCAAAATGGAGGGTGGGCAGAACAGCAAGTGGGCTTGGTGATAAAAAAATAATGACAGAGCTGGGCAACCGCAACAGGATTTAGGATGCTTTTGATATCAGGATGGCGTCTTATCGTAAATGAGTGAAGTGTAGACGACGAGTGACAGCAAGAGCTAGCTCCTAATCAGATCAGTGAGTGCATCAGAATGAATGAGAGGAGCCTCACGATGACAAGAACAGATAGGCGCCTAACCTGACCGTGAGGAGGCACAGGCTCCTGGAGGGCCTCGTCCAGAGCGACCTCTTCCTTCGTGGGCTGGAGCCGTGCCAATGATGAGAATCTGCAGTCGCAACAAGAACCAGGTCACTCACGAGGGCCACAGGGAAATAAACACAGCCGTCCCAGTCAATATCTCCACCGTGAGTCGCGGTCTGTACAGTTTTTAGCTGGATAAAATGGCCTGAATCGCAGGGAATGTGCACACCATCAGGGGATGATTTCGGTTGAAGTACGCGTGGCCATAGGGCTCGTATCGAAAGACGAAGGAAGGAAGGGGAACGTGTTGGTAGTAAATGGTCGCATTCGGAGAAAGGGAATCTGCTTGGCGAAGAACTGAGTGCGCAGAGGGGAAGAGACGACCCCGAGTCCGGATTGGAGGCATGATGGGACGAAGAAAAAAAGAGAGAGAGGAAAGAACGTGGGTGGGAGAATTGACGGTCGTCTTCTCTGGTTTTTAAATGCGCTTGGGCTTCGAAATCGGAAGCCGTATCCGTATTGAGCTACTCGCCAGTGTGTTTGGCGTAAACACAGAATGACATAAGGCGAATACACAGCTCAAATTTGATCCTGCGGATGCGCTCGCCGTTTCTGGCGCCATGCCCGCCCTTCGAGGCGTCGGTAAGAATAGCGCGTTGCCAAGGATCGACTCCGATGCGAGGATGTGCCAACAAAACTGTCCGTTCATGTCGGAAGAATTCATTCGAATTCGAGACTGCACTGCCGAATGCACTGGAAATCGAATGGCAGCTCCGACGCACAATAACTGGTCACTCTGCGCCGCTTTGGGATTCTTGCTTGTACTCTCTATCCTCACGTCTGGTCATCTTGCTTGTTATGCGTATATTCCACATCTCTGTCGCCTACGCTGTCCATGGAGGCAAATCCACAGTCGATTGTGACGTTACATTCGTCACACCTGTGACGATTTGTGAATCACGGATCCCGCCAATGCGAACCGAAGCTTACAATCACACACCCATTGCAGTCTCCAACAGCCCAATGCTACATCCTCCGTGGTTGCCAGAGCTTGATGATAAGAAAATGTAGTGTGCTTTCAATATTCTTCAAGCGCTAGCAAGAGGTACAAGATCTGTCTGGACGTCAATTGCCAGCTACCAGGAGTATCGTCAAGGACAAGGGTGCCCCAAGACATCAAGAAATTGAAGACATACCTCAATATTATGTCCAAACGCTGCGCCCCAGCCCAACTCAACAAAATCGTCCCGTTGTGACCGTCTCTGGAATCTTGAATATCTTGAGCTCCATGAGCGAATGACCGTGAACCGGATATACCTGAGGACCGGATTATCCATCAACGAGCCAGGAAGATTGCTGCTATATTCCCAAGTTCAAGAGTATCGACGGCTGATTTTTGGCGTCCGATATCCGTCAAAGGCGACGGTGGGTAGGAATTCTCCTTGTAAACCCCCATGCATGAGCTCGGGGGCTTGTAAAAGAGACAAAACCTGTCCAGAAGCCTTCAAGGGTACTGATACAAGACCTGCTGGCGTCCGGAATGAAAGCAGAGTCGAAGCGATTTGATTTCGTGACTTTTCGCCATCTCGCTATCTCTTTCCAAGATATCGAGGCTATCGCCTTCAAGCTTTGGTAGACAGGCCCTAGATGTGAGCCAGTGCCAGGAGAGCGAGCTCGACGACTGAGCAAGGACGGTGGTGGTTCGACATCGGTGTACATCTATGTCTAGGACAAACAAACTCCGTCCGAATGTCCTGACCAGTCGCCGGCAACCTCAGAACTGTTTCCAGTAGCCCTCTTCCTTGGTCTGCACCTTTCTATTCATCTGCGTTATTTTCTAGATTTTCATTTCAATTTTTGGACCCCTCAGCGTCTGTCTCGGAAGACGGCAGCTGCGACTGGCTTCACGGCACTCCTATTTCTGGTTGCCTATCCTGCAATAAACTTCCGGATTCGATAATTCTTTTTTGCCACGGTTGGATTAAATTCCATGGCCGCCGCTGTAACTTCGAGCCGGTTTTGCGTTGAAGATGCCACTCGCGCCAACAGCACGAAGCCTACTCAGGACGCTAATGGGCCTCTGCTACAAAGATTGATTAGATCACACCTACTGCTGAGCCTAGTATTTGAACAGACAACTCAGCGTTTCATAAACTTGGAACTTTGAGGAAGTACCTAGGTCGTAGCTGCAGATACTCCGTTACTGACATTTTCTACCGTGCCAGGTTCGTTCTGTCAGCTTCTATTTTCTGTATTCAGACCATTCACTTATGCCCTTCGAAGGTTTACCTGACATCAAGCAATGCATGGAATACTTCTACTTCAAAGCAATAAACTGGATTTAGTGACGTACAAAATGGTTACCGTTGTATATCCCACCATAAGACGGGCGTCGAACTCTCATCCCAGGCGTTCTTTTCCCAAACACTCGGTCACCAGTCATTGCGTTCGCGCCGTTCAAGTCGGGTATCAGTTGTCAGGCTTCTCTCGATTGCATTGATCCCCTCTTCCCGTAAGGAACGGAAAACACGAACCCTACCGGCATCATACCAAGACGAGTGGTCGACAAACGTATGGACCGTGTGCTCACAAATAGATCGGGTTCCTCGATGAGTCTCTGCTCGGAGGCAGTCTGCCCATGACAGGCTGATTGATGCAGATATGTACAAAAACCGGCGACAAAGTACGAGGATTGGACTGTTCCTTCTTCTTTGCAGCCATGGCCTATCACATATCCTGCACTCAGACTGGTTCGACTACGAAATTCCTGAAAGGACTATCGGCGAGACTCCTGCAGAAAAAATCAAAACAGAAGGGAACGATGGACTATCCACAGGCACTCAAGAAGGAGATTTTCCGCGGGTTAAGAGCTTGGTTGGTCATTGTAGGGATGAGTGAAGCCGCGCTCTTCAAGGTCTTTCCGCTGTACCGACTTGGGCGAATTGTCAGACTATGTGCAGCACGTTTTCAACGTGATCTCCTTAGTACTGGTATGATCATCCTCTCGGAGCTGACCTATCAATCTAGATTCGGGTTCATAAACGCATGGGGGGTGAGTATCATCACTCTTGTTTGCTGTACTGAACAACGCTGAGACTGCAACAGGTTTTTTCAAGCATATTACGAAGAAACCTTGTTGAGTGACTCTGATCATTCTGCTATGTGCGTCTTCCTCTTGCTGTTTGGTCGTCACTGACTTTCTCAGTGCATGAATTGGCTCCGTTCAGGTATCTACTCGACCAATTTCTGTTCTAGTCGTGTACCAATGGCACACATATAATCAACCAGCGCGCCC
This sequence comes from Armillaria gallica, assembly GCA_037576215.1. Taxonomy (NCBI): domain Eukaryota; kingdom Fungi; phylum Basidiomycota; class Agaricomycetes; order Agaricales; family Physalacriaceae; genus Armillaria; species Armillaria gallica. The sequence goes on from JBANDB010000008.1 coordinate 3,834,050, forward strand.
TCGTATTCATGCCGGGACTCGTCACGGGTCGAATGTTTGATATCGGACACTTCAAGCTGAAAGAGTTTTAACATATGCAGGTAGATGTTATGGTGACGCCTTACTAGTAATTGGAGGTGTGAGGATACATGAACAGACTGCTCACAGTTAACACTCTAGAGATGGGCGTCGCACCTTTATTTCTTGATCCAAATCATGACCTTTCTCTACTTGCGTTTTCAGTAACCTGCGGGATACCTGAAGAGCGTCTGCGAGAGCATCTCGGGACTGAATTCGCGCTTTCTGAACGTGTCTGAAACATATATTCAGAAACAAGTAATCAAGAACAAGAAGCCGCTCCGATCCACGAATCATCCGGTCTACTTCTGCTTCACCAAGAACAATACCTGCTTTGTTGAGGGTCATGCCCTCCGCACTCAGCGAGCGCGCTGCGTACGCGACTTGTTCTCGGAATTTGTCCTGATCTGCATCGCCAATGACTCCTCGTACGAGATCCTCGCATAGCTCGGTAAGACGCTGATGGTTCGCACGAGCAAGTCGTGACTGTGGCCTCTGTGTGAGACGAGAATGGTGCCGAACAGACGCGCTGGAAGCAGGACGTGGAACGACGGTGCTTGAACTGGTTGGAAGTCGTGTCGATAGACTTGACGTCGGTCGGCTCGATGGTTGACGTCGGGATGCACTAGAGGGAGGTCGTGGTGGACGATGAGAAGATTCCGCGCTGGTCGACGGGTGCATGGTGGACCTGTCGAAACCCTAAACTAGGATCTAAGGAATTTCAAAATCTATGATGTTCGCGGCGGCTACTTGACACAGTTCTCGCTAGTTTCGGAACATCATTATCATCGAACGCAATTTTTTAACCCCCTTCTTCTGATCAAAGGTGAGGAAATCATTTTCTGAGATCCCTGATTTTGCTGGGTTTGATGTCGATGGGTGAGGAGGTTTCTCTTTCTTCGGCTTCTTCTTATCCTTGCTCGCTTGGGCACCATCAAATCATCATCCATTGTTCTCATCTGGTCCTCGATAGCGCCTAGATATGCATCACTAGGAAGGAGAAACATACGGGAATGCTCATCATCGCTGAGAGCCTCCCTGATTCCATGAAGAGGAGACAATGCTTTCCATTTCGAATCGAAAAGTTGCTGTAGCTCTATACTGGCAGCTGTGTTCACCAGGACCCCCTGGGGATTGACCGGTGACAATGGGTGTAAAGGTATTATTCAGTATGAAAGAATATCTCTAAGTATGACCATCTGAGTAGGGCTTCGGCGCTTACAACGATTATGAGATTGGACCTGCTGATATATCCTCCTTATAATGGGGGCTATAAGCATTACATCGGATACTCAACGTTACAACAGTTATACTTGGGTTGAAAACAAGGTATTCACACCGATAGGCGATCACTCGAAGACCAGTATAGCTAGTGTAGAGGTTTCAACTGTTTGACGGTAATTTTTAGGCGTCCACATGTGATGATAGCTTAGCGAGACCCTGATGTGCTGACGTCCACGGATGGCCCCACACGACTGCCGAATCAATTAAGCTGTGATACGCAGTCTGCCTCCTTGACAGGATTCAACATCTGGTTGTGCACCGTGTTCATAGGACTACCAAGTATCCTTACACCCGCCAAAATTCCCCATTCTTGAGAACTCTTTTTCATCCAGGTCGAGCTAGCCGAGGTCTCCGAACATAGTCGGGAGTCCTGTGTTCTTCTTCCACCCCCCGCCATCGGCCTTGGGCAGTTCCTTGCAATTTCTGCTTGCTCCAGTGCATGCCACCCTTGGCTCTACACCTCCTTGAAGGGATATCTGAAGTCTGAAAATGAGAAATAGTGGGTACACTCATTTTACTGCCATTTCGAGTACTTAGTCCAACGACGTTAGCGAAATCTGAGATTGTAAACCAATCAATTCCAAGGCGGATCAAATCGTTTTGGAAACGCTTGCGCGCCGTCTTCTCAACTCCACGGGCACGAAAGGATTCATCTCCGGATGCAACATCCATTTGGGACGAGAATGTCGATGGAATTGCACCTTCAGATTCTCACGAGGACATTTTATACCAGAATATCTCAGACAATGAGGGCCCCATCTCGGAGTCGGAGGCGATACCTGACTCGTTGTCGGAGTTGCAATCGGGACAACTCTCAACGTCGTCGGTTGTGGTTTCTCACGTTGGTCCTGCGGACGAACATCCATCTGGTCAGTCCAGTAAGGTGTCGGTTGATTCTTATTTTAAGAGCCCATACCAGGACCTTGATTCCAAGGTAAGTCAGCCGGCAATGCCGCAAACAGTGTAGAAATCGATAACACATTTACAGTACGACACTCTCCCCAAAGTCACTATCTCCGCCACCATTGAGACCGGCCAAGCGGAATCGACCATCAGAGTTCCAAAGCAACGAAACTACACTGGCCGAAGGCCTGTCATACCAACCTCCCTCGCCGACATTCCCTGTGCTACCCTTGGCGTTCAGGGGGTGTTGGATCGACTGAATGCCACCCTCGGAACGTCACATACACTCGACACGCCATCCGTCTTGTCCGTTCTTGAAGATTGCATTGTAAAGAACTACGACTTTGGCACTGCTTATGGCCATCTTCGCATTGTATGGAACAGAAACAATGGTCGCACCATCGAAGACGAACTACGTAAATGTGAAGAGGAGGACAAGGAGCAGCGACGAAAAGCGCTGGAAGGGGACCGTGGGATGATGAGATGGATGCCACCTCGACGTGCATGGGACCTGTACAGCAATCGCGTGGTGCCATGGTGGACTCGGATCATCAACAACCGGGATGAATGGCCTCAACCGATATCGCATGCATGGGTCGACAAGAAGGATCGGATGGATGTGTGGACACCTATCAACGGGAAGGAATGGCCCGTGCCAATCCCGAAGGATGCCAATCTCAATCTCATCCGTATCGAGATGCTGAGACTGGGAGTGACATACACATGGTTGGATGTGCTCTGTTTGAGACAGAAAGGGGGCCCAAGGGAGGATCTGCGTGTGGAGGAGTGGAAATTAGATGTGCCTACAATCGGTTATGTGTATTGGTGGGCAAGGGTTGTGATCTACCTGAGTGGGCTAGGACAGCCATTGAGTTTGAAGGAGGGTGACTTGGAGAGTGATCGGTGTTGGTTTCGACGTGCATGGACACTTCAGGAGGTTGGCAATGAGAGGATCATTGCCGGGGATACACCAGATGGACCGATGCATGCTGAGCCGGTAGACGACAACGGAAATTATGAGACTGAAATGCTGATGAGCTTTCACGAGCAGTGGAAGCGTGTGAAGGGGATTTACCGTCCATTCTATCCATTTGACACACTAGCAGACATGCGAAATCGTGTGTCAACCAATCCGGTGGATAGAGTTGCAGGACTTGCATTCTGTCTAGATGCAGGACACGCGTACCATGAGAGTGAGACTGTTGAGGATGCATGGACGGCGCTGGTGAATGCAATGCCAGGTTATACGCGGGCGAGAATCCTCTTTTTGTATCCTGGAGTAGGACTGGGATGCAAGAAATGGAGACCGACATGGGAGCAGGTCATGACAGAGTCTCTGCCAGCGGATGTCGACCGTTGTGATGGGTTTGTTAGACATGATGACGAGACAAACGAGGACTGGTACGAAGGGCCTCGAATCAAACAAGGGTTTGTGCGGGGATTACACGTGGGATCAGCAGAAGGGGTTGATCGATACGGGGAGTTGGTCGTCAGAGGCACCCTCAGGATGCGGCGGCACACATTCAAAATCTGTGTCACCCACCAATTCCCAATACCCGAAGGCACATACACACTGCTGGGCAGTTTCAGCCCATATAGACGGAGCCCGGCATATGGATGGGGCTCTGAAAAGGTGACTCGGGAGTTTTGGGTAGTTGGCCGAAGTCTTCCAAATCAGCGTTTTGAGAAACTATCTGTAATCAGGATACCGGACAAGGGGGAAAGAGAGAGACTGGACCAGTGTGGAGTTGTGCAATGGGGGCTTAAAAAAATCTACCTTCTTTGACTTGACAGGTTTTGGTTCTAGCTCGAGGTTGATGTCATCTTCGTTGTCGAATTCATCCGTTTCGCAGTGACGGTCCCTTTGGCGTCTTCGGTGTATTTTCCTGATGCAAAGTTGCTGCCGCTTAACGCGTCTTCAAGGTCGACGATAGATGGCCCAGCCTCTGTGTCATTGAGACCACTGTTGCTCAGTCTCGCTTTTCGAGGGCGGAGTTCGCGGTTCATGGAAGATTTTGAGAATAAGTTGTTTCTCGGTCCGCAGATCCCAAGGAGTCGCCCTCACGTGATATTTTGTCGATCTCTGCTAAGCTAGTATCTAATTCTCTCTTATATCGATAGTTACAAGTTGTCAACTTACAAAACTTTGTGAAGTCATACGGTCGACGGAAAGGTATCTCCATATGTGAATGGTTGCCCCGAGCGCTTGTAAATGAAAGACATAAACTATGAGCTCCCAAATACAAATAAAACACTATAAATCTACGAATAAATTCTCCTATATAGTCTACATGTCCCGTTTTGTTGATCACAGATATAATTTCATTCCACATTGTCCTCGTCCTTGTCCTCCGTCTCCTCTACATGACTCTCCCACGAAGGGATGGGTGGAATACCCACCGCCCAACGTGCTCCTCGCCAGACCAACGCTATACATTGCGCTCAGGCTTCGGTCCCCGATTTTCCATGGGAACCGAAGAAATAGGCGGAGAGAGAGGCGTCGACATGCGCAAGCCTAAATTTGCGTAGGGATCCTTTCGCGTCTGGAAGTTGATAGATTGCACTTGTCGTAGCTTTGACGTTCCCGAACGTCGTAGCGGAGGGACTCAAGGGACGGGGGGTCCAGGTCATCTACACAGTAGTACTAGAAGGAGATGGGGATATAGGCGAAAGAAGCTTTGGGTCATGTAAAGCCTGCTTGATGGCAGCTTGTCATCTAATTTCTGAGAGATATTCTGCTGTGCTTTCTTGACAGATGGATCAGAGTCCGAAATGAACGCGCCAATTGTGCTTCCACCTCCGTAAGGGTTGGAGACTCCCCGGATTTATCGGCTAGCGCTCCGGGAACTGTTCAAACCCGCGCACGAAAGCCATGCGAATTTCCAGCTCGACACGAGCGTCTTCTGCATAGTCGTTCAGCCGTTTCGTTAGGAGTTGGTTGGAGTTGGTCGTTGTTAGTTGACTGTTGAGACCTTGAATTACGTGACGGCAATCGCGAAAGGCCCGTTGCATATCATCGTAACGTCGGCTGCTTGAGCTCTGCAAGTCAAGAGGGCTCATCTTTGGTCAGAAACGGCACAGGATTGAGAGTGGAGGATGAAGATGAAGATTCGGAAGGGGTGAGTTCATCGAAAATAGATGTGGACTGTGACGCTAAACGAGGAAAAGGTTGAGAATGATCGTCATCTTCGATTGGTCCTGGGGGGCTCCTGGTTCCGAAGATACTTTCACCTCCTCAGGGTCTTCCCTTGTTTCCTCTGAAGTTGGAGGTGTAGGAAAATTTTCTGATGAGTAGCAGCAAGACCAACTTTTCGAACTCGAGCCTTCGATACGGATCTCTGCGTGATCAGAGTATTGACCGTCGCGGCATGTCTTTCCTTCATGGATACAAGTGACGCCTGCAGAGGATTTGTGGCCGCTGATAATTTCCTGTGACCATTCAAAAGGTGTCTGAGATCAAGTTAAGTGACGTACATCATACATGAATAATATGAATCTTGACACCATTTTCGCAGCTGAATTATCTTCCAACCTCAGCTTCTCTAGCTCATTTCGCGAGTTCTACCCTATAATTCTCCTTGTTCCTTATCTCCACCTCATACTTGGAATGCGCGACGGCAAGTTCACCTTCAAGTTGATCTACCTCGGCTTGCACCTCCCCGGACTCCAAAGAGAAGTCTTATGAATGCCAGTCTTTGCTTCGGAAAGACTTGTATTTGGCGGCAAACAGGGCGACATGGATGTCCTGCCATAGAGCGAGCGAATGTAGTCAGTATATTCGCTCACGACCAGGCTGGACATCTTGTTATGTTCCTGAACTGCTTCTTTAGGTCCCGTTCATCCTTACTCCTCCCTCCCCCGGATTCTCGCGGCTAAAGCATACTCCCATTCTGCAGTATCTTTTGCTTTGGTAAGTGGAGGAATAAGAATGCGGGTTAGCTCGAAGTATACTGAGGTCCGACTTGAGTAGAGCATTTTCGAGTTCCAATTGTACGAGTCTTTCGTGCGAGTTGGAGGTAGTCAAGCATGTCGCTGCAATGTCACGGAGGCGCTATGAGCGTCATCCTTTGGGAATATGCCTCAATAGGTAGTCAGCGTGCAAGCAAATAGAATACCTGAAATCTGGATACAGCCGCTTTCAAACTGGCCAGTTCCAGGACAAAGGGTGCTCATCGCTGTGCGTAGCAAAAGTTCGGGCCGATAATATTCGGAGATCCAAAACTTTACTCGGCAGCAGTCCTCGCATCGTGATAGTTTTGAAGGGCAGATTTTGAACATGTTCCTTTGATAAAAGAAACCTGTATATGAATTTCCGGGTCTGGTATATGTCTCGGCGATCTCTTTAGTAGCACCAACTTTTAGTACAACTTCCACGTTGCATAATGCCATACTTTAGCATGCAGAGAAACGACAACATCAAAAAAAAACTACTTACTGTATGTACTATGTAGGAATGATGGTAGCCGAATAGAACATCAGGTATCGAGCGAATCCAAAGAACAGCATGGAGATAGAAGGAGGAGACATATTATACGATGGCACCAAGCAAGTACAGTAGAACGAGAGCATCCGACGAAATAAACAAATAATAAATGGGGTGACCCTTACTCCGGCTTCTCCTCCGGCTTCTTCTCACTGTCGCGTCTGGTCAGCCCGGCGGCAGCAAAGCCTCGAGCTGCGAACCCTCCACCTCTGCCTCGGCCACCGCTTCCCCGTCCTCGATGAGATGCACTCTCACTTTGACGCGTTTCTTTGTCCGTCGCCTGCTTAACCTCAGGTATGGTATCCTTCAGTTTCTGTTGAATTCACATCAGAATAGATTTCTTCGCCCTCGCATGTCAAATTAGCTCACCTCCGCATGCTTCTCCAAGCCTGCCTTCATAGCTTCCTCGTCCCCGAACTCAATATAGGCAATCTTTTGCATCCTGTTGTTGAACTTGCCCACTGGGAACGTTATGCGAGTGATCTAAGGAAGTGAGTCGTCAGCTCAAGCGGTAAAGACCAAGACTATTGGACGTACGCCATCTTTAGCATCACCGAAAAAGTCTCGCACTTCGGCTTCATTAGCAGGTACGGAAAAGCGCATGAATATTGTCCAGGGATTGCGCTGAGGTTTGTTTCGTTGTGGTGTACGAGCACCTGAGGACTCTGTCACCGGGGACTTGATGGCTTCATCATTCGGTGCAGGTGTTGAAGGTTTTGGGGGAGCCGGAGAGGCTGTTTTCGCTGGAGGTGGTGCAGGGGACGCAGGAACAGGGGATGTAGCTGAAGACTTGTCTCTTTCCTTTTCCTTGTCCTTTCGTTCCCGTCTCTCCTTCTTCTTTTTGTCGGGCTTTGAGTCAGCCACTGGACTCACCGCCGTTGACGTTGCCGGCTCGGCCTCGCTTTTAGCTTGAGACTGTGGTCGGAGCGGAGGTGGAGTGGATTTATTCGCAGGCGGAACAGGGGTCGCTGCTTTTGTCGGCGGCTGGCTGCTGACAGGGTTGGGGTGAGGGAGAGAAGAAACAGCAGACGTAGGCGTAGGTGCAACGCGTCTATATGCGTAATTGAAGCCTGCAAAAGTTAGAAAGTAGCAAGGATGAAAAGTAAGAGGCCCTGACCTTGACTCTTCAACTCTGCACTGACCCGGCCATCCTTGATGTCCAAGATCAAGGCACCGTATGCGGCATCGCACAAATTCCAATTCCAACAATTCTTCCAGGCGGCCTCCTCAGTGGCCTGGATTGGGGGCGGGATCTTTTCCACAACGCTAAGGGCCTTATCCAGAAGAACACGTTGGTTTTCATCTATGACTGCGTCAACCTGTGTCTTGACACTGTCCCAGACCTTGTCGAACTGCTCCTTGCCACTTATGAGCTTGCGCCGGAAAGCTTCAAAGTCTGACTGGATGCTGAACTCGTTGTAAGAAGTGGCGTAACGGAAGTGCAATCCGGCAGAGATGGTCAGATCTGCCCTGAGAACAAGTGCCAGCTGAGCAAGGATACCCTCACGCCCAGGACTCGCGTGAGAAACGAGCAGACGAGTCTCTGTCGGGTCAAAGACGCGCTGAGCTGTGTCCACAAGCTGTCCGATTTGCAAAGCTGTTGTCCACATCGTACCCTGCCCACCTGCAATAGTCGCATTTCCATCTCCGTTGTCAAACATCTTGTGCGGCACAAGAGCACCGCCAAGTGCAAGAAGACGTAGCTTGACGCCACCGACGTCGATGCAACGGGTGGTAGCCTCGTCAAGCACATGTAAATTGGAGACGGAATAGGTACCCAGACGTATCTTTTCGAGTACAAGTACATCCTCACATGCGCCCCAGGTGGTATAAACTGGGACGGAGAGCTGTATTTGACCAGCAAGAAGAAGAGGGAATTCCGAGAGGAGTGACACGGTGACTGTCGAACGGAGAAGAGATGGCGGGTTGTTATTGTTGGTTAAGTGGCTACGCTGGGGACCGGGAATCAGAGGTGAGTAGGTAGTAAGGTGCCGCAATGTCCTGTCGTTGATCCTGTCGAGACTTGCGGCCTCGAAGAAACCAAAATCGCCGGTGTGGATAATGGCAATGGCCTGATTCTCACGAGCAAGGTCATTGAGGGCCGAAAGACGGCCCCGAATGTCTGCAATGCAGAGAATCCGACCATGGGCAGTGTCAAGGACGGTTGTCTGGGTGTCGACACGCGCCATCGCGGCGGTGGACGACGACAAGGGATTCGAGCTCGTTGCGGGGCGCGGCGAAGTCATGGCGGAAACTGAAAGGAAAAAATATCACGATTTTCCCACGCCCATTGACTCTTGTCTCTTCCTCGTCAGACCGTCAGAAATGACTTGAACAATAAAGATATTCCTATTAAACAATTGTCTCTGTCTAAGGCGTGACATTCCGGTCATTGTCTGAAACCTCCCGTCCTTCGCTTCGCTGCCAAGTCCAGGAGCCTGTTGGATAGAAGTGGAACATATAGGAAAATGACGGGAGATTGATGCTATGATGGGATGGAGTTGCTGGTTAGAATTTCAGCAGTCATTTACCCGGTGCGTTGACATACAACTTCTTCTGGTATCGCGATGTTGACGGAAGTTCAGCACGGGACCATTCCTTGACATACAATATTCTGGACAAACTCGCAAGATGATCAAAGATATTGATACAGATATATACCCAGACAGGCGATAAAGGTGACTAGACCGTCGCGAAGACTCGAACGTAAAAAAACGCGTGGCCCGACATTCTCGATCATCACCACAGGGTTCTCTTCTCGCAACGAGGACTGAAGGAGCGGGACCGCTGAATACTCGCTGTGTGAGCTCAGTCAAATGTTTATCACTGGATCATCATGATGATATAAGGTTGACGATCACTGAAATATTGAAAATGCCCAGTAAAATGTCGATGCGAATCACTGATTTATTATTTCTTAGTAGCCTAGTAAACCGGCTTTATGAGAAACTCGTGGAACTCGTTTAATTTCTTAGCTCCCGGATCGTATCCCTTTCGCTGTCATGCCCCATACGTAGTCTCTCGGACTTTATTGCAGAGATATTCCCCATAAATTAATTCCATTTGCGGGAGTTCAAGCGGGAGATGATGGTGTAAGGTAAGAGAGTATTATACAAGAGTGAATGAGGACGTGTGTTGTACAGAAATGATATGTAGCGTCTAGATATGCAAATGAGCAATTACAACAGGGGTTATATGCGACAAGGTATGACGACAACAAATACGCAGAACGAATAAACAGAAAACAAGATAAACCGTCATTCAGGAATCAGGCGTGTCCGTAGAACCGCCGGACACAACCGCTGTCCTCATCGCCTCTACAGCACCCAGGTGAGAAGGCAGAATCGGATTGGCACCTTTCATGCGCCATTTCAACGAAGAAAGGACCGAAAGCGCATAGTACGAATGGGTGATATCGCGGAGCAGCTGGTTGTAGTCTGACGCAGGGTACGAACATCCCACTGATCGAATCATGTGCAGTAAATGAATATGTAGCATGGTTGTGGTAGCGACAGTTGTAGAAGAAGGTACGCGAATGAGCGTCGAGCTCGCATGCGGGATAAGGGGCAACACATGGGGCAGATTGTTATGGTCGTGTTCAATAGAAGGGCTCTGAGGGTGGGTCTCCTCTCCACCATGCCACGGCGAAGGGTCTGGGATGTGTCCGAGATCCAAACCCATATCGCTAAGCGTCGGAGGAACGGAGACGGGAAGTGGGGATTGTTGGAACAGAGCGTACGTGCTGAATGCAATGTCCACGAAAACAGGGTGTGTGTTGTGCTTGGAGGGCTTTGACGATGACACAGATGCCGAGCGACCGATAGTTTTTAACGATGGAAGCACAGACTTGGGTGCGTCAAATTCGGGGCGAGAAGTGAACATCCAAGGTGTCGAAGGTTCTACAGCAACAACGGAGACGTGAACCGGGCCCATTTCTGTATCATTTTCAAGATGCCTTGTCCATGCTAAACAAACGGCTGTCAGTTGTTGAGTCTCTAAAAAGCACCAAGCATTTACCATCTAGTTCGGCCTCTCCCATCGAGCCCAGTTTAGCTATGACAATTCTCCACTCTATATTTGCTTTCTTGGCGAAACGGGCAGTGAAGTCCCACACTTTGTGGACCAAGAAAGTCATCTCATCAACTTCACCTTCGTTAGCTTCACCCCCTCCCTTGCTCGTCAGCCATACTCCGAGATCATGTCCGTCGCCTCTTTGATCATTGCATGACGCGAAAATCCATTTCCCGCATTCGCTTACCCCGTATCCCACATGCAGAAAGGTGCCTTTGTCCATGACTCCTAGGATCATGGCAGTAGCGTCTGCTTTGGGACCACTATAGACTACCTTTGCTTCCTCGGGGGTTCTTGCAAGAACAAATGAGGGGTCCTCCAGAAATTTTGTCACCTCCCCGGCTGAAGATAGCTTCCTTGACATAGATCGAACGACAGGAACTAGTACACGGTCATATACCGAACCGCACAGGTCCTCGACTTGAGAGTTCGACTCGGAGTAGAAAATTTGTTCCGGCACGAAGTGGAAGAGCATTTGGGGATGGGAGGCAGAAGCCTTGCGCACGACGGAAAAGAGTTGTCGCAAGATTGGCGAGAGCAAGGTCATCGTGGTTATTGAAGTAACGACAAAGACGACGGTGCTTGTCCTTGGTGGAGAGGATGATCCAGTGATAAATGCATCTAAGTGGAAAGTTAAGGAAACAAATGAAAAGCACCAATACGAATTCACCTACCCAAAGTCTTCCGCAAGGTCGAGTCGTAGCGGATCGGTACAACACCGTTCATGTCCTGCTCGCAAAACTGGCTTTGGCCAAATGAAACTGTGCCGAAGTGTTTTCCCTGAGAAGGAAGCAATGAGACGGTGTGTGGCACATATATTTGGTTATACTTTACCTCATAGACGGTCCGGAGATTAACCAGCCACTCGCTGATCTTATCAGACATCTGTTCTTGAAGACTGTCAAATACAACGAATGCTTGAATGTCCTTTTTTCCACTTCTAGGACCCAGGCCTAGCTTATCCCAGAACCGCAATGCAGGCGGTAATATCTGTATCACAGCATCCCCTTTGCCAACCAATAACATAGGCGATTCAAGTTTTTCGAGTCTCGATTCTGTTCCGTTGCCTGTACCAGATGATCCCGCTATCCACAGTAAGCCTCGAGCACACCGAGAAAAGCGTAAACAACTTACTTAACCCGAAAAGCTTTTCCAGCTGCACTGGGGCGTTGATATCTTGCACAGCAGAAAATAGACGACCAACAACTTGAACGTCTTTCTCCCAAAGAGTTCTTCCAAAACCTCCAGGATTTCCCTTTGCATTTACTCCATCCCATACCGCTGCCCAAACACTGTTTTCGACAATCTCTTTCCCCAAACTCTCAGCGGCAACCTGCAATGATTTTCCTTTCCCGACCCTACCAGGGGATACAGGGGTTGGAACAGACGACACGCCTGCGCCTACGCCGCTGCTGCCGCCGACGACACCAGACCTCAAGGGAGCACTAAGTGGAAGCATGACTTCGTGCCGAAAGTGCATTGGAAGCAGAGCCGGTCCCATCGGTATCCACGCAGGCAGCGGAGTACAAGGCCTCTCCCCCTCTGTATCGTCCACACTCTCTTCTTCTCCGGCACTTTCCATATCTTCATCGCTGTCATCCGCCCCATCCGAATCCTCTTCCGGCTCCGGGTTCCCCTCCCGCCACTCTGCTTCCCAATCGTCCCTCTCAGGCTCATCGATACTCTTCGCTCTCCTCAAGGCTAGCCTTTTCACCACTCCCAGCCGAGGATCGGTCACTTTTTCATACCGTTTCCGCCATCCTTCCGCCCGGCCCGGAGAAGAGGAGAACTTACCCATGTTATACTTCCCGTCCGTAGCACGGTAGCTATCTGCGAAAGGGATTGCATCCCATAGACCACCTGCAGTATCGACCTTCATCTGTACCTTTATGTCGTCGACGCGGAAGTTTAACACGGACTCTGCTGGCGGAGATGGTAAACCGGTGCCGACATCTGGCGTTGGTTCGATTTCCCAGTGCGGATCCTCTAGTGGTGCAGCCGGTGTCAAACCGGTCACGGCAGGCATGGGAGGAGGTGGCTTATCGTCAAAAAAACTGAAATCGTCCTCTGTGAAATCAGCTTCAAAGTCCATCATGCCTATGCCCATGCCTCTGTCTCCACCATTGCCGACGTTGACAGTGTCACCCAAGCCATTCATCCAATCCTCCATGTCCATCCAGTTTGAGTTGAATGGTTCATAGGATGGCTGCGAAGGAGCTGGATTCGGCAGTGGATCGACCTCCATCGGTGCAGCTACCGGAGCTACCGGCGAAACATGACCCGAAGGTGGGGGAACCATCAAGTTCGTTTGAGGTGGAGAAGGATAGAAATCAAGCATCTGTTGCTGTTGTTGTGCTTGTTGCTGCTGCTGCATTTGCTGCTGCGTCTGCTGCTGCTGCTGTAATTGTACTTGCTGTTGCACATATAGATGCGGGACCTGAGCCGACGAAGGCTGTACTACGGTCGTGCCGACGCCTTCTCTCTCTCGCTTGAGCCGCTCTCGTTCCCGTTCCCGTTCTTTTGCAACTGCGTCAACATAGCCACCCACTTCCTTGGCTACTCGGTTAATATCTCGGCTCTTGGAGATCGTGAGCGTCCGAAACGCGCTTACGGACGTGGGACTGGAAACCGATAGGAAGGGTAGAGATGGGGTCGAGTCCGGAGAAGACTGTAAGGTAGCTGGTAAAGTAGGGATATGGGGTAGAGATGGGATATTGGGGAACAGCGATCGAACGCAGAGCGATGTCGGATAGATGATCATGACACCCTTATCTTCACCCTGCCTATTTTCGACACTGACCCAGGCAATGATGTAGGATTCAGGGTCCCAGGATGACACGCCCAGACCCTCGAAGCATTCCTTGAACTGTTTCGACAAGGCAGAGCATGGGCCCTTATAAGACGTGAGGAAATAGGCTGGGGTAGCATAGGGTAGCAGCAAGATAGGTGACCCTTGCGTCAAGGATGGCGTGACAGGAAGAAAGGAAGTCGGGATGACAAGAGGGTGTATCAATAATCGGGATGACGTTAAATGGACTTGAAGATGACAGTACACGAGAGGCCTTGAAGCCCATTAGATAAAGAAAGGCAAAATGCGTGAGGAACTTACCTCATAATGGCCCACGGCGCACTCCACTCATTTGAAGTCGTGGAATGAGCTATCAGAAAGCCCGAATTAAGACGACCGAGAACGGACGCATCGTCCGAGATATCATCAAGGAGACGGATTCGAACGGAATTCAGAAAATGAGATATGACAGTCCTCAGAGCCTTTGCCGGGAACGTAGGAAAGACGATATCCTGGGGAGAGAACGAAGATGATTCTACAACTGGGAAGGACTCGGATCAGTACTTGTTGGCTTTACAGCAGTAAAGCGCTCACCATTTAGGCCGTTGAGATCGAGATCATTGAATGAGTCCAACTGAATCCCCGTATAATCCGAAAAAGATATATGTAGGAAGTGGCGGCTACATGAACACTCGAAAGCAAGGAATCCAGCAAAGAGGACCCTGTATGTCGTGCTGCAATGCGTCGTCGAAATGCGTCAATTGTTGCTGGAGAGGACGACGACGCTACCAGGTAGGCTACGTTGGATATCTCCTCGTTCGTTGTCGCAACATTGAGAGACATTGAGAGGGCAAACCGGCAATACGCGAACCACATTTCCTGCAAGTCCATTTTTGGCAAGTTATTTCAAATTCAACACAGAACCGAGAAGTCCGGCCGAAGGACCCTGTTACTTTGTGCGGCGCTGCGCCGCCAAAAGCGCAAGTTACAATGTCCCGTCCGAGGGGTTTTTTTTCTCCGTTTTACTACAGGTTCCATCCACGGGAAGGAACTTCACAGGCACAATTTATTTCATGTTCTGACTTCTAGCCCGCCCGAGTTTAAATAGTCTGGATCTCCTCGGCCGATAGGTATCACCTGAGTAACGAGTTACTATTGCTGGCCCTTTCGACATACTTCGCCATCTCCCTGCGTACTTATTCAATAATGAAATAGGTCCTACTGTGAGAGCACAAGTTAGTCAGAATTCCAAGTCAATCAAGACAGCGGAGACTTTTTGATTCCGTATGTCTCTGTCGAGACGTTCATTGTCATGATCGACATGCGATAGTACGCCACACTTGCAGGCTATTACATGGGCAACGACTTCGCAAGGGATACACAGTCCTAATATTAATGGTCGATGTCGCATGAAACAAAACCAATTACACCATATCCGTAAGACCGAACATGAATATTTGTTTCTCAAAAGTAAGAAATGAGAAATAACAGTATGAGATATTTGGCCTTGTCCACACAGCCTTCACCGCCATCATCTGTCTGCAAGAAACATGAGATTTAACGTGTTCACTGTTTTAACCCGAATTCTTGATCCTTTCAATCATCATCTCATAAGTCAGCATATAAGCAGGCTTGTCCAAATGGTTCTTGATCTCTTCCTTGGTTACCTGTCTCTCCAAATTTCCCCACTCATCCTCCTTCGAGAATTTGAGCAACCCATCCCGGTTTTCCTCCTTCCACCAACCCGGCAGGATCCCGGACTTTTCGACCTTGGTCACATACTCCTCAAACGGCATGGACGAAGATCCCGTTGCCTGCAAGTACTCGCCTGAGCGGAAGATGCGATACGTATCAACGATTTCGCTATATATGCGTTCGGGACAATCTGCCTTGTATCCAAACATCTCCGAGAAGAAAAGGGCATTACTGCTTGCCGGAGTAGACAAGCCTGTCGCGAGATTGTACGTGGACCCCAGCATAGACATGGGGCCCAATGGACCCATCATGTAACCTGGAGGTAAAGATGAATTTGGTTGCGCGCCAGGTTGCGTGGTTACTTTCTTGCACTGCGTTTTGTGAGTCGGCCAGTCCTTCAGCATTCTGTCAGCCAAAAGTTTCCATGAGAAAAGGCGTCAATGGTACCTTTGCCTGGCATTCAGCGCTGCAGTACACACGTTCCTTGCACCTGGAACAGCGATGTGTAGCTTCAGTGCTGCAGTCTGCCTCCGAACATTGAACCATGGTGCTCCTTTGGTACAAAGGTAAGTTCGAAGAGATCAGAGTTGTGAACTGGTGACTTACAGATGTACAACAGGCTGTAGATGTTCTCCGAAAAGGGGAGTTTTTATCGTTTTATCAGGGTTGTCGACGGCGACGTAAAGTAAAGAAAGAACCCTCGGCTTGCGCCTTGAAAGAATGATCGGGCACCTTGGAGTTTCACACGCCGCATGACTGACGCGCACAGTAGGGTCCACTTACACCGTGCCGAGACTATTGTCGCAGAAGGTCACAGCTTCGACTTCCGGAACTCGCTGTGTTTTGAAGTGCTGCTCTTGTAGATCTGAAAGAAGAGTTAAAGGAAGGGCGACGTACAATCTATCGCTGTCGTCAATTGAAAGAATACGTTTCTGTCCCCTCGAATTCCTCGTTTCGCATTATCAAAGCATATAGTTTCGTGGTATCTACCGACTGTGGTCCATCCCAGTTCTCTCCCGAGATCACTGATTTTTCTTATCAGCAGCATTAAATCCCTTTGGGGCGTCCATGCGCACGGGACTCTGGATGCTTGCCAAAGCCTGGATACCAAAATAGATGATGGGCAAAAGAACTCCTACAACAATGAGGAGGACAAGAATGAGGCCTGGGGTGAGGAGTTGGTAATGTGCAAGAATCCCTCCTTTCGGAGGTGCTACGCTTGTTGACGAAAGGTCCAAGACAGGTGGGCTGTCAGGGGACTGGCGCTTGTGGTGCGTGGGGAGGACAGAAGTGCTGTATATCGTCAGGTGCTGAGAATACGGTAGGGTGGATAACGTCAATTC
Organism: Armillaria gallica; assembly: GCA_037576215.1. NCBI lineage: Eukaryota > Fungi > Basidiomycota > Agaricomycetes > Agaricales > Physalacriaceae > Armillaria > Armillaria gallica. Next base: position 3,850,674 of record JBANDB010000008.1, read on the forward strand.
CAGGAGGTCATCTGTAAAACAAAGTGTAAGGGTGCCTACACACGCAAAGACGAGAGGACATACCATGTTTCAGCATACTGCTTTTCCTTGCGTATCCCTCAACCGAGAGCTCTGGAAGACTTACTACAACAACCGCCTTCTCTCCTGCATCCAACGAGGCATGTCCATACCCAGGCATCAGACTGACGAGGCGTGTATTGCATCTCTCAGAAACGGACTGGGCGAATGAAATGAGGTCTCCTGATGACGAGTAGCCATCATGGCGAACATATGGATATTGGCGCGACGTCGTCGAAGCATTTAGGGATCGTGCGATATGGGAATTTGAAGGTAGGCTTCGTAAGTCGGAGGCATGCAACTGGAAGACGTCAGCAAATTACGACGGCTACCTGGGGAGATGACAACGCACTCCTGGCTGGTCGACTACAATCACTGCATCGTGCACACATATCTCTTCGTCTAACAGAATAGTCTTGAACAGGTCCGCTGAATGCGTACTACTTGGCAGACGGCTCAGGACATTTGAGCTGCAAAATAAGGTTGAGCAGTGTGACGAGTCGCATGGGTCACTCAGACGCACGAATGGGACGACCAAGCAACAATAGGGAAAGTGTCGGAGAAGGCCAGTGCTACTGGCAGCAGTGAACAGAACAAGGCCAGTCTGGTCATCGTCGGCCGCGTTGAGGAAGGAAATAAGGAGAGACGAACCGAGCACAGCCCTGATTTGGTGAACGAACCGGACCGTTCTGCCTACGATCACATGACCGGCTATTACCCCGGATCATTGGGTGCGGGGTTGGCCCGTGATTTGTGCTATCCGGACACTGGACAGCCATTACGGTCTCCAAGGCTCATCTCAATTCCGTTCTTGACATTTGAGGCGTTCCGTTTCCCTCCTTATTCTTCATCCACCATGTTCAGAACGTCCTTGAGAGCTTTACCACTTAAATCTGCCCGTTCCATTCGTGCTGCCAGGTCAAAGTTCTCAGAATCATCGTTCGAAGTCTGTATCCCTGACACCGAGCTAACAGGTCTTTCTCGTCGACATGGATTCGCAGAGATAGTGAAGGAGCCCGAATAGCTTCTCTGGATACGTTCTCAGAAGAGGAGGTGATGATCAGAGAGACTGGTGAGTTCTGACGTATTAGATGCTTTCCTCGGCTAATTGGCGGTTCAGTGCAACGTTTTGCAAACGATGTCGTACGGCCCAAAGTCAGGGAAATGGATGAGAATGAGCAAATGGATCCTTCCATCATCAGCGGCTTGTTCGAACAAGGAGTACGCCCTGCTCCAGATCCTACTCAATATCATGCTTACCGTGTCTGTGTCTAGCTCATGGGTATTGAGACATCTGCCGAACACGGAGGCTCTGAATCTTCCTTCACGTCAGCTATCATCGCCATTGAGGAACTCGCCAAAGTTGATCCATCGGTCTCTGTCTTGTGTGATGTACACAATACTCTCGTTAACACCGTGTTGCGAAAATATGCTACGGAAGAGCAGAAAAATAAGTGGCTTCCACTACTGTCTGAGTCAAAGGTATGGTATTCCGGACACAACGATGCAAGTCACTCACGTCCCCCAGCTGGGATCCTTCTGCTTGTCCGAATCCGCTTCCGGCTCAGACGCTTTTGCACTTCAGACTCGCGCGAAAAAGGACGGAGACAATTATATTATCAATGGTTCCAAAATGTGGATCACCAACTCGTACGAAGCTGAAATCTTCCTCGTATTCGCCAATGTACGTATAATTACTAACCTCTACGACGCTAACTCACTCTGACACTATTGGATCAGGTTGACCCAACAAAGGGATACAAGGGAATAACCTGCTTCATTGCTACGAAGGATATGGGCATTGAAATCGCAAAGAAGGAACAGAAATTAGGAATCAGGGCATCGTCGACTTGTACTCTCAGTTTCGATGACGTCAAGGTAATTCTTTGCGCACATTATTCACTCCTATCGTTAAACGACGACATCAGATACCTGCTGAAAACATCATTGGTGGAGAAGGTAAAGGGTACAAGGTAATTTGTGTGCGTTTTATTCACTCTACCCATGTTAACAATGCTTGTCTTACAGATTGCTATTGAGATCCTCAACGAAGGTCGTATTGGTATCGCCGCCCAAATGCTTGGTCTTGCACAGGGGGCCTTTGCGCTGTCGGTTCCCTACACCTACACACGCTCGCAATTCGGGCAGCCCATTGGAACCTTCCAGGGGATGGGCTTCCAGTTCGCGGAAGCTGCCACGCAGATCGAGACAGCCCGCCTGTTGACGTATAATGCAGCCCGGAGAAAGGAGATGGGCCTGAGTTTCGTAAAGGAGGCGGCGATGGCCAAGTGGTGGGCGAGTAAGGTCGCTGAGAGCGTCAGTGGGAAGGCGATAGAGTGGATGGGTGGCGTTGGGTTCACGCGTGAGACTGGGGTGGAGAAGTATTGGCGGGACTCGAAAATCGTATGTTAACCATTTTTAATCTGCGTATTTTCGATGTGCTGATGGTGTGTTTAGGGCGCGATATACGAAGGGACGTCGAACATCCAGTTGCAAACTATTGCCAAATTCATCCAGAAAGAATACGGGTCTTAAGCATTGGTCACTACGTCTTGGACTTTATGACTGTATCATTAGCTTTATGTTTTATCCAGAACATCATGACACGCTATTCGACAGGCAGGATATCACAGACCGTTCGCAAATCGCTTTGCAGCAGATATGTAGTACTTGGTTGGTGAGTGCCGAACACTTACGGTAACGTACACGGTCACTAAAATTGGAAAAATACGCATCAGTCGACACTGATGCGCTTTCGACGACGCGCAAATTGACACGTCCTGGCCAGAGGCTTACCTTTGCGCGCGCTTCAGCTAACCTCCAATAGAAAATCCTTGATCGACATGTGCTTGGAATTGCCGGTCCTTTTGGTTACGTAGAACAATGGCTGGGATATCAATAATTAGGACTTCTTCTGCCATGTTAGATGATGAAACTGGCAACATAAGTGCGATGTAGCCCGAAAAGGTGATCAAAGGGCGGTGGGAACAATCAACGTGCTATTTATTGGTTATGTTTACATAAGTTACATTATGATCTCAGAAAGGAAATCTGCCGTGAAACGTTACCTTCATGTTGAACATCTAAACATCTAACCTCCTTCGAATCCGACCCATCGCTTGCACCGACGCCATGGCATCTATTCTCTCTGAACGACAACGAGACGACCTGTAAGCATTTCTATACCTGCCTTTCACCTTTTTGACTGTTTCTAGACATAAATCCATCCTCGACTACCTCAGCACCGCCGGATTTTCCAAGACTGTTGACCAGTTCAAACAGGAACTTCCCGTTTGTCGACCAGTTTTCTATAATTTCGCTCGTTTATCAACGACTAGTAGTCCGACTTTCGATACGATTTGAGCCAGAATAGCAGCGGTCTTCTCGTTAAGAAATGGACCAGTGTCATCCGAATGCAAAAGAAGGTCCGCCTGCCTTTTTAGCGCGAAACATTGACGCTGGATAACTTTTAGATTATGGACCTTGAATCCCGTCTAGCACAGGCACTAGAGGAAAGCGCGCACATGGTGCACCTTCCCAACGGCTCGGCTCGACGTTACGACGCAGACTGGCTACCAACTACCGGCTCCGCCAAGCATACCCTTACAGGCCACCGCGACAGTGTCAATGCGGTGGCATTCCACCCACTCTACTCCGTCGTCGCTACCGCTAGCGACGACTGCTCCATCAAGATCTGGGACTGGGAGACGGGAGAACTCGAACGAACACTGAAGGCTCACACGAAGCGAGTCTCGGACTGTCAGTTTAATTCGACAGGCACGATGCTCGGTGCGTCGCATGGAAACATATGTCGAACGCGACACTGAATTTCGCTTTCCAGTGACGTGCTCGTATGACCTTTTTATTAAGCTATGGAATATCGACAATGATTATCAAAATTCCGCAACGTTGCGAGGACACGAACACTCCATATCCTCGGCGCGCTTTCTACCTGGAGATGATCGTGTCGTGAGCTCTAGTCGCGACCATACCCTCAGAATATGGGAGGTTTCTACCACGTGAGTTTTTTCGCCTATTAGACTCGCATCAGTGCCATCTAAATGACTGGCTGATACCGGGAGCCGCGGTTTGGACGCTTTCTTAAATGGCATCATTTGGCCCCATGGAATGGTCGAGGCTCGTCACTTTCAGGTACTGACCCCTTTTCTAGACATTGCATTAAAGTTATTTCACCTCACGACGACTGGATTAGATGTGCTGTTCCCAGCACCGACGGCCGATATATCATAACGTGTTCTGCTGACCATGTATGTGACATTTTCTCAAGTTTATAGTCCTCATTTGACGATCTAACAGACAGCGAAAATCGTCGATACAGCTTCTGGTGACGTAAAGACTGAGTTTCGGGGGCACGAGAACGTCGTTGAGGCTGCGCAGTTCTGTCCGCCCCATGCAGTTGCTGCTATTCGCGAACTGGTTGCCCTTAAGGTGGGCGTCGATGCCAACTGTCCTAGATTTGACGGGTCTTTATCTTTCACTTGCAGGCACCACAAGGCGCACAAGCGACGGCTCAAGCTTCCATTGTCTTTGCAGTCACGGCAGCACGAGACAAGACCGTCAAGATATGGGATGCAATCCGGGGCCAATGTTTGCATACTTTGGTGTGTGACGATCTTGCATCCCTTCTGTCGTCTTTTCATCTAGTTTCGTCTGTAGATCGGACACGATGACTGGGTTCGCTCTGTGGTTTTCCATCCAAACGGGCAATATCTCCTCACGGCATCGGACGATCATTCATTCCGCATCTGGGACCTAAAGACTGGACGTTGCACACGGAGAGTGGAGGCTCACGAGCGATTTGTGACCGCAATGTCCTGGGGACGTCAGGTTGTCTCTACACAGACATCGGATCAAGCAGACCCGAATGCTCCACCTGCGTTGGTAAATGTTATTGCAACATGTAGCAGCGATCAGGTATGCATGTCTGAACATCATCAACACCTTTGAGCTTACCGTGTAATTCAGACAGTGAAAATATGGGTCCCACAACGCTGATAGCCGTTGTGCCTTTTATTGCATAGCGTGGTTGTTCCTATTGGTTGTTGACTTTTACATGATTTTGTATTCTTAGTATGGAGTTTTTACATCCTTGGTACAGCTACTCTCTCATATAATGTTTAGATTTTTATGCAAATGGATTCTCAAAACTTTAAGTTATACCGATGCTACGTGATCCATTGAGAACAGAAAACCCGATAGAGAAAACAGAGGTATACAAAATATATGTGTCCATGCTGAACTGTGAAGTAGACTCTTTACTTGAGTGTCGACACAGAAATCCATCCTACAAATCATACGCGACCCGTCAACACCTTCTGCTGCTTTGCCATCTTTTGGAGACGTATCCCACCGCAATTCATCTTATGCTCGAGCCATTCCTCTCTGGCGGCATGGGAAGCGACGCTGTCGCTGAACTGAATGGTGCTATGGCAGCCTACGCACACGGCCTGCTTGCCCTTAATGTAGGAAGCGTCGATCCACGGGTCGGTGGCAATCCATTTGTATTCTGCTATAGGAGGAGGGGCCTTGCGCCTGGAGGTGGCCTTGGGGTTGGACGGGCCTCTCTTTGCTTTGTACAGCGACTTCTTGAGGGGGGTGTTTGAGGGAGGAGGGGCGGAGGATATGCCCATGTTACCCATCGCTGCGAGGAGCTGCCCAAGGGTCGAGGCTCTGCGGACGATGCTTGGAGGCGGTGGGACGCTGCATACACTCAACATGGCATTCTGACGACGAAGTGGCATCATGTAGAGCTGAGAGTCAAAGGTGGGCTCAGAGTCAATGAGATCGTTCAAGGCTGAACGCGCGTCGCGAACTGGGGAAACTGGTTGCGTGGAGTCAGGCTTATATACCCAGCAGGGGTCGACTTTTGTTTTAGGGCGGTATTGTTAGGCGGCCATAATTGTCTGAGCATCACTGATGCCGCCCTTGTTTGATTCCCCGACGTATGACTTCGGATGACTCGGTGATGTCTGTCTTCAATATTGGGTGACTTCCCGCAGGATTTAGAAACACAGACTATTTTCTAAATTCAAAGAAATTCAAATTACGAACATTTAGAATCTATATTTTCAGACCGTAAGCCAACAATCATCGAACGTGTTATAAAATGCTACCTACCATGTGCCGTATTGCCGGGGAGATGAATATAAAAGGAAAGTGGACCTTCCCCTCCACTGAACCCTTAAAGACGAGAGCTATGGTGTCGCGCAACGGTTGGAAGGCTACTTCATAAGCCACAAGTTCATACGAGCCTAGCAGCAGGAGAGGATGGGCTGGAGGTTGCGAATCGAGATTGGCGGACTTCGAAATATCCTAGCAACGAAATCTACAACAAGGATTTAGGTCTGGAAGGGGGGGTCGGAGGGGTCGTCTAGATTAAATTTTAGGAAAGCTGAATTCCCATCAAAATCATCAACAGGGTCAAAAGTTAATGTCGGCTGCTCGGCAACCTTCCATATGGGGTGGTTGCTATGCGTCTAGAATTTTGTTTAGGTTTCTAAATCCTGAGGGAAGTCACCATTCCTAAATGAAACATACTAAACAGGTACCGCAGTTGATAAATCAGAATGGTCTCTCTTCCTCGATCCTTTCATGCATGAAGGACTGATCCTTGTCAGCCTGCGCCACAAAACACACTCTCGGTTGAAGTAGCATTCGGTGGTATTACATCAGAGACGTAGAGCGATGGCTGAACTTCTTTACGCGGGCAAACATGGACCTGGCACGTAAGTCGTCAAGCCGTTCTTGCCATTCCTTTGTGAATGGTATGAGGACAGGCACGACAATTTCCTCGATCGAAGTACTGTTAACGGTAGAGAGGACGCCGATGATAGTATCGCACAAAGGTGGTTGGATTGCACCCGACAGCCTGAGGTTACGAAGTTCCGTGTTGTCGCTAAGGTTGAGATGCCGCGAAACGTCTTCAGGGAGAGAAAAGCAGTGCTCAGATATTCCATTCGAGGCACAGATAATATAGAACCTACCTGGACTCCAACCCGGGAAGAATGGACGGGACGTGGGACGAAGGATTAATTCGCGAAGATGGGGACCTGCTCCTTTAAGCAAAGTATGCACATGGGAAGTAATTCGGAACCCGATCCCTCCCAACTCGAGACGCTGCAGCGAGATGGGCGCAGGCGATGCAGCAATCCAAGCTATAATGCTATTAACGGGTATTGGACCGATGACGCAGAGTCGTCGAAGACCTCGCGGGACGCCCGCACCGCTGAGATCGTCGGTGTCCGTTGGAGGTAAAACCGTGTAGATAAGTGTCAAATCCTGCAAATGAGGAAAGGATGACATGAAGTTTCCCAAGTGTTGTATGTCTGCAAATTTGTTGTTCTCCAACCAAAGCGACGTCACACCCCCAAAGTGTCTGAGTAAATCTCCCGAGCTCGTCTCCGGAGTCTCCCATAAAAGGTGCTCGAGCCTGAGTAGCGTTAGCCTCTCCAGCTTCTCCAGGGCTGGGGCTAGGCTTTCCAAGATACAACTATCGATGTAGCGTGTATCACCCATCTTGTATCTGCATATCTTCAGCTCTTGAGCGAAATCAGGAATCGACACCAGTGGGGACTGGAAGAGCTTCAGGAACCCTTGTACCGTTTCTGGGGTGACGACCAAACTTTTGAAGAGTATGCGACGGCTGGGGGACAGCCATGTCTTGCATACAAGAGAAAGAGCAGCAAGCGCATTGTAATCGGGGCTGACGAAGTCAACAATGGCGCATAGTATCTCGGGAGGTAATAACTCGGGGGACATAGGTGATACGAAGAAAGGAGGTTGTTTAAAAGTTTCTTTTTATGATACAGTGCTGCTTCACTGAGTCAGTAGGGTCGTAGTCACCTTCAAGGAGTGCGCAGTTTTGTCTTTGTCGTGGCGATGACTCGTTCCTGTGGACATATTTGCAATCGTCATCATTACTTACAAATGATATAGATCTGGTGGAAGACAATTGGAATCTCAGGTTTGACGATAGAAGGGTCTTTGGGATGATATCCGAGTCATCCCTTGCTCATGGTAGAGCTTGAATTCTTTTGACGCTACTCGAAAACGAACGGGCATGGCGGTAAAAGTCCCAGCATGTTTCCGCCTGGAAATTGGAACGTAAACCTTAGTCGCGGCAAACACCGAATTCCACTTGAACTCTACGAAACCAGCAATAGCAAAGAGCTAGAGAATCAGCGCCGTGGAAGTATTGCAACAAACAAGGGAATCGCGTGTGGAGAGAAAGCGATGCAGAAATCCAAGCAATGGCGCTATCAATGGGTCGAGTCTGGACCGATGGTGCTGACTCGGAAGTCGTCGTCGGTCGAGGATCTTGCAGGAAAATGACGTCTGAGATGGAAGAGAGTAATCGATGCCTAACACCTTCATTGATTTGTCTCATGCTCTAAAAATAATGATACTAAAGATAATAACAGCGGCGACGATAGAGGAAACGATAGAATGAACGAACAGATGACACGGTGCTCACACCATTGGAGGGGAAGTACTTGGTTCAGAAAAGTCTTCCTAGTACTTGAGCGCGTGTGTGCATGGTCAAGGCGTCAGACATATTCAATGCACAAGCAAACTTTACGACGAAAGCTGTCAGGGAGTTCGTAGCTGTTTTGGCAGAGAAGGCACTTTGGCTTAGACAGCTTCAGACAAAGCTATAACATTGACATGATACATAACACATGCGTAATATAGGATACAAACTTGAACTAATAGTATTGAAACCAACATGAACGAGAATGGGAAACAAATGCAACGAGAGTGAAAATGATGTCTAGCATGCAAGCAAAGATAAAAAATAAGCATATAACGAAACAACAGAAGATCAGTCATCTTCCATAGCACCAGCGAAATGTGGATCGCGCCGATCTTTGGCCTCGGCATTCTTCCTGTCTCTTTCCAGCCTGGAGAGCTCTTGTCGCCAGAGCGCAGACACTTCTTCCTCCATGACGTCGTCAGACACCGACGTCTCTGAGGCCCCGATGCCCATGCCTCTTAAAACCTCTTCAGGCCAAACGCCTGTAGCCAGCTGGATGTTCCCCGATACGACACCCATCTGTGCACCCTGCGTAAAGGATGCGGTCCTAGTAAGTGAACGCTTGCCCCCTTTAGATCCAAAGACGGACGTCGTGGAGACTAGGCCAAAACCTTCTAGCATACCGGTGATGTCTCCGAACTCGCTGCGGGACACGGGCACGAAAACGTCATTGTCACCGCGTCGCAAGACAGCCGAATAGAAAACATGTAACTGTGACGTCTCCATACTTGTGGCCACGGTGGAGAGGCGTGGCGACGACTGCGAACGTTTGGTAGGTGATGACGATGTAGGCATCGTAAGAGGTAAACCGGCTTCCATCCGTTTTGAAGACAGGAGGATCGACAGAAGCACAAGTCGCGCTTGGAGGCCTAAGGACTTGACTTTTGACGCGATATCGCTATTATATGAGCTAGCAGTTGATGAGGACACAGAGGGTGTCATCTTGTTCAACGGACCGTGGGCCTTGAGAGCCGCCAGAACATGGGCGGGCGTGATGGAAACCTTCGACGAGGCTTCCTTAGAGATACCCGTTGAGACAGCGGCGTCAATCGCTCCCCGAAGAACCTCGAAAAGACTTCGCACGTCTCCTGTCAAAGCGGCGACTTTCTTCGTCAACAACACCAGTGGTGCGGTAGGAAGTAATTTCTTGGCTTCCTCAGCAGATTCTGCATTGTACAAGGGAGCCAGTCGCGCCTGAACAATCAGTTGAAGTTGCGCCGGTGTATAAGGAGGGAAGTGAAGTGTCTGTACAGATGAAGAGAACGAGGCCGTCGATGATGTAAGAGTATGAGTATTGGCGATGGCGATGACGCGCAGAGCAGAGGACCTGCATGCGGGAAGGGAGAACACGGCGGATAAGGACTGCATGGTGGTAGCGATATGATCCAACTCGTCTAATACTAGAAGGCTATAACAGATATGAGTCACCGCGAGAGAGAGAGATAAGAAACTACTATACCATTTGCTGTCAAGGCTAGACAGGATGTCTTCTACAGTCTCCTTCCCCTTCCCCTTGGCAGTCCTTCTGGACTGTTTCCGTTTGCAGGGTCCTTGGAATTCTTCAGACAGCCGCTCCCATAAAGCTTCAACGTTCTCAAGGGCCATGCAGTTGACCGTAATAATCTTCGTCTTATTCAAGTCGGAGCCAAGAGATTGGATGAGGGCATTGACAAGGGCAGTCTTGCCCGTGCCAGGGGAGCCAGAGATGTACAGGCTGGTGATTTGATCTCCGTTGTCGGAGATTGTGATGAAATCCCGGATGACTGAGCGCTCCTTCTCGCGTCCTGGCATATCACCTATGAAATCGCAGGTAGCACGAAGTAACGCGCGAGCTCTAGCATGAATAGGCAAAAGTGATGGCGGGGTAGGTGGTGGTGTGGATATTGTTAAGTGCGCTACGGCGGTAGTGGGCGTTGAAGGAGGGATCAACGACGTAGATGCGCGCCTCTGTGGCACTATATATAAGGTGGCAGAATTAAAAATAAGAAACAAAGAAAGTGGTGAGTGAACGCACATGGTCGTCGGCGCGGCAAAGCAATGCCAGCTTCAGTCGATGTCCTCCTGAGGGCGCGCGCAGCTCTAGCTGAGATAGGTGACGATGAATCGCCGTTGACCGCCCGGATGAGATACGGGGGAATGTTTTCCTTGTTACCGTCGCCATCGAGTATTGTTATCGTCGTCTTGGGGCGTTTTGGATTGGGCGTGGGGTCCGGCGTCTGCAGATGCTGGCGGTTCGAGGGCGACGACAGCTCACCTCGATGAGTGCGCTTCCCGAGGATCGATAGCTGCGTTGAGCGTGGGGTCTGCATCGCCGTCGATGTCGATGTCGAGGATGTTGATGGTGGTAGAGAGTGCCCTGCCAAACAAATCATTTTGACACCGGCATTCAATATTCGATCTCCGCCATCACCATCATCAGTAAATAACGCGAGGCGCGACGCGTAGGCCACGTGCTTGACGCGATGGTCACGGCTTCTTCCCTTTCGACAACGACCATGGATTCTCAGACACTCCCCAATGAAGACATGGAAATCGAGGAAGACGACGAGCTTGAGTACATATCAATCTTCAATGTCTGATTCACACCAAGATACCTTGCAGATCGCCGGACGCGACTCAGGCAATGGAAAACATGGCGATATCCTTCCTACAGCAGTTGGACCAAGTTTTCTGTTCAGACGACGACCCAGGCTCTTCAGAAGACGACTCTCCCGGGACAAAAAGTTCTATCGTCAAATTGCAGCTGACCGATAGAACCAAACGCACGCGACATGGGTAGCGCACAGCAACATAGATCAGGACTGGCACTGATTTATCCATTCAGGACCACCGACACAAAATACATCTCTTACCCACGAAAATGTACCACGGGCAGTGCGCGACCGTTTGGTATGTGTCTTAGTTTTTGTGCCCTATACCCCAACTTAGCCTCTCCAAGCCCAGCTTTTCCACGTCCTTGATAGCATGCATGAATCAGTTATTAGTGGTGTTCCTGTTACTAAGCGGTATCTGAGCATCTCATCTCCAGTACTTTCGCTCAAAGGTCTTGTAGTGATATCTACTACAAAGACGTACCACTCTTGAAGACCCAGCGAACCGTTGACAATGTTCGTGCACGGTCTTTATGCTATTACACTGAGTGCATCTCCAATAGCTTGTCGATGACCTCGCTGCCACGTTCGACCTTGAAAGATCCCAACTCAACGTCGTAGGTGCTGGTATACAATACTAGCCTACCGAATCGTGACGACACCCAATTCTAGCGAGCAACGTCGAAAGGACTAATTTGTGGGTCATCCCTGACGTTCCACCTCAATAGCGGAACTACTCTGTGCCCCAACGATACCGATGTAGGATCCATCGCTAGTAATTCTGCTCGAACCCACTGACCTTCTGAATACAGGGATCCCTAATACCTGTTGGTGAAGACATCCGGACGTTCAGTCTAACAGAAGAGATATCATGGGTACTCATTGTTGAGAAAGACGTATGTGTCCTTTGCCTTGTCTTGTTTGAGAGGCTTAGTATTCCACACATAGGCCATATTTCAGCATCTCTGTCGCTTTCAGTTATCGAAACACCCATCTCTTCCGGGACGAGGCTTACTGATTACGGTCAGGAGGTGTCCTCTATCTCTAGTCCTTCGTTAAATACCGCTATAGGGTAAAGGGTATCCCGACATGGCCACACGACATCTTGTCAAGACCCTTTCAGACAACCTCCCTACAAGGTGCGGATTATTGTGTGCCCGTAGAGCCACGCGTTGAACCTTCCAGTCGTTTAGTGTCCCCATCATGGTGTTAGTCGACGGTGACGCCTTCGGCATCGACATCTTATCGGTTTACAAATATGGAAGCCGCGCTCTTCAGCACGAAAATTATAAGCTCACTGCTGGACGTGTCAAATGGCTCGGCCTGTGGTCTAGTGAACTGGCGACGTTCGTTAGTTCTTAATCCTGGGTTTTCAAATGCTAACGTCTGGAGCCAGTCTGGGTATTGACCGCGACGCGCTTATTCCTATCAGCAAGCATGATGAGAAGAAGGTCTGTCTTACGTTCCAGTATGTCACCTTTTTGCCTCTAATTTTTTCCCGAAGGCATTCGAGATGCTTCGCCGTTCGACGAAAATACCGAAGAAATGGAGGCTCGTCTATCCATTTGTGTATTTGTGTCCGGCAACGTCTGACAAGCTATTCCGCTATCAGGAAAGAGCTCATGCATATGCTTCACAATCGCCGGAAAGCTGAAATCGAGATTCTCTACACCAGTCGCCCAGACGCCTCTCCTGGAAGTGCACCTCTCTCTGATATGGCTTCCAAGCACCCGAACGAGACTACTGTTGCTGTATCTGGCAGTTCTTTTCCTAATCTGGCTTCAGATAACTCTCCTCCTTGCTTAACTCCTTCGATGAACTCACATCCGCCCCTACTCCAATATTTGATCACCAAGATTACGAGCTTCGTATCATCCGCAAAGCATCCATAGTGCGACTTCTTGCAGCTGTTGCTTATTCTCATTGCTTTGTTTCTTTGACCGAGCGGTCGGTGCATCACGATTTCCCGTCACGGATAAGTATAAAGTCGTGCACAAGGTTATGGATCGGTGTTCGAAGGTTTCCGGGCTCCTAGTTTGAAAATCGAGTCGAGGTCCGTGGCAGATGAAGACAAGCTTCTCACCCTTGATATCAGGGGCACCATATGCCTTCTCGCTCTAATAGTAATACCCCAGGTGTCGGTGATAGGAGATTCAATGGCAAAAACTACGAAGCTCTGAACACGGCCTTTTTTGTATGCGCAATCATACTGCTGGCTTGAATTGAGACTTCATAAAACCAGAGGTGGTTCCCATTTAACTGGGCGGAAGATAGGATCCACAGGCGTCCACATATTGGACCCTTTCGGCAGTACCCGGGTAGCCTAGACCTGTTCATCATGATCTCTAGTTTCCTAGTGGGTACCTCGACCCTCCAATTGCGGGATTCCTGGACCTCTAGGCCTCTTTGAAGAATCGCATTCAGGAAGAGCATACTTTCGCGCGTTTACCAAACTTGAAACGCGAACAGTGGCCAATACGGGTCTAAAGTTTTTTATCCCATCCGTGTCGCGGGCACGGACATGTTATGGCTGCGCTACGGCGCCTCCCTGTCCATCACCGGTGGTTGTTATGACGCTCTGACAGGCGCGAAATTCACTGCTGTCAGTGAACGGAAAATCAATGGTTCTATGCTCCATCGGTTTGACATTGCATCAAAGCTACTTTTCGTTTTCAGACGGACAGTGCGAGATCTTCTGCGTCAGATGTGTTCCTCAAAGCTAGGAAATACAAGACAGACATCGACATCTCCGGTATAACATTGGTCGGAGTGAAGATATCCGTCTTGCATTACATGTATTCTCTAGCTTTGAATACATCCGACGCAGAAGACCTTTGGCCGAGGCGAAGGTTGAAGGTGCACAAACCCTTCTTCGTTCCTGGACGTTGAACCCCACATCTTTGAACAAGTACTTGGCGTTCAATCTGCACCCATCGGCAGTGTTTGATCCTGACACAACTTCGTTTGTTTCGAATTGGCATTCCTTCTGTATCGTTTGTTATCCTTACCGCCGTCACGGTGTCTGTAGGAGGCATCTGAGGTGCCTGGCCGATGCTGTTGGCCTCATCAGCGTCGACGAACGCGAGTTCGGAGGGGGTAGAAATTCCTGGAGGAGATTATCGAGTGGGTTCGCATCTAGGACGCATATGATGTAGCATCGACTGCCCCCACATACCCGGCACCGACGACCAGAAGACTCTAATCTCATGTCATCAGCGCCAATATCGGGGCTGGTGTTTGGGGATCCATTCAACTAAGTATTGGAAAATGGTAGCTAGGCCTTGTATGGCGTTTGAGGCATTATTGACACTATGACGCAAGATCAGCCAAGCCTCTTTTGTGCGATTATCGGGAGCGATGCCTAAATGTACGCTTCGGTTCTTTAATGGGTTAGGACTCGACTAACATATGTTTAGGAAACAGTAACAGCATTTCTGTTCTGTGTCACTCTCTGTTGGCATAATGCAGGTTACTTTACAAGCTATGGCCCAAAGTCGGGTGGACTTGTAGCTAGACGTTCATGAAACTCGCACCTCAAATGTCATGGAGTCAAAGAGGTGATTGTTCAAAGGCAAATTCCACGGTTTGGGCTATTCAGGTACGAATAATTCTCATCCGAAATGCGCCATTTATCATAAACATCTGACCTTTGAAATTGCTTCTGAAACGTAGTCTCTACGAGCGCAGAACCTAGGACTCATCCTCTATTCAAAATAGTATCAAAACTGTCTGCCTTGGCGGACAACAGTCCGATGTTCGGGTGAGGGGACATGTCTGTGCTATGCGTCGATGGTCCCTTGTGC
The DNA here is from genome assembly GCA_037576215.1 of Armillaria gallica. Lineage (NCBI taxonomy): Eukaryota > Fungi > Basidiomycota > Agaricomycetes > Agaricales > Physalacriaceae > Armillaria > Armillaria gallica. The sequence continues at coordinate 3,865,679 of JBANDB010000008.1, forward strand.
CTTCCATACGGTGATGATATTGTGCTCATCCAACTGCTTCGATCTAATCGTTCACCCGCTAAACTTCTGGTCCCGAAACAACCGAGGCTCTACCCGTGATGCAGAAGGCTTGCCCGCAGAAACGTACGGAGCTCGTGAAAAGATGCGTTCCAAGCCTAGACTTGATATTAAACCATAGACTGTGGGAGCTTGGGAGGATCTTTCAGCTGTACGTGAGTAGTGTCATTATCAGCAATTTCACCTTTGAACATACGATAATCCTCTCCAAACAGGGGCATTGACCGCCAGACTTTGGTACTTACTAACTGTCGAACCCCAGTCAATCTGACGATCTAATCTGTCATGTCTTCGGTGGCCTTTTTCCAGCGATCTAGCCGCGCGCGCGCCGGACATGTACCAATGCAGGACAGTGTATGACCTCCGTAACCTGTACGCGACGTTAGAGATGCATGCCGAGGATCGCATCAACAAGCGTTTAAAAGATACCCTCCTTTCTGAATTTCAAGTCAGCGCTTAGTCCTCCAGGATTTCCTTACTCCTCTTCAGGACCTCGCCGTCGACGATTCGCTATCATGTTCTCCGCTCAAATAATTGCATTCACCTTATTCGCGATACTTCCTTTATCATTCGCGCGACCCACCCCACCCGGAGGAAACGGCGACCACGATCATTGGCACGGAGGCAACCAGAACGACAATCATGGTGAAAGCCATCACGGCTGGCAGCATGGCGGTAGCGGAAACCACAATGGTGAAAGCCACGGCGGCTCCCCCTCCTCTGGTAACTGTAAATCTCCGGCCACTCGTGTGGAATGGTAAGTTCTCAATCCCCTTGTCGACCTTCAACTGCTGAATTCTAGCACTAGGACAACTTTGACTCAAGATCAGAAAAACGCCTATTTTGAAGCTGAGTTGTGCCTTCTGGCAGCACCCGCCCAACTCCAAGCCAGGATAGACGGCGTCGTCTCTCGCTATGACGATCTTGTAAATATTGCTTCTTCGCATTCGATCTGCGCGCTAACGTAGGACAGGTGGGCTCTCACGTCAAACAGGGGAACATCATGGGAGGGGTGGACCTGTGGCATGTTACTGGACAGTATGTCGATCTATTCACCGAACCAGTACTCTACATCTGACTTTATCTATAGGTTCTTAGCGGTAAATACCTTTGCATATCATAGTATGTACAGATTTCTGACTATGAGATAGGCACACCGCTACTACGTCCACACTCACGAATACCTGCTCCGTAACGAATGCGGTTATACCGGTCCGGTATGTTAATGTCCAAAATAGTGATCCTCCGGTTTTCATGAGCCCTCTTTGCGCAGATTCCCTACTGGAACGAACAACCCGACGCCGGGTCATTCGCAACATCCGAAACCGTACTCGATTTTGGCGGTGAAGGAATCGAAGAGAATAATTATGCCGTTGTAGACGGTCCCTTTGCCGACCTCACCCGCTACCTTGGACCTGGCACGACCAATACCGCGCACCTGTTGACTCGTGAAGGCGACCCTAAGAATTCCTTGCTCGGTAACCAGACGTATGTAGATACGGTCATGGCCGAGACCTCTTTTGCGGCTTTCCAAAAGCTTCTGTTCAATACGTTGCATGCTGCAGGCCATGGCGGTGTTGGCGGAGATGTAAATTACACTTCAACTACCTGCAAGGATTTCGGTTGACACATGCTGTTTCTAGATGGTCAACCCCATTTCATCGCCTGACGACCCGATCTTCTTCATGCACCACGGATACTTGGACTATGTTAGTGTTCATCGCTCTGTGTAATGCTCTGCTGCTAACCGAGCCTCTTCAGGTCTGGTGGAAATGGCAGGGACGAAACGATACGAGAATTCATGATCTTGAGGGCGCTGGAAACGAAACACAGGCAGAGCCAGCCACTGGTTATGTGGTAAGCTAATAGCTCTGCGACAGTTCATCCGATACTCAGTCCTTCACAGCCAACCTCGGAAGCCACCAACCTATACATGTACGATATACTACCTAACATCACGGTACGTAAGAGTAGGATCACTTCACGATCCCAATCACTGATAATTGTCTTAGGTCGGCGACGTTTTGGACACCCAAGGCGGATACTTATGTTACACCTACGCGTGATGCAGCTTTAGTTTTCTTAGATGCAGTCGTTTATCTATCGGACTATTTATTTGTCTTTTCATGTTATGAGTGCATCGGGACATAGTTTGTCATTATACCTTTGCTTTACAGTCTCGGTTCTGTTACCTATTATACAAAGGACCTACGTAGGCTATTATTCCCATGTTACCCGAGTTACATTTAGACTCGAGATTGAAAATTTATTTCAAACAAGTTTAAGGCAAAAGTTTTCTGGCCCAAACAGAGGAAGAATAATCACAAAACGAGACACTGGAAGTTAATATGGATTTGCGTACGGGTTAACTCAAACTGGCATCAGGAAGGCCTTCACTAGACTGGTCTTGACCAGACTCGGGAGACGGCGTAACAAATGTAGCCATCTTGTTCGCTAATAAGATGTAGTTGGCAGTAGCCTCAGCTCGAAGATTATCCTGGAACTCGATCCTCCTGTCGAGCGCACTGACTTGATCCGTCATTAAGAGTCTAACTTCCTCGCTCGTAGCAAGCGAGATGAAGAGCTCCCTGGACGATCGTTCGGTACGAAGCGGGTTTAGTTCGTTCTGTATGGCGACCAAACGCTGCACTGCAGTCTGAGATGCTAATGACAACACAAAAGCATTCTGCAATGCAACATATTCTTGGTAAACCTCTGCTATGGCCCTCGCATGCGCTTGGACAGCGATTTGTATGGTCTGGTTGGCATGAAGGATTTGGTTCTGCAGACGGCGGATCTGTCTCTGGAGACTTTTGACGCTTGGCGAAGACAATTTGCCGTCATAGTCCGTCGGGGGGGCTGGACAGCCACGGAGATTGTACAGAGAGAGATACATGGGCTTGGAGATTGGGACGAACGGAGGAACACCGTTCGGTAAAGGGAGGTCGCTATTAATAAGCCGATCGGCGTTGTCGAAGTTATTCATGACAACGACATATGCATCCCCGTCCAGCTCCATCCTACTATGCACGATGGAGTGAGAACCAAACGTATTGCGAATGATTGCGTCCATCGCGCGTTGCATTCCTTGAATCCCGCCACAACCAGTAACGACAACATCATACCCAAATTGAGGTACAATGTAACGAGGTCGGAAGATGGGAAGGACATGCTGCTCTAGAACTAGAGGCGTAGACTCCAAGCGCTCGATGGATGCAGCGTCAATGAAGTCAAACGCTATGCGCCTAGACTGACCACAAGTAATGGTAGTGTGGAACTGGAATGCCATAGCGTTGAGCGCGTCTGCTATCTTGTCTTCCATTCCTTCAGCATCTTCCATATCATCCACTCTGAAAGATCCACGACGAGTCCGGTCATATCCTCTGGCGACTTTCCACTCTGCTTTGGCCTTGCCATGGGCTAAGATTGCACGCCTCATGCTGTTCATGACATCGGGCCTTGGTTCCAACGACGAGAATGACACGAAAACATAGTCAACGGCCCGGAGACGATCCCCAGGGACGACTACGATGTCGGAAGGTGAAGGTAGATACGTTTGTGATATCGACGCGTGCTCGAACACTTCCTCGTACATCACCATAAAGTCACTCTGAGCGGAGAGCTGCGAAAAACGGTCTAGACCCCAAACTATGAGTTCGAATCCTGCAGAAGATGTCCAAGTGAGCTCAAAGTTTCCATGGGGCGTATTTGAGGAAAATAGGTGGTCAAAACTGGGCAGAGAAAACGGAGGTAGGAGCTGAGACATTTGGTCTGACTGAATACTTTGAGAAGCAAATATTACGGTATCCAAACGGTGGAGGGGCGTCAAATAAAGTTGGTGATTATCGTGAAACTGTGGGAGGTCGACTAGGATGAAACTAGAGTAGTTGGTGGTCGTCGTTGGATCACAACTACAACCGGATAGTCGGACCGATATGCCTTTGAAAGATCCCAGTTCGGGCCGAGTTCCCGGCACCCCCTTGTTCATCTCTCCCCCAGTCTCCTGTCGGTCACTTCTGTACATCAATATTCATTGAATTGGCCTTTACCTACGATTCGAAAATATCAGCCAAGGTGGAAAATATTATCCCGGAACGTAGCTGCCTCCCTTGATGGACTGGGATGACGAGTACACTCTGCTAGCCACCTCATCGAAAGGTGAAGGTGACGCTCTCGACTTTCTCAATCTCGGTGCGCCAGCCCCGACAGAAGCTGAGACGCCACTCTCCGAGCTCATCCGGCACTGGATGAACGAACGACACGCGCCGACGATTCTTGCAGCGCAGGAACAGCTCCTTGGTTTGTTGCTCGACCACATACGGCGGCAGGTGCGCTCACTCGTTTTTAATAGCCTGTTTATCTGACTTGCGTGCAGACAGACACAGTGCAAGCCCTTCGTGGCGACCCCTCTACCTCGGAAGAAGAGCATATCCGGATAATGCTCGTCCAGACAGAGGTGGAACGCGTCAAGTTTATCGTGCGCTCGTACATCCGAACACGGCTCTACAAGGTGCAGCCACTTTCGAAGGCAACTGGCCGAGACTGAACGCGAGGCAGATCGAGAAATATGCCCGATTCATCACCGCCGACGCAGAGATACAGACGCGCCTGACGACGGCAGAAAAGGCGTATGCGAGCAGGTGAGTTTGACTTTGCTTGGGTTGTATGTGGTACTATTCATGTCAGCCAAGCACAACATACGGATCGGCATCTCCACTACTCGGTGCTGCAGAGTCTGCCACCAGCTCAGGCTCACCTCGACGACCAGCCGATTTTTGTCCCACCCATGGGTATGCCGTTTGTTTTATTTAACATTCAACTGTTCTCAAGCTCTTTCTGCAGTAACACAGCCCAACAAATCTCGTGCCGTGTTTGCCTATGCACTCAAAGAATGTCCGCCTGTCCGTTCACCAGAGTACGCCCTGTTGATCTCTTGCCTACTCTGTCTAATCATTTTGCAGCGGGACGACCCTCATTTTGGAGAAAGATCAGCTCACGCTCATCCCATTCTATGTCGTGGAACATCTCGTAGAACGAGGAGATGTGGAACTCGTCTAGAAGATCTGTGTATAACATTTATGTTACCGTCTAGGCATCAATGGCTTGTCGTCTCCGTCCAGCATTAATTTGGGTCGGCTTCCGTTTGAGCACCTAATTCCAAGATGCAGGGCATGCTTATGGTATCCTCTGAAGATCTAACCCTCCATTTGTGCGTAGAACGACACGTGTACTGAAATCCCAGCCCTCCAACGAAGGCGACTTTGATTCGAGCTTTATTCTTTTGCACCTCGTCCATTGTGCTAACGTCAGTCCATGCTACGATGCACGATTGACAGAGCGAACATTCGGCAAGTGCGAAATTATATCTTTCATTCTTTTTGCACCTCCAAGCCAAGACGCGTCGGCTCCTCGATAACAGATTTTGCGTATGCCTGACAATTTCCTGTGGCTAGCGTCAGGTGCGAAGGCGACATCCTTGACTATTGCGACGCGCCCCTTCGAGAATCTGAGGCTTTCTGCGCACTACAGACAGTGTCCTTAGAATACTCAGGAGCAATTTTATTGGTATCTTTGTATTTCTTTTTGAATAGCACCTCGTGTTCCTTCCCTTCTTTGTCCAGAGCAGGATTCAGGACCAAGGTGGTTTCTCCGCCTTAGTATTTCTCCTGAGCGTCCCAGTCGACTGCTATCCACAGAAACTTTTACGTTCCGGTACTTTCTGTAGACGAGTAGACGAATATCTTTCTGCTGGTTAAAATAATCGATAGATTGAGCAGACGTGAAAATCGAAAGTAAAGTCAGCGGAGAGTAAGGAAAACTGCGATCGGAATCAATGTGCCGCCGGCGCTAGCCACCCCTTCCCAAAAAAGAATACAACTCCCACGGACACCTGTGGGAAAAATCAAAATAAATTTCTCAACTCCCATCCTCATACATACTAAAACGCGTCCGGCTCCCCTCTTGGTTATCCACGATGCTGGTGCTCTTCGAGACCGCGATGGGCTACTGCCTCTTCAAAATGTCCAAGTCTGCGTCACCAGACGACCAGAACATCTGGAAAGAGTTCGAGACTCCCGAAAAGGCCAACAAGCTGTGAGTATCCGGCTTTTCTGTCTGTGGATGTGCCGTACTTACTGGTGGTCATAGGCTGAAGCTGAAGGCTATTCACCGATTCACGACCACCGCGACGGCGGTAGAAGACATGACGGCTCTGCAAGACGGAAAAGTCGGGCCTGGGCTTAAAAAGTTCTTGAGCGACGAAGTGGCGGGGAAAGGCAAGGGGAAGGAGTCGCTGCTGGTAGCTGAGACGCATTTGGGTACGTTGCTCTGTTCGTATGCTTTTTCTCTGTGTGTGCTTACTTGCCTTGCAGCGACCGCTATAAAAGACCTGCTGAGCATAAAAACCGCCGCCGGTTCATCAAATATGGATCTGTTCCGAGGCATTCGGGGACAACTCGCGTCGTTGTTGGACGGGTTGGACCCGAAGGATCTGTCGACTATGAGTCTTGGTCTCAGTCACTCACTTTCTCGGTATGTGGCTGTTTGCTAGGTATTCGTAGCATGTATTGACTTTTTATTCAAAACTTTTTAGTTTTAAAATAAAATTCTCGCCTGACAAGGTGGACACCATGATTGTGCAAGCAATCGCCCTTCTCGATGACCTTGACAAGGAAATCAACATATATGCTATGCGTGTCAAGGTACGTCCTTGACTTTCCTGTAAACTTGATATACTGACCTTGAGCAGGAATGGTATGGATGGCATTTCCCCGAACTTGCCAAAATCATCGTCGACAACATTGCCTATGCAAAAGTGATCAAGCTTATGGGTATGTATTTAGTTGCAGGGTTTTCTTCCGATGCTAAGAGTCACATCCCAGGCTTCCGTACTAACGCATCGTCAACATCCTTCGCCACAATACTACCCGAAGACCTCGAGCAAGCCGTCAAAGCCGCCGCCGAAATTTCAATGGGAACCGAAATATCTGACTCTGACATTGCCCACATCCACTCCCTCTGCGACCAAGTCATCTCTATCTCCGCCTATCGAACACAGCTCTCAGAGTACCTCCGGAACCGCATGAATGCCATCGCGCCCAACCTCACCGTCCTTGTCGGCGAGCTTGTTGGAGCTCGACTCATCTCTCACGCCGGGAGCCTCATGAGTCTCGCTAAGCACCCAGCGAGCACTGTCCAGATCCTCGGGGCCGAAAAGGCCCTCTTCCGCGCGCTGAAAACTAAGCACGATACCCCCAAGTACGGCCTGATATACCACGCGTCTCTCATCGGTCAGGCGCCCCCGAAATTAAAGGGCAAAATGGCGCGTATGGTCGCCACTAAAGCTGCACTTTCAATACGCTTGGACGCCCTGGCAGATTCTGACGGGAAATCTGAGCCCGACGCGCCGTCAATAGGACTCGCGCACCGGGCCAAGCTCGAATCGCGGTTGCGTGCGATGGAGTACGAGGAAGGGGGTACTGGGGTGCGGCGGTTTGCTGGAAACGGGAAGCAGCAGCAACGGTTTGATATGTCAGGGCAGACGAAGACGTATAACACGAAGGCTGATGATGTGGAGTTTGTGTCGACGCAGCGGGAAGACCCAATGGAAATTGCTGTTAAGGCCGTGTTGGATGTGAAAGAAGAGAAGAAGAAGGCAAAGGAAGAGAGGCGGGCAAAACGGAAGGCGGAGAAAGAGCAGGAACAAGGTGGGGATGCCGATGGGGATGTGACGATGACTGGTGCTGAGGAGGAAGAGAAGAAGGACAAGAAGGACAAGAAGAGGAAACGGAGGGAAAGTGAGATTGTCAATGGGCACGAGGAGAAGGTTTGCTTTTTCTACTCCTTTTTTTTCTGTTTGCTCACTTTTGTATGAATCAGGAGGAGACTGAAGAGGAAAGAAAGGCACGGAAAAAGGCACGCAAGGCGGAAAAGGCAGCGGCGAAACAGACAAATGGCGACTCATCACCCAAGAAGAAGAAGAAGAAATCCGACTAGAGCGTCTTTTTGTTTTTGTGTCAGCGTATCTATGAGAGTAGTTGTATATATTTTTAATGACATTGGAAAAGGCCAAGGAAGACCATTGCGGCACGGCCCGGACCAGCCGCGATGACCCCTTTTGAGCCACCCTGTTACCTCAGCAATTATTGTTCGGGATAATTGAAATAGCAGTGCAGCAAGCTTGGCCTTCTCCCTCGCTCTTTCCTCAACGTCGATGTCAGCGACGACGACGAGCGCCTTTGCGCTGCCGCATGGCCTCCACGATGTCACCATTGGAACGTCGCTCTCCCGCCTCCTCCGCCAACGCAAGGGTACCGCCGCGCCTGCCAAGCGATCGAATATGCCCGATCGTGACTTTTACTCGCTGCGATGTTCGTCGTCGCCGTTTGCTCTATCTCCTCGACTGACTCCATGCAGACAATTTCAAGCCCTCGTCAGTCGATACCACAAAGTCCGGTACCCTGGAGGTCCGTAAGAACCAGGGCGATAGTGCGACGGTCACTGTGGAGCACCCGAGCACCCAGGTCAGACTGCCACGCTGCACATTTTGGGCCTTCACTGATACCCTACGTAGCCGGGAGAGCTCCATCGATTTAACGGCAACGAAAATGGAGCCAAGGACTATGCCTGTGTGCTAATATTTGACGAGCAAACCGGGGTACGCCATTCACCGCTGTCGTCGGTGTGGCACTGACCCTCTTCTTACGCAGAGGTTCTCTCTGGAAAAGCTTGACTCTGTCTTGACTGTCGACTACGCCGAGAAACGAGCAGCGGCCCCTGCAGAAAGTGCGTGTCTTTGTCTTGCCGTCATTCATTTACTCTGACACACGATGCAGCACGGCCGCCTGCACCTTCACGGCCACCGCCAGCTTCTTATCCCCAGGCCTCTTCGTCTCGTCCAGCAGCGAAGCCTAAGCCTACCAAGGACAATCGCCGGGAGCTCAGTGATGCAGACTTTGAAGAGCTAGTCGAAGATATCCCTCTCAGACGAAGACGCGACGAAGAGGAAGGGGAAGTAAGTATTGCTCCTCCAAGACCTCCCTCGCCTCCCAAGAAAGTCAAGTCAACTGTTCCTCGGCCGACCAAGTCCGCTCCCAAACCCAAAGCCGACCCTCCACCGAAACAGACCAAAGCCGCACCCCCGAAACCCGCCAAACCAACTCCCAAACGGGCGATTCCCGACGTTGAAGACTTTGACCTCAGACCCACTAAGCGCTCCAAGCCGACGCCGGCTCCGGCTCCCCCGCCAGTTCCCGAACCGCGAGCCCGTCTGGAACTCCCAGGGAGCTCGCTCTCGTATTCTCAGCCTCTTCCTGCGCCGCCCTCGCTCGCACCTCCTGCCTCTGCTCCACCACCTCAGGATGTCGCGTCAGATTCAGAAGAAGACTGGGACGAGGTGCCTGCTCAGATCCCCCCACCCGCCGATGACGGCGGAGAAGAGATTGACATGGACATGTTCAGCATGATGCTTGAAAAGCAACTCGACCAGTCGCTGTCAGCACCGGTGGGACAGGAGCCTGAGGAGGAGGAGGAAGAAGAGGAAGAAGAGGAAGCCGATTTTCTGTTCGACGAGCTGACAGTTGGTGACGCTCCTATATCGTTGAACCAGTATGCCGGTGGAGATTTTGCCAGTCACGATGACGACGATTACTCTTCCAGCGACGATAGCGACGAGGATTAGATATCAGATTCTAGTATTATACCTTTTCTTTTCATACGCATGATACCGGAGACATTAATACCATCACTTACTTTAAATAAATCACACATTCTCCCATAAGGCACGAAGGGTAATTAGTCCAGCCTCCCACCCATAAGTACAAGAAAAACGAAATATCAAAGGGTATCCGACGTGTATATAAGACCTCGATCACCCCAATCTACAGGAAAGTGTCCATTGACAACTCGGTCAATTATGAAAACCCTAGAACTGTAAGTTTTCCATCTGCAGAGGGACCATTCGCGCTGGCTCCAATAGGGGCGGTTGATGCAGCACCACTAGCATTTGCTGCAGAGACTGCTGCTGTCGCCGCAGCTACCGTGGCTGTGGCTGTCTCAGCCGATGCACTCGCGATGATAGACGACGCCTGATCCGGCGAGATCGTGCTTGTTGTCACTGACACTGTCCCATTCGACGCAGATGACGCTACAGACGACCGAACAAGCTGCCCAATCGTCTGCGACGACGAGTCTATAAACGCCATCGTCGGTCCAGCCACGAGCTGTGTCGTTGCGCGGTCACGGACATTGTTCAGAAGGGGCTGGGAATCTGACGTGATGAACAGGGCGACGGGTCCGTCAATACCTTGTGGGACGATACATGCCGACAGTGGGAGGGAGATGGAAAAAGGTGCTCCGCCAACCAACATTTGGCAGAATAGATTCTGTTCGAAGAGGCGTTAGTCTGTGGGGAGCGGACTTGCTGGGAGTAGACTTACGTCGCTGGAACCGTTCAACGCGGAGGATTGGAAGGTCAGAAGAGTACCAGCACCGACAGAACCGGTATTGGTGATAGTGAGTGTGGGGTTGGCTGCACGCAATTGTCAGAACAAGAACAAAAAAGTATCAATCTCAAACGCACCTGTGACACCCAAGTCACATCCATCACCCAAGAATGGCGACGCAACAGCCAGCACCTCCTGCGGCGTGAATCCGATATCGAAAGCTTGAGGGATGGCACTCCCCGTACCAGAAAGGAGATTCAACACAGTCTGATGGCGAGCTTCGACGGTAAGAATTGAACCGGCCGCTTGCAGGAGGACGGGATCCGACAGGAGTGGAGCTGCTCCCAGATACGCTGCAACTCCCAGGTTCTCCACCACTCGCGCTGTGGCTGCCATAGTAGCGACATCGGTAAGCGCCGAGTCAAAATTGAAGGTACATGATGTGACGGGTTGCTGTCCGGCTGCCTTTAATGCAGACTTTGCGATCCAACATTAGCGGGTGCGGAAACAATACAGAACCCACGTACCTGGAGGGTAGCAGAATGGGTGGCCTCGTCGGATTGAATGACAGTAAACAACTCCGTTGGGACTGATGGGGACAAAAATCCAGCCGCCGTAAAATCAGACGCTTGGAATTTGGCCAAGGCAGACTGGTAGAACGATGACTCGAATTGCTCCAGAACATCGGCAAATTCTAAACAACAAAACAAGAGTCAGCCTTGTTCCTCACACAACACAAACGAACAAGACGAACTGAGCACCAATATATCTGTATCCGAGCGTTTTCCGTAGAATCGGGCGGGTGCAGCAAAGGCTGCAAGAGGCGCTGCCAGGGCAAGGATAGACGTCGAATAACGCATTGATAGAAAGTATCGTCTGAGCGAGTAACAAAGCCTGCTTGATAAAGAACGTGAAAGAGTAGGGGGCGCAGCCCAATAACGAAATAGCGACTACCACAGCAGATGTTTAGCTGCGCGTAGTAAAGCAAAGGAAGCAGGAAGCACACTCACCAAGAAAAAGGAAGGGAGGGAGGGAGAAAGGTGAAAGGGGCTTTGATCGCAACCCAGTGCGGCTTTTATACCTGCCCCGCGGGAAAGTTCCGATCTGCTGGGTCTCAGCCGCAATATGATTGGTTTCGGTGTCATCGGTCACAACTAGTGTGTCGTGATAGGACAATCATCACCATGGAGACTCTACCACTGGTCAAAGCTGACTTTTCCAAGAGATTCCCCCAGGGCCCAACCAACGCTTTGCTACGAAAATGTTCTCTCACCCTGAGAATCAGTATACAATATCGGATGATCGTAAATAGGAGGCCAACAAATTGCCAGTCAACTGAATAAGAAAAAAAATTCAATCCGGTCCTTTGGAACTCAGCTCCTTCAATCAGATCGCGCCATCCATCCAGCGTGCAATCTCGGGACGGTGTGGTCGGACATTGTGATCGCGGCCAATATTGATTGGCCAAGCGTTGTTGGTAGTAGTAGTGAACGTGTTCGTTGTATAAGTACATGCATGGTATCTGACACCGGCCATCACAATCAAAGCTGTCGATTGGCTATCCAATGGCTGATCAAGGTGAGAGACTCTGCAGGTTTATCGTGCGGGACGTAAACGGGAGAAGAACGATGTCAGTATAATATAGGAACACGGGAGGATCGGCACTTATCATATGGCCAGCACCTCGAATCGTCGCGAAAGTCAGCAATGGCGTTTGCTTGATCTCGCCTGCTTTGCTATCGCCAACAAACCAATCTTCCCACTGGGCCTCATTGTATTCTTTCTTCCCGCTCCAATCCAGTTCATCGACCCACAGTTTATTCGCGACCCAATTGCCTGGATTATTACAATTCAGTTTCAGAGATAAGCAACAGTGATGTACGTACACTGCCAATCATATGTTCCTGCATAAATCAATACCCGGATACCTCGGTCAAGGAGGCCAGCGACATAGTACTGTGTAGGTGCAACCCATTTGTCCATATGCACATTAAAGTTCTGGCCGACCGTAGAAGAACACGCAGAAAAGTTGTATGGCGTCTCCACACCTAGTAATTCCCGGGTCTCGGGCAAATCGAGATACTTCTTGATAGCGGTATTTTCAGTATAGCACAGGTCGTCTCCGATGCACATCTTCAAAAAGACGCTGAACAATACAACCCGAAGCAATTCAACAGGGCATTACCTTGGAAATATCATAAACGTTGCGACCTAAACCGTCGTGAGTATCCGAGTTCGAAAACTGACGAGCAGCACATACCACTCGCCCACATCCCTGTTGATAGTTCATTATCGCAAAAGTTAACTGCTGCCCGACAGTTAATAAGATCAAACTGTTCTATGCAGCCTTTCAGCATAGCCGATTGACACCGCGGTAGCTATAGAATACACTGTTGAATAACGCGCTGGAATGCCAGGAAAATCTTACAGCAGTCTTCATACGAACACAAGTGCTTATTGATTGGAAGGGAACGTCGAGTGCAGCGGTACCACACTCGATCTCATACCTTCCAGCGTATAAACTGAAACGTCTCTGTCAACGCGCTGATGATCGCCGACTACAATGAATACTCACGTTGAGATATCCGTGATGCCATTACCAATCAATACACTCTGAAGATTTAGCGTTGGACGACCGTCAGCCTTTGCTATCTGGTTCTGGTCGTATATCTCGCTCGCAAACACCGGGAGATAACGGCCCTACAAACGTCACTATGCGAGTGGGCATCAAAGCGGACACGCATACGAACCCCATACGACTCCCCAGAGAGATGAAGCGCCCTCCCAGAAAACTGCTTGAAAGTCTCGAAAAATATTGTGATAAACGCGTGTACATTCTTAGCAGCGGCCTCGGTTGTCTCTACGGTCTCGCCATAATCTGCATATGAGAAACCTACTCCCACACTACAGCAGGTCACATCAGATGGAGGTGGCTGAGGTCATAGAGGGGACTTGCGGCTGATCGAGGAAAAATACGTTCGCAGCTTCGTTCCAAGAATAAGGATTCCAGACTGTTCCGTTGGAAGAAGATCCATCCATATCGATGCTGCATGGACCTGACAGGACACCAGTCAGATATCAGTGATAATCTTGCTAAGACGTTGGTGCCTAATTCCATGAGAAGTCCCATTGACGACGAGCATCCAGGACCTATGCAACGGATCAGCTACAAGTTAAGTCCGAGTCTGCATGCCTCAATAAACCCACCTCCATTTATCCACATCATAACATCATCTTGGAAAAAGTCATACAAAGAGGCGCAGATATGGGTACAGTCGTCAGACCTTCGTCGGGATTGCGCCTGCTCTCAAAGAAATAGAAGAACATATGCTTCGCGCCTTGGTCGACGTCTAGGTATCCTGTGTATACACTACGATTGGTGAGAAATGTAGCTCTGGAAAACAGCAAAAGTTGTCACTTGACTGTAGGATCGCAAAAATCTGTCTTCTTGATGCGTACACGATGTCCAGGATATCTGGGATGAGATACAACAGTGAATTTGTCAGACTGTAAAGACGACAGCTGAGCGTTTTCGAGTTTATATGGTACCGGGCCCTCATTCAAGGGGGTCTGAAGTATAGAAAATCCATAGAAAGGCAGTAGAGAAAACAAGAGAACTGCGTATCTCATGGCCGAAACAGAGAAGTTACTGGTCGGAGTTACAACGGAGAACGCGAGTTCAAAAGGTACCACTCCTGGCAGGCAGTGACTGATTCGGGCCGGTGAAGATGCAAGGGAAACGACTGGAATACCACCACCACACTTACCGCTACCACGACCGCCACCGCGACCACAACCATGACCACGACCACAACCTAAAACAGCTCGTGGTATACCTACTGAAGCCTTGTTCTAGCCGCCAGTAGGATGGTGCGTTGAACGGTATCCACACCTTATTGGTTTATCAGTCCTTCTCGACATGAGCAAAGGTTCCGCGAGCAACCACCATCACGAAAACTCCATACCTCGCTATTTCTTCATCCCTAACACTCCCTTTCGCTCGTACTCGTCATTGACTTTGAACACTGTTCTCGTCGCAATGTCTCAGCTATGTGTCTTACATGGCAGTCCTCTCTCTTTTCACAATATTGCACCATTTCGACTATAGCATGAGTCTCTCCTTGCCAGGGAAGATGTCATTGAGGGAATTGTTTTATCCTTCGGGTGATATCGTTCAGGGAGCTGCGGATTTGCCTTCAGTTCATTTCTTCTTCTTCCACGCATCCTTGCAATCTCCCTTGGCATTTATCACTCTGTAACGCCATTGCAGTGTGACAGCCATATTTCTTGACCCTCGTTATCCCGGGTCGACATTATCTGCAGCTGATGTCAGCGAGGCGCAGCTGGTCTGTGATGATCAGGATCACGGTAGCTTGTCAGGATTTAGAGGGAGTGTGCACATTCGCTATCACTTCGGGCTCATGCGCTAGTAGATAATGTTGCTACCACCGTCACTACTTTTTACAATGAGCCATCGAGGTCGGTAGGAGTAGTTTACTTCTATTTACCTGAGCTGTATCAGCGGAGATGGCCAATCAACCCAGTTTTCCAGTTTTCCTGGAATAGAGAAGAAATATTGACGCATTCTTTTGACCAGCAAATCCGTCGGCTTTACCATTGATAACGGGAATCCCGACGTATTTTTTACTGTGGTCAACGTTTTATACGCTATTCATTTTCGACGGTTTTTGCCTTCCCCGAAATAGCCACTTACGAGGAGAGGTATATGCTATTCGACTGGGCATCTTGTTTCACGTTCCGAGAAGTACGCGGTAGCAACCATCGCCCTAAAATCCGCCTCTCTGCCCAGCGTAATACATCTTGAAAATTATCTTATATAGAAACAAAAGTTCAGTCGCGAGAGGCGAATGCTACTCTCAGGGGAAGTTGTGAACCCTTCTCCATCTCGCCCTCCACAGTCGGCGCCATTACGCCGACTGCCTCCCTCCGAATCTGCTCAGACTTCTTGGTTAACGAAAACTCAAAGTTATTGACAACTTCGGTAATAAATGCGTGGAGTTCGAGGACACTACAGATTTTTGTGGTTAGTGCGGCCAAAGAGGTATGAATTAGTATTGCATACGCAAATCGCCAGCCGATACAAGACCTGAGTCCTCCAGAAAAGCTGAACCTATAGCGGGAAAGTTAGTATGGTATCTAGCTTCAGATGTAAACAGAACACACAGATTCCCGTAGACACCAATTGGTACGTCCTTGCTCGCACTTCCGCGGATCCAGCGCGCGGGATCGAAAACGTGGGCATTTTCTCCCCATACGCTCTTATTCCTTTTCGTCCATATATTTAGCAAACATCACAATGAATGTCAAGAAGGCTTCCCACCTATTATAGCCGGCAATTGACGCAATGATGAACGTCCCCTTAGGTATGGCTATCTCCTGTACCGTTTTTCCCGTTGTCAAGGTCACGGGCTTGCTCAAAGGAAGTATGTCATCTTGAGCTGCCATCCTTGCGATATTATAAACAATTGGATGGAATCGAAGCACCTCCTATGGAACGGTGAGTTCAGGATCACAAGACAGGGCATGAGTTAACCTTCACGACTGCGGTCAGATAAGGCATACTATCCAGGTCCTGGACAGAGAACTCAGTATCACCACGAGCAAAAATGACTCTTTCTTTCTCCCTGATCTCCGCCCTTAGTTGATCTTGTACTTCAGGATGTCTTGCAAGTTCGAGAAATGTCCAGGAGAGTGTATTGGCAGTTGTTTCGTGACCGGCAAACATAATAGTGCTGGGAGCTCGGGGATCAATAGTGAGGCTTTGGTTGAGGTAACACACTCACTTCATCTGACTGAGTAGTTCTTCTTCACTGAGTTGGGTCTTCGGGTTTTCCGAAACATTTGCTTTCACTGGCGAGTAAAGGTTCAGTCAGTTAAAATGCACGCCGAAAAGAGGAAACATACCTAACAAGCTCATGATATCCCTCTTAGGTTTGTCCGCGGCAAGTGCTTCGTACTTCTCAATCAACAACTGCTTTGCGACCTGACGGGTTAAATCGTGCGACATTCTGAGATGCTCCAGTCGTTTGATTGGTGCCTTCACAACAAAAAGTCGTACAACCCATTTAGGCAGCCAGTCCATCAGACAAAACGATAAGGTGCTATTGTCGGTAGCTGCGGCGAAAGTGTCAAACCTGTGGAGCGAATTATTCATTAGAGCTTCTCTCGAATTAAAAGACTGAGCTAGCTGACAACAGATTTGTATACGCGATAGTCAGAGGCTTGGCTGAGTCGTCGAGAGCGCCGAACTGATAATCGAATGCGGCTAGAAATATTGTTGGACAAGGGAACAAGTTGATGGGATATGGGCGTAAGTAGCATACCTTCGCCGATGGCATCCAATGTTGCACGCGACGTCCACGAAGGGATGTCGATAACAAGAGACTGTTCTTCAGTTGCGGAGACGAGCTCCTTCCATTTCGAAACCATCTTCATAAAAATGGGATATTCAGCAATCATCGTATCGTAAAATAATGCCATTCATAATTCATATTTACCTTCCTAACATGCGTGAAAAACACCGGCACATAATATTTTGCTTCCGGTCCTCCAAAACCGGGTAGGAGAACTTTGCGATGTCTCTTATGGTCATTGCCTGAGTAAAAAATGAAAAGATTAACATACAGAGGCCGTAATTTTTAATTGCAGACCTTCGACGAAGAGAATTCCAGTCCCGTTAAGCAGTCGCCCTATCTCCTTGCGGCCTGGGGGTTTGATAAATCTGTATCCGCTGGTTTGGTATATGTATTGAAGCGCCTTGGGATCGGAAACCAGGAGACGATCTTCCTGCACGAAAAGACCATCAGCAACTGGACAAGTAGCCAGTAGAGAATCGCTTGCCCCAAGCGCTGCTCGGACTCGAACAATGTCGCCATACTGGCCTTGCCATTTAAAGTCCATCTAAATTCAGCGTGAAACCACAAGAGGAACTGGTTGAGGTTGGTCGACTTACTTCTCCTGCTTCGCCTTTGAGAAGTTCGGGTAAGTTTCCTATTGAAATATGAGAAACAGCCAAAGGAAATGGTACGTCAAAACGTGCCATAGAGCCAAGATTTCCATTGCGGCCCAGGAACATTGGCAATCGATATGCGTCTAAGCCGTTTGTATACAAGGTACACTGCACTGAGCAGACAGACAGACGACAGAGTGAGGAGTAAAGACATGATGAGGATCCGTTGTCCAACATGCATAGAATATATAGCGGTCGAGGCATGCCAGCAACCGATCACCGGACTGAAGAAGGGTGACCGGAAAACCATTCAGTCCTAACTTGTCAATGAGATTCCCAGCCGGACAGTCATGAAGCGTGGGAGGTGGTCTGAGGTGGTACAGTGATTGTCGGCGAAAACAGGCCCACAAGCCTCTCCGACCTGCGGAATATCGAGGCTTGGAATAGAAGAAACTTCGCAATGGTAAGAGCAAATAGACGAGGTAGATGCGGCGATGTGGCGATAAACTAAATTGTACAGTAATGCTTCTTCTTGTCAACGACCCGCCTTTCCGATAGACCTGAAGATAGAAGACTTGGGCGTCAAACACGCTGACAACAAGAAGCTTTTACAACAATAGAACATGAGAAATGCGGACAGCACCGTGGGAATGTCAAAGCCAGGTGACAGTACAGAACCGCGAGAGAAAGAAGACTGTGGCAGGTGATAAGTGGTACTGTGACTTGTTGGGGTGAAGTTCGATTGTGGATTGGTAACATCCGTCAATACATTCCCCTCTTGATCTATTTTCGCGTATTCTCGTAACTCGGCATCGGCCCCTTGTACGACGCGCAAGGTTGTTCGTAAGGTTATATAACGTTACTTGGAGCAGCCGCAGGTCAACCCGTGCTTTTGCTGTCAAGCAGGATGCGAAAGCAAACGTGCGAAATCTGTCTTGGGAGTTGGGACGTAGAAATAAGGACAAATCCCTCGGCAGCGGTGATCACCTGAACCATCAATAACTTGTTTTCAAAACTTACAGTCTGCTCTTTGGACCCTTTGGACGGCCAAAGACCATTCCAAGGATAACTATGTGTAAAGAGGCCGAGGCCTTCAGGCCTGAGAAAGGCCGCACGGGACGGGGATGGCAGTGTCTGGACTCTGAATCATCTGAGGCGAACTGGGTAGCTGTGACGACCTTGGGGTGCGGAGGAAGTGTGGTGTTGTACATGTTCTGCAGTGTGTCATGACAGTTGACACCAAGGGCGGCAGGAATTGGAGTGACAGTGGCCACGTCCTCACCCTCTTTCGTTTCTTTGGAAAGAGTCGGGAATTCCTCGGTCTCACGGCCCGGCAGTGTGAACTGGTTAATGGAATTCCCACGCTTCTGAAAAAAATCAACATCATGGACTTCCAATTCCATGAGTTTCGTTAGCGTGTTGCTCCCATGTCTTAATTGAGAAATACCGATGGATCCAGGGAGACCGTCACCCGCAGTTCAGGCTGATTGAAACTCGAAACACGACCGAGTTTTTTAAGTTCCACCTACAAGGAGAGAACTCAGTAAAATTATCTGATACTAGAGCTTCGAGTACGCTACAAAGACATGACGCTTAATCAAGGTCTCCATTTTACAAGGGAGCTCACAGTTCCCCGAAGACATCCTGGCATCCAGATGTTCGTTGTTTAAGCCCTTTCGTTCATCCAGTCTTCAGTGATATGTGCGATGGATAGATGCCACAAAATCCAGTACTATATCTTCCGGAATTGCCCAGTACTATGCTTTGAGAGAGACGTGAGACACACAGGCGCGGCCTTATCAGATGGTACACATACCGACCGACTTGTCACTTCCAAGCCATTTGAGCTGGCCAGAGTCTTTTAACGAATGAGACAGATACGTCCTGAATGTAGATGTAATATTTGAGTATCAAGGAAAGAGTGTGGAGAAAGCGAACGGACCAGAAATTTCCCCGACACCAGCAACCCGCAAAAAAATCTCAGTTTCGTCGTAAATCCGGCGTGCCAGTGTTCTATGAGAGTCTTATACCTGGGTGCAGAGAGTAAGTGGTATGGAGCTGCAAGAATTTTGGAACAAACACCCGTAGCGCTGCAGCGGCAGAATTCTGGCACTGCAACGCTACGGCTGCAAAGTCCTAAAGTCTGTGCAACTACTAATAATTATTAGGACAGGGCCTAATGTCATTCCATTCTACGCGGCCAGAACTTTATTCATCATGATGGTCCTTGACATTGCCGATGTCGTCCAAAGCCCCCTCCATCTGATGTGCTACGACACGGTGGGACATAGAATTACTAAATCCATTCTGTATCTCCCAAAAGCCAAACAAGCCTAGTAGAAAGCAAAGCTTGCCACAGACTTTCCAAAATCCTAAATCGAAAATTAGCTCCAGAGACGGCACGAAAGACCCACGAAATGCCCTGGAGGGCGCGATGTCAATCGTCCACCCCGATGAGCGGCTGTAGCTCTGTGTTTCGACTTGGCGCGGAGACGGCGAGCAAGTATCACGACGGAGGTCGAAGATTAAACCAAGGCTTGAAGTGCAAGAGACGAAAACGGGGGACAGGCCTTGTCGTGGCTTCTTGGATATCGACTTTCTCGTCTCATCTGTGGCTTTTATAATCGAAGCGGCAAAAAGCGCAGTTATTGTACAGTCCGTGTCGTTCTTGGAGCATGCGGTGAGGCGGCGACCCTTTCTTATTCCATAACCATGAAGGTTCCTTTTGATCTCGCCGTTCGGCAAAGGGTGGAAATTTTGATCATTGATCAACGATGATGATCTTCTGCTAAATGGGGGAATATAGGGCGGATCATAGGGCATCTTATCAGATAAGGAGCAAATTGACTCCATGTGTGCGCAGCACTGAAACTGATCTCAAGTATAAATTTCTTTCGGCGGGCCGAAAAGAAAGCATTTTACGATAGTGCTCAGCTTATGGACATGTTTAGAGCCTCATTTACACCCAGCATGTATAGGCGGCGTACGCATCCGCAGTTACGACGGTTCTGACTCCTGGGTTGCTCCTGGGCCACATTTTCTTGATCTCCGGCGACGGCGATCACACCTGCAAAGATAGTAAATGTCCATTGCTCGAATACTCTCTAAGGGAGTTAATTTTGACGCGTCTACTCTTCTGTAGCCAAGCACCAAGCACCATCACGATAGAAGTAATAACTGGCTGAGGTCATTCGAGTCCTTAGATTTGCATCATGCTACCCGCTTTCCCCACAGTGCGGCTGCGCAATGAGAAGTGAATAGCATAGCCCCGAGTCCGAGGATGATGCCTCCCCATTGCCTAACGCAGCGTAGAAATCCGAGCGTCAACTTGAAACCACAGCGACGCTTATATCGGCCGTTCGAGACTAGCATTGGACTGAATTCAGGATAGATGATAGCGCGACCAGTTTCACTTGGCTCGTAGTCTATAGTATTAATTCACGGATCCGATAAGGCTGGGGGAGAAGCTCGTGATTGTCTCCACAGGAAAGAAGGCTCTGATATTCTTGCTTTGGATTCGGGCTCATCGCCGTCCTGGTCCTGCTTTCAAGTTTCAAGTTGACTCCTACCTTCCCCGTGTGTCGGAAATCGTACCTTTTTGCTTTCATTTGATAGGTCACAGACGCCTAGACCGGAGATAACATGTCTGGATAGCAGGAAGTTAGTAATGTGCAAGATATACTTGCCCATATTCCCCGTACATGATAACCAACCCTGAGCTTTTTTTGGCCCAGGTTGCATAGTGGGATGACATTTGCCGCCCTCCTGTCGCCACGTATTTTTTCCTTGAGATTTCTATCAGATTTGCACAGCGCATCACAAAGTATTATAGCTCTCTTACCTCTATGGTGTCCGCAGGTTAGTCATATCTTCCGACTAACCGATACGTATGTTTCCCGTATAGCCGATACGCGCGTTGCTCAAAATGCAAGTTGTGCTATTCATGGACCTTGAATCAAAGACAGGTTGCTTCATGCAGCACCCTGGTACCTCTTGTTTTCCAGTTCCACTTCAGCTTAGACAAACGGGCTGGGGTCTGGGCTGGCACCTCTGCCGTGTCGCAGTAGAACTTGTGCTCTTGGCGGTTAATAAACTTTGCAGTGTCCAAAAAAGCTTCTGCTGGGATCTTCACCGCCCATGCGATAGCCATGCTTGGGCTGCGGAACGGGGAGGAGATATTGAAAGGTTTGTCCTGTATAGACCCTACCCTGCAACTCTTCTTGATTCGACACTGTTAAAGCCAGAGAAAAATTGCCCTGCAATGAAGTCGTGCTGGACTTACTAAAAAGTTTCAAAGAAAATGGGAAATTGTTGCTGGTCAGCCTGACTAGACTCTTTATCTATCATCTTTCCAAACACGGCCTAAGCCGCATGTCACGGTACTTACTGAGTACGAAGCGATGGGGCAGAGCAGGAAGCGATAAGTCAGAATAATCGGTGAGAATGACTTTCGGCAGCAATCTACGCCCGTAGATATTTAATCTCGTGCTAATTCTATGCCGGCGTCAACCATTACTCGGTCCTCGGGTGATGTGAACGATAATATGGATACTTGACATCAAACACTGGGGTTTAGGCATTGTCAATCAGCATCCAATACCCTTAATATGGTAACAATGAAAAGCATCGTTTTCGTGAGTCTCGAGATTTTGTGGGGGCGTGCCAAAACAGTTACTAGTATTAAGAACCGTGAATGACATGGTACAAGGGTATGAGAGAGGACAACGTCGGTATACATTAAGGGATGCGGAGGGAAGAGGATTTCAGAAGGCGGAATTATATAACGACGGTGATCGGCATGTCAACTAAGAGCAGAAAAGACGTTTTCTGGCGGTCATGGTCCATGTTGAATGAAAGCAATCATAATCATGCTAATGTTGATAAGAAATCTTGGAATCCCCCACTCGTTTCGCCATGTCCTTGGTTTCCATCCGTTTGGTGATGCCTTTTATGTGGGTCAGCTCATTAGCGCGAAACGCCGCGAGCCATGAGTATATGTCGAAGCCACGGTGAGGAATATGTAAGGGAAGCGCTGGGACGAAGAGACCTGCAATGACACCAACGCTTAAGACGGTTATCAAAAGGCCGACCATGTACAACACGTGGATACTAGCGTAAGTAAGTACGAGGTCGGGATATTGACGTGCAAGTGTATCGGCGGATCCAGCAAGGTAGGGCAGTACATTAGTGGCATCTGCCTGCGCTCTTGCTCGCGCAAACAATTCGCCGGACAGCTCCGTATATCCATAGGGCCCCGTGCCATTTGTGAAAGAAACGAGCTGTAAAGATCATATTAGCCGCTACGCGAGTGACTCTGAGGAAAATCCAGACCGTGGGAGATGGAACATAGGATGCGTCTCTTCCATTGTCCTGAAATCAAAGCTCTAGTGTGATATTTTGTACAATGGGGAAGCCGCCGAACCTTGACCATCTGATTGACAGAATTGCCGTGCAAGATATCGTACACGTCCTGAAGCCTCGTCGAATTTAGCTGCCGCTTCACATTAGAACCCGTCACGGCTTTGCCTATCCTTTTTTCTTCTGGAACACCCTGCGCAGAAGAATCCGTAATCTCCTTGTTCTGACTGATAACGTCTGTAGACGAAGGCAGACCGGTGGTGGAGTTGTACGTCTCTACAATGTACGGCTCGTACAGCTCCAAGCAGACAGCAGCATCATAGCCAATGCGTGTTTCCGTCCCATTCGCGTCGAGGACAGATTCGGTGCTATATGCCGCGAAAGTACCGCTCGGGGAATAGGTGGTGTTTAACCGGACTAGCACCCACTCAATGGATATCCACCCAAAGCCTTCATCGCCTAGGTGATATCATCAGTCAAGGGTATCAAAACAAAAAAGTAGTATCTTACCTGACGTGACAGGTTTGCTCAAGAAACTGTGGGCAACACCATTGTCACTAAAGTACGCTGTACAGATGCTAGTGTTAGATGGAGATGCAGCGATAAGAAGCTACCCTATACCTGTAAGTGCGGTACCATTAACGTCAACAGTAGAGGGCAAAGTATCGTTGAGCTGGAGCGCGTCCGTCACACTCTCCTCCAGATCGGAGGAGAACACCCGATCGAAAGAAGAAAATAAGGTCTTCATCGTTTCCCGAGGCGTGAACAGATACGTGAACCCATTGGCAGACCTGGGGATACTATTGTGGGAGACGTAAACGCTACGGTACAGCAAAATGAATAATTCCTTCAAACGTACATATTCTTAGACCCATCAGGGATCTTCTCGCAATGAATCCTGATACCCCATCGCGGATATCTTAAAGTAATCTTCAACGAACTGGCAGCGTATTATGAGAAAAGCAAGTTTCACCTTAACAGAGAACCGGCTTGAATAGCACCAATACTGAAGTCAGTGGCGACACTAGCGGTGTTGGTGCTTCGTGTGGGAGTCGTCGTATTTTCAGTGAATGTCCCGAACCCACTGCCGTCGGGAAGAAACTGGGAGAGGCTCGCTTCAGAAAAATACACAGTGTCGTTATTCCAGGGATAAGATATAGCAGCAGGGAGAGACCCATGTGCAGAAAATGGTGACAAGGTCCACGTCAGTGAGAAATCCTGTGTTATAAGACTGTGACGGAAAGTAAAGCCATTGAGGGAAGAACTGACATTGAATGCTGACGCGAGAGCGGCAGCCTTCGAAATGTCACTCTCTGATAAGTCACCTTTTACTGTGACCTCCTGGTATTCAATACGCTGATGCTGGGGAAAGGTGAGATCACTTTGGAGACAGATACTGTCTAGAAGTGACTCACAGATACCGATGTTGCTATGTTGACAATACGACCGAATACAAATGACAGCGATGCTGCAAGGATGACATTGAGTAAGAAAAAAATAATGGCAAGCGACCAAGGACGCTTGCTAGACGGGATTGTTTAGCTATTAAAAATCGACAAGTCCAACAAATAAACCTACTCGTATGTTCGACGCATCTTCCTTGCGGTCCCTGGGTACATGAACCTGGACCATAACAATCGAAGGGCGGGCCAGGCGCTTGTTGGATCCCGTGAAGCAGCCGCCAAATCACTCAGCCTGATACCACACTGTTTAGTATCCGATTGGTGGATAACAGTAGCCCAAGCTGTTTCAATGATGATAAGTCTCCACTGTACGAGTGGCGGAACAAAGCAAAGGTACGCACTCGCAGCTTCCAAGAATGGCCGACCCAGTGAAAGAAGGCTAAGACCTAACAAGAAACCAATAACGCCACAGCCGACACTGACAATCAATCGACTCCAAAAGAGTGTCTTGTTTTGGGCAATTTTGACTGATAGGAAGAGGAAAGGGTACGCGATCAGACAAAGAATAACGTGGATTATGATTTTGTGCCATTCTGGGGCCTCAAAATTCTTTTTGACGTCCTGAAGGTCTTGATGCCCGCTGATAGGGGAAGCATCTGGTGATGGCTCTTTTAATAAGGGATCACCGGGGGAGGGATAAGGTTGGGCATATAGCTCCATAGGATCAAAGCACCCTCCTTTGAATAACATGGATTCAGATGTGGTTGGTAAATCTGAGTAGCTTTCAAAGGAAGCATAGCTCGGACGCCTCTCGTCATACCAGGGAAGTGAAAGCTTCCTTGGACTAGACGGTGAGATGAAAGAACGATACTGGCCTGAGTAACGACGCAGGCGAGTGGGAATGAGATGAATGTCATCGTTGGGTGCATCAGGGAGGTCGTTGCCGTATGTGTCAGGACGGGGAAGCCTGTTGGACCAACGTTTCAAGGTCGGTGAGGACAGAGAAGACACGAAGCAGTTCGAAGGAGGTGAAGGACTATCCATAGCAGAATGAACAAAGAGAAACAAGATGGGCAACGAAGGATGAACGAAAGAAAGAAAGGGAATGTCCCTCTTGAAGCGCACGCGCTTTCGTCCTTTATTAGATCTACCTTCCTTTATCCCCCTTACCATATTCGGTGCGTGGGAGAGTTGTTTGGACAAAGGCAACTCAGGGTCGCTCTTCATACCTTCACGCGTCACAGAAGACGATTTCACCATTAGGACCCGGGGCCCGGCTTAAGCGCGCGATGTTTTTCGAAGTCGTAGCAAAACAAAATGGGCATCTATAAGTACGCAAAAAAGTTTGCAGCGGAATAAAGCATAGAGTATGGACGAACGAGGGCTACAGCTTATGCTTTTTCTTCTTTTTCGTCGAGGTGGAAGCATCTCCACCATCATCAATTGACACTGCCTTCCGTTTCCGTTTCTGCTCGACGGTGGGTTCCGTGGTCTCCGCAGGAGCAACAAATGCCTCTGCACGTTCGACGCGACGTTTTTCTGTCGCGTCGATTTGCTATTAGACGACAACATTATTAGGTTCAGAATTGGAAACATGCCGCGAAGTTACTAACCTTTTGCTTTCTTCTCTCTGTTTCGCGAGCTTCCTTTTCGTGGCGTTTGAGGAAATACTCTCCGGATTCGAGTTGCAGATCGACCTAAAATATGAGGATGAGGCGCCGTTCTTGTATAGAAAATAGGTTAAAGACCTTTCGAGGAAGCTGGGCAGGCGGGAATGGAGTGTACGGTTTCTTAGTAGTCTTCGACGCTGATGCTTCGGGTAAGCCAGCTGCAGTGCGCGCCTCGTTCTGCGTCTGCACTTTTTCATTCTTCTTCGCAGTCTTTTCTGAAGTCTTGAGGTGTCTTTTCCTGAATTGAGGAAGGAAACGATCCCAAGATTCTGTCGCCAATTTGGGGTCTTTCGCTAGCTCACGGCGTATCATGAGCTCCTGATGAATAAATGAGCATCTGCATCAAGTACTATCGGACTCGGCTCACTTTAATTCGATATATTGGATGTATATTCTTCATGCAGTCGAGAACTATGCGGCGAACTTCCTTCAATGACTTATAGGGACCCATGACGCTCACTGTGCTCCCTTGTACGAGGACATAGCATTGCGTCAAGAGTTCGATAGCCTGTCATTAACCCGAGTCAGACATGCACCTCAAGTGATACTTATCGTACCTTCAGCGTGCTTCCATCTGGCCCTATGATCCTTTGTCTCCGTTTGACAAATCTTTCTTTGTTTCTGACCAGGCTACCTATCTTGATAATATCGCATGCCACGTTGTCATCAAGTATTTTCACAGCCTGATTGATAGCAACTCCTCGTGCCAGGAGTTTGATCATGTCGCGAGCCTTGAGGATGATATATGGGTCAAAGGTTTTCCTCGTTGTTCGAACTGACATCGATCCATGAACGAGATCCAATGTGCATGCTATTCCCTAACAAACGAAATGTCAGTACCTAGAAGAAATGATATGTATGAAGGCTCGATAAGTTCCGAGTGCCAAAATAAAACCAATGCTGTGACTGCTCGGGAGAAAAGTAGTATTTCCAGATGCTAATTCTTCCTCCACCGGAATCAAATGCATAAATCAGTAATTTATAATGTGAAGCATCACTCGTGTGATAGGCGGGCATGAAAAGGTCGATCTAGAGCGACCCTCGGAATGAGCTCTGCATGGGGCAGAGTTCGGTCTATTCGGTTTTCTCGGATTTCATTTGAGAGAAACATAGCACAGACGCCGTGAGGTATCTGGCATCAATGGCGGCCGCTCGCCGTTGAAAGTAAGAGAGAACCTGAAAGGTAACTTGGATGGATTCTTTAAGCGCGATGTCACAGCATTCCAGATTCATTTTGACGACCTGGAAACATTCGGACCTCGACCAAAAGATTGAGGACTCACATGAGCGTCCAATGCGCGAGTGACTGCACTCCAGACTTCACGTAGATACTTTTCACGGTATTTTGGGAAAAGGGTAGCAAATGAGGATTCCTCGCTGAATGCGCCTGCTTTGTTATCCGACGGCTGGAAAGAGTCTATTTTCCACTACGGATTTTTGAGAAACACCAACAGAACTCGCACGGATGGCTTACACTGCGAAAAATGAACATTAGTTGGATTGGCAGGGACGAGGTATATGCTCACTGGTCAATATCGTCCGTATCCCACGCTGTACCGGTCAGGTTAGATAAATGATAAGCACGACAGCAGTAACGACAAACGCTTGTCTTTGCGGTGACTCTTGTTTTTATTCGCAACGACCTCGTCGTCGGACATGGTGATGGACAGAAGAGGAAATGAGATCGTGAGAATTTTTTTCAGTCTTACATTACCCTCCAACCACAACATGGATTCCCTCGACAATTTGGATCCAGAACTTTCTGCCCTTTCCTACGACGACGACGTCGCTTATGAAGACCAGCACCCGACGCATCCATCAAACGACCCTGGGCGGGCCGCCCTCGCCAATCGTATCGGGACCTCAAAAGTCTACTTGCTGTCTGAATCATCCACGGCTAGAGTCGGCAAGGTGCGCTGGTAGCATGTCCTGGAGGTCGCCCGAACGAACCCTGATATGAGAGTACTATGATCCTTTACTCGGTAAGCGCAAACACGCCGATGAAGACGAGGACGAGACACTGGGGGACGGGGGTGGCGACGACGAGATGGATGAAGGTATGTTGAACATTCGTCCGTTTTTCATGCTCACCAACCTGGCTGCTAGACTTGACACATCGCGGCAATGCTATACTGCTACAGGGTTCCCCCATCTCCCACCTTCCCACTGCTCGTCTCTTCGCCTATGCCACGCACTTTGATGCACACCCGCTCGGCTTGGAATGGATCAACGACAACACTTGTGTGTTTGTCTTTGAAACCAAGGCCGGTGCACGAGCTGGCCAACGTTTTCTACAAAAGTCTCCGACAGAAGAGCCCGACGAAGATGACTTTGTGACCGCGAAGCCAATACCTATCGCAATATGGCCACCGGAAGAACGTATCAACAAGAGTCTAGGGAAGGGCGAAGGCTTGAAGGGAGTCATTAGGATGCGTTGGGCGAGGGAAGGAGATGTGAAGAAGCGCGGGGCCAAGAGAGATAGCGAGTTTTACAAGAAACACGGGAGTTACGCTGGGAAAGAGCTATATGATGGCAGGGAGGGTCCTGGCGCGAACAAGAGAAGGAGAAGGGATCCAGAAGAGGACAAAGCATTACTGGATCAGGACCTGGACGCATTCCTTGCAGAAGATGAGCCACTGCCAGATACCGAGCCCTCGCCACCATCCAAGATGTACTCAGACTATATCTCGCCTGACGGTCGTACGCTACTGGAGCGTACCTCCAGTATCCGTGAACATCCAGAGCCAGGTACTTTGGCAGGGCGGTTAACTGAGCAACGCTCTCAACGCTCAAGAAACGGGCGGCCATCGCAGGATAGAGAGAGGCGCAGGCGGCGTGGCGGACGAGGATCGGAGAGACGAAGAGGCGAAGAGGGTCCAAATAAGAGTCAGCAGCAGCTCGACGACGAACTAGACGCGTTTTTGAAGGAAGGGGAGTGATTCATCCTGCACGTTTTGGTTTGGTTCTTGTATTTTTATTTATGGCAAACTCCCTTCTCAGTTGTATCCTACGAATCAGATAGCATTTACCAAAGCCATCATCGGACCAACATCTGAAGCCTATAAACATACGGAAGAACAGGCACCTGGTTGCTCCTTTGTGCTTACTTGTTCTATGACTTAGGCTGGCCATCATGATTGCAGATTTAGATGTATCACGTCAGTCGTCCTCATCATGTTCTGTGATGATCGATTAGATCAAATGGTTCTCAAGTGACAATCATTATTGGCGAGATGCGTCCAAATCATGAACTTGATGCACGTTTCAACTAACCAGTAAATGGGCGTAATTGACCCTATCACTACTACATCTCTCCTCTCCGTATCAATAGAGTTGACTTCCAGGGCTCCATATCAGGGCGTTCTGCACGGTAGTCGTTTCCTACCATCAGTGAAATACTTGCGTCTCAAGGTACCACTACAGTATTTCCTCTGGCTGATCACCTCGTAAGCAGTGTCGCCGTTGTTTCTGCTCATCATTGACAAAGACTATGATAGGCCTTCCTGGTCTCATGGTGTTCCATAGTGACTGGGCGCGACTATAAAGTCAACTCGTTTCAAACATTCTCTTCAATCTCCTTCCTCTCTTCGTTTCCTTCAATATGTCCTCGCCAGAAATTCCTAGCCTCACCACCGAAGACAGGCAGCTCGTTTTTCAAATCCTCGATTTGAGCTTCAACCGAATTATTTTACTGGGACTACTGCAGGGTATGCTCCTCTCTCGTCTTTTTCTTAGCGATCCGAATAATTATCCTCCAGGAATCTATACATGTATCTTTGGGTACACCTTTTGGACACTCTGTGCGCACATCGCCTGTCTTATATCTATTCTGCGCTGACAGTCTCAGCAGTCTCCACGCGAACTACACAAAATAACGCGGGGAGAAAATACATGGCTGCGACGATCTTCCTGCTCTATATCTTGACCACAATCAGTTTCTCATTCGATTGGGCGTTCCAACGGTATGCTTATGTGTCAAACGGAGAGATATTCTATACGGTCTTTCTGGCACTTGAAGCAATTGGGCCTTGGTGGAGGACCTATCGTCTAGTGACTGGCATCACTGGAGGCATTAACACCGTCCTCGCTGATATTGCCATGGTCAGTCAGTTCTCGGAGTCTGGGTGTTTTCAAATTAACTTATGTCCATCCAGATCTGGCGGTGCTGGGTCATCTGGAGTGAAAACTGGCTCATCGTTACTCCTGCCATTATATGCACTGTCGCTGGGACGCGTAAGTCGCACAACACGAGTCTCATACGGTCGAGCCTAATGCGTTCCACAGTATCTAAGGTCTTTCAGATCTATGGTTCCATGAGCAATGTCAGCAGCGATATAAGTCGCACATCGGGATACACCACCAAGATCGACTGGTCGATCTTGTACCTGTCTTTTACCCTTGCTACGACAGTGCTGACTACCCTGCTTATCATCTACCGTATCGTGAAAGTCGGAAATTCACCCTATAGTATAGGGCTCGGCTCATATCGCAGAGTCATGGAAATACTCGTTGAATCCGCGGCGCTATATTCTATCTCCGTGATTGTTTACATGGGCCTGGTCGCCAGCAATGATCAGAGTGCGTATTACGCTGACGCTATAATGGCGTACATCAAAGTATGCCCTCTATGCTTGAATATTCTCATGAACAATCTAACCGACAGTGATAGGGTATTGCGCCTACCCTGCTGATGGCAAGAGTCGCCTCAGGCCAAGGACTATCTTCAAATAAAGTGTCCCAGGAAACTCGGGTGTCATCTTTACGTTTTCGTCGACCCGAAACAATGCTAGGAAGTTCGGGGTCTGGGCGTTGATGTAATCCTAGTGTGCAATCGGGAGCGGGTGGCTCGTCAAGGAAGTCATGGAGAAAGGGTGTAAAAGTGAATGATTACGAGGCAAAATGATCACCGTCTGTTGACCAGGGTGAGTGAGCGCGAGAATGAGAATGCAGGTGGTGACTCGCGTGTTGGATGACTGGGATCCTCGGGAGGACGCTTGATCGGGCCGATGCGAGTGAGACCGTCTGTTCTCGAACTTCCATGGCGCTTCCACCTGAGCTCATCTCTTATTCACGAGCCGGCGACGTCTTCGCTGTCGGATGGCGATCAGGGATTCTCGTAACCGAGAAGTTTCTGATGTCCTTGAGGGCAGTAACATCCCCATAGGAAGTCAGATGGCCCTGAATCTAAGTATCCGCATGCTTGCTCTCTCGGACAGATCCCACCCAGAGTCGCGTCCCGTGCATGAATAAAATCGTCAGATTATTTATTGGCATAGCGTTGAAGGAATGTAAGTCGCAGGCCTCTGGCCATCGTCAAAGACAGTTTCCCTTGCAGCCCTATCACTAAGGGAATTCTCTAGCCAAATTCGCGGTTACCGTCTGGGAATCGACGCGTTCATCTGGCTGTTCCATGCTGACTATGGGAAAGGGGGAACGAAACCCTAGCTACGCACTCTATTCTTCCGTTGCGCTGCCCTGCTCAAGTACCACTATTCATCTTTGACGGACCGAAGAGACCTGATTGGAAGAGGGGAAGGAAGATCAACAAGACAGCCAACAAGCTGACGACAGGCATGAATGCAATCATTGACGCGTTCTGACTCACATGAATGTATCGGCCGCAAGATGGTTGCATTAGCTAAGTCGGTACCAGCATCATTTCCCAACATCGACATTCTACTCGCGTATACCCATCCCGTCACCTCTCGTTCAGAGGGAAACCCCGATTACTATGCGGATATCGCTTGGACCCGCAGATACCTGGCCTGGCAGGCTTTTACGAGAGACACTTCGAGTGGGGGTTCAAAGAGCTGATCGTCAAACGATTCAGAACGCTCATATGACCAGGAATAGCATTCCGCATTTTACGGCGATACATCCTCGATGAAGGTCCAGCAGAGGTGTTTACGCTGTTCAGCGCAGTCCCCGAGTGGATGGATGACGAACCCGAAACTGCGGTAAGCGCAATCTATGGACTTCCGGACGCGAAAGGATTCCTACACAAATTTAGGCTTGCGCGTGTCGATGCCTCTCCGCCTGTTTCTTTGGTTCCCATGGAAAATCGGGGACTAAGGCCTGAGCGGAATGTATAGCCTTGGCCTAGCAAGGAGCACGTTGGGCGGTGGGTTTATTCCACCCATTCCTTCGTGAGAGAGTCGTGTAGAGAAAATGGAGGACGAGGACGAGGATGACGCGGAACGAAATAATACCTATGATCAACAAAACGGGATATTTAGACTACAGTGCTCGGGGAAACCATTCACATATGGAGATACCTTCCCGTCGACCGTATGACTTGACGAAGTTTGTAAGTTGACAACTTGTAACTATTTAAGAGAGAATTAGATACCGGCTTGGCAGAGATCGGCAAAATATCACGTCAGGGCGACTTCGGATCCGCAGTCCGATAAACAACTTATTCTCAAAATCTGACAACTCCGCCCTATGTAAAAATGCGAGACCGAGCTACAGTGGTCTCGATGACACAGAGGCTGGGCCATATATCGTCGATCTTGAAGACGCGTTAAGCGGCAGCAACTTTGCACCAGGAAATACAAAGACCCAAAGGGACCGTCATGAAACGGATGAACTTTGACGACGACATCGACATCGACCCTTGTGCTAGAACCAAAACCTGTTGAGTCAAAGAAGGTAGATTTTTTCAAGCCCCCATTGCGCAACTCCACATTGGTCCAGCCTCTCTCTTTCCCCCTCATCCGGTATCCTGATTACAGATAGTTTCTCAAATTGCCGATCTGGAAGGCTTCGGCCAACTACCCAAAACTCCCTCACCTCTATAGGGTGCCATGGCCAAAAACTACCCAGCAGTGAGTATGTGCCTTCAGGTATTGGGAATTTGTGGGTGACACGTATTTTGAATGTGTGCTGCATCCCGTCGGCGTCTTTGATAACCAACTCCCCGCATCGATCAACCCCTTCTGCTGATCCCGCGTGTAATCCCCGCACAAACCCCTGTTCAATGCAAGGCCCTTCGTACCAGTCCTCGTCCATCTCGTCATCACGTCTAACAAACCCGTCACACTTGACATCCACTGGCAGAGGCTCCGTCATGACCTGCTCCCACGTCGGTCTCCATTTCTTGCATCCCAGTCCTACTCCAGGATACAAAAACAGGATGAGCCCCCGCATATGAGGAACCATTGCATTCACCAGCGCCGTCCATGCATCCTCGAGAGTCTCGCTCTCATGGTATGCGTATCGCGCATGTAGACAGAATGCAAGTCCTGCAACTCTATCCACCGGATTGGTTGACACACGATTCTGCATGTCTGCTAGTGGGCCAAATAGACGGAATGAACTTGTGGTCCCCTCCATGTGCTCCAGCTGCTTGTGAAAGCTTGTCAGCATTTCAGTCTCGTAGTTTCCGTTCTCGTCTACCAGCTCAGCATGCATCGGACCATCTGGTGTATCCCCGGCAATGATCCTCCAGCTGCCGACCTCTTGAAGTGTCCATGCACGTCGAAACCAATACCGATCACTCTCCAGGTCGCCCTCCTTCAAACTCAATGGCCGTCCTAGCCCACTCAGGTAGATCACAACCTTCTCCCGCATATACACATAACCGATTGTAGGCACATCCAGCTTCCACTCCTCCGCGCGCAGATCCTCCCTTGGGCCCCCTTTCTGTCTCAAACAGAGCACATCCAACCACGTGTACGTCACTCCCAGTCTCAGCATCTCAATACGGATGAGATTGAGATTGGCGTCCTTCGGGATCGGCACGGGCCATTCCTTCCCATTGATAGGCGTCTCTACATCCACACGATCATTCTCATCGACCCAGGCATGCGATATCGGGTTGTACTGTCCTATTCGGGTCGCTGATCGCCCCTTTTTGACCCACCATGGCACCACGCGATTGCTGCACAGGTCCCATACACGTCGAGGTGGTGGAATCCGTTTCATCATGCTACGGTTCCCTTCCAGCGCTTTTCGTCGCCGCTCCTTGTCCTTCTCTTCACGTGTACGTAGTTCGTCTTCGATGGTGCAATCATTGTTTCTGTTCCATACACCGCGAAGACGGCCATAAGCAGTGCCAAAGTCGTAGTTCTTCACAATGCAGTATTCGAGAACGGACAAGACAGATGGCGTATCGAGAGTGTGTGACGTTCTGAGGGTGGCATTCAGCCGATCCAACACCCCCTGAACGCCAAGGGTAGCACAGGGAATGTCGGCGAGGGAGGATGGTATGACAGGCTCTCGACCAGTGTAGTTTCGTTGCATTGGAACTTTGATGGTCGATTCCGCTTGGCCGGTCTCAATAGTAGCGGAGATGGTGACTTGAGGGAGAGTCTTGTACTAGAAATGTGTTATCAATTTCTGCACTGTTTGCATTGCCGACTGACTTACCTTAGGGTCAAAATACCAATTCCTTTCGGAATCAGATTCATCCGACGCATTACTGGACTGACTAGATGGATGTTCGTCCGCAGGACCAACCTGAGAAACCACAACCGACGACGTTGAGAATGGCAACTCCGACGAGTCAGGTATCGCCTCCGAGATGGGGCCCCCATTGTCTGAGATATTCTGGTATAAAATCTCCTCGTGAGAATCTGAAGGTGCAATTAAAGGGACGTTCTGGTCCGAATTGGATGTTGTATCCGGAGATGAATCCTTTTGCGCCCGCGGAGTTGAGAAGACGGCGCACAAGCGTTTCCAAAACGATTTGATTCGCCTCGGAAGCGGTCGGTCTACAATTCTAGATTTCGCTAACGTCGTTGGACTAAGTACTCGACATGGCAGTAAAATAAGTGTGCGCACTATTTCTCATTTTCAGATAAAAGGTGTAGAGCCAAGGGTGGCATGCGCCGGGGCAAGCAGAAATTGCAAGGAACGATGGCGCGGGGTGGAAGCCAGGAAGCACCCTGTGCACAGGCGGATATTGGATTGAATTCTTCCTATCAAGAAGGATTCGGCAGTCGTGTGAAGCCGTGGATGGAAGTCAGAATCTCAGCGCTAAGCGCTAAGCTATCATCACATGTGGACGCCCAAAAATTGGCGTCAAACCATTGAAAACTCTACACTGGTCTTCCTATCGATCTCTGTGTGAATACGTTGCTTTCAACTCGAGAACTAGAGCGACGTTTCGATTCGAAATGGATGGCATTGTCTCCTCTTCATGAAATCGGTGAAGATGACGAGAACGAGGAAGCTCTCAGCGGTGACGAGCATTCCCTCTCCTTCCTAGTGATGCATGATGTCTGATGCATATCCAGGCGCTATCGCCGCACTCGAGAACCAGATGAGAACAATGAATAGTGATTTGAGGCGCTCAAGAACCTCAAAGCGAGCAAGGATAAGAAGAAGCCAAAGAAAGAGAAACCTCCTCATCCATCGCCGACCCAGCAAGCACAAGCCACCCCTCCACAGAAGAACGGAAAGAAATCGGTAAAGAAAGCAGGCGTCTCCTAAAATGATTTGTTCGCCTTTGATCAGAAGAAGGGGCTTAAAGAATTGTTTCGGTTCGATGATAATGATGTTCCAATCGCAAGAACTGTGTCAAGTAGCCACCGCGGCGTCGGCCGAACATTATGATAGATTTTGAAATTCCTTAGGTCCCAGTTTAGGGTTTCACCACCATGCACCCGTCGGCCAGCGTGGAGTCTTCTCATCGTCCACCACGACCCCCATCCAGTGGATCCCGACGTCAGCCATCGAGCCGATCAACGTCAAGTCTATCGACACGACTTCCAACCAGTGCAAGCACCGTCATTCCACGTCCTGCTTCGAGCGCGTCTGTTCGGCCCCATTCTCGTCTCACACAGCGACCACAATCACGACTTGCTCGTGCGAACCATCAGCGGCTTACCGAGCTATGCGAGGATCTGAGTCATTGGCGACGCAGGTCAGGACAAATTCCGGGAATAAGTCGCGTATGCAGCGCGCTCGCTGAGTGCGGAGGGCATGACCCTCAACAAAGCTGGTATCGTTCTTGGTGAAGCAGAAGTAGACCGGATGATCCGTGGGTCGGAGCCGCTTTTTGTTCTTGATTACTTGTTTCTGAATATTTGCTTCAGACACGTTCAGAAAGCGCGAATTCAGTCCCGAGATGCTCTCGCAGACGTTCGTCAAATATCCCGCAGGTTACTGAAAGCGCAAGTAGAGAAAGGTCATGATTTGGATCAAGAAATAAAGGTGTGGTGCCCGTCTCTACGTTGGTGACTGAGTGTTGACTGTGAGCAGTCTTGTCATGTACCCTCACACCTCCAATTACTAGTAAGGCGTCACCAGAATAGCTACGCGCTATGTCGAAACTGTTTCAGCTCGCTCTAGCCAGTCCACTCACTGAGGGAACCCTCGCTCATGCGTCGGCGTACCTCATTTCACTCACAGAATCTCCCAAAGAACCCGAAACTCTGACATGAAAGAAAATCCTCGAAGAGCCCTTTGAAGGGGAACATTGGGAAGGTGTTTACGGTTTGCCACCAGGAAGCGTCAAGAATTGGCGTGAGCTTGATTCACAGAGCGATGTTTCATCGGTGCTCTCGCTGGACTCGGAAGACTTGGATCTCGATGACTCCTCGGAGTCGCTGCCTACTCCTCCTCGATCGCCTTCGCCTTCACCACCTATCTGCAAGCCTATGCATGACGCGCGTGTGTCGATATCTCGTCGCAAAGAGGTAGAGGAGCTGCAGTCGCGACAGTACTGGCGAAGTGAGTGGAAGATACCTACCGAAGGCATCAGCACAAAGTTTGATATCGGTGATGCAAGTACTCTAGGTATGTGGTCGCTTTTCTGTGGTCATGAGCATTCTTACACGAGAGGGCAGGGCCAACGTTGCAGAATGTCCTAGGGAGAGACGGGCTTGGCTTACCGACAGAGTTGACACATATTCAAGAAGTGAGTTACAGACCTTCATGTTTTCTTCTGCGCTCATACATTCGGAAGCGATATATATATGAGCATGATGCAGTACGAGAAGTCTTGTTTGTGTTGCAAGGACGCGATAACACAATACTTCAATATTTCAATGGCGATATGGAGAGTACCGAACATCCGTGATTACTCCCCGACTTCTCCACCTGTCTCCCGTATCTCAGGCATCAATTTTGACGGCTTTGGCTCGTTCGTGCACCTCTGTCCAACATCTTCGGGACTTCATCGATTCATCAGCCATGTCTTCAAGACGCCCCGCGGTTCAAAGTCCAAGACACGAATACTTGAAGCTTTTGCTGATGCTTTAGATTCAGAAATACGCATGTGGGACACTTAGTGTGCCGTTAAGGAGGAGGCGATATGCAAAGCAACGAACAGCGTGTCCTCAGATGATGGCTTGGTCGTAAGCTTGCTCTCCCTAGAAATGCAGGTTCGAGACACATTTAGCGAGACATTCTTTGTCTTGCTGGACGTGGTACGAATAGTATTTGGAGATGACTATTCTACCAAGGCTCCACCGCCGACGGTAACGGCATCACTGCTGGACCATCTCTTCATTGCGATGCAGAAACACCTGGAGAGAGGTGAGCGGATAGCGACTGGCGTGGTCATGAGGGTATTCATCCGGAGTGCAGAGCTATTATGGGGAATGGTGGTGCGGTGGCTAAAGGAGGGCATGGACGTTGGCGATGTCGATGATTTGGATGATGAATTCTTCATCGAAAATGACGGCCTTGGATCGGGAGCATTTGGTGTAGGGCTGTTAGACCCGGATTGTTGGGCTGAAGGGTATACGTTGAGGCAGCGAGACGTCCCCTACTGCTCTTATAGGTATGCTCGTATTTTGAAGTCACTCTTGTCGACCCCATCGGAGAGAATGTCAGACTGCAGACTACAAACCCTTACACGAGACGATCTGTGGTAAAGCCCTTGCTTGACCTTGATACGGCCGTATCTTTTGCAATGAATGGTTTCACTGGTGCTTGAAAGTTGAAACACAGAAACTATGTGTATCATAAGTGTAATCATTCATCGAGCTTATCTTGCAACCATACGATCGTTGGAAAATGTCCCATTTGCAATTGGGGAAGGGAAAAGGAGTCAGGCTCAAGATCTATACTCATTCGATATGGACAAGGCTCGATAATAGACGGTTGGCAAAGCGACAATCTACGAGAGGGATCAGTCAGTCGAAGGTCGGTCCCTCACGAGATCTTGAACACCATGTCAGTGCGTCGCACGACGCAAACCAGGTCGAGTCAGGCACAGAGTGAACGGTTAAAAGAGAAGACGGGGGGAGCGAGAGGAGAGGACTACCCAAAATAGGTGGGGAAGCCGTGTCGCCATCCGGACGAATGCTAGGTTTCATCCGGACGAAAGCGACTGAATTTTCGGTTTTGGCATCTGAATCCTTTGGGCCAAATTTTGACACGGCCCTCCCTACCTATTTTGAGGGGTCCTGCGAGCGCCTATCCAGCAGATTCACGCACAGATCTGGATCTGCAACCCTGGTCCCTCAATCCTTGTTGCATGTAAATGAGGTACGGCTCTAGGCAATGAAATTTTGTAGACGGCTAGCCTCACATAGCAAGCAGTTTGAGAAAAGATCGTTCAGTAGCATTCGCCTGGAGACTATCACATTTTCACACTGATTTGTAGGATCTCTCTGTGTCAGCTAGAAAAAATGAAGAGTTGGAAAGTTCTGGGTGTGCGTGAGTCTTGAGTACTTGAGTGCTTTCACAATAACGGATATCGGTCCGAATATCCTATATGGATCACCGTTAGCATTAGTACTCTCGACGAGAAAGCAAAGCTACTTATTGAACGCACCGAGAGTGCCAAAAACATAACGGAAGTCTATACCCGCCTTTGATTTTGATGTTGCGTTGGTGACCAGTTTGCCAATTTGGGATGGGCGCCTCGTTCGTTACGCACCCAATAGGGGTAGGAGAGGAAGATATACGCATAAGACATACAAATACAAAACTTTTTCTTCGTGTTTCTGAACCGCGAATACAGAATAACATATGTATAGAGTCCAGAGATAACGCCCTAAGTGCGCTTATTTGGACAACATCATCTGTAAAGGCAGAATTATTATTAGAAGCGGCATGGAATACGGCGCTAAACATACCTTGACGAACTCTGTAGGACAAGAGTCAGAAAGGAGAATACCGATTGAGCATGCACGTACCATCGTAGTTAATCTGGCCATCGCCGTCAACGTCCGCCTCCCGAATCATTTCATCAACTTCACTGTCGGTCAGTTTCTCACCTAGATCGCTATCAGTACGACAACAGCAACGAGGAGTTCGAGAAAGCAGCGTACCCAAGTTCGTCATGACATGCCTGAGCTCAGCAGCGCTGATATATCCATTCCCGTCCTTATCGAAGACCTTGAACGCCTCCTTGATCTCTTCCTCACTATCGGTGTCTCTCATCTTCCTCGCCATCATCGTCAGGAACTCGGGAAAATCGATGGTGCCGTTGCCATCCGCATCGACCTCGTTGATCATGTCCTGGAGCTCCGCCTCGGTGGGGTTCTGTCCAAGCGAGCGCATCACGGTCCCAAGCTCTTTGGTCGTGATTGTGCCATCGCCGTCTGATTCCAAGGATAAGGATGTGAGATGGGCAGATATACAGGGCGCTCACCCTTATCGAACAGCGAGAAGGCCTCCTTGAACTCTGCAATGAATATAGTGAGCTTGAATCGAGACAAGATGGGCGAAGCGTACCAGAGATTTGCTCTGCGCGCCAAGGTGTTCAGGTGAGTCTATGCCCTTCAGGAGACAAGCGAGACATACCTTCAGACTGTCCAGTGTAATCAGTACTACTAACATTGAATCGAAAACAGGGTACTCACAAGTTGGTCGGCCATGGTTGTAGGTCGAGTAGGTCAATGCACAAGGTTGCAACAGAGTAATGGGCATCGCGGCAATCGCCGGGCGCTTTTGTACCCCCCACACCTCGTGTCCGCGTCCATAGTTAGAACAAAGTCAAAGCATTAATATTCTTATTCTAATTATTTTTCAGAATTCTCTAGGCAACCAGCCTTACAGTCTTACGTCTGACTTGCGACCTTTGGCGAATATGTTCTCTTACTGTGATTTGTTTCTCCCAGGGCGCGAGTGCTGGAATCTATTCATACTTTTATGCGTCAGTCATGACCTCATGTGTGGGGCTCAACGCGCTCTCTGTGGACTTGAAGGTCTACCGGCTAGATATCGCATCAGCCTTCAAAGCTACCCCGGTGTCTCTGAAATCGTTCGCATAGCAGCCTGGAGTGTGGTTTTTCTTGTCATAGCTCGTCGCCTTGGAGCATTACTTCTCGCATCAGAAAACTCTGTTTTGAGCATGCAGAAGCTGCATATCTTCATACCGACCAGAGTCCGATGTGAGCTAAGATGATACACCTATCGGCGTCGCAAAAGACCTTGTCACTCCTTTGTCCGTTTCTCAACCAAGCTGCCCTTTGAACTCAACGTATCCGTAGCCGCAGACGCGAAATTCAAGTAAAACTTCTCCTGCCTACAGATACTATCGCAAAAATCGTCATCGTAGTTGCGTAAAAACGACCGTCTGGTCGCTTTCATCATTCATTAATTTCCTTGCTAATCATTCACAAAGGTAGGCATGCAATGCCATTTCACTTCTGGGGCTGATACACTGGTCAGCGAGCTTACGGTGCTCAATTAGTATGTACTTGAGTTTGCCTGAAGAATCGCCTCTAGCCAGTGTCGCTTTGACTCCTGCTTGTTGGCTTCTTTCGTATGTCTGAATCTCAACAAGAACACTCTTTTTACTGCTGTATGAATCGAGGAACAGTGTCGCTGCGCCTTGCTTCGCGCTCTTTGCGTCCACTGGCCTTCTTCTCCGTCAAAACAAGCTCCTTCACCTTCAAGGACGCGTAAACACCAATGTTCCTGCAATCGAATGTTCGGTAAAAAGCTGCTAAAGAGAGTGGGTGGAGGGAGGATCTGCGCAAAGAAGGGTGGAAAGTCGACGTGCCTACCATTGGATCTATCTATTGCAACGCGATGGTGGTGTAGTATCTCAGCGGGTTGGGTCGGCCTTCTTGTTTGCAGCCGAGAGACTTGGAAAGTGAGCGGTGTTGGTTCAGGCGTGCGTGGATCCTGCAGGAGGTCGACAATGACTCAATAATTGGAGGGGAGACCGACAATCACTGGACCATGGAAGCATCCGTACGATTGATATTCAAGGAACAACTACAAGCGTTGCAGACGATGACCAGACGGGGCGTCTTTAACAACCTGTGGCAGAAGCGGAATCGCGTATCGACTAAGCCTCTAGATAAAGTCGCAGGCTTAGCATACGTTCTCTCCGCAAAATCTATCCCGATATACGACGAGACACAATCCGAAGGGGAAGCCTGGGCAGCATTCGTAGATGTTATGCCCAAGCTGTATCTGTAGGAATTACCCTTATATCCTGAACCTAGGAACGGATGCAAAGTTTGGCGACCCTCACGGAGCCAGGTAATGGCCGAGATACTTCCGTCGTTTGGTGGGATTACCCGGACTTATGAAGTCGTTCGGACGGGGGAGCCAGAAGGCGACTGGTATGAGGGTCCCTGTATAAAGTCAGGCAACGTACGAGGATGTATCAAACGAAGGGATACCTCGACAGGGAGAGCTGGCGATTATAGACTTCACCGGGGCACCCCATACATTCAAGATATCTGCCAATTACGCATACCTGATACCTGATGGGTCATATACACTTATATGTAGCAACTATTTTTCCGACTTCTCAGAACATTGGGTCGTCGGTCGGCAAAGACGGGATGGGAAATTCGCGAAGTTGTCGGTGATCCGTGTGGCGGATCGTAAAGAAAGACAGAGACTTTATGAACTTCACGCTGTAAAATATTTCTTTGCTGATTTGATCAGGTTCGTAGTTAGCGTGATTCCAGTGGTGGAGATGGGATGGAGAACAGCGCTGGGACGCCTTTTAGATGTGGAAAAGGTCTCAATAGTGTCGAGTTCGTTTCTATCTCTTAGCCTACCTTTCTCTTCCTATGCCGCGATTTACAGCCGCTTAAAGTTTGATCAGACAATGACTCTCGGCATGAAAATGTAAAGTCGAGCTTACGGGGAAGGATAGGCGAGATGTCTCAAAACTCGCGTCTTTCCATCCGTTAATTCGGCCTACTAACGGGTATCTCATTAACAAACAAGGCATATCTAACAGCAAACTCTCTGACGCTGGATATTCGGCCTTCTGATGTCTCAACGATAAGGGTGTTCACCTTCTTAGTTGTTCAATGCTCCAATAAAAGTCGCGACTTATGCGTAAATGTACTCTTCGATCAACTTTTGCTCACCTCCTCCTTGAACCTCGATCAGATCTTCTTAGGTTGAAGTGTGGTTCTTTTAACTCCACGACAACTATCTTCACGCACTATGCACGAACATAGTTTATCCTTAAACTTGGTCGTAAAAATGGATATATGAGCCTTGTCCTTTGCTCTCGGCGATCGCTTGTCTTCTCTCCAGATCCGGACACTGGAAACAAGTTTGACAAGAAAATGCTCGGGACTATCTCTGTGTACTATCACCCCTTTGATAAGTATGCTCGATGTTCTCCGGAGATCGAGGGAAGCGACTGTGTCCCAGGGAGTGTAGTGGAACGATCCAATCTATTTCAATGTCTAAAGCTGTATCTCTCTGTGGTTGAGGGATGTTGCTAGGTTTGAAGTTGTGTCGGACGGCGTTCCGTATCATTTGGTACCCCACGGGCCAAGAGCAAAAGCATCCCAAGTGATCGGGTGA
This sequence comes from Armillaria gallica, assembly GCA_037576215.1. Classification (NCBI taxonomy): domain Eukaryota; kingdom Fungi; phylum Basidiomycota; class Agaricomycetes; order Agaricales; family Physalacriaceae; genus Armillaria; species Armillaria gallica. The sequence goes on from JBANDB010000008.1 coordinate 3,908,271, forward strand.
CGCGCTACCCCTTATAAGGGACAATCCGCAGGACTCGGGCTGTACGATAATGGTGGTGGTGTAGCGCAGTGGTGTTTTATTTTATAGCGAGGATGCATGATGGCCATTCCTTGATTTATAGCCAGTAGTTACACTGCTGGTACTATGTCGTTTGGGAGTGTGATGAAGCTGGCTACGTCGGTCAGCTTGAGAACCTTTGGAGTCTGGGGACGATAATTTAGCCAGACCCCGCGTCGAGAATAGGGGGGAGGAATATATGTGTAGGCTTTTAGGCTCCGTTTCTTCGCTATAATTAAATGATCGACCCGATCCCCGTCACGTCCGTCGTCGTTCCGGCAGTGTCCCCAGTGAGACAACGATTTGCGCGCTAGTTCAGGGCACGATCCAGTGGTGGAACGGATGCAGTAGATACACGGAAGAGAGGGGAAAATCCGAGAGAGAAAAAGAACTGAACGTGAAGCAATGGCATGATAAGGTCGCTGCGCAGCGTAACTTAAATTTGTGGGGGGATTTCTACTCACGTGGTTCGGAAGCCTGGTGGAGAGGCCAATAGAACGCGTAGGATTAATGGTGAACAAAAGGGGGGTCGTTATGGAATCTTTTCAGTGATCGAGAGTACCGGTATCTTCAATCTTGGACTGAATACAACGGAAAATCTCGGGTGCCATGTCAGACAGTTCTAGGAGTCAAAAAAGCTCTCGAGGCGGACCGCCTGAGACCTGTTTTACCCCACCTTCTCCTTCGGAGCGGGGGAGATAAGGAAACGAAGTCCTTCGATGTAACATGTAAGGTTTAGGCTGGTTTAGGTTTTTGGGTTGGACTATTGCATTGTCACATTTCGACAGTTTATGCCATCCTGTTGATGAAATGACTTTTGGCAGGATTGACAAATGATGACATAATTTTTTTGAGTGAAAGATGGGGAAGGCGGGCAGGGCAGGGCGGTACCGACAATGAGAAGGGTTGGTTCTCGTTTTGGGACATGATCGTGCATAAATCGGGACATTTAAGACATAAAAGGAAACTGGTTCGGCTCGGAGCTAGAGATCAACGCATCAATATTTGACGGTAGCGCCTTGTTCCTGCCTTCAACCCTCTATCTTGAAAGCGATACAGTATGTGCCTGCATTACCGCTCGCAATTCTATACTATGCGGTCGGGAAACACAGCGCCAAAGAATACCAAAGCATCAAGTGGCGCGGTCGATCACATCCGCGCGAATTGGAGGCCAGTAAATTGGAAATAAAACTTGAAATACGCTGAAATGAAGATTAGATTGGAGATTGATGCAGCCAAGTTGACAATTAATCCTTCTTCATCTTTTTTTGGACCTGTTCCGTCATGAAATCCCGCCCAATAATAATCCACCCTTATTACGACCTTAATCTGATTTTTTCCCCATTCCCTCCACGACATGTCTTTACCCGCCAGTCCGACCTTCACTGCTCCTTCTCCCTACTCTTCATCTTCTTCAGTCGACACTCCTCTTGACATCGTCTCCAACGACGAGCACCACCATACCGCCGTCGTCGCTTCTACCATGGCTGCCTACTCACCCTACACTGGCACCACCCAGCAGCTCTACGCAGGCCAGAACGACCTCGTTTATCCTGACCATGATTACTATCACTCCATGATGGCCTGGACGTCGCCAGTCGCTAAGAAACAGCAGGTGCCACAGGGCCCGTATCATTCGCAGCAGCAGCAAATGCCTAACCACCCGTTGTCCCTCTTCATTCCCAATGGCCACCACCACCACCATCAACAGCAGGAGCAGCCTTCGCCTGTTGACGAATGGAAGTCGCACCAGCAGTTCTCCCAGGCGCAATCGCATGCCCTCGGTATGCCACACGTTGGCCATTATCCTCGCGTCAAACAAGAAGATCTCTCTTCGTATCAGACTCAGCAGAATTCTCATGGACATATGTACGGTCTGCCAACTCAGCAGCAGCAGCTTCCTCCCCACTCTGCGTCGTACGCCAACCTTATGTACTATGGTCTTCATGAGGGCTACGTCCATCCTTCCGAGCTATCTCCCACCGACTCGCCTGTCTCCCCGCTCCAGATGGAGTACTCTCACAGCCACGATAGCGCCTCCGATTCTCATGGTCAGCAGCAGCAGATAAATATCGCTTGCGACCCGCGATTTGTTTCCGGGGAGCCTCATCAAGGAGAGGAGCGGTCGCACTTGACCGACGGAGATGATGCAGACGCAGAGGGAGATGACGATATCGATGCAGAGGCAGACGAGGAAGTAGCTGATAACGACGACGATGTGTATGAGGAAGATTTTGACGATGCAGACTACGACGACGACCGGGACGGGGAGTATATTTTGCGTCGCGCCAGGCGCCCCTCCGCTTCTCCTGCCAAACGCAACTTGCGTACTCGCACGGTCTCAGAGCGGTATAGCCCTTACACTTATCCATCGCCTACATACACAAACCCACTCGGTATCAGCACCCGTCCCAGACGTACTATCTCCAATGCTACTGATTCGTCTGTTGCATCATCGGAGTCTTCTTCGTCTGCCTACCCGCCTCTGCCTTTCCAGGCCCCTCGGCGCCGGTCTCGGTCCACGACAAGCCTCCCGGTCCCAGTTCCAGTCCCGAACCTGACAAAAAAGTCGCGTGGACGCCGTGTGCCTACTATCTCTTCTCTGGACTACTCACGGCGTGGGGAGGCCGCAGAGGATGTGAAGGGGGCAAGGGTTCACACCTGCAAGGTGGCAGGTTGCGGCAAGTGTTTCGCTCGAGGCGAACACTTGAAGAGACATGTCCGTAGCATCCATACTTATGAGAAACGTGGGTCTATCTCCTTCATCTGTGCCTTGGCACCATTCTTACGACCTTCTTTGCAGCGCACAAGTGTCCCTACCCAGGTTGTGGCAAGGACTTCAGTCGCCACGATAATCTCGGTCAACACATGCGAGTTCATAAGGATTATCGGGGTTAATTTAAACTCGCGACTGGGTTTACCATACAACATACCCTCCGTTATTTTGGATTTCGGTTCTCCTGCCTACGTGCTCCTTCCTTCGCGGTTTCAAGTTTGGGTATACCCTTTCGTGGTTGGTTGTGGTTTTTATTGTTTATTATTATTATAAATTTACCATACACGTCGTACGCGTCCTCTCGTTATCCCCCACCGCTCGCTTAGTTTCTTTGTAGTTTAAAAACTCTACTTGACCGTTACTTTCACCGGTACCGGCTTGTTATTATCATACGTAGTATATTACCTACATACTTGTTTTTTTAGTGTATCACGGTTATCAATAAATGCCAATCAGTCAATCATCCTGTCTGCTTTCACCCTGACGCCGATCGTGCCTTGCGTTTGAATCGGCATTATTGGCGAGGGGAAATCAACAACGCTGGCAAGCTTTGGTAGGCTTTGGTCAAGTTGAAATATGGAATGTCGCATATGAGAACAGGCACTAACGCTCGGTTTTTGTCATGACGACTTCAGATAGACGGGTGCGGATAATTCACAAGGCACACAAACGCAGGATCCGAGTGAAAAAATGTGAAATACGACGTTTGGTTGGGTGTTGGACGGAGATGGGCTGTACCCGTGATCGTTCAACTGGAGCAGGAGGGAGTGCCACTGACTGAGGCTGCGCGAGTTCGGAACCGTTGGTAATCATGGTTCGAAACGGGTCCTTATCTCCAAACTTCAAACGTCATGCTCCGCTATCATGAGAGGCCCTTTTACCCGGACGGAAAAATGGTTAACCATGCTAGCTTATCAGAAGGAGAATTTGGCGTGATTTTTTTTTTCTGCTCCCATTTACTTACCGAGTTTTAGATCCAAGCGGATAGCTGAGATGACGGAATTCGGCCTCCAGATTACAGCCCGAGTCAGAGTCCGAGGTGTGTCTAGAGCGCCGAGGGTGGGTCGAATCCATGTTTTATTAACCGGGCTTGAGAGAGGACGGAGTCTGTTGTGAGTACCAGGGCGTGCTCGGGAAATGAAATATAGTGGTGCGTGATGTAGAAATTTTTACCGTAGAGGCCGCTCAGTGCCAAAGTTTGGAGTCAAATCGTTTGGACTAGCAGGCGAAGCTAAAGCTCCGGGGTGCCTTGACCATTCTTGTTTTTCCCTAGTCGAGCGCGGATCTGTGTCGGTTTAGCTTAGTGCGAGATCGAAGGAAGGGTAATTTGTCTACATACCTTTTCTGAGTATCTATGACACAGCTGCGAGTGAGACTAGAAGCTCCTTCCCACTGATCTTATTCTCGGAAAATGTTTGCAATACGCATCATGACTGCTGACTTGTCTGAGTATGAAGTTTTGTAAATTGTGGCGGATGGAAACTCACTAAGAATAATTTGCAATAACCCGGGGATGGTCCTGGATGGATGCAGGAAGGGACATGTCCGGTGTTGTTAGATCTCTTTGCGGAAGTCCATGGTGATGCCATGATGGCCTACTACCCCTTCAGTTCTGGTTTCAGAGGTGATGCAAGATGGCCCCATGATGATGTTTGAAACGAAGGTATGGGGCGCTAGACTTTCCATGTAATAAATGAAGGTGGGTTCTGATGTTTTGATGATCTTAACAGTCAAATGCGCCTTTGACAAGACAGACAGACAGTCCGCTATTGTTTGTTACAATGAATCGAGACCGGCATATAGTGGGAGCCTAGAGAGACCATCCGAGTATATATTGTGGACAGCCATCTTGTTGCAGATATTTTGGGACCTTATTATTATCCAGGACAGAGCTGTCGTCGAATTCAAGCGTAAAATCATTTTGATTATGACTTTCAATGATGGTAGTTGTGATGGGCCTATTGATGATCAGAGATCAATCACGGTATCTTAGTAAGGTGTTTCTTTACCAGGTTCTTCGGTCGGGAGTCGCGCGCCCTTGGGTTCAGACACAAGAGACGCGATGCAGGACCACGTGGTATCGTAGGATCCGAGTCGCCCAAAATCAAGAGGCACTGCCAGAGCTGCCAGCATCACGTCACGCTGGAGGTCTCAGGTCAAAGGACAGACGTCGTTTCAAACATTACTTAACGGTCCTGACGCCAATTCTATTTTTCCTGATTTTTTGTCATAAATTGTGACTGGATCTGGCTGGAGGTACGAATATGAACGGTCAAGTCCAAATTGGGAATTGTGGCGCGAAAATGGAAATAGGTTCTATTTCTGGAACTAGCGTTCCTTCTTCCTTCACTACTTTCACTTGCAGGCCAAGTTTTTTCATTTTTCTTCATCGCTCTGGAAGCATTACATCCTACAGAACAAGAGCAGTCTAATGCCTCATATCACATCCTATCATGTGCGAATTCAGCCTCGCGACAGCGTTGTTCTCTCTCCTGGCGGGCAGATGTCTGTGGTTGGTGAAGAAGCAGACGCCCAGGGCGCGTTCCAGTATCCATCGAGCGTTTCAACGCCTTTGTCGAGCTCTGTATCTTTGGCGAGCACTAGTTTGAGTTCTTCCAGCGCGACGACGGCGCCCAATTCTTCGACGAGTTCTGTGATCAGTCCAACCACGCCTAGTTCTTCCAGCACTATGGCGACTTCATCTTCATCGCCTGCCGTGGACTCTGTATCTTCGTCGTCATCTTCCTTCTCGTCGAGCTCGGATTCATCCTCAGCGAGCGTGTCAGTAGCTTCTTCGACGAGCGTGTCTTCTGTGGCTATAACCTCGACTTCTTCGTCGACAGAAAGTTCCACAGCAGCCCCGACGAGCTCGTTTCCGTCTACGACTGAGACAGCCTCAACTACGTCCTCTACGACGCCTCCTGTCCTCGCTGCTCCGACTATGTCGCCATCCAGTACAAATTACGCTACTATCTCAACTCACAGCCCGCCTTTCTACGTTGGCGTCATCTTTGGAACTATTGTGGCTATCGCCGTTCTTGCAGCTCTTGTTGCATGGTATTTTCGTATGAAGAGCGACCGCAGGAAGCGCGATGACCTCTTAAACGTTACCTGGGCTAATAACAACGCACTGGAAGACTGGCAGACGAACGGCGGTCTCTGGGAGCCAAGAGGAGATCGTGATGTCGGAGAACCCAAGAGGGGCATGAGTTTCATTGGACATCCCACGTTGTTGACGACAGAAGGGTTGGGCGCGTCCGTCAGTAACGCGTTGACTTCACCTATATGGTCTATGCCACCCCCGCCTCCTCCGGTTGCAGCGGCGTATCCTTATCAACCCTCGCCGGTTCCTTCTGCGCGAGCTACACCAGTTCCTTCAATGCGGGCCACACCAATCCCTGTTTTACGCGAGAGCATTGCGTATCCTTTGCCTCTTCCTTCCCAGGACGTGCTCCCTCTCCCTGAAGCCGTGTTTCGCACAACAAGTCCTCATTCCTTTGCACCGCTGCAGGTCCAGTCGAGCCTAGCGGCAAGTTCCCTGACATACCCTTCTACCACATACGCATCGTCATGCAACTCACGGACGGAACTTCTCCCACGCGAGTTTGGTACGCCGAGACAAGCCATGGACCGGCCGAGATTCCTGAGCCTAGAGAGTGGACGGGGACTGAGGGTGCCGTGGCGAAGACAGGACTCGGGACAAGGCGGATGGGTCAATATGGACTCGGTGGGAGCGCATCACGAGGTGATGGAAACTCACAATCAAGATCCTCCTCCTGCGGCTATCCAAGGTTCAAATGTCGGAGGATGGACTGCGTCGTTGAGGACGAATATATTGAATGCTCTGGGTAGCGTCATGCCTGCCTCTTCTCCCTGGGTACCTGCTTCAGATCATCTCACACCTGCGCCTCTGATGAGGAAGGAAAAAAATGAAGGGCAGTGGACGTCATTTTTCGGGGGGGAGCTGATCGGTGATCCGGATTGGGCCTCTGATGTAGAAGCAAAGCTTGATTCGAATGTAGCCGGATTGACTGTCTCGCGAACGGGTACGTTGGCAGAGTACAAGGGAGGGGATCATGCATTTTCGCCGAACCTGTCGAGGGAGACGACGGTAGTTCAGAGCCAGTCCGTGTCCAGGGCCGGATCGGCAGTTAGTGCGAGGTACCCTAAGAAGGCCAAGATGACACGGCTGGGCTCAAGTGCCAGTGGGTATTCAGTGAAGAGCACGCTGACGGACGGGGAGGAGGCGGTTCGGCGCGCTCTGGCAGAAAGACGAAAAGGACATGATTTATAGTACCTTGGTCTATTAGATCCTTTTCTGGTTCGCATAGTAATATTTAACAGAAAAATGACAACAGAAATTTCGGGGAATTCCGATGGAAAATAACATGTGGACATCGATCCACGACTCGTTTTGCCTGGCAGAATTCCCGGAAAGCACACACAGAGTATGGTGCATTGATTTTGGCCAGCAGCAGGCTTCAAAGAGCCCAGAAAGGAGGAGAAATGGAAGACATTTTGAGTAAGGTCGATAGGTTGGAAGTTTCCTTTTTGGAAGTCAGATGTAACTACCGGAAATTCAGAACGGCAATCGAAAGAGGGATTCGCTGTTGGGGCTGCTCCGAAAAAGGCAACTTCCAGCAAGACAACGATGATGTCGGACGGCGGCGACATTGAAATGCGCTCGTCGTCGCTGTCGCCGGCGCCTCAACAGCCTCCGTCGTCGCCAGAGCCGACGGAGGCAGACCAGACGCTGGCGGCACCACCACCACCACCAGTCGAGGCGACGCCCAAGAAACCTCGAAGCAAACACCATTCGCCGACGCCGCCCCCGCAGCCACCCCCTCCACCGCTCCAGACGATCCGGCTGGACATCATGCTCGGGGGCCCAGCAGACTACGAAGTCGATATCTCCTTGATGGCACTGGCAGCAGGCCAGAGAGTCGACGTCCCAGTGCCAGAGGACAAGGCGGACACGAGTGAAAGCGAACCTGAGCCTGAACCGGAAGGAGAGCTGACTTCCTTGTTCAAGAGGAAAAAGGTGCCTCTTTATTTATTTGTTCACTCCACATTTGCTGATAACGCTGCAGAGAAAGAGCTACGCACAGGAATACTACGACACAAATGACCCTTTTATTGACGACTCGGAGCTTGCAATTGATGAGCGCAAGTTTTTTGCTCAGACAAAACAGCGAGGATTCTATGTTTCTTCTGGTCAGGTTGCCTTGCTCAAGGATACTCCCAAAGAAAAGTTCGTTGTCGTCGTCGTCGTCGTCGCTGTCATCGCCACTGACCGAATCGAGTCTAGACCTCCGATGAAACCGCGCTCCAAATTGATCCCGAACCTCACCGCCAACGTGAATCCTAAATCCGAAGACGGCACCCGCGACTCGCCCATCGCGCTCTACTCCGACTCTGAGCAGGATCCCTCGCAGACGGCTCAGACGGGGCAGAAGCGGAAACGGTACATCAGCGTCGTGGAGAACGGCAAGAAGCGCAAGGTCGTGGATGTCACGTCGTTTGATCCTAGGCTGCAGGAGTCCATCGACGAGCTCAAGGCTGCGATCGCTGCGGAGGACTGGACGAATAAGGGCAAGTTCCCGCCGAATATCAAGCCTGTCCTCGCCAAGGTCGCACTCAAAGCCGTCGAGCTCAACGAGTACGATGATCATTTCTTCAACCTCATGCCTACGCTGTTCCCTTACAACAAATTCACCATGACCGTGAGTCTGCGTCTTGTGATGTTCGGTATCCGACTGACTTGCTTAGAAACTCATCAAACGAACGATCTTCACTGACCATACAGCTATGCTTGCCAAGCGGCAAGAGATTCTTTTGGAGGAGCTGGCGAAGCAAGCAAAGGCGGGGTTCCCCAAGGCGGAAGAGGACTGGCAGCATGCTGTGGTGGTGTGGGATCGACGGCAGGAGCGACAGCGCTTGGAGGCCTCGTCGGAGACGCCTGGGACGCGGCCGCCCACGGAGGAACGCGATCGGGAAGGATCACCTCACCAGCCAGGTGAGGGCGGGTCTACCGAAGGAGGCACCAAAGAGCCGCAGCCACCGCATAAGAAGTACAGGATGACGGAGAGTATGAAGAATATCGTGTGGGAGCTCGTGTTGCTCAGCAATGAGTGCTGCAGGCTGGAGAATGAGAAGAAGTGGGTGTGGTCGTTCTCTTGGGTGTTGTGTGTGCTGACCTTTGTTTTAGTCAACTGGAAGGCTCGATTATACAAGTGTCTGAGCAGGGACTGAGAAAGGTGTTGTATCAGAAGATTGTTGCAGCCTATCCAGAAGGGTGGATGTCGAGTGGCCAGATTAGTCGGGACGTATCTGCCATGAAGAAGAGGCTCGAGCGAGAGGCTATGGAGACCGGTGAATAGCCAGCCTCCTTCCTCCCTCTGCCTATTTTTTCCTTACTTTATAGTCGTTACTCTATCATCGTTGGTTATTATTGTAGTATACACTTCTTCGCTGTCGCCCCCTGCTTCCTCCTTGTTAATTACGATTGGGTACATATAGGTCCCAATATGTCTCTCACTAACTCTGTGTCTGTATATGTGTATGGGTTGTTTATTCATGCTATTTAACTTGAAGATGCCTGATAAGATGGCATTGAATATGTATCGAGGGCGTATATTAACGCCTGGCGCGTGCACGGGCGGCAAGGAGTGGGTGGGTATGTACGACCACCTTTTGCTCGACCTCATCTTCTTCCTCCGAAGAGGACGAAATCTCGATGACCTCCGACTTTACCGGTCGTCGATTTGTTGTCTTCCGGCGTGCAGGACTAAGTCGAGGGGACCGGCTGGATTTGGGTTCGGGGGAAGGCGTGCGTGAGGGAGGTGGGGCATCGTCATCGGAAGAAATGTGTAGGATAATAAGGCTGTCGTCGTTGTGGTCATCGTTATTGTGTAGTGCAATGCCGTCTTCATCATCAGTATCATTAAACGATGCTGGGAGTGGTCGTGGCTGTCGAGAGATGGTTACTTTCGTCGAGGTAGATGGCAAGGAAGGGGTAGATACCACATTAGCTACAGGTGAGTCCTTTACAACTATTCCTGTTGGCTTCTGGGACGGCAAGAACGACCGGAGATCGTTACTCGTCGCGTGTAAGATAATAAGGCTGTCGTCATCGTCGTCTGGCGTAACGTCGTCTTCAGTATCACTAAACGATGCTGGGAACGGCCGTGGTTGTCGAGAGACATTTATTTTCGTCGAGGTAGATGGCAAGGAGGGGGTAGATGCCGCATTTCCTACAGATGAATTCTTTAGAGCTGTTCCTGTTGGTTTCTGGGACGGTAAGATCGACCGGAGATCTTTACTCGTCGAGGCATTCTTCTTGATCCTGGGCTTTGTTTTGGGCTCTTCGTCTCCCTTCTTTTTTCTGCCCTTTGGCACCTTCTTCTCCTGCTTCTTCCTCAGCACCTCTTCATAGGCTTCCACCAGCTCCGGTTTGGCCTGCCGGACAAGCACCACAGGTAGCCACAGCCGAAGGGGCTCAAGTGGGTCTACAGGGCCCTTGCTCTTACCATCCTCGTCATCCTGGTCGTCACCGCTGTCCTCCCACTCATCATCGTCAGGCCGTCGGATACCCTTTACACCCGCCTCTGCTAGCTTCACGAGGACCGAAGGATCGACTTCGACACGGTATTCGGGTGTTTTGTCCGTTGAATGATGCTCCCGCTTTGAGTGGATCTTCTTCATCCACCCATCTCGCGGGATGGGCTCGTCCCCGCTGAATAGTGTAAACACCTTGTCTGGGTCATCATCAAGAATGTATCGTCGCAAAGCGCGGAGCGCGATACCCGGCCATATGAGTGTTCTGAATCGCTTGATGATCAATTCCTTGAATCCCCACTCGAAGTAGAATTCACAAAGGCTAGCAAGGCTAGGTATTTGGGGTTCCTTGCGCGTCCAAGAGATATCTGCATAGTAGTCGGGCTTTCCTTCTGAACGAGAAGTGACCGGATGGGTATACGCAAGTAGAATGTCAATGTTGGGGAATAATGCTGGTACTGACTTGGCTAATGTGGCCATCTTGCGGCCGATACATCCATGTGAGTCGGTGCGAAGTTCTTCTTTGAGCTCCATGCGCCAGGTGGCGAGGAAGGAGGACAGTTCATAACGGGGTAGGGTAGTGGCTGCTTCGTACAGAGATGCAGCGAGGCCAGCGCGCGCAAGGGCATAGGCTGTTTTGATGCCACAACTGGGCAGCCCAGCTTCGCAGTAGTCTCCTCCGGAGCATAAGGCGATAAGGATGAGGTCAGCTCGACTGGGCTTGATATCGGTACAGACGCGCACGTGTGTCCGTTTCTCGTCGCTGGAGTGAGTGGACGATGGGTTCCGGACGACGGTGTGTGCGCCAAAGATAAAAGTGTCGACATCGTCGCTGAGAACGCCGTCAATGACGCCAGTCGCGTTGAGGTACGCCAGCTCTGCCTCTGCCTCCCCCGGCGCCGTCCGCCACTCGAAGCCAAATGCCTCAATGATTGCTTTCATGCCTGTCGTCAGCTTGTTGGCCGTCTTGTTGATTTTCTTTCCTCTCTTCCAATCTGGTCTCTTGGGCCCGTCGAAGATGAATAACGGTAGTATGGGATATTTGAGCAGGGTAGCGCAGCGGAAGAACAGAGTCCGTAGCTGGGGATTCTCGCCTTCTTTCCCATAGTCAGCGTGAAAGAACCAGATGGACGCGTCGATGCCCAGGCGGTAACCACGATGAGGGCTGGAGAACTCTGTCAACGATAAGGCAGCAAGAGAAATGGTCTTCGACGACGGGTCCAGCAGTGGCCAGAGGCCTGCGACGCCCATGGTGGTACCAGTTCAAGTTGGATTTGAAGGACGCGATACTCAGCACGTGATAGCTCTCCGGACACTCGGTCCGAAGCTCCAACCGACCTCTCCTCTGCACTCACCACCATGTCCGACGTCAAGATATTCTTAAAGCCACGACCAGTCTCAGCTGCTTACGGGCACTCCAAATACATACCAACCATCTATATCAATTCCAAACGACGCTCAGAATTCAAGTACGGTCCATTCTTCGCCGACTACGGACCGGTCCCCTATGATGCTACAGAAGAATACACCATACGTTCTCCCTCCCTATCTGCCCAGCTCGCTGTATTCCACAACGAAATTTTACCTGGTCTCCAAGTCGACATTCCCAACCCAAACAAAACTAGTCGTTTATCTTGGCCCAGTCTTCTCGAGCTTGCAGGGTCAAAACTCGCAAGGATGGTCGAGTTCCAGTTCGATTGCGAGACCCACATCGTTCGACTCTGCAAAGGCGACAGCGCCCCAGAACCGCCGACGGATCTGGGATTCACCGCTTCTCGCTGGTGGTATAGGCTCGTTTATACTATCTTGAGTCGGGACGATATTGAGCTGCGCGACGACGACGACACCGAAATACAGATCCTGGTTTGGGCTTACATGTACGATGCCGTTTTTTCCCGCTGTAGTAAGTCCTTGCATTTCTGATCCACCTCATTCTTTGTTTTATTTACTGCCACAGCAATATGGGCCAATTTTCGTGCAGAGATGGAGCAGCTGACAGATCCAGTTGCTCCTGCTTACTTGCCTTCAGGACATTGTGAGTTTCTCTACCTCTCATGCTTTTCATTTTCTAATGTGCTCTTTTTCAGGTGAAAATTTGGGATTCTTGACTCTTCTTGGTACAAAGGTCTACACTCTAGTCTCCGCACTCTACACTGCCGAGACAACAAGAAATCACGGCCATAATCTGTCCCTATCCCAGTCACCTGGTTTCGTCGACTTGCCTTCAATCTCCGGCGACGGGCTGACTGGCAAGACATCCTTTCTGTTACGAGTACGTTGTGCACCAAACTCTAACCAACAAATCCTTATATCTTCTTCAATTCTAGCGAAGAAACCACGTAACCACCTGAATGAGTTCCATCTTATGTTTTGCGAGTCTTGTTACACCAAGAGCTGCTAATTTGTATCCATGTGTCATGTGTAGCAAATAAATCGAATTCAAACTCGTCAACATTCTCTGCCGATCTTCGAGAGAATAAGTAACGACCGTGAACATTTCACGAGTAAGACTTCCAACCTTGTCGACTTCCATTCGCCGGCACAATCTCCCTCTCAGCTTCCCTCACAGAGTGGTACGGCTTACAAGCCCAGAGTCGTACGGTACCAGTGGCTACTACTCGCTCTTGTACGCCGAAAAATCATGCCAATACGCCTACCTATCCCAAGACATTCAAATGGCTGATGGCGCTTCGTCCTAGGTGCTGCTCATACATTTTAAGGAGACGCATGTCGTCGATGAAGCCCTCATCACGGAAAATCTCATTAATTTCAAGCCGGGGCAGTCAAGCTGGCTGAAATGGACTAAACAACTTTTGAAGGGTAGGCACGGCAAATCCTTGTACCGTCTGCCATCACACAGGATACTTACACTGACGCGGCTGATGCTGAGGATTTCTGTACCCTGGACGCCCAGTCGTCTTATCTAGGGACTTTTTTATGGCTGTCCGATTATATGCAGGTCATCGCCTCTGAGGAGGACTATTCGGCAGCGTTAGCAGTTAACGTGATTGCCCTGAGTGGCGAATATAGATGAAAGCCTTTATTTACAACCACGATGTCTTCTGCACCTTAACTACCGCTACTCAAGTGTCTACACACCATTATCTCATTCTCATATTGATCTTCTCGTTTTCAGTCCTCTTCAAGTTGTCCCAAGTGTGGTTACTTGTGACTAGCGTATCGATTTTGCCGCTTTAGCGGCTACTCTTCTTCCGCGACCATTTGTCCTTCAAAGAAGATGGAGACGATAAGATTATCAAGGGATCCCATCTCTTCCGTACGTTCCTTCGTTCTGAAACATGGCACTCTTACTGATTTGCTCGTATTATCAGATCGAGATGCCGGAAATTCCAGTGGAAGTCATTGAGGAAGTACTAGATAATCTCTGCAATGACAAGCCTACACTTAAGTCTTGCTCTCTCGTCTCCCGCTCATTCTATCCCCGCACCCGCCAATATCTCTTCCAACCCGCATTTATCTATCACATTAACCAAGAAACTCTTCCTCGTCTCCACGACTTGGCTCTCACGTCCCCGCACATATTCCAATACTTTAAATCCGTCAGACTCTATGCATGCTACCAGGACCAAACCCTCCCGCAAATCCAGTTTGCATTATCATCGATGAGCAACCTAACAAAACTTGAAGTCGGACATACCACCATCCTTTCATTGAATCTCCTCTGGTCCATTATTGCGAGCTTCTCGCGCCTTTCTTTCCTCCGTCTGTACGGTGTCGCGTTCAAGCTTGATGAAGACGCTGACCTGTCCCTGATCAAAGCCCCCCAGGATGGACCACACCTTGAAACGCTAGCAAACAGCCTGCAATGTATATTTCTTTTCTAAAAATTTCGTGTAGTAATTTTTCTTTTTCATAGAAAAGAAATTTAACTCAGACAATGTTTTTCTCTCAAGTTTCCATCGCCAATCCAGTCTCGTAAATCAGACTCAACGGTCCGTATGAAGAAAAGTCGTTCAATGGATGCGCCAATCGTACCGATTCGTGACGCAAATTTGGCATCGGAAGGCGAGTCGGACCGATGAGCCGTCATCTCCGTCGACGTTCATCTGGTGGCCGGTAGTAATCACTTCTAAAGGTATCTCCAGATGCCTAACCAACGCCGAATACATTTAGAGTCTGACCATCAATGTCTAGGAGCCAGTGTTATGCCACTGATTTTTGCAACATGCGTGCTAGGAAAATCTTCGACATGATGGCTGCCGCTCTTCTCATCTTTTGCACGTCGGATGGGTCCCTATCAAGGGAACAGCCATTTAATTCAATTTGTCTGTCACAGGTATCTCCGCCGAAGGCAGAGCTTCAAATGTCACATTTTGGACCCAAAAGTGCCCCCGTCACACGGTTTTGTGCAAGTTAAAAATTTCGTCGGAGCCGTTACAGGTCATACCTACTGACCAATTGATTTAAATAGTGCAGTACTACCATGCAGTGGACAAGCTGTGACCAAGTAATTCGCCGAAAGAACATGCCTCGGTAGTAAGGACTGGAGGTAACCTATGTAATGAAAACGGCGTGGATTTCGGCCGAACTGAGACTGGGAATTCATTTCGAAAATCATTCACCAAACTACGGTCCCTCTCACCTATATAGCCCAGTAACACATGTAAATTAACACGGTTCTGACACCCGGATCAAACCTATAATTATGGCTCGATACTGGTAGGGGTGGCCGATACCGATACCGATACTGAAATCAAATTCGATCACGTGAACCATGTGGGTTTTGCACAGCCTCCATCAGGTAGTGTGTCTTAGGTCGTCCCGCCATCTCTGTTTGCTACATTCATGCTGGCCCCGCTACTCATTCTCAACCTCGTATTCTATACTATAATACCTATAATATCATTTGCGTTTACTCTTTGAGTTTTCGTGGCTGTTCAAGCTTTTTTTGAGCTTAAACTCCGGACCGAGGCCATGTCAAAACAAAGACCTGAACATCTGTGCACACGTCGCGCGTCCAGGGCATCAGCGCTCTTTCATTGATGAATCATGAGTTATGACTGTTAATTCCTGTGAAGTATTACTTACTTGGTCAGCTCATAGTTTTTTTCGGAGTCCCTGCTGGATAGCGTGGCGCCGATTAGCCAGGTCTGATTCGCACGGGCTAATCAGCAGAGGGGTCGGACAGAGTCAATTTTACGGTGCGAATCAGTGCTGGATCGACCAGCAAGCGATCTTCCATCAGCCCATTTCACAATAATGTACCCTGACGACGTGTTTCAGAGCGAATGGGACACATGTCTGGATGATATTTTTGATATTTTTGCCACTGAAATCATATCAAATATGTAAGTTTCCATGTTTACATGGATGAAGCGTAGTTTAATACTTCTTTGTTGACTCCTGAGTATGATGCCTATCACTGGTTCCAACACCTCCTTAGTGTGACATTCTACAACTGTCAGTGCTAAAATTGTCGAGGTCGGCAAGTCACCACTACCTACTGTGTCCAAAACAGTGCCGGAAATATGCTTTGGGCAAGGAATGTAATGGGCGGCAGAATATCAGCTTATGCATGAACCCACGCAAGGATTGCAGAAAGATGAGATGTTGGGGATGCAATACTATTGACCAAACATGCCTTGTTATCGTGCATGGGATTAGCTATAATACATGAACTTGACACGCTCGGACTTCCACCCACGAGATTTCCTTCCTTTTTGGGAATTTTGATATAATATTCTTTTATTTAATTATTTCTGTCCACCCCTATCGGTATTGAGCCATAATTATCATGAAATTTAGTAAAATCACGGTACTGCAATAAAACCGGGATAAAGGTCGAATATTATACCTCCCTTGTGCCCGTCACTGTGTGGGATAACATAAGCTGCTACTGCTGACGTATGTCGGTGATATCCCCCCACCCGAGCGATGTGCGCCCCACCTCCCGTACCTGATACATCCCAATTTGGCAAACCATGGTGAGATTTGGAGTGACTCACTAATATGATGTCATGACTATGTCATCCTGTGTCCTAAGGGCACCTGCCGACATGGCCGACATGCTGGAGAGTTCGGCAGCCTATGACGTCCAATGCTCGTTGCTTCATGCAAGCGTTTGACGTCATTGCCATTGCCTTCACATCTCTTCACTAAATAAAATCACAAAAATTGCAATAAAACCAAATTAAATTTTTTTAATATGGGATGAATATCAAACATGCCTTACTGCTGCAATGAGATGACCATACCAATTGTATTGGCAGAATAAAGGTATATATATTTATATTATATAGTCCAAAAGTATACCAAGATAATATTGAACATTGTAGACATTGTAGATAGATTTATGCATCCTCATCCTCATCCCCTGCACCATCATCGCTTTCTGAGTTATCTGGACTTCAGGTGGAGCGGCTTGTACCAACATCAGGGAGCTTTGTTCTCAGTGTTGGCCTTAAGGGTGGAGCCTTAATTAAGGATACCCTTAATAAGGCCTTAATAAAAGCCTTAATTAGCAGCCGCTGAAGGTCCCTATCTTAATTAAGGCTTAACATGATCATGTGATCTGATTGAATAATTTATTTTCACAAGTCTTTCAATCTGCTCCCGAACACTTATGCCTGCTCCCTCCGGTCCTCTATGGAAATTCTTTTACAAGAGCTCAGTGAAGCAAAATCAGCATCATTATAAGGCCTACTGTTACGGGTGCCTTAACACTCATTGTCCTCTTACTGTGAATGATGAAATTACACAAAACGGTTTGATAAAGAGGAGCTCCTGATGGAATTGCTTGCGGCAGAGTATTCTGATGAGCCGGTGGATGATGGTGCATTAGAGGGCTCTGGAGATGACTTCGAAGGGTAGATGTCATATGTATAGCCACATACCCAATTTAGTAATTAAGTACTTAAGTTTGATCCTTAATTACGGCCCTTATTAAGTCTTAAGGCCTTAAGATCCAACACTGTTTGTTCTCTGTCTTGCACGCTTCTGACCCCATGGACAGTTGTCTTTGTTCTTGTGCTTCTTCTTGTGCGAACTTCCTTTATCAGACCGTTCTTTCCTCTTTTTCCCCACAACCTCACCACTGACCTCATGGCTAACAATAGATTCTGTGAGCTCCTCCATCTCAGTCTCATCAAGCCTTGTCCATCGGCATGCTGTAGTCTGAAGAGCGCGTTGAAGTAATTTCAGTTGGGTGATAATGCGGATATTCGAGGGACTTCCAAACAGAATTTGTTCCGGCCATCCAGCCAATTTAACGCCATGGCGCATGACAATGCTCTTCTTGTAATTTTGATAGCTCATGTTCACACCCTTGACATGCGTTATTGCCTCTAGATATCAATTCAAATGGCTGAATCTCATCAACAATATGAAACATACCAAGTCCATCAGAAATTAGTTGAGTTATATCCTTTCTAATACTACTTTGATCTTCATGTGCCTCTAAAATCATGGTTAACAAAAGACTCATTCAAGATGTTAGTACTCACTATCATTCACAGTGCAGCTAAACAGTTCAAACTGGCAGACAAAATCTGTCGGGTCAACTTTGATACTAGTTGTTAGAAATGCTGTCGATCCAGGGATTTGGAGCAGGCACGGCGCCATAGTATCATCTACTGATCCTTGTGAAAGAACGGCAAAACCGCGAGCACCGGTCCAATGACCTAGACCAATTAGCTGTAAATGGGAATTACACAACATTATTATAGCAAGACCACATGATAACTTACCGCAGATTCAATCAAGTCTGCTGTATGACGGTAATCGTCTGTGGCACCTTTGTGTGAAACTTGGGCTCCCTGCTGCTTGTCGAGATGTTTTGCATATATCTCTTCCTTGAGACTCTATAACTCTCCATCTGTCAACTCGTTGCATCTTGGATCTGTCTTCGCTAATTCCTGGAGCTGCTCGAGCCTTAGTCTCTCTCCAACTGGTTTCCCTAAATATCGGTGGCATCAGTACAATCCAGGATTTCATAAACAATAAACCACTTACCTTCATTGTTCTCTTTAACTTGGTACAAGATCTTTGCTTGGATATCTGAGACCGCCCGCCGACTCTTATATCTTCCTGCTGTCCCAGCAATGCACAGGACATCCTTGAACTTTTTTCCGTGTCTAGAAGCAATCTCCTCAAGCCGGTCCCGGTGCTCTTCCATGGCCTTGTTATGACCGAACCTGGGAATAACAGACTAGGCGTCTAACGATACACTACCTCGCACTTCGGGTAGATCGATAGAGCCGTGTCGTCTGCTACAGCGGAGCGATATACGCAGTGAACTCTCGGCAAGCGAGTGGAGTAAAGTCTGGGTGTATTGAACTTAGCTCAAAGCTAGGGTACAGGGTTGAAAGCGGTGCTACTTATATACGATAGGTGGGTTCTAATAATAGCGGTGGTCTGTGGCTTCGTAAGAAGTTCTGGGGTTGATCGTTGGGATTGGATGCCAGAGTGCCGGAATGCCGAGGTGCCGTGTGGTGCCGAGATGCCGGATAAGATAAGATAAGGAAAAAGTGAATAAATCGTAACATTACCCCCTCGTTAGGGCAGGCGTCCCGACTGCTCGTATGGCGCCGTGTTGTCTTTCGAAGTCGGCGATCGTGTCTTGTGTGTGTGCCATGTCTTCCTCCCGAACCCAGGAATTGTGTTCTCGTGTCCATCCCTTCCATTTCACAAAATAGTCCGTCGTCGTCCGTGACTTCTGTCCCCGCTGTCCTCGTATCTGGCGAGGTTTGGCGTCGAGCACTGTCTCAATCTCGTACTCTTCTTCGTCGTCAACGAGGTCAGGAGGCGGTGGCGGGGGGTTGTCTTAGTTAGGGAAGGCGGGTGGTATGTATAGGGTGAGGAGTTTCTCGTTGAAACGTGGGTGGATTTTCCAATGAGGCGGTAATCGGAGTTTATAAGCACTGGCCCCTGCCTTGTCAATTATGGTGAAGGGCCCTACCCGTTTGTCATCCAGTTTCTTCTTGGGTTGAGGTAGATGGAGATTGGTGGCGTCGAGCCATACCTTATCCCCTACCTGATAGGGGTATGATGGTCGCTTCTTCTTGTCATATTGGGCCTTCATTCTGTCTGCCGCCGTACGAAGTGCCTTTTCCGTTTCTGCATGGATGTTTGTCATGGTCTTGACGAAGTCTCGCGTGGCGGGGTTGGAAAGCGGTGACGAGTGAGTTGGGCCTGGGATGACTCGGGGGTTACGGCCATAAAGGACCATAAACGGGCTTTTACCGGTGGCGTTATGGACTCGATTGTTATGGGCAAATTCTGCCAGCGGGAGCCAGTCGCTCCAGTCTGTCTGTCGATGGTTTACGAAGATTCAGAGGTACTTTTCAATCTCCTGGTTGACTCGTTCCGTCTGCCCGTCCGTCTGGGGGTGAAATGCTGTAGAGGCGTTCTGGGTGATGTCGAGCATCCGGTATAGTTCCTTCATGAACTGTGATACGAACTGGGGCCCTCGGTCAGAGATGACGACTTGAGGCATACCATGACGTGCATAAACGTGGTCATGGAGGATTCGTGCCCATCCTTCGGCCAAAAGCTCCACGTTACAGGCTACTGGGATGATCGCCTTGGAAAAGCGGTCCACGATCACTAGCATTGCATCATGCCCGTTTGAATCTGGTAGTCCAGTGATCATGTCGACTGAGATGTGAGTCCATGGTCCCGTCGGGATTTCATTGGGATACAACAGCACGGATTTGGCAGCGGTGCTGGTTTTGGTCCGTTGGCAAGTTTCGCAACCCTTAACATAGGCTTCGACGTCTTTTCTCATCTTGGGCCACCAATAGTCTCGAAGGACAAGCTCCTTGGTCTTTTCGATACCGGGGTGGCCGGCAGTGATGTGGTCGTGATGTTGGGAGATGATCTCACCTCGTAACGCCTTTTTATGGGGCACATAGATTTGCCCGTCGTAGTGCAGTAGACCGCCTTGGCGGGTAATGCCTCGTTGATGATTGAGAGAGGCTGCGATCCCTTCATCCCACAATTCTTCCTGTCGGGTGGCTTCCTCGACGCGTTGGTGGATGTCAGAGGTGGTGGGCAGGATCAGGGCATGGAAGTGATGTTCCTGCAGGATGACGATGTTGTCGTTGTCGTTGTGGCCTTGATCGTGATCCTGCCATCTCGACAATAGGTCGGCCTTTACATTCTGGGTGCCGGGTTTGTGATGAAGAGTAAAATGATACTCGGCAAGTTCAGTGACCCAGCGGGCCTGTCGTCAGTTCAGCTTTTGGGGAAGTCGAAAGTATTGGAGATTCTGGTGGTCTGTCCAGATTTCTACATTTTCCTTGGCGCCCATGAGGTAGTGGCGCCATTCGGAGAGTGCGAGCATGATAGCTAACAACTCCTTGTCGTAAATCTCGTAGTTCCTTTCCGTGACACTGAGTGATTTAGACATGAACACTACCGGGCGCCACGCTCCGTTCTGCCTTTGGCTGAGGACTGCGCCTACCGTGCCTTCACTAGCATCTGCCTCGACCCGGAAGGGGTCGTCGTTGGTTGGGATGGCGAGGATCACGTCTTCTGCCATTCGGCGCTTCAGTTCTTGGAAGGCCTTGTCCTGTGCCTCCGTCCACTTCCATTCGGCATTGCCTGTCAGCTGAGTGAGGGGTCGTACGACCTTGGAATACATTTTAATAAACTTTCGGTAGAAGTTGGTGAATCCCAGGAACGACTGGAGCTCCTTTTTACGACGAGGCGTCGGCCATTCGGTGATACCCGCGACCTTGATTGGGTCCATTCGTACGGAGTTTTCGCTGATGATTACGCCCAGGTACTCTGTCTCAAGGACCTCGAATTCCCACTTTTCTGCTTTTAGGAAGAGCTTGTTTTCCCGAAGGCGCTGAAGAACGTGCTTCACAATCTGGCGATGGTCCTGTCGGTCCTTGGAGAAGATTAGGATGTCATCGAGGTAAATGGTGACCTTCCCCTCTCCTATGAGGTCTCAAAAGATGTCATTCATCATCCACTGGAATGTCGCGGGCAAGTTGGTGAGCCCGAAGAACATGACCGTTGGCTCATAGAGGCCCCGGTTGGTGCGGAAAGCGGCTTTCTCTTCATCCCCCTCCCGGATTCGTACATTGTTGTATCCCCAATGGACATCGAGCTTCGTGAAGTATTTAGCCCCGCGCAGCTTATCGATGAGCTCGGAGATGAGCGGCAACGGGTAACGGTTTTTGATAGTCATCTCGTTGAGCTTGCGGTAATCTTGCACGGGTCGTAGGGTGCCATCCTTCTTTTTGACGAAGAAGAAAGGCGACGTGAAGGGAGACTTGGAGGGGCGAATTCGTCCCGACTCCAAGTTTTCGTCGAGGAACTTATCGAGTTGCTCTTGTTCATTTCGGTTCAGGGGGTATACCTTGCAGTCCAAGGTGGACTTGGCATTGGGGATAAGCTCGATAGCGTGGTCCCAGGGTTTTCGTGCTGGCAACTCGTCGAAGCTTTCTTTAGAGAATAGGTCACGGAAGGAATGATAGTGTTCGGGCACCATTTCTTCGAACGTCTTTCGGGGTCGGTCAGCGTGGGCCTTGGCCGTGAGGTCATTGGCATGGTGAAGGGCTCGTAAGGTGAGCTCCTCTTCCATCCGGACGGCGAGAATGGTGTCACCCTCCTCGAGTTCTTCGTCCCACCGGTCTTCGGGGTCGGCATCTGGGAGTTCGAGAGGATTCTTGACGCATTGACAGCGCCCGAAGATTACGTTTCCAGTCTGCCAATTGACGGAGGGGTTGTGGTGTTTAAGCCAGTCGTGACCGAGATATACGTCCCGGTTCCCTAGATCGGTGACTGCTAGGTCGATTCGTTCACGATGCCCCCCAATGGAAAGGCAGAGTTCGACAAACTCAGTCACCTCTCCTCCTGCATTCCTAGTCCCATCGGCGTTATACACCGGGATGGGGACCTTTACCTTCCTAGTGTCGAGCTCGTGTTTCCTAATGTAGGCTACGTTGATCGCACTCCCGGTGCAGCCGCTGTCTAGCAGGGCCTTTGTGCTGACAGTCTTTCGTCCCGTGCACGGTTCAAGAGTCACTGGGATCGTCAGGTCGCTGGTGGCTCCCCGTATGTAACGGATGGGTTCTCGGTGCTCGTAGAGGTGCTCGCATGCGAGCTCCCCTTCGGTACGTAAGGTACGGAGGAGGTCATCGCTTAGTTCCTCCAGACGATCCTGATGGATCCATAGGGAGAGGATGGCGCGAGCAGCATTGTCGTTCGGGGCCTGGCAGATGGCCCGCAAGGTCCAGTCGACCTCGAAAGGTTTTACCCAGCCGAAGTCGACCCGAGGGGCGACAGGGATCGTTTCGGGAGTCACGGGAGCAACTGCTCGAGGACTCGCCGGGGTCACGATTGGCCTTCCTTTCGATTCCCAGAGGAGGAAGGAGGTGTCATCCTCCTCGTCGGGTACTTCTTCCAGTGATACCTTGTGCCCCCTTTTTACTGCCTGGGCGCCAGCGGGTCCTCCCTTTTCGGCTATGCGGGTGTCCTGTGGGTCGTATCCCAAGGAGCTGCTATTCGATGGATCTTGCTTCGTCCCGAGGGTGTAGTACGGGACTATGGGTCGCCCGTGTACCAAAGAGTCGGAATTACCAGGGATTCGACCGGTTACCCCTGGGCTCTCGGGGTCCCCCCCGTGGGGTCTTCCTGGCCGTTCCCCCGCCGGGGTTGAGCCTGCGCTGCCCTCGCCATCCCGGGGAGTGTTGTGCTCTGGGCCCGTGCCTCGGTCGTGGCTCCGTGGGGGCACCCGTTCGGGGTTCGGGGTCGCTTCGTCAGGAGTAGGAGTGACCCTAATTCCTGCCCCACCTGATCAAGGGGTGTCTCTACCAGAGGGAGACTGCCCATTCATCATTATGGCAGGTGTTGCTGTGGTGGGCGACTTTTCGTCCGTTCCGTTCGCTCGCAGTGAGTTACTTGGCGAACGTTTAGCCGGTTTAGGTAGCCTGGGGACGGCGGCCCCGGTCTCTAGAGGGAATTCATAAGTCGTGTCTGTAAGAATACTGTATCGGTTTGCTGATTCTGTAGCTGGGCGTGTGGGGGAAGTCGTAAGTTGGCGCGTAGGCCGTATATTGGTAACATTTTTTGGAGTCGTAGAAGTAACCGGCCCCTCACTTGGGGACCAGGGTATAGCCGAATGTGCAGTAAGTAAAATGTCTGTTGATACATGGCGAGTAGATGTTGGTACAAAAGAAGTAAGGAGGCGCGCACCAGGAGAGTAGTTGGTCGTCACGGGCGAATCAGAACCCGGACGACCTAATCTTTTACCTTTTCCGTTTCCGTAGCTTCCGCGAGTGGTTCCGGTACTGCCTCAAGTGCGCGTACTTCACGTTTCTCGCCTTTATGAGGGCAGTCCTGGTTGAGATGGCCTTTCTCATCGCAGCGGAAACACTTCCCCTCCGCCATTTGTCGTGACTTCTTTGCGTCGATTTCCATGGGAATGCCGCCACCCTTGTGCATAGTTTGATGGATCGGGACCCATTTGGGGGTAGACGCCGCAGGTTTGGGCGCCTCCTTGGATTTTGGGGGCCTTCGAGGGGGTCGACCTGTGATTCGATCGCTTTTCGGGGTACTTGTCGAGGCCCTGGGTCTGCTCAAAGATCTTCTGACGCTGGCACTGCTCGTACATGAGGAGGATTCGATCCTTCCATCCTTCGTAGTCGCGGGGAATGGCGATTCCCAGGTTGGCAATTGCCGCCCCGTAACTGCGAGGGATTCCCTTGCGGACCGCTTGGACGAGTAGTCCCCGGTCCGATTGGTCAGCAAGGCGATTGGCCAACTTGGCCTCCCTTTCCAGCTTCCGAAAGAAGATGTGGGCCGGTTCGTCTCCCATTTTCATCTCGCCCATCCTTTTCTCGTGCACTAACTCAATGGCGGGGTCCCGGAATTGTTCACGGAAGAGTGCACAGAAGTCTTCCCAACTGGGGTAGCGGTATCGGGGTCCTGCTTCAAAGTCTTCGTCTTCTTCGGGAGCCGCATGCAGGCCCGGGTCGGTAGGGGTGTATCGATATTTGGGGCGCTCATGCACCCACCAATCCTCTGCTTCCCCTTCCAGGAGAGAGACGGCCAGTCCCACCATGAGGGAGGGCCTTCCCTCGTAGTGATAGCGGAAGGTCTCAAAATAGTGTTCGCAGGCTCCCAGGAACCGCTCGATGTCGTTGTGTTTTCCTTCGAAGTTCCTGGGCGGTTGCATTAGTATGGGTCGAACGCCTAGGAATGCGGGAGGATGAGCTGCGTCCCATTCTCCCATTGGGCCTTGGTGGGGTGGCTCCCAGTTAGGGGGGCGTGGTACCGAGTAGCGGTCCGGGTCAGGACCCCACCACGGTGGGCGTCCCCGACCAGGGGGTGGCACCTTTCTCTTCTTTTCTGCCTCCAGCTCGTCCTGGAGGCGGGAATTCTCAGCCCGCATGGTGACAGCCTGGTCTTCCAGTCTGTCCATGCATTCCTGCATCGTTTCCCCAGGGTTCGCGACAGGAGGGTCCTCCGCCATACCCCCGCTCCCATCCCCCATGCTTCCTGATCCAGCTAGGAGGCGACTCATACCCCTCCCGTGGTGCTCCCCTCTCCTTCTCCAATCTCTTTTGGCCGTCTCAGGGGGGGAGTCTGGTAAGGGACCTGGTTCGCGCATCGTATAGTAATAGTCAGGGACCCGCGTCCCATGGTTCTCAGGGTAGTACTCACGCCGTCGCAGTGGAGTATTCCCCATCCAGGTCGGGTCGGTCCCCCTGTAGTTGAGCGAGGGGTAGAAGGGCGCGTACCAGGGCATCTTGTTCCTGTTCAGTTCGTGGGGGAATTCGTGGGAGTCGGTTGCCGGCGGCTGGGGGGTACCTTTCCCGGAATCAGTTGGCCCAAATTCGGGCGTCGATGACGCGGTCTCGTCCGTATCGAGGAAGCGGATCCCCTCGATCAACGGCGAGGTAGTAGTCCATGGTTTCCCTGTCCGGGGCTCGGAATCCGGCCCGCGTTCGATATCCTGCCACCGTAGTTCCCAGGCCTCGCTGCATGTGGGGCCCAGTATCTGGATATCGATTCCTGAAAGAGCCGGCCACTCATAGTCCCCACCGTAGGGGTTGAGTGGATCGTCGTCATCCTGGGGTCATGGTGGTCCTGCGACGACGGGCTCGGGTTGAGGAAGGGATTCTGGTTCCTGGTTGGCAGGTTTGGGGGTATTAGCTCGCGAGGGAACGGACTCGGGAGTAGCGGTTCTCGGAACAGTGGGGACTGGCTCACTTGGGGTTGACTCGGGAGTGGAGGTTCCGGAGAGCCCTGGAGCGTATGGAACTCCTCGGTCATCCAGGATGATGAGGGGGATGCTATTGTCCGAGTCGCTGTCGCTATCGATCTTGATAGGCCTTCGAGCCGTCCCAAATGTCCAGTGAATGGGTTGCGTTGGTGGTCGTCGTAAGAAGGCCTCGAGTCAGGGTCCCCTGGCAGGGGGGAGGCGTCTGGGGGTGTACCTGGGAGGGTCGGGCTCAGGCTTGGGCTCCTGAGGCCGTACGTTCTGCGCCTCTGCACGAGTGGAAGACTCGGCGAAGGGTTGAGCAGGTCCTCGATCCTCACGGAATTCCTGGCTGGTCTGGAAGGAGACAATTGTCTCTCCTCGTTGCTGGGTTCGTATGATCGAGCGCTCTGTCCCCATGCCTGGTCGGACATGGGCGGGATCGAGTCGGGGTAGTTCGACATAATGCCAAGGGATCGGGGGGGGTGGTGGTATGATGAGAATTCCTCACCGATGGAGGAATCCCCGGATCTGTTCTTGATACGCTAAAACTAGCACAGCGGTTAGGAGACACAAGAAGGTTGAGGTTACGATGGCGGCACTGAGGGCGATGGTCTGGGTCTGGTTCAGGTCTGGGGTCATCGACCTCGGAGTCGCGCCTCGCGCAGTGCTTGGGATAGTTGGTAGAGGAGGTATTTTAGGAAGAGGAGGGAAGGGATGGTGACGGTGTTCAGGAGTAAGAGGAACCGGAGTTCTTGTCTAGTCGATGTTGCAACTATAGTTGTCGTAGCCGCAGTAGTCATAGGAGTGGAAGTCATCGTGGCGATAGCGGGGAGGGGATAACTCACGTCTTTTTGGATATGTCCTTCCTTTTCGAGCTCTGGGCTTGCGTCGTCCTCTGCCCACGTTCTTGGTCTCAGGGTTCTTCTGGTTCTTTTTGTGTTTCGGCTGTCGTTTCTGGGGCATAGGGATCTCCACGGTAAACGGGAGGAGAGGAGATGTAAGAAAGCTTTGAGCTAACTGTTATGACCGAACCCAGGAATAACAGACTAGGCGTCTAACGATACACTACCTCGCACTTCGGGTAGATCGATAGAGCCGTGTCGTCTGCTACAGCGGAGCGATATACGCAGTGAACTCTCGGCAAGCGAGTGGAGTAAAGTCCGGGTGTATTGAACTTAGCTCAAAGCTAGGGTACAGGGTTGAAAGCGGTGCTACTTATATACGATAGGTGGGTTCTAATAATAGCGGTGGTCTGCGGCTTCGTAAGAAGTTCTGGGGTTGATCGTTGGGATTGGATGCCGGAGTGCCGGAATGCCGAGGTGCCGTGTGGTGCCGAGATGCCAGATAAGATAAGATAAGGAAAAAAGTGAATAAATCGTAACAGGCCTGGGTTAGATCCTCACTGAATGCCTCCCTCTTCTCCTTTGCTAGTCTTTTCTTTACTGCGGCACTTGACACCTCAGCAACTGGAGGGCGTCTGCTGGCTACTGCACGGTGTGGTTTCGTGGAAGCTACTGGCTGTGTCGGATTCTTGGCTGCCCAGGATGTGGCTTCAATGGCTGTGGATGGTACAGGTGTGATGGTTTGGTCGCGTTCTGGGGTTGGCACAGGTCGACGCTGAGGCAATGGCCGGTCTGATGGCCGGTCATTGACGCAATCACAGCTATCAATGCCCATAGGTGAATGGATTGGATTGAATTCCTCTCTGATTATTGTCACCATAAAATCATCGAGATTGTTGAGGTCACCCAAAACAGTGCTGATATTGTAGTCAGTGCTTGTCGGTGGGGGTATTGGAAAGCGGGGATCATCTTCGCCATTCAAAATGCTCGTGAGAGATGAGACACCAGGAGACAAGGTTGGGAAGTGCGTCGCTACAGCTGGCCCTGCCGTATTGGTGTTGGTAGCATCAGCAAAAGGTTCCTTTCGATGTGTGGGTGTAGTGAATGGTTGGTAAGTGTCTTTTAATGAGGTTTGATTCGAAGAACAAGGTTCAGCAGTCATGTTTGGAAGCAGGGTAGCAGACGGTGAGGCAGCAAGTCTTCACGTTAAACTACAGTGGACAAGCAAATATATACACAAAATATCGGGTTGCGCCAGACATGCATACTCCAAATAACTTTCAGGATAAATTTTATTTTTAATGCCAAAATCAAGATTACATTGTCTTCAACATGACGGCAAGGTTGTAAACAGTAATACTATTAAATCTATTTTCCTTTTATGAGTGATAGAAACTGACAACGGTGGTATTTAGGTGGAATTTATGTAGAAAATGGGAAGAATTTCTAGTTTTAAATATTCTACGTATTGGAATAAGCAACTGGCAGTTGCAGCCCTCAGGACCAGGCTTTGTTGGTACACAAAGATTACGGAAGGTCTTGCAAACGTACTTCAATAATAAAAATATCAATGGTGCGATTCTTTCTCTTCAACCACCATCTGCCATCTGATAGCTCGCCTCACTCTCTATCGTTTCTAGTTCTGATCATGTCTTCCCGCCGTATGTACTGTAAGTCTTGTCATTTCGGTCTTATATTTCAACTGAAGCTGCTCTAGTGGGCCTGTCTGCTCACAACTCCCCTGGAATGATGTGTATGCACATGAATAACAATCCTCCAGTGTCTCGCTGTAAGCTTTCTAGTTTATTCTTCAATTTAATTTCTCTTAATATTGTCATTAGCGCAATCTGTGTCTGTCACTTCTGAATCGACAGTGTCTCTCTCTGATCTTGAGGAACAGTCGATTTCTGGCATGGCCTCCATTGTTCTCACAGATAGCAATGAAGAGCTGGAAGTATTGATATTAATGTGGGTTCTTTCATTTGCTAGGGATGTGGTACATGACTCAGTTAACGGATTCTGTGGATATCACCAGGATGCTGCTTCTCCAACCCTTGAAGATGCGTTAGAAAGATGGAACGAGAGCTGGATGAATGACAAGGTTGGCAGCAAGAACGAGTCAGGCTACAAGGGCCGCGGAGGAGCGATGATGAGCCTCCAGGCTCTGTACACTCATAAATTCACGGATCTATAATGATCTAGTGATATTCCACCCCTTCTGAACCGCCATATCAAAGCACAGCCATGATTGTCAGGCACTTTGATCCTGAATCCTATTATGCAACTCTAATGACAAGTTAGCAAACTATTATAATTCGCTACAGTCAGCAGCAGTTAAAGCCTTACTAAGGCTGTTTACTTTGCGCAGTTCATGGCTTAGTAAATGCACAGAAAGTTCGCGTTGCAGCAGCATTGCGCAGTAACTGAAGCTACATGCACAGTTATGCGCAGCCATGCACAGTTGCGTAGTTCTTAAAGTTGCACAGCTGCTGACAGATCTCAACTCAGCATTAGTAAAGAAAGGACAAGAATACTCTATTGCACAGTAAATAGTTCGCTTGTGTTGCGAATTAACATGGCAAGGACAAATGTAGCTTACATACAAGTAATTCTCAAAGTAGTATAAAAAGAGCTAACTAAAAGTACGAAGAAAGAAGGAGACGAACCCCAGGGAGTTACTTGCCCACAAGTACACTACCTTACACACCTCCTAGATCCAATACACACACCTGAAGTTATTGCTTCTCTACTGTTCATTAGAGAAATAACACTTAGCAAACTTTCCCTTCGCTAATACAGTTACCTATAACTTCGCATGCTTACCTCTTCTCCAAAAACTTCGCTAGGAAACCTTTACTGGTTACCCTTGTGAAGCATCCTCGACATTTTAAGTTCGCTTACATACCTGTGCACTTTAAAGAGCAATCCGAAGCTAGGATTGAAGCCCTTTAGCCACTAACAACCCAGTACTACCGTTTCCGAACTTAGAAAACAACACCACTTAACTCTTATAGAGTTAGACACCTTGGGGCCTTAGCTACCTTTCTCATAAAAGAGAAAGTTCGCTACCATTGCCCTTGTGATTCGACTCAAGATTAGTACTGACTTGCTTGATATTAGGATCATTTAGAGCTATATCTTGCTTGCGCGTACTTTATCTTGGACAAAACCTCGCTCACATCTAGAGCACCAGCTTTGTTAACTCATATAGAGTTCCCCAACCGAATCCGCAGCTTGGATTTCGACACCACATAGTTCGCGCCGCATCTAGGTCGCCCCCGTCAGCATACACCCATGTTTATGCACCTTTTCCCTTCCAGGAAAGTTTGTGTACATACCTTGAGCCTCTGAACAGCCTTCAGAGAATCATAACAAAGTGTAGCAACATGCCGCTACACCACCAGGAAGCTACAGTCACCGCACGGAGGTGCAAGACTAGACTTGCTAGAACCTGCCTTCAGATTCTGTGCTTGGTTGCACTCGCTGTTACAGGTCTTGTGTTTTCTGCCCACAGGAGTCTTTAGGTTCATCAGCGAAGGGTAAGGGACAGGAGGCGGTTCCTATGTTTTATTATATCATTGTAAAGGGGAAGGTCCCCCATGTTGTATCCTCCCTGTAAGTTATGCTCTTGTTCTATTCACTTATTACACTTAACACTCCTTCTCACAGTGACAATGCAATTGCTGATGCGGGGACACATCTGTACTGTGAAGTCTTCATTGTCAGAGATGAGTTCACGGCCCTCAAATTCTCAGCTGACAAGCTTCATGATGATGAGGTCCTGTGGGCTGAATTCTAATTTTTACATATACTCTCCGCTTTTTTTTCTCTTGCAAGGGCAAGGCCAGTGAGTAGTTGCCGAGGACCCCATTTTTTAAATATGAATCTTCTGAACTACGTACACTCTCCTGTCATGGCTACAGTATTTCTCGAACGAAATTTGTGTTAGGTAAAGGTTTGAGAGAGCCAGTGTTGAGTGAGAATTCTGAAAGTTCTATGTACATACATTTATCGGGATTTTAATAATGGATGTGTGGACCTGGTTGACACCAGAAGTATGCAGGGTTGCTTCCTTGGCAGCGTGTTTATTGGAGTATGTGAGAGTCAGGTCTAGAAGTGGCATTAATCCTTTACAAGTTTTTATTGAAGTACTACACCGCATGCATGTTTATTGAAGTACTACACCACACACATGTTTATTGAAGTACTACACCACACACATGTTTATTGAAGTACTACACCGCATGTTGATTGGAGCACATGGAATTACGTAGAACTGAGCCTTGACATTTCGGCCATAAGGCGCTCGCTATGCGGTGGATAATCCTCAGGGTGGCAGAGACAACGTCGTTGCCGTGGTCGTTCCAGCATAGCATTGATATCCTGAGCATAGAGGTCCATGAAATCCCTGACAAGCATGAGTCATGGATTTGTCAGTGATAAGCATGTATGTACTTACATAGACTGCTGCATTTCAGACTTGTATTGTAACTGTGCTCGGTGTCTCAAACACGGTTAGCATTGCATATACTATTGAGGTAAATGAGCTTACCTTTGGCGGTAAGTATCCTGTGCTACCTTATTGCGTGCGCATATAATAGCCTGCTCTTCTGGCTTCAAAAGCTTGGTGGCTTCGCATTTTCTATAAGCTACTGAGCATTAATGAGTAGAATAGAGAGATAGAAAACTCACGCTCGCATACGTTCAACTGCCTTTTGTCGCCTCACCTCACGATGTAAAGTATCGTATTGTCTTTCATATTTTCACTGAAGCTCACGCCGAGCTCGCCATGCCTGCTCAGCCTCCTGAGCTTCAGAAGAGTTGTATGCATCTGTGTCTGCAAGAACACCGTTAGACTTGCAAGGTTAGATGAAAGCTTGAACGTACCAGACATTTTCAGATGGTGGTTGCTATCTAAGATTATTGGTCCAGTCATGCAGATAATTATAAGCGAGTTTCCCAGTTGAATATATCGAAACCTTGACAGAGGGCATTTGCTAGATAAAATGTATGCAAGAATATTCTATCTATTGGCTGAAGCATGATACAATTTTTTATAGAATTTTCTTCCCAAGATAACTGCTACTATGAATTAATAAAGGTAGGATAAGACTGACTTATTTAAAGTTCCGGTTCGATCACAACACCATCCTCTCCATACACCAGATTACTACTCAAGCACAATGCCATGGTTCGAAAAAATACACATTTATTGAAGACTCAAATTGTACCATACTGCGATAACGGGTTGTATTTTTAAATGTGCCCTAAATACAATAACCCTTCCTCCCATATCTTCTCTCTTCTGCGCTCACCAGCAATACTCTCAATCCATGAGCCTCACTCCTCTAAATCCTTGTCTGAACGATAACCGTTATCCACCCATCGAAAAAGGCCTGCAGCAGAGTATTGAGTAAACGAGTAGCAAGTTTCACCTTTGAAAGGTTAGTAAATAGCAAACATGCAAGACAATGAAAAGTGTACCTTTGTGAATAGGAACATTGGAATGCTCAAGGAGAGCAGACAGAATGATAATGAGTGATCCTGAAGGAAACTCAATGACTAACTTTAAATCCTACAGAACAAGGTGATCGCCCTTCATGTGATTAAAATCACCGATGGCGAAGATAGGGCAAGCACCTGGTCCAAGGTTAAAATGGTCACAATGACGACAGGTTGATACACCACCAACATTGATGGTGCATGCTGCAAAAACGCTCCGTTCACGATCAAAAATGTGTGACAGATAAGGGTGCATCGCTGTAAGGTCATTGAGCAGGTGCTGGTAGCATTTCCAAAGCTCTGGATGAACGGCAGCAAAGGCCTCTGTACATGGTTAAGTATGATACATGGCCAATATGAAGTATACATACTATTAATGAACTGTACAACATGCTGTACTGCCCAGTTTGAAAGGAGCTCATCGATGACCGTCTCATTGTTCACAGTGTTGCACAGATTTCCAGGTCTTGTCTGTCCCCCACCGAAGGAAATTCCTGCCACCACAAATCCAAAATCACCATGTCGGTGATGGGTATGTGCCGCGTTCAGTGAGAGACGTTGCTCTGCTCTCTCAAAGGCTTTCAACATCTCTCTGCTGATTTCCTCAAATTCTTCAGAGTGTCCTGCAATGTAGACGATGACACGGCCTTTGTTGTCAATGATACAGAGGGGCTTTCTGCATTTAATTTAGCAAAGCAAGGGATAAAATGTAAGTATACGCACCGTCCACCACAGCTAACCAAATTCATATTGTAGTCCTTCAACAACTCTTCCAACATATACTCCTGAGCCTCTCTCTTTGATGGATCCCGCAGGCCCGTATACTCTCATCAACATGCAGGCTCAAACGTCGTGGTTAGCACCAAGGACATGGCAATGTGCTTCAACACAACCTGTTTCACTGGGAGCCCCGTACGTTCTTGGAATTGGCGGCGAGCCTCACGATGTATTGTGCAAAACTTTTGATGTGTCTTGAAATTCTTGCGCTGTCGACCATGAAGATGTTCAGGTGTGCTGTTCTGGTTCTTTGAGAGTTGTGGTGGTGAGGGCCTTGATGCTGAGGGCTTCAGGACGTCCAGACAGGGAGGAATGAGCATTAGATCAACCTCTGAAGCCCGTTCGACCATGGGATGCGGCAGTGAAAGAGCGAGGTCATTGATATCAAGGTCAACCATGTATTCCTCGATATCCTCCCATCGCCGGAAGACTGAGCCGGAGCGTGTCATACCTACATCAATTGATGTATCAGTAAATTGTACATGGCTCGCTGCTCCAAAGTCAGAGATGCAGGCTGTGCAGTCATTGCAATGCATGGCTGCCCCAGGGTCGGGAATGCCAGGCTGAGCAAGCGAGAGGATGGATGGTAACTCACCATAACCTTCCATCAATATCAAGGAGGAGTGGGGAGGAAGGTGTGGCATTCATCTGGCGGTACTTGTGAGGAGCAATGTTGTGGGAACAAGGGAGTCCAACGGAAGGAATGCGGAAAGCTGTGTTATGCATAACCGGGCCGAGATACACATGTGAACGATCACATGGCTCTGACACCATTCTCGCAGTATTGTTCGAAGTTCATTGTGATCACTATGCCTCCAGCGCATGCCCCACGTACAGGCAGTAATTCACATGCCATACGAGCCACCTCATCTTCATCTCATGTTCGAATGAGTGTTGACTCACAGGGATCCAAGATGAAGTCTTCAACTCAAAATCGTTGTACGGTCCTGAAACAAAAAGCTGTAAATTTGCAAAAATATAAGAGCCTTCAGCAAGGTAATGTTCAAAGGCTCTCATTAAATTTAGTAAATGTTTCTGATTTCTTTTCTAAGATCTCACTCCAGACCAGGCTCAGTGCCTACACAATATTCATACACAGCTTTTCAATCCCGATGATGACGATCCTACCTGGGAAACACAAACCCAGATAACCGAAAGTCAAATTGGGATGGATCGTGGATGTCTTGAAGCTGTCTTGGCAGGGCATGAAGCCCTGGATATTAGCCATGCTGGTGGAGAGTTGAAGGACATCTGGAATCAACTTTACAATGGTATTACACGCTTGGAAATTGCACTGGAACAGAATTTACTGTATGTTGATTGCATCACAGTAACTGTTCAGTTGATAATCTATTATTAGGCATCACGACACCCGAACTAGGAGAAGCCGTATGCAAAACCAAAGTGATGCATTTGATGCAGTCATGGAACCTCTGACAAGTGCCTACATGACATGGAATCTTGAAAGGCCTGAGGAAGGTCGAGTTACAATTGAACAAGGGCCAGCTCCATCGAGTAGGAAGACTAGGGATAGGAGGGTCATGCGTGTTTTAGATGTATTCCATCTGTCTCTGTTTATTGTGTTCTGTTCTATCTTCTTATTGAATTCCAGGCTGTTTTTATACTACCATGCAGGAATTCAATGCTGTTGACTGCATTCCAGCTGTTCTTATGAGGCAGGGTGTAATCCTGTGCACCCCATATTACCCCGAGTTACTGGTATCGGTCCGAACCATGGAAGTATTTCATAATGCCCACCTCCGATGTCCCCGATTGTCTCTTCAAGCATTTCTTTGCATACTATGTGATTTGAATAGTATTGCATATCAGCCATACATGCATCAACAATTCACCATATGTTACGATCTCTACCTTGCGATTCTCAAGAGAGTGGAGCACCATATCAAACAATCATTATGTCGTGATGCTGCCGATTATCGCCTTCGGAATGCCTGCCCTGCATGCACACTTGTTTTTCAGGATGAGCCAGGACAGCCAGTCCACCCACATTATTGCATGGACAGAAACAATTCCCTCAAGAGACTCCAGAGGTTGGGCGATGAAAATCAGGAGGGACTATCTACCCTCAGTCAAGAAAGAATGGATAGCTGTGATGGACAGGAGGACTATTTCTTATCCCAAAACGAGGTAGATGCATGGTCCAAAGATGCTATTGGCAAGTCGATCGTGACAGATCCAAGGGATATGGATGGAAATCCATGTGCAGACCGATGGGTAAATATGAAGAATGACATGAACTCGAGCATGTGGGGGGTCTTCGAGGAGACTGGGATTTTTGTTTCTCTTTGCAGGCATGGATTCCTTTTACTGGCTACAGATATGGTGCAAAGCGGAGAACTGTAAGCCCTATCTTCAGCCTCCATGTATTTTTATTGATACCCTTTTAGTGCCAAATACCCATTGGCAATTGCTGATAAGATCATCAAAGGGATCAGCCGAGATTTAACATGTGGCTATGACATAGGCTGCAAATTTGGCATGACAATTGCAAAGTCTCCATTAGGCAGTTTAGCCACCAAGCAAAACCACACCACTGTAGTTGGTGCATTTCATGGCCATGCTCATTGTCGGATCTGTCAAATTTGCAACCTGCCATTGTACATGGATGAACAAGGACTGACTGATCATGAGGAGTGCGAGCGGTACTTTGCTGAGTCAAATGCTCTAGCATCTAGTACACACTATGCCAGTCGCTTTCACCGCATGCAAGCTATTGTCCAGTGGATGAAGCGTAAAGATCATGTTGATACCTACTCAAGACTCAGTAAGCAAATCCGCTCTATTACCTTGTTTAATAAATTTTTGATTATCTTTATCAGGTAAATTTCTGTGCGATAACTATCAACAAGCTCTCTCAATTGTGGCAACAATCCCCACATTGCAGGACACGATGATAAAATTGAATATTCTGAGTATCAAATACTTTCATCAGTGGCTGGCTGATGAGCTGGCCTATCTGAAGAGTCAGGAGCAAGATCCACCAGAGGAGACACTGGAGATGGAATACTACACCCGACTAGTGGCATACTATCGCATTGAGTATGTACTAGTCTCCTTCATACTGATCTGTTATTAATGCTTTGTATAGAAATGACATCTGCAAGATGAAAGATACATGGATAAACAATAATGCTATGAATATCAGTGAGCGAGACAACACCACATGGATTGAAACAGCTCAACGTCAGCTCCTGGAGAAGCAAGACAAGGCTCTTGAGCATGTTCAGGACATGGAGTGTGTCATGAACATATCAATGCAGTGGACTATAGGATCCAAGAAGTGGGCCGAAGTTGAGAAATTGGTGACAACAAGGGTCTACCATCAGTGTCTTGATCGTTTGGAAGGTGGCTTAGTATCGCGACTTTTTGAATTAACCAAAATGAACAGATCAGGTACAGGTAAGCGAAGTTACTGGTATTCAGGGTTAATATACTGATAAAAAGTCTAGGCTACAAGGCACGCAGACACATTGGAAAGGCTCTTAAAGTCCGGTCTCATGCTATTCGAGGCCTTATTGATCACTATAATGCCGCAGCAAAAGCCCTTGATCCACCTCAAGAAATGCTAAAATGGGAGAGTGTCATCGAGTACACTTTCCTATCAGAGTTTGACCTACTGCGGGACACTAGGGAGGACATTCGCAGAAAACCATGGGCTAATAGCGCTGTCTGGGAAGCGAGTGATGCCTACTTCCAAATCCTACATGCTCAAGAAGAAATTCACCAGCTAAATATCGAAATCTGCCGAGTGATAACAAAAATCAAGGCTGAAGATACATACCTTCGACAAGCAGTAGATCAACTTAAGGAGCAAGATCCTCTTCTGTCATACCAGGTTGAGAAGTACCATCTTGAACATGCACGATTCGATGTTATCCATATGAGGTGTTTTCATGCTCTTGCCCGGCATCCTTCGTTTTCTGGAAGTATGAAACCAGGCGAGGTAGCAGACAATCAGCAATGAGAGGAGCTGGGGTTATCATTCTTGGATGCCACTACGGAGTACTATGAAGGTGATGCTAATGATAGTGAGGATGATGAAGAGTGTGAGGAGGTGACAGAAACTCAGAGACAGCAGGATATTGAAAGTATCATGGCAGCTTTCTTATCTTAGATATTCATCCCATATTGAAAGAATTTAATTCGATTTTATTGCAATTTTTGCGATTTTATTTAGTGAAGAGATGCGAAGGCAATGGCAATGACGTCAAACGCTTGCATGAAGCAACGAGCATTGGACGTCATAGGCTGCCGAACTCTCCGGCATGTCGGCCATGTCGGCAGGTGCCCTTAGGACACGGGATGACATAGTCATGACATCATATTAGCGAGTCACTCCGAATCTCACCATGGTTTGCCAAATTGGGATGTATCAGGTACGGGAGGTGGGGCGCACGTCGCTCGGGCGGGGGGATATCACCGACATACGTCAGCAGTAGCAGCTTATGTTATCCCGCACAGTGACGGGCACAAGGGAGGTATAATATTCGACCTTTATCCCGGTTTTATTGCAGTACCGTGATTTTACTAAATTTCATGATAATTATAGGTTTGATCCGGGTGTCAGAACCGTGTTAATTTACATGTGTTACTGGGCTATATAGGTGGTCCCTCTACATTAGTGATGGACGACTCTGAGTTTTCGATTAAAGCCAAAATCCGATGTCACTGAGATTCCCGGCATCTTCGGAAATTTTCCGTGGCCTTGTTCCCATTGCAGAGTTGCACCTGAAGGGACCGTCCGTAAGAAGTGGGTTGCTGTGTGTACTTACTATGATTCTCTGTGGCATGCTGTGATGGCAGACCGGAGAAAGTGCTTGAACCATCCGTAAGCCGTGGCTTCGCCCCGATGATGATGCAACCGAGATCAAATGATCGGAGCTAGTCGAGTTACACACAAATGAAAGAGATCGAGTTCAAGTGCAGGAAAGTGAGATTCGAGAATACAGGCAGCGCTGCAGAATGAAGTGGGGGCATGCCGTACTAGCCAAGATACTGGCGAGCGAAAAGAAGATATGCCAGGCAACGAAAACAGGTGAACCTGTGGCGTGATGGCCAAGCGCCGCGGCAGCACTGAAGATCGATCGAAACCAAATCGAAACGAGATTCCTCCTTAAAAACGGGCACTCTTGAGACGAACATGAGGGGGAACTATCGGGGATATGTAGGTAATCAGGAACGCCGGAAGCAAGAACCACAGCACTGTTTCTCTCTCTCTTTCTGCTACAGCCCATCTTCCCGTCCCCTACTGACACCGCCAGGTGACCACAATTGGGATTCAAGTACAATCAGTATATCCTCTCAGGCCAACAGACACGTATCCCCCAAGAAAACCTATCATTCGCCCTACTATCGTCCTGATACAGTCACGACCTCAAGATAACCAAAGTCCATGGCATCATCGAAACGCGACCGTGTGACCTGCTCTTTGCAAGAGTGTGTTTTTTAATAAACATTCAATTAATCTCCACAAAGTATCCTGTTTTATGATGTCGAGATGGCCGATCAGTACTTCAGTCAAACGGTAAACCTCCCCATCCTTCGTATATAATTTCTGACTTGTCCTTTTCTTCCAACCCTTGAATCGCTGCAAGCCTTTCGGGTCGAGGTACCTTCAGCCTTGAAGCTTGAAGCTTGACGATGGAGCCCTCGTCTATCTTGTCGTTTTGTCTCGTTTTACTTCTTTCTCTCTCGACGTGCGCCCTCACGAACATCACGGTCGACGATACTAGCAGTATGATCAACTACAAGGGAATCTGGGATGCAAGCGACAGCCATACCTCCTCATTAGACTACGGGGGTAGCCATACATTAAGCAGCGACAGCTCTGCTTCAGCCACCTTCACATTTACCGGTGTGTCACGCCAGCGCTTAGTTCCATTCTCAACTTCTGACGCGCCTTTTCCCTTCTAAAAGGTGTTGCTGTATGTGTTCTATACCCCTTGTGGCCGTATCCAGTTAGCGTGATGATTACTGTTGACGGTGGGGTCAAGACGATCCTCAACCTCACAGATGCCGTAGCTTCGACCACAGAGCCTGGCGGTTCAGAATCATCACAGTCTTGTGTCCGGTGGTGCATGACTGGGTTGTCAAACTCAGAGCATGAAGCTGTTGTGACAATGCCGCCTTCAGGTAGCTTGATAGTCGTGGATGCATTTAGGTGAGCGACTCAAAGCTTCTTCTCTGAGGCTTGATGTTTTACTCACCGCTCAAATAGTTACACCGATGTTAACGTTCCCGAGACTACCACGTGTTCGACTGCCACAGCGTCTTCTGCTTCTGCGACCTCAACCGGCAGTAGTAATGTCGGTATGAACGGTTTGAGAAGCACTGTACTGTGTATCGCCCTTGGCGCTTCATTTAGTGGCGCCATCTTGCTGACAGCAATTATCCTCTTCTTGTTCCGTTACCGATGGCACCGAAACATGTCCACTTCACCGGTCACCAATTCAATGATCAACTTGCTCTCGCCTGACGATATCACGCCGACACCGTATTTAACACAACAACCCACAATCATGATGCACGACCATACATGTTCCACCGACGCATATCCTGCACCTACACCTGCACATATCACAGAGACGCTCCCTACGTCCCCGCCGAAGTCGTATTCGCACTCATTGAATCCGACCAATCCGGAGGAGAACATCCCAAGTTTAAACGGCCGCCATGATTTGCCATCACCAGCTGCTGGTGCCAACGCAAAATCGATACTCTCTCCCTCAGAGCAGACTCAGGCTGTAGGGGAAATGTTGCCTCCACCTTCATATAGTGAGAATTACGATTGATGCTGTCGGTTACCACACACCTACCCGTTCTGATATTATCCTCCTTGACTACTTTTCTAATTTATCTTCAAGGCTGATTCGTTGTTAGATCCACTTATTTGTACAGACTTAACTATGCCAGACTACGTTAGGTACCAGTAGACTCGTCAGGAGGAATAGGGGGATAGAATCAATTCCTCCACAAAATGCGAAGACCGATTTTCCAGGCGCGGAAGGAATTCACTGACCCATATCCTTGGGTTATGACTGCCTACCATAGAGTGTTGGCGGCGGTACATAACGCTGCAAGGTTCGACATACACTGGCTAAGGCGATCCTTTCGCAAGTACCCTTAACGCGCTGATCATATTGTACTTGAGGGTAAGACGGTCTTCTTGACATGGCACCTGCATAGCAACCATTTCTTGAGATGTGGTCACAAGCAAAAAAAAAAGCACTACCAGGTTGACA
The DNA here is from genome assembly GCA_037576215.1 of Armillaria gallica. Lineage (NCBI taxonomy): Eukaryota > Fungi > Basidiomycota > Agaricomycetes > Agaricales > Physalacriaceae > Armillaria > Armillaria gallica. Next base: position 3,948,222 of record JBANDB010000008.1, read on the forward strand.
GGGATTCAGCGTAGTCTTAGTAGCTAGCCGCACGCGAAGCGACACCCAATTAAATATTGCAGCCTCATTCATATCAGGCCAAGTAGATGAGAAGAACCGCCATGATATCGAGGACTTTCCCAGCACGGGCCGGGGTATTGCAAAATACTCCCAGTGGTATACATGTCACGTCCTGAGTGTCGCGTCCTTCAACTTATCCAACTTGAATTGGTAGAATCAATCTGGCCACAACTGTCATCCAATTTGCCTTCTTCTTTCCTACCACCTACAATGATTAATGATGCCCCGACCGACCTTTTTCGCATCCTCCCGTACCAAGCCTGCAACAAAAGCCTCCTGGTTCTTGACCTCAAGCAAGGCCAACCTAGAAGAAAATCGACGAGTTCCTCAGCGAAAGGCTGCGACGATTCCACAGCGAGGGGAAAGACGACCCGACGACGAAAGTGATAGGCTAGAGTGGAATGCAACCGATGGAGAGCCATTTGCGCCATCACGAACATCGAGAAATCGTCCAAGCAATAGTAGTGGGAGAGGCGTTACGTCATTGTGGACGCTGCCGCAGAAGAGATTTCCGAAGTCACCCCGAGTACATCACAGATACTAGTTGACAAGAAGATTACCATGAACAACAAAATGATCCAATAAGTCTCGGGCCCTTGCCATCTTTTCTCGCTACTGGAAACGCGCCAGTTCAACGGACCACCTGAAACGTGTTCAACAATTCGGTCGATACACTTCCGGTCAAGGAATGAACATCATTGACCACTCACACGTGTTCAATGGACCATGACGCGGACGTCTGATGAACCAGCGAGCCAATCGGAACCTGGCCTAGGCTTACTGCAAGAGTCTGCTATTCTTGTGTCTCGGTGCGGTTCCTGGCATTCGGTTAGGATCCCGTAAAAATAGCCGATATCCATCGAGACGTTAGGAGAAGACGGTGTTACCATTTCTTTCCAGGTCATGCATATCCGATCGTGCCTGCTACTGTCGACAATGATTCAAGTGAACAGAACGACTGGAGCTCTTGCTCGAATCCTGCAACACCAAATTGCTTTACCGCCTGGCCATTTGGTGCAAGTGTTGAATTTAGTCTTGGGCTCTCCAGAGAACAGTGATGCGCACTACCTATTTGAAAGTCGATTCCATGCTAAAGTCTTGGGGACATGACACACCATTGAAAATCCCACCCACTTAATGCTTGTCGTATCTGAGGCTCAAGATATGTATGTATATTACAGATCCATTACCTGACGGCAACACTAATTTCAGCTAATAGGGAGAGCATGTTTTCGGACTCACAAGTTTGTCACGATCCACACGAATCCCTCGTTTGCCCAGCGTGCACGAATCCTACCGTACCCCTTGACCATTAAAACCGCAGCATATTTTCACTCAAGTTGGAGCACCCCTCCTCCATGGGACCATCAACCATCATCAGAACCGTACGTTTTTGTTTCTAGCCATCCCCACAGTGTCAATTCTTCTTGACAAAGAAGGATCAAATAGGCCGAAACCTGTCTTGTCTTTACATCGCTCACTCGGGGATTGAGCTACACATCAGCATCACCATACAACGAGAAAAGTCCGTGCTCCAACGTACCTATGATATGTCTCATGTGCTCCCATTTCGATCCGAACGCGCCAGCTATACGGAGGGACACAGAAAAAAAGCATATGATTCAACGCATCTCCATCGGTACGAGCATCTACAAACAGTGAAAGACTATCATTGAAGAAGATTTACGATGACCACCGCAACATGAAAAAGGCTCCGGCCCATAAACACCAGGAAAAGAAGTGGGTCCCCTGCTCGCCTCAGAGGATCACAGTTCACGGATGTCACAGCTGTATGTTTGAAAATACGAATCAATTGAATGACAACAATACATGATCAAGGACAACAGATCTTGAGAACGGCACCTCGAGTCTGGACGACGAAGGTGACGTTGATTGCGGACAGGACAACGAATGTATTGATGATGGCGGAGGGAAAGAGTTGGATAGCCTTGACGGTGACAAATACGAGAAATCTTGGTCAATGTCTGATACTAATGGAGATGATGGTGTTCATCGTGAGGAAGAGTCGCACGTAGACAAAGACGACGACTTACCATATGGGCCCTCTCTATCACCTTGGATTCCCGCTGAAGGTCATTCACCATGCGACGGAGGCCATACCCAAGTAACAGGTAGAACCACAGTTCACCACGACCAGTCCTCCCAAAAAAGTCTGATTAGCATACTATCCCAGTCACCACTGGTCGGTAAATGTCATCCCTCATCCACCAACGTTTCCGCAGGCCTTGCCTCGTTGAACCGGGAATGATACCAGCCCTACCAGTAACGTGGAGTCCGGGCACCAGTCCACACGAGGATAGCGGTCGAGAACATTGTTCCTCTCAGATTGTATGTGCGGTCGTCGAGTTGAAGTTGAAGAACAAGAAATGGCTGCGAGCAGCAAAGTGCACAGAGAAAGGGTGTGAAACGGTTTATGTGAGTTTTTCCTCATTGCCAGAGATACAACAACTAAAACAAACATTAATTTCATTTAGGATGTGTAGATCTGGAGTACATACAGAAACAATGGCGATGCGATTCATGTTCTGTGTCGAGCAGCACGCCAGCGAAGAAGCGGAGGGACTGGAACACGCAAAATTGATCGGAAGGCGAGTCGGACCGATGGGCCGATGTTCAATCAAACACGGTGACTCGTCATCTCCGCCGACGCTCATCTAATGGTCGGTAATAATCACCGCGAAATGTATCTCAGAGGTCTAAACAATGCTAAATACGTCTAGGGTCTGAACTGAAATATCTGGGAGCAGGAGAAGTGTTTTATATGCTCGTGATATCCGAGACGACGACGACGGTCGGGTTCAAAGCACTCCGAGAATGTCATGATTGACGGTGAAGGATGGCTGGCGAATTGGGGAGGTGTGGGAGGGGATCAGGACTGATGGGGAGTGATGACTTCGATGGCGATAACACATTGGACGAGACCGTCACGACCGTAGGATGATTTGACTCTGTACCAATCTACTGAAGCTGACTTTGGCGTATATATCGATATAGCGATGTTGCTACTTATCTCCGAGGGAGCTGGCCGTCTCCACTACATCGAATCGTCATCCAATACAGGGAGGGAACTGGTCTGTACACTAATAAAGACTAATGAACTGCTAATAGAATCAAGTTCTACAACCCATCTTCCTTCCTCGAACCTCAAACGAAGATCCCGAATGCGACGCCTGAGGTTTTCCGATGAAACTTCTGCTCTTGGTGACAGCAATTTAGCTCTCCGCTCTACGATTGCATCTTTTCTTGCAAAAAAAAGTTCATATCGAAATCTCGACTTGAGGACGGGGAGACATCCCAACTTCCGTGGTGCACTCGTTTCTATCTATGTATGTATACAACTACGTACTGGTTCTCGGTTCGATTCTTCTCTGACCTTCAAAAATTCGTAGCATCCTGGGTACACGATTTCGAAACTCCTCGGTTGCTTATTGCAATGGACATCCCCCTACGCCCGTCACCTGCACCATCTTCTTTCGCAGGCAACTGTGTATTGCCGGAGGAGGACGCGCCGTTCGTGTTTCCGCACTATTTCCTCTCCAAGGCCTTGCTGAAACCAATCGTACAGAATCTTTTCGAGGTTAATCTTCCAGTGGTTAGGCCCACTTCTTGCTGTTGGCTTCTCAAGGCCTCTGGAGAAAGAAGGTTAGTCCTAAGTCCTTTTTGAAGCACGCCATCTTTGATCATCGTCTACTTGCCTAGATTTATGGCACTTGCCCCCAAAACATACCACCGGTTCGATTACTGACGACGTAGAAGTCAATTTCTATTCCCGGTGTCCACCTGAACAACGGCCATTTCCCCTCCGTCACAAATTCTCGAACGACATTGAAAATATGTGGTCAACGAAGGAATCATCTAGCGATGCTGAAAAGATCGCACTTGATACCGAAAAGGCAGCAACCCGAACAGTGTACGATTCTTCTCTCACCAAGGCGCTTCATCGAATATTCTTCATTCGATTCTGGTCTGCTGGTATCTGTAGACTAGCAGGAGGTAAATTGCAATGATCTGTATAAACAACACTGACATGTTCATAATCACCCTTGCTTTCCAGACACGCTGAGGACTACGACACCTTTGGTGACAAGACTTTTATTGACTTGGTTAACTTCGTCTTATGAGTATTACCGACTGTCGGATGAGCAAAAGGCGTTGGGTGTAATGGACCGCCCAAAGGGAATTCATTATGGTATTGGACTCGGCTTCGCACTCTTTGCCATGCAGGGTACGATAGTTTTATTTCACGCCGTTGACCTACTGACTTGTATTTCCAGCAACTGCTAGCCTTGTAGGTGTATTGAATATTGCTTCAAATTCCCTAACTTTACTCCCTTGCTCTTCGCAGTTCACGAATCACTCCATGCATCGTACGTCCTTTTCCCTTGTTCTCCGAGCCGAGCTCATTTTGCAAATTAGTGAGCATGACAACCGGGTTGCTTTTGAAGAGTGGGGTAAGTCGTTAGCGCGGGTTTCCCGCTACATGTGTATTTAGTCTGTTTTCGTCAGATCATTGGAAGTATCTTTCGAAAATCGATGAGACTTTCCGGACGAGCCCGACTTGAGCATAACGTTGGGAAGATCACAAATATGATTTCCGCGGATGCCAGTCGTCTTGACCGAGTCTGCATGTATATTCACAAGTCAGTCTTCCCGTATCGTTCACGGTGTCGCACTGACCCATGATCGTAGTCTCTGGGTAGCTCCAATTCAGGTGAATATCGCCGGTTACTATTTTCTGCTTTTAACTTATATTGGGTTCAGATTATGATTGTCGTTGGGCTCCTTTCTAACAACGTTCGCCTGTTTCTTCCGTCGTGATGTTTTTACCCTTATCCTATACGAAACAGCTTGGGTACTCTGCTTTGGCCGGTTTCGGTGTATGTTATTTTCTACCCTTGGTACATTCATCGTCTCATGCTTTCATTAGGTTCTCATTTTCAGCTTCCCGATGCAAGTTTTTGTTGGCCGCATCATGGTCGAGCTTCGAAAGAAGAGCGTCAAGATCACAGACGCTCGCGTACGAGGCACAACAGAGGTGCGTTAGGGACACTCCTTGTCGTATAAACCTAACCGTCAGTTTGTAGGTCCTTCAAGGCATTCGACTGATAAAGTTCTACTCATGGGAAGCTTTCTACTCATTTCAAATCGGCAAATTGCGCCAGAAAGAGATACGCATTCTCAAGCAAGCAACGTGTGTAGTGGTTCATTCCTTGGGCTAGTGCTAGCATGTTTAACAGGTACACAGGGTTGCCCGTTCAGCGCTCATTGCCACCAGCACTTTCATACCTATTCTTTCATCGATACTGTCGTTTGTAAGCATTCCGCTTCGTGACGAATAATGTTTTGACGCCCAAACAAATTCAGATCACTTATAGGCTCACTGGGCATGACCTTAACATTGCCATCATCTTCAGTTCTCTGCAATTATTTAATGTTTGTACCGATATCTCTTCTTGTATGCGTTATCGTCAATTGAAGCCTGCATCTAGATCATTCGAACTCCTTTCATGTTTCTTCCCCTTGATGTCACAGTCGTCTCAGACGGACTGGTAGCGATGGGTCGTGTCTCCAAGTTTCTGACCGCTGAAGAGCTGCCTACCGAATATGTCGTTAATGAGCACAGTAATCTTGCCGTGGAAGTTAAAGGGACCTTTACTTGGGAAATCGCAGAGCAAGCCGATAGCGTCAAGCTTGCATCTGCTCTTGGACACAAACCCGAAAAGCGGAATAAGCCAAAGATTGAGGATAAGTTGCCCATCTTTAAGGCAGATGTCGATGATACTTCTTCGTACACTAGCCAGCCTTTCGAACTTCAAGATCTTTGCATGACTGTGCTCAAGGGAAGTTTCGTCGCCATTGTAGGCCGCGTCGGATCTGGGAAGGTATGCCATCACAACAGCCTTATCACGCTTACCTTCATTCTAACGCAAACACTTAGAGCTCTATTCTGCAGGCTTTGACCGGTGAAATGCGACGGGTTAAAGGCGAGGTTCGCCGCCGTGAATTATGCGTTAGTATTCCCCTGATTTCCCAGCAGATTATATTCGGTGGCTCAGTAGCCTACGCGCCTCAGGTCGCTTGGATCAGGAATGCCACTTTACGTGAGAACATCTTGTTCGGCCAAGAGCTCGATGAAGACAGGTCAGTAGTATACCTTCCCTGACCTACTTTCATGTTTTCCTCACTTACTGAAAATTAGACTCCAAGAAGTTATTAGCGCATGCGGTTTAGAGCGTGATCTTACGATGCTCCCGCACGGAGAAGAAACGGAAATTGGCGAGAAGGGAATCAATTTGAGTGGTGTGCATTTTCATCCTGTTCTGTCTTTAGTCCCGTCTCAAGGTTTCCTTAGGCGGGCAGAAAGTGAGCCAGGGACCATCATTCCATCTTTTTGCTGACACCAGTATAGGCTCGTGTATCCTTAGCTCGTGTTGCATACTCCCCATCAAATATAGTGCTTCTCGATGATCCACTCCCAGCTGTCGACGCCTGTGTCGGCAAGTCCATCCTAGATAATTGCATGCTTACGGGCCCACTTGCTTCGAAAACGAGAATTCTTGTGACCCATGCCTTGCACGTCCTAGATAAAGTGGACTACATTTATGTCGTTGACGAAGGCGTCATCAAAGAGCAGGGAACGTATACGGTGTGTACTTCAGGTTCACCATGTCCGACAACTAGTTTCTGAACATACCAACAGGACCTCATAGAAAATAGCGTTATCTTTTCCCGTATCATGGAAGAATATGGTGCAGCAGAATGCTACAACAGTGCGCTAGAGAGCAGTCGCATTGTGGATATAAACGGCAAGAAAGCAGTCGTGGACGAGCCAAAATACACTGGCAAGCATGGTGTTCTCATGCGGACGGAAGAGAGATACACAGGCTCCGTTGCTTGGACGACATATCGCGACTACCTGCGTCTTGCTGGAGGTGTTATCTGGGCCCCTATTTTGTTGCTCCTGCTAGTCTTGAATCAGTGCTCCCGAGGTGTGTAGCACACCTGACCTTGTAGTGTTGTTTTAATTATATCTACAGTTGGAAACACCGTCTTTTTAGGTTTCTGGACGGCGGATGGTATTCATGGATTTACTCAAGGGCAATATATGGCTGTCTACGCCGGTATCGGTACGTCTTCATATTCCAGATGTGTTCGTTCTATAACGTGATTGTAGGTGTTTCTCAAGCCGTCTTTACTTTCTTGGTGGCTGCAGGCATAATGTCAGTTCAATACCATTTTTTGCTTAACTCTGCAACTAACTTTCTACAAAAGAATGGCAACTCTCATCGCCAGCTTATCCTCGTTTTAAACCGCTTTTACCAGAGTATTGAGATCTCCTGTCTGTTTCTTCGACACGACTCCTGTCGGTGAGATCAGTTACCTTATGATATGTAGTCTTAATCTGAAGCGTCAATGGCAGGCCGGATATTGTTGAGACTTTCAAAGGACCAAGATATTTTGGATAGTAGACTGGCCTTAACCCTCACGCAGGTACCACGAATCCCGTACACTTATTATCCAAATCTGATCAGTTTCCACAGTTTCTTAACTCTTTCAGTTCCGTCGTTGGAACGTTCGCACTTATCTTGTACATATTTCCACTGCTTGGGATCATCTTGTTCCCTACGATCGCTCTGTATTACTTCTTGTCGCTGTATTATCGCCGAACTTCTGTGGAGACCAAGCGGCTGAGTTCCCTCATGCGATCAGCCTTTTATAGTTCTTACTCAGGTTTGTCGCGGATATCACACAGTGAAATTTAGGTGCTGACAGCTTGTTCAGAAACATTGGCCGGTCTCGCAACAATCCGAGCGTTCCGCGAACAGGTGCGTTATGGGTTCACAAGACGTGATAGCTGTCGTCTCATATCTATCGAATTCTCTTAGGATCGTTACGTGAGGAGCGTTGAATCTAGTCTCGACCTGGAGAACAGAGCGCATTACCTCACGATATCCATTCAACGATGGCTTGGTGTGCGACTTGGTCTTTTCGGAAACATTCTCGTCCTCGGGATAGCCCTTTTTGCCGCTGTGTACAGAAAAACTATTCATCCGTCCAAGATCGGGGTGGTCTTGATTTATACCTTGAATAGTAAGGCTGTAACTCACTTATTCAATGCAACTTTCTAACGAATCTACCCCAGTCACACAGACATTCGGTGAGTTTCCATTTGTCCTCCCGTTGCTTAGAACCATCCACTAACACATCCGCCTAGCTACCATGGTGACTCAATTTGCGCAAAATGAGCAGAACATGAGCGCTGTTGAGCGCGTACTGTTGTATACACAGTTGCCTTCGGAAGGGAACAGCAACGCAGAGCTCGATGAGCCTTCCGATAAATGGCCTGAAAAAGGCAGCATCAGTTTCGAGGACGTTGAGCTGGCTTATAGGGAGGGACTGCCGTTCGTCCTTTGCGGTGTCAGCTTCAAAATCAACCCGGGCGAGAAGGTGGGGATTGTAGGGAGGACTGGAGCCGGTGATCCAATCTTTTAGTGCCTATACACGCATACTGACCGAAATTGACAGGTAAGAGCTCCTTGGTACAGGCCCTCTTCCGGTAAGTCACCATTTCAACCGCTTTCTAAATCAGTGTAACCGTACTTTAAGAATTGTCGAACTGCATGGAGGAAGCATACAAATCGAGTGCCACGACATCAGCAAAATCGAACTTGACACCCTTCGAGGCCGCCTGGCACTGGTACCTCAGGACACGGTGATGTTTCTGGGAACCATGAGGCATAATCTGTATGGTTTTTATTATCTTGTTATAATTACCACCTAACATCGCATAGTGACCCTCAAAGCTCGAGAACTGACGCTGAGCTCATTTCGGTTCTTCAGCGCGTGTGGCTTCTCCCTCCGGATGGCGTTAGGGATCCTATCGCTGAGGCCCGGTTCAGCTTGGATGCGATTGTAGGCGACGAAGGTACTTAAATAACATTCTTTAATATCCGGACTCCCGACGAGCTTTTTCCAGGGTCTAATTTCAGTGCGGGTGAGAAGCAATTGCTCGCTCTTGGCCGCGCTCTGGTAAAGAATAGTCGAATCATCGTACTGGTATGTCCCAGATGACCACTGATGACCATTTGTTTCACCACTCTTGCTCAGGACGAGGCAACGAGTAGCGTGGATGTCGAAACGGATGCGAAGCTACAAAGGACGATCCAAACCGAGTTTTCTTCTGCAACGTGCTTTGCATAGCCCACAGGCTGAATACAATAGGTCAGCTTCAAGTGTATGATCAAGGGGACTCACGGCCATTCTTGATTAGCTCATTACGACCGGATAATGGTGATAGATGCCGGAAAAGTGATAGAATTCGACACAGTCATGAACTTGTTCGATAAAGAGGATTCCGTCTTTAGGTCGCTGTGCAATGAAGCGAACCTACAGCGGTTGGACGTTGAGCGCATTCGGATAGATCACGGAAAACCCGTCTCATAAGGTTGTCTTTAGATCTCGATGATGTACTTCTTGGTATAGTGTCCATATTTAGATGCGCGCCGTGCCCTTCGTCGCGCTACGCGTCAGTGACAAGCGATGGACGAACGCCCCGTTCCCGTTCCCGTTTCGCTGGCCACTCACAACGCCTTGCACGAGCTTTCTTTTGAAGAAATTTCAGGTATGATGTCAGTTGTGCCAGGTCCTCGCCACCTTTGCTCCTTGCGATGATACCGTGATAGATATCAAGGTACTTGAACATTGCTCTGGTCTCGCGTACCTGTAAAGTGAGTCAATAGACAGCGTGTTCTGGTACACAGGACGTCAATGACGATTTCGCATTATTGCTACAAGACGAGAATGGACGATACGCTTTATAGCCTCGCATCCTTAGGCATTTTCTTCATCGCCTGGCGCACTCCCAAATCCGACAAGATGTCCTCTGTACCGCCAAGAACTATTATAAAGAAGTCAACAACAGACCGCAAGAACAAACATGAAAGAGACTTACTAGCATCATAACCAGACGTCCTGTGATACTGCGTGCAAGAGACGTATTAGTTAGGAGAGAAATGGCGAGCGGATTAAAGCCGTACATTCTCAACAAGCTTGCCCATACCCGTCGTCGTAAGAGCCCGTCCACCGAACACCATCGTTGCATCTATAAAACAGTAAACATCCAAGGAAATCAAGCTGTAAATATGGAACGCACCTTCAGCCGTCTCCCGACCGCATTTCGAGACGAACCTAAGCAGAGTCAAAGGATGAAGAATCCAAGGAGAACAGAACACACTGTTTGAGGAATCCAATAGGTCCGGCGAGCTTGCTAGACATATCGCTATATGACATCTGAGGCAGATGTCAGTGCACGCGAGACCAGCGTAGGGATGAAAACAAACATTGTTCATCTGATACGTGATACTCTCAACCCAATTCTGGCATGCCTCCACCCTCGAAATCATCTTTGCAAGCTTATGCCGGATGACAGCTTGTGAGTTGAGCGGCTTTCCAAATACTTTGCGTTGTGTAACCCATCTGCGATTTTGTCAGACTAGCATCCCCAAGGAGGACAAGATAGAAAAACACACTTGAGACACTCCTCGACTATCAACCTCTGCGAAGCCAGACTGGACGCAGTAATCATCCATCGCTCGTGATTGAAGTTGGTGAGAATGACGGACATCCCATTGCCGACTTTGCCTAGCGTGTTTCCAACGGGCACCCGGACTTTGTCGAAAGTTACGTACGCGGTTCCAGCTGCAGAAGAATAAGCCGTCTTGATTGGTTTCGTAGAGACGCCTTCGCCGCGCTCGATAAGGATGACGGTGAAGCCGGTATCGGTTTTACACCCAGTCGTAAAGTAGTCTGCAAAAGTACCGTTCGTTATCCACTTTTTGGTGCCGGTGATGACCCAGTAGTCTCCATCTCGTACAGCGGTTGTCTGCAAACCACTGACATCGCTGCCTGCGAAGGCCTCTGTGATGGCGAGAGCGATGTATTTCTTGCCTGTGAGAACCTCTGGGACAACCTTTGCTTGAATTTCGGGGGAACCGTAATTGAGAATGGGAGGAAGACCAATAACATCGCCGTTCAAGAGACCGTCAAGGAAACCGCGTGTGCCAAAACGTGCGATTTCACCATTGAGGATGAGCTCGTGGAAGTAGTCGAATTCTTCGGGTTTTGTGACACCGCCCATCAGTGTGAGACCCTTAAGATGTTTCCCGGGGCCTAGACGCATCGCGACAAAGTTGTTTTCGCTATGTAGGGAATGAGAATTGAATGAATGGCGAGCCCTTGGGAATACTTACCAGAGCTTGTCGACTACGGCCTGCGATATTCGCTTTCCGTTCGCCTCACACTGAAGTGCTTCCGGCTCAACGACAGTCTGCATGAGGGTCCTGACAGCCTTGTGGTATGCACGGTGGTTGTCGGTATAGTACGGAGTCTTGAATCCGTCTGCCAGCCATGTCGGTTCACCGTAAGGAACTTGAGAAATGGCTCCGGGGACTGGAGCTTTGATCGACTCCTCCTCGCCTGCAATGGTACCAATCTGGAGCCGTGCATACTGAGGCCTCAGAAGGACTTCATGACGGTGTAGACCAAAGAAAGTCTCAGTAGAGTCCTGGCCGGCTATACCTTCCGCGAACAAGACATTGGAACCACCAGGATGTAAGTCAGCGAACCGAGAAAGGTCGTACACCTTGGTGTCGATGATGATCCACTGTAAGAATTGAGTGAGGCGCTGTTGATACTTGCGACAAAGCGGGGCTCACGAGATCTCCTTCCTTGTTGTGCTGTATTGAAACGTTAATGCTGGATTGCCAGTGTCCAAGAGACGGTAACGGACCTGTGCGACCTCTTCAGCGGTGAATTCTTTCAGTGTCTTGGCCATTCTGATGGTGATGATAGTAGTAGGAAGAGAAGAGACTTTAATGAATGTTGGGTTGGTTCCTCATACTGGCTATCACAACAGAAACGTGCCGATTGGTTGCTTGATTTTTCACATGTACACCGGACCAAAGTAGCCCCATCCCATCGTCTGTCGAAAATCTGTCATAGAATTTTATCACCGCATTACAGTGAAGCCGTCGTCGTTGCAAGGATTGAAGAAAGGAAGAGGGGGAAATTGCAAAGAAATCGAAAAGAAATTGCAAGCCGGGCAGCACGTGCTTTACTTCCTTATTCTCTCTTCCATGAGCAAACGCGGTCGGAAACCAGCAATGGGCAACTCTCCAACACCTGGCACTCCGTTCTCTACGACACCTCAGTTTCACCAAGTTCACTGGGCACTGCCAGCTCAGAACAGCGAGCGATCCAGCGTCCTCCAAGGAGACATCACCAGCAACCGACGAGCAACTACCTCGACAGTTACCGTACCCCAGCCATCATCTGCCTCACCCACAGATCACTACCAGCGCAGTTACAGCGCGACACCTTCTGCTTCAGTACCGGTCCTCGACACGACAGGGCTGATTGCTCTGCCGGGAGAGGAGGTCGAGGATTCCACGGCTGTCGTCCCAGCGCCCGTGATACCAGCGGCCGCTAGTACAAGCGCTATAACGACCGTCATCCAACCGCAACCCATTCAGCTACCAGTACCAGCTGCCAAGGCCCCAGTCGAAGAAGATGGGGAAGGAGACGACGAGATGCTCCCGGCCATGGCGGATGATGATTACTCGGCCCAACTGTCATTCCAGAGTCAATCCAAGGATAATCTCAAGTCCGTTTTCTTTACCGTGGAATCTGACTCTTCTCTGACCCGTGCCCCCCAGAGTGTTGATGGACAACTTTAGTCCTGATCAGTACGATCGTTTCGAAGCGTACAGGCGACATGCACTACCCAAACAAGCCGTTCGCAAGGTAGCATTGAACCGACACTCTCTCGGGCCTTGTTCTGATATCATACAGGTTATTCAGCAGACTGTCGGACAGCAAGTTTCGCAGCCGGTTGCACAGATTGTCGCCGGGTTCGCCAAAGTGTTTGTAGGAGAGGTCGTTGAGAAAGGTTAGCACTCGGTACCACCCTTTTTTTCGCTTACTGATCCTCCTCTTGGCAGCACGCGCAGTACAAGCACGCCGAGGAGAAACAGGTCCACTTTCGCCTGACCATCTTCGGGAAGCGTATAGGTTATATCAAGAGGAAACAGGGCGTGTCGGTGCTGCACGGCCTGTTAGGTCTAAGAGACTATTCGTGAGGTGAACGTAGGTCATCTGAATTTCGCCGTCATATCGAGGCTTAGTAGGTGTACAGGCTAATGCAACGCCTCCGAGAATGCTCATCCCCCCTGGTTCTGGCTAAACACGCAGGTGAATGTGTCGTGGAGTAGGGCGAGGACTTCGCACACAGATCCGACGAGGAAGTGGCTTACTGGCCATCTGGGACGTTTAAATTTATCATGCTTAGAGTCTTATTCTGTGTATCTGTCATCGTTGTTCAGTGTATCTCTACTTGTACAAAATATAATATACATCGTCGTAGCATTTACATTTCTACCGTATCCTTAACATCCAGGCAGCTTTTATCTCATCACGGTAAGCTATCTTGTTCACAGCTGCCGACATCCTGCAAGTAACCTCGAATTTCAGACCTAGGCCTGTAAATACTAAATTTTACTAAAACACTTTGGCCCAAAATCATAAAACCTTCTTCGACACACCCGGCGTGAGCCAGCAAACCGTGTCTTGGATACCCTCCTCTTCAAACGCCTTGGCCAGCTCTTTCCCATTCTGCGTGAAATGACCCCACGACTCATAGTGCATGGGCACCAAGATATCCGCCTTGATCTCACGGAACAGCCGAGCGGCCTGCTTGCCGTCCATGGTAATCTGCAGCTGGCCGTCCGGGAGCGGCACCTTGGCAGCACCAAGGTTAAGCACAGCGACGACGACGTGGAACTTGTCGCGCATCCCGACCAGCTCCTCAAAGTAAACGGTGTCTCCGGAAAAATAGATGGGATTCGGCAACCCGTCTGTGCTCCCGAATTCGGGCGCCGTTATAATAAACCCGGTGCACTCGCCCCCCGGCAGGTGCTGGCACGGAGTTCCGGTCACCTCGAAGCCCTTCCCACCCGCCTCAAGCGGCACCGTTTCCCAGGGCCGGATGCCGCGGACGCCGCGCCGCGGGTGCAGCTTCCTGGCGCCGTCCATGGTTGTGATGACTTTGCGGCCATCGAGCAGGCGACGGCCCAGCTCGTCGAGATTGTCCGGGTGATCTTCGTGGCTCAGGAGCACGGCATCGATTGGCGGGAGGTCCTGCAGCCCTAAAGCCGGGGTATCGGAGTTTTTCAAGACCGTGACACCCACTCAGTGCCAGCAGGGGAGAAGAACGGGTCGGTAAGTAGATTGGCCCCATCGATTTCGAAGATAGCAGAGGCGGTGCTGATGTGCTTGATATTCAGGTTGCACTTGAAATCAACAGGTGACATTTTTGAGAATGGCACAAGTCGTGAAGGTCGAGGGCAGTCGTGATGAATGAATTTTTGGTCAAGTTGAGAATGCCAAAGTCTAAGTATTCGGAAATGACCAGCCAGATCTCACGGAATATTACCAAAGTCGCTGTCAGCTGAGCCACGGCTAGCCTTCGGAATTGAATCAAGTTGTGTAGCATTGGCGGCGACAGTCAGTCGCAATTACAATGCTCCTTATAAATCCAACCTATACGATGAGAAATATCAGAAACCTTGGCATCATGATCAGCTAGCTTTATAATAGAGAAATGGTCCTTATAAATCTAACCTGTACGATGAGAAATCTTAGGGACTAAGGAATGGACTCGGAAACATTCCCCCCGCCCTATTTTCGCCTCCTGCAAAATATAACTTCCTTGTTTCCCTCCTCGCTTTAGTTTCAGCAAAGTGAGCGTGATTTCTCCTGCCCGACGTCTTTTATTCTCGTCTGGCTAAGCAGTTGAGATGCCTTTCTATCCATCCGCTCTCTAAGATCTCTATCCCTAGCTACGTTTGCTTCGGCATCCAACATGTGGACAGAGCGGCCTCCCTTCTCAGGAGCTCGCCCTTGGCAAGGTCAACGCCATGTTAACTGCTTTCGGTAAGCCAATGCCCTGGCTGGTCATTGACTAGTTGACTTTTGCCCATTGATAGTTAAGAGATACTGTTCTCAATTTATCTTCGTAAAGAATGGGTCAGGGATACAAAGATTTTGCGGAATGTGATAGTGCCCCAGAGAACTCGTTGCAGAGAGAAATGAAATTCGACAGCGAGTACAAAAAATAAGCGACCACTATTCACGTCTGGAATTGGGGAATCGAACCCCACGGAGTGACATCCTAGGCTGTTCCGCCATATCCGACTGATTTAGAGCCCTCCTGGTATCCACAAAGTCGTAAACAGAAAGAATGCAATGGCGTCCGGTCCCGAGGGTGAGCCTGTTAATTTTTCTCCAGGTGTGACTTGAAGAAAGCCGAACGCGATAGAGCCGGCATACCCCTCGTAGATCCATTCCGTCAATGGGTTGATCGCCGCGTTCCTCCTTTCGTTGTCAGTTTAACTCGAGGATTATCATGAAATGTGATGGTGGTGAATGACAGAGGCTGTGCTGGTGGTAGGCGCTCAGTACAGCACAGAGATAGACGACGAGGTACTTACAGTCAGATTTACTGCACCCAGTGTAATATCTCGTTCTCCAGTCAGCCATCCTTGCACTTGTAATCGACACTGCAATACGAGTCGTCCCTAGCTTGAACGGAAGTCGAGATGGCAGGGACGGCGAGAGCGGCGAGAGGGACGAGCGTGGCGACTGCGAAACGCATAGTGAATGAATAAGCTGGAGTAAGTAGACGAGGTTGATCTATCTGGAGAATTCGGACGATTTCGTAGCCCTTTTGTATCCTTTAGGCTACCAGAAATTCACCTGCGGTTATCTCGACTAACAGATGTGCTCGAAGAGTGTCATATTGGAACAACGAGATGGTTATTTAATATGTAGCCAAGAGGGATTTTGGTCAAGGCGGCGGTCTCCAAGTACGGGGAGGACGGCAGCGTTAGTCTCAGAAGAAAGGAAAGAGTTGATGCTCGTAGCAAAAGACATATCAGTTCCGCCGAGGAAGACAAGCGGAAAATGGAGCGTCAAGAACGGAAACCATTTGCATCCAGAGGCGATACATATATGGCAAAGTAAAGTTTTGAGCCGACTTGCCGGTTGCCGGCTTGCTACCACCACCATCGATTTTCGCGGTTTGCTCTCTGGGCCTAAATTCTCGCCTCGTCAGATGTGAATAGCCTCTCCGCGTGCTGCAAGACGTTGCATACCGCCCTGAGAGTGCTTACTTTGATGGATGGCTCGTAGATTGCCGGGATGACGGCCGATTCGAAATTTTGGTGGCTGTGTCCTCGCCAGGAACTCGGGCTTGGAAGTTGGAAGTGCTCGTGGCCTTAGCTTGATGCCTCTACCTTTGGTAGACGAGCCTGATACAGCGATGCTGCACTCGTGCCCTCATCTTTTGATCTTGGGTCAACGCTCCGCTACCATTCAGTGGTTGTGCCTATGTGCGCACCAGTCACGCCGTGATAGTCATTTCTGACATTCTTCTGGTCACAATTGCCCTCAAGCTCTGCGCTGAGGTGTATATTATAAGCATTGCTCTACCGTCTCTGCTGCGCACTGCGCAGATTGCACTGTCTACAGGCGCGCTTGTTGGATGTCCATTATTTTTAAGGTTCTGTCCTCCCGCCGGCTGTATCCGGGTGCCTCTCGCCTGCTTTTTATTTCATTTCACACTGTCTGTGCTAGGGCTGTGACGCTGTACCTTACGGGGACATGTCCGTATCAGTGAGGCCAGATATGTGTTCGTTCCCGTAGCATAGTGTATTATGACGGTATATAGGTAGTACACGTGTAGTACGGACTCTGGTTCGTTTCCTTCTCAGGGACATTTGATCAGAATAAAAACCACCACCACCACCGCCTGTAAATTTGTTCTCACACTCCCCGGCGGAGTCGGAGTCCCTGCCAGTGCGACTACTACTACTACTACTCTCGATCCCCCCCTTCCACGATCGTGCCAGTGCCACTAGACGCGTCTTCATTGATGCTTACTAGCGACCAGCCGGTTGGCCTTTTTTTTTTTCAAGTTCCTAGGCCGATTTTCAAGTACTCAACGTTTGGCAGCTGCTCCGATCCGAGTTTGCGAATGTAAACAGACTGAGTGCCACGTCTTCGTTTCACGTCTTTTCATTACTCAACGGTCATGTCGTGTCGCAGAAGGAATTTATATCTTCTCTACTAGGGGTCATAAACTCGAATGAAGAAACTCATCGCGAGTACAGTTTTGCGTCTCGACGCAGCTATTCATACTGATACATTTGCTCAGAAATCGGCCAGAGATGGATCATATGAAGCTATGATGGCGCTGGGCCTACAAGCTATCCAAAACCGCCTGGCCTGTCAAGCTTTCTTTCGTGTCATGGAAGAGAATCTCAAGTTCAACACGGCCTCTATCCAGGATATGAAGCGAGGACGTCTTCCACTGGTGCCTTCGCTTGATCCCAAAGACGCGCTCAATATCAGTTGCAACTCGATGCTTGTACTGGCTACAAGCCTCCGCAACCAATTCCTCTTCCATCCCGTGTACTTTACAGACTGGACTTCCCCCGTGGTCGCCCTTATGCCTGCCATGTCATTCTGGCTATGCCTCTTCTGCGAGCACATCATCTTACCATCCCGAACATCCGAATTCACGTTCATCGATTTCCACCGTGCAGTGGTATTCATCCTGGCCTGGGCCGTGAGACAGAACAAAATTATGATGGAACCGAAGCTCTTCACAGATTATCTTCCTTTTCTTTGGTTTCACCCTCCCCCTGGTTGTACGAAATATGATCTTGATGACGCACGGGCACTATTCGCTGCCATAGATCATTGGCTCTTGGCATCCGACAAGTCGCAGAGACATCTATTTGTTAGTCGACTTGAGGAAAACACCACACTCACCGCTAGCCTCGTTGTCCAATTCATCGTGGATGAGTTTGCTCATATCCCGGAGGAATCCGACATGACATTTGTCTATCAATCTTTTTGGCTGTTACGTCCTCCACTCTCCGCTTTGCCTGTGAATCCCTACACATTCATACCGCTCTACTGAAAAACAACATTCTCAAATGGATGTGTCTTGCTTTCCGATTCGTCACCCGGCGTGTACGATTCACCTATGTGACACTGGTCTTAGCAACAAGATGTGTTAGCATAGGTTTGGTTTACATTGTCAGAGTCATACACGATGGACATTCGTACATCCATCAACTACTGGGCTATGACCTCCTGCTCTATATGATGAAGGCGCTCCATAACCTGCATGATCATCCCGACCTCACCGAACAGGAGTACAAGACCTCCATAGAGGAACATACTGTGACTATCGTACACCGGGTCATATCCCATCTCGTTTACGCTTCAATTCTGAAGCGGTCCAAAAAGGCGATCTCCAAAATCCAGCGACAGCACGTCGATGGGTTCCTCAATTCTGAAGAACCGGGCTTGAAGCAGGTTGGCAAAGCGTGGACGAAGTTCATAGACATTGCTTCGTACCGATCGGATATCTGCTCTATACCTGATTCGTTTTGTGGTAGTAGCCAGGTGTGTAATCCCATGTCGGGCATCTGTCAATCATTCTAACCTCCCATAAAGTGTCCTGGAACATCAGTCGGAAAGTCCATGGCTTGTTCGGGCTGTCAGTTCACACGGTACTGTTCGCGGACCTGCCAAAAGAATGACTGGTCTTCTGGTGCCCACCGTTCCCTCTGCACCAAGATCAAACAACTCAGAACTGGTTCGTCAGTTCACTTTCAAATCCTTTGTTTTCTTAGCGAAATCCTAGACGGTGCCCCCTTACCCGTGTGTTTAAGTGATAGCAAAGCCTTCGAGGACTTTGACCGTCATTACACCGAACTTCACTGGAAAGAGCCTTCAAAGTGGGACATGCTGTTAAAGACATATATTGCAGAGAATGGAAAGCCTGATCCTTTGTGGCCCATGCTTTGGGTACTGGACTATCGCGCTGTCGACGTCAAACCTCACCTTAACATCGAGTCTTCGGAACTGCGTGCTGAAAGTCTCGATCCGGAGATGCTAGCCAAGGCGCGAGACGGGACTGCGATCCTCGTATATTGTATTGTCCCAGATGGTCAGCATACTGTGACGGGGTTGTATATGAAGCAGTGGGTCAGTGGGTCGAAGATTGAGAAGGGCCAAAGGGACCCGGAGCCGGTGGCGGAGTCAGTGTAACGAGACGTGCACAGCGAGGATCGCGGTCCACGAAGTCCTTGCAGTCGGACTTCAATTCTGCCTACTACGCCCACTATGCTCGTGTAGGAGTAAAAATGACTTCTTAGGCATCTGCTCGAGTTATCCATCAAGGCTCGATGACACAAAGTTGAGAGGAGGCAGTTGTTGCGGGATGTGTAATGACATGACACAAACTTTTTTTTTAGTACTCAACTGTTGAATCTCATCACACTATTATCTCCCAGGTAAAAATCCAGGCTTTCTATGAAGGGTTTTGCTTCCGCATCAAGTTTGTCCTAGTGCTAGTGTTATGTTCAAGCTGCACCAGTCTCGTGTTTCTTGGGATATCGATCTTAGAGGAGCAGAAGTCGAACTCGCTGCAAAGGCATCCTCGCCAACTCTTTCACTCGGGCGAAGCCAGCCTGGTTCGCATTCACCTGTTTAAGGATATGGATGTATCCGTCTCGGTCTGAGGAATGGGGACAAGAAGACGGACTACCGGCTCCTCGGTAGCGTTCGGCAAGGAATATCAGTTCATGACTCAGCGGACAATGACAATGATTGAAGATTGAATTGGAGGCTTCCTACGACCAATACTGACGCTGGTCTGGCACAAGTTAAACGCAGAGGCCCTAAAACGCGCGAAGAAATTTTGATTGTTTAAACGATCGTGATATGCTGGATGGTTGTGGGCAGTGCGCTGGCTATGCTGTAGCAGCAACTCGGGTAGGAAATGATCAGTTCTGTATGAATAGCGTCAGCGATGCATTGTTGAATTGCCGTGCTTATCTTTTCGTCTTGAAAGTTACACGTGATCGGGATACTCACAAGGAAAAAGATATTCATTATCGTAGCATTTACATTTTCCCACCAACAGCAGGCAATTTACTCTCCTTGATGACCTTGCTGGACGCTTTGAATCCCTCCACCTTCGCATCTCCAATCAGCTCAAACGCCGCACTTTCGCTCGTGCTGACCACCGCGCCTTCATGCCGCAGACGATCGAGCGCGATGTTCATTTCTGTCGGATGACTGGAAGCCACACCGTCGGCTAGGACGTATACTTTGAGATTATGTCCACCAGTAGGGTCGAGGAGACCAAGAGCGGTTTGCAGGATGCATATGTGGGCCTGAACGGAATGATAAGTACTAATCTTGGGGGGTAGTAGAGTCGGACTCACTTCGATGCCCATAAGGATGACGGTCTTGATGTGGGGTCGGGAAAGGAGTACGTCTTTCACCTCGGGAGTGAGCATAGAGAACAGAGTCTTGTCGGCTGTCCCGACATGAAGGCTCCCCAGGGATTCGAGATCGATAGCAGGGTCTGTTGGGCCGAGTGCTGCATAATAATGTAAGACTCTGGAAGTAAACGCAATCCGGCGACGCACCTTTTGAATTCTGTGTCGTGACGAGGACTTCGCAGCCAACAATCTATTCGTTGTTAGAATTCGTCCTTGAAAGGGAACCAGTCTCATACCTTTGCGATCTTCAGCATCTTGTTGACGGTAGGTATGACTTGGTCGTACCCATGTATCGTCGGTCCTAACAAACCTATAGCGCTACACTTCGAACTGTTATTGGAAGAAGTACTCACGAAACTTATTCTGCATGTCGCAGATGAATATAATGGTAGACTCTGGGCGGATGGACATCGTTCTTCGCAGTTGGTGGTGGATTGGAAAGGACCATGATGACGGAGTTCCGGTAGCGACGGGCTGGGATCCGAGTCGGTGTCACTGGATCACTCAATCTTCAATGATTAATGATCGACGGCCCGGGAATCTTGTTTACTTTCTGATGGCAACTCGGACTCCAGTCGAAATCATCTCCCTGATTCTCGCAGAACTCTGGGCTAGTCAATCTTCTATCGAGGAACACATTCAAATCTTTCTGACCTGCTCTCTCGTGTCCAAAAAATGGTCCGCCCTCATCAAAGAAGTAAACTCGACGCACACGTTCATCCCTTTCTCCTATATTGCAGGACAATTGTATGCTATCAAGTCGCTATCTTCAATTTTCAGTGCAATGCTATGTCGCACCATAACGTTCAGGATAGAGTACGTGACCGTACCGAGGCTCCTTCGTCTTACGAAATGCACACCCACCATCGAGGCCAACAGAGGAATAGGGAATACTCTTCGAAGGATATTCCGTGGCCCTAGCCAACCTAGTCATGCCACCCATATCTTTGTCGACTACGTTGATGATCCTCAGGTCCACATCCCTCGCTTCTGGATCCCCCAGCAAATCACACACTTGTCTTTTGTCTACCACTACCGTCTTTGGGTATGCCCTTCGTTCCGACGTCGGCTTCATATTCCTTGCGGGTGTGAAAGACTACCCATTGACCGACATGTCAGCCATCTTTCTGTCATGGGAGCCACGCCCGTAATAGTACAGCGACTGACAGCCCATTTCAACGAATGGCATGGCCTGGTTTCGCTGACTACCGATGTCACCGTTGGTATTCCAGTTTCTTTGCGAGAATCATCCATACGGAGGAAGTACAATTTCCCAATACAGGATGTACACCCCGACGTTGGGCGTCTTGCCATGTTTGGTGAACAATTCAACAGGACATATGGATATCACCGGCATCCTATCAGTACGTTGGTGTATTCTTCTGTAGCCCCTTTTACTAATTCCGTAGCCCGAGACTTGCATAGTTACATCTCGATGTTTGAACAGGTCATTCCACTAGGCTCTGTGGGGTACATCAACCCGTTAACCAGGAAGTTCGTCGTGTTGTTCAACGCCATCGATCCAGCGTCTTCCCCGGAACCGGAAATTCAAAAAATCCCTTCACTCATTGCAAGCGGGGTAACAAAATTGGTTGTAAATCCAAAGTATTCCTCCTCTCCGGGATGGGAATACGAATACAAGTTCTCTGATATAACGCTCAGACTGCAGGCTTGGATAGAAGGAAGAACGTTCGTGTACCTTCATCTTCATTGTTTCCCTTGTTATTGACGGGACCAGAGTGTATGATATTCCTGTGGGAGTCGACGATGGCTGGGCAATGCTCTATCTCACGTTGGGGCGAGCCGTTTCCAGAAAGCTTCAGGGAGATCACCTCGAGAATTGGTTGTTAGAGCACCGACAGACAATCAGAGATGTATTTGGAAACGATCATTCCTATGCCCGGAAGCACCTGGACCTTGGTGAGGAAATCTTCATGCTACAAGCTTCTTGTTGACATGTTCCTAGTCACAACCACAGTAGACTCGTCCCAATATGCTTGGTTCGCCCATCTTGGGCAGAGGTCGACACAGTCCTTCGACGCAGGATATGTAAAATGCACAATTCATTCTTCAGATTGCATCACCACTAACGAAACAAATTTATAGTTCTACTTTCGAGTCACGTCCCGCATACCTGGAAGCCCTTGGGGAGAGTTCAAGATTCCGGAATATTACTCTTCTCCCGCACACATTTTACACTCATGGAGCCATGTCTCCACTGTGGGTCAATCACCAATGACTGTAGAGATTCGTTGCCTTTCGACACCAAAGAAAATGCAGAGATATAGGTGGATTGTACCCTAACTAGCACTTAATTACTCACACGACATGCATTGCGAGGGCAGGAAGAGCAGCATACTTAAAGCATGCATTAAATGACAGAGGTATGCGCGAACCATATTCCAAGAGTACTTATGGTTTGATACCAACGTCGCAAAGGCCATCACTTCCGCTTCTTTTTTCCCTCTGCAGGGGCGGACCGGATGGCCTCCATAACCCTAGCATCAAGCATGCCAATGTGCTTTTCTTGCTTCGGTTTTTCCTCTCCTTCGACAGGTTTCTCCAAAGCCCCCTTCTTCCGCACCTTCTTGAATACCATCTCGATCTCATCTACCTGCTCGTGCTTCCGTTTTCGCTTCGGTTTCTCTACACCCTCTACCTTAACCTCAGGTTTAACTTGCTCCTCCTCTTTGACCTTCGCCTTACCAACCATATCTCGCCATTCTGCTGGCTTTCTCTTCAACGTATACAGATTCAGCGCTTTGACGAAGAACCTGCCATAGTATGATGCAGCAAGATTCTGTTCATGATCCATTACGCTCCGCGCAATCTTTTCCTGTGGGCGACAAGATGAGTGAGACCCATCGAGAGTAAGCGGAACAAGTAAAGGTACCTTCATATACGTATCAGCCCAAGACCAACACCGCTCTCCGACTCGGCTGCCAATTCTGTCGTCCACCAATTCATGGAAATGACCCAAGAATGCCAGGACGAAACGCCGTTTCGCTTTCTGTGGGACCGTGGGAGAGTCGAGGAGGACGTCAAGCACGCGCGAGGAGACAGGATGCTGAGCAAGGGTTATGACCGATGCGACGGGAAGAGATAGAATGCTGCGATTTCTGATTTCAGCTTGAGCCAAAAACGCGGGAAAAGACTGCCAACCTTTCTATGATGCCAGCATTGTATGGGTCCTTGAGACGCAACATAGACTGCAATAACAATGCTCCTTGAACATTTGGCTCTGGAGGTGTGTCTGCAGACTTGTAATCCTATTTGACAACATATGTTAACGTTGTTCAGCCAGTGGGGACAGACAAACCTCAGAGGTCTTGAGGCTCATCACAGACTTGATCAACATTTCAGGATCCGGTTGATCCTCGAACCCAAACGCACCCTGCAGTGCTTGCCAGATATCTTCTCCGCCTTCACCAACTTCCGCCGTCCGCTCCACGATGGCTTTCACGACACCCAGCCTGCCCATCTTCACAGCTCTTCCCCACCACTTCGTCCCCAAACCGCCAAGCTGCTCCGTATTTGCCCTACCGACGGCTCGAGCGAGTACGTAATTGGAGACCGCATGTGTTGCGAGCCGTTCGACGCCATTTTCCGGGCACAGGTATGTGGTCCAGAGAACGTCAAACACTGGTTGTGGAGCGTGTGTGACGATGGTTTCGAGTAGATGCGACGAGGTTGCGTCTCGAAGGAGAGTGTGGATGTAGTCCGACTCGGTGTTAGGTGGTGGGGTCGAAGACTTTACTATCACGACGATGATATGAGTATGTCCCCGAGGAGCATTCGTAGGTACTTACACGTTTGACCGACTATGCCGACCAATATGCGGTCCATCAGGCTTCCGCTTTCGTTTGACATGTCATGCTTGGCTTCGACTTCGATGAGAACCTAATGATGAAGATCAACATGTGCCGAGAAATATGAAGGAACGAGTGATCTACATCAAGACCAGGACATGCAACTTTACTTCCTGCACATGCCCGCACTTCATTATCGCTCATTCCGTCTCTGAAAGCTCGAACAATCTTCTTCGCTTTCTTGTTGAAACTCGGTGGCCTCGCCATATCCTCCCTTGACTTTTCTGATGAAAACAAACTACGCATTTCCCCTTGCTTGCCCTTCCAACTTTTGCTGCGTTTGGATGTCTGAGAATGCGTATTTGATGTAGGAGAAAGAAGAAGAGCCAAAGCGCGGACAATATGCGAGCCAAAAGAGTCATGAAGGAGCAGCGGCAGAACTGGAAGAAGTTCCTGTTCGCTATAAGATGAGTATAGACAATGGTCTCGACATAATAAACAGACGTACGTCGCAGAGGTCCAGCACAAGTTCTGTTATCGTTGGGAGATGTCCTGTTTTTGAGCTACTCTGTGGTATTTCAGGTAGGATGCCTCTGGTCTATACGGAATGATTTAGACATTATCCCCGGCAGAGACGACGTGCAACTTGCCTCTCTTGAAACGGTTTCTCCGGCGACTTGGAGAAGTGTTTGACAGACATGAGATGCGAACCGATGGCGAGCAAGTATTTCATACCTTTTATTGTTAAAGTTCGTAGTTGGATCAAGGATAAGTAAAATATTACTCACGAGCCAGTCAGGCTATCTGTGAACACTCTTCTAGCAAAGTCGTCCATCGAATGTAACATTCGCTCTAATATCACAGAGCAGTCCGGGTCAGTTGCAAGCTGTTTTTCCTTCCCAGTCATCTCGGTAAGGGCTGCGAGGAAGAATGTATGTTTTTCTGAGATGAAAAATGAGCTACTTCCTCCTTGCCTGTACCCCTGGACTCACCATCGTCATCTACCTCTATCTGGACATCCTGCCACTGCCGTATCTGCACGTCCACCGTACGGAAATACGCCTTGACGTCTGCATCGAGGTAGCCAAAGGGTGCTTCCGAGTCGACCTGCTCCTGTTGAGGATTTGCGACAATCCATGATAGACCAGCCTCCGGTTCTGGTTCAACTTTGCCTCCAGTATGCTCTTGCTCGTCGAATTCTGGATCCTGGGTGGGCTTTTTGTGTTTCTTGCCTCTTTTCCTATTTTCGCGAGGCATGATGAAAAAGGTAAAAGGGCGAAAGTGGCTGTGCTGAGACTGCACATGGCTGATACACTCGCAGTGCCGGTAATATCACTCGCAGGAATCGACAATGGCGGTTATGCTGTTGTATATCGAGTGTCCTCTGATGCGTATATATCTGATTTGGTGATTGAGGTAGCCAAGGGTCTCGATATTAGTCACACAAAACTGCGGTTGTGGACAGTAAGTGTCAAATTGCAGCAGGCCCTCAACTGATAGTCTTGTAGCCCAAGGAACCGGTGCCCTTAGCCGACGCTGCTGATTATCTGTCAGACCGCCTGAGTAACGCGGACCGTAACCTGGAGGCTATCGCTACAAGGATTACAGATCCTATGCAGCGCGTTAAGGATCTTCTGCAAGACGGCCAAGGACTAGTGGACTCACGATTGCATTTCATTCTAGAAATCCGGCCCCCAAAACGTAGGCGGGAGGACGAACAAGACGATAGTGGCCATTATATATTATCGAGTACGCTAGACATTTCTCGTCTGTTACCTCTCACTCAAATCAATCGAGGGTACCGAAGGACGATCATAGCCAATCGAGACAGTCCATCCAGCAACTCTCGTCCCAGTCATTATATTAGGAACCAGGCTAGTGACACTGCCATCCTCGATGGTCGTTACGATCCCGCCAATTCAACTCCCACAGTGGCCCCGCCAATTCAACTGTATCATCCTGTCTTTGCAGATTTCCTTGGCGCCATGGATGACACGAGTGACCCTCCGGAAGACCTTGTCGTGGAGACCGGTAAACTGATGCGGAGCGCATCTGGGATTGCAGTTCTAGAGAGCAGTCGCTCTCTTCCGAGCCGTACCCATATGTCCAACATATTGGGGTTTTCTCTCTCGCAGTCCGTTAATCTGGATAAGACGTCGGCTGTCCACGCGATACTTCACATCCGGACGTCTCCTCCTGTTCAAACTGCCATATTGGCGACTGTCGAAGAAAAGTCAGAGTTGGGGTCTGGGGGGGACGCGACGACACAAGGCGGGTGTTCGTACACAGCTTTCTGGCTCTCCAAAGATGTGAGTATTCGCACCCGTCCTTCCTTCTTGGTCTCCTTGTTGATATTTCGCGTAGCACCAGGAACTCAGGGAATGTAGTTGTTGCCCATCTTTCATCATTTGTCTCACAGGTCCTTGGATGGTTGTAATGGGAGCCGTGTTCACCACTCAGCCAATAGTTCAACGCCTCACAGACTTCATATGGCTCGGAACCAGCCCCGTTATCAATGATGCGCAGTGTATCCGTGTTGCTGGCGTCCTACGAGCCCTCAAGGCAGGTGTCCGCACCCTCGATGACTATTACAGAGATCTCGTGCACTTGTCCCTCTCGTCCAATACCCACCACCCCCGTTTCTTTCCCTTTCCGACCTCATTCAACGAGCCGCGGGTGCATTTCAAGTACCTTGAGCCACTGAAGCCTCTCGACCCTGACTGCGTCACCTTCCTCGCCGAGACCATCCCGGACAAAACTAGGATCGTCGTCAAGTTCGCCCAGACCTACGGCGTCGAAGCCCATAGATTGCTTGCACAACACAACTTGGCTCCTCCTCTCTTGCACTTTAAGCACCTCAATGAAGACAGCGCTGGTTACGGTGACTTGAAGATGGTAGTGATGAGTTATGTTGAGGGGAAGACTGCCACCAAAGTGTTCAATGGTGCTGCACTTTCGCCAAATGCTGTCGGTGACCTCGAGCGTGCTCTTGACATCCTCCATGGGGAGGGCCTTGTTTTTGGCGATCTTCGGAGACCCAATATCATGATTATACCGGAAGACGGCACTGTGCGGCTGATTGACTTTGACTGGGCTGGGAAAGAGAATCAAGTTAGATATCCAATCCATCTTAATCAGTCCAAGGAGGTCAAATGGGCTGATGGTGTTGGATCATATCGGAAGATTGGTAAAAAGCATGATTTGGACATGCTGGAATTGCTCAGAACGCCGCAGAGGTGAACCCGCCAGGCGCCGATTCGGATGATAACCTCTACTGCACATTGACGATCGACCCTATGCTACGGAATGCGGCTCGCAAAGGATGATCTGCGTAATGTGCGAATCTTTGCAATGTCGGGAAGCACAGGAGACAGGCCTCGATGATAAGATCTTGTGCGCAGCTGGAGACTGGTTCGGTGTCCGAGACGGAGCGTAAGTGTCGAGAGAACATGGGAAGGGAAGAGCGACGATTCGTAATGTGGTCAGATGAGTCACTTGATTCACTGGGAATGGTCGAACACATTATGTACTAGGCCCGGGGAAAAGTAGAGGGCTTCTAATACGCCCCTCATCTCTTAGAGCATCTGTGTAGAACAGGAGCACATTTTCATCCCGGATAGCCTAGTGAAATCGACCTTCCAGGCTCTACTTCGACGGCCCGATATTGAGTAGTTTTTTAACAGGAGAGAACCCATTACCTCTCGAATTCCTAAGGCTAAACCAGAGTTTGCGAAAGCCAGAGCTTAAAACGGCTGGAGCCGGAAACATTCTTAAAGTAAAAAAGTCCAATCCCGATCGTAGTGCCCGTCGAATCGGTCAACTCGGAAAAATGTGGGGGTTATTTCGAGTAGATTATTATTAGCGCTTCAATAGCATTAGAGTATTATACCGTAGACTTTTGGGTTGAATTCTAGCTTTGAAATAAATAACCGAGAATAATGATATCTCAGTGCTCCGCGAGTCCGAAGGAAACCAGTTCCATCAAAATGCAACAACGTACTCAGTCGCACATCTCGGGTGCGTCATTCTAAGAGGGACAAAAGGTAGATTAATACGCGAGAAACCAAACTCAGCGAGAAAAGCTCACCTCTCGAATGAACGTCAGCATATGGCACGTAATATACCCCTTCGCGAAGCCTGCTCCTGCGTAGGCGAAAAGGTACATCCACTTCCGCTTGAACGCCTCGTACGAGTGCTTGTCACTCAATCCAGGATAGTCCTTCTCTACCATCTCCTGAGTCAGATTCTTCTCCAGCCGCCTTCCCCACTCTCGGAGTGTTCGCGGGTAGTGAGCTGCGTGATTCTCCACTCGCTCAAGGTTAAAGTGGGGGGAGGCCGCCTGGATCAAGGCCGATGCCGAGGGAAGACATGAATTAGGCCACATGTACTTGCGCATGAAGTCTTCGGCCTGATATGAAGAGTACCGTGATTCAGGGAAAGTGGATGCGGATACTACAGCGGTAGCATTGTGGGGTTTTAGGGCGAAGGAGACGAGTCGGAAGTAGTTAGCATAGTGCTTAGATCCGACGTGCTCAAGCATCTCGACGGAGACAAATGCGTCAAAGGCGTTTTCCCATTCGGATGGGATGTCCCGATAATCGAGGAGGTGGACGTGGATTTTGTCGGAAAGACCGGCGGCAGCGATCCTTTCCTCAGCAAGTGTCTTCTGCTCGATGGAAAGGGTGAGTGTATCAACAGTGCATCCAAATGTGCCAGCCGCCTGTGAATGGGAAGGTAAGAGAAATGAATATGACAGAAAGGAATGAAAGGCAAGTCACTTACCTCGATGGCGAGCCCTCCCCATCCAGAACCGAATTCGAGAACACGGTATCCCGGTTTGAGACGAGCCTGACGAAGGACATGGTGTATTTTTCTCCGCTGAGCGGCCTCGAGGTCACCAGGAAAAGGGCCGATTTCAAGGTCACCTCGGACTCCGCCCTCTGACTCGTCCCAGAGAGCACATGAGTACATCATCTCTGATGAAAGGAAGGCCTTGAAGAGCTCGTTCGACTGATCGTATGACGCGATCACGTTGAGACGCGCGTTACTTTTTGTCTGGCCCAGAAAAGAATTGTAGAAACTTGACAGGGTCGAAGTGATGCGGCTGTACGTAGAGGACAAAGTGTCTTCCATTGTAGACTGGTTATCGAGCCACAACTGAGAAGACGAGTTTCAATCACCGTGAATGTCTGGATTGAGCAAAAGTACGCACGTTCATTGCCGCTCTCAGGTCTGGTAGTTCGATCTCGCCTATCATGTACGCTTCGCTGACTAAATCGGGTTAGCTGATGGATGATTAGCGGTTACGCGGGACACATACAGCCAAGATCGCCGGAGCTAGAAAAGGGAAGTGGTAAATCCATGGACTAGCGAAAATCCACATGTCTACGTACAGCATGAGGCGCAACCAAAAGTTGTCGTTGATGACTTTAATGTGAACGACGTTGCAGCCCTTTTCGTTGGAACCATAAGTGTGAGAGCCTTCGGCATCATCAACGATGAGGTATCCAGAAGAGATGGCGCTTGTAAGCGCTGACAGAATCGATTGGCGAGCAAATGAAGCGATCCATGATCGGGGGGAGGTAGCCATCATGAGAACACCGGTAGATGCGATGACACCTTGAGTAGAGAATTGAGTGCTGGATTTCGAAGACATTGCTGAGAAGAGAGGCTGAGGTTGATGATTTGAGTAGCGGAAGTCGAGGGATCTTTATACATTTCGGAATGCGAATGGCTTATCACTGAGTTCTAAACGCAGTCCGAAGGATATCCAAGATGCATAATCAACTGTTCAGGGTGTCCCTCAGGGTCGGGAGCTTTGAACAACAGCGTGTCAGATCTGTATCTAATATTTCGAAAGGCACTTCGCAACTGAGAGATGAAAAGCCTAACCTGTTTCATTGGTGTATAACCCAAGACCGACGAGCTACAGGACTAGCCGAAAGAAGTTCGCCTACTCTCAACCTTAGACTTGCTAGATATTCACCGGGCGGCCCGGTGCTCCATAAATTCTTGTAACAGGCGCAGCAAAAGCGTGAGTATCCATCGGCGTGTCCCATCAAGCCTAGCCAAACATGTCCTCGGTGTCCGCTTCCCCCATCCGCGAGCGTTAGATGGTGATCTACGGGGCCGATAATTGAAGAAAGGTGGTGCAGGACAGTTTTGCATTATATACTCTTTGAGTCTCGCTTGCTACACAATCTGGTGAAACAACGTCACTGCCTATGGCGAAGTCCTCCATGGATGCCATCGAGTGCAATCCCATTGCCGTACAGGCGGACGGGATGTCGTTCGTCTCGTACCACGTTTGCCCGGATCCGTGGAAACACGACGCCCGCCGGGCTGCAGCACTGCAGATTGCCCATGGAATACAGCTGTCCGCGGTGATGAGCAACAGATTTTGTGATCCGGAGGATTGTGTAACCCTGAGTCGACGAATGGGTGTGAATCCTGTATGTCACACGAGCAGGCCCTAACAGTCAGGGCGCGATTCCAGGCAAAAATAGGCCGAAGGTATTCCAAAATCAGTTATTATGAAACGAACAAAACGAACCCGAGGCGGCAGTCACATATCGCGAATCAGATCTGTCGGAATCCGATCTTTGTGGACTCCGATCGAAATTGTAGGTGCTTGTGTACCCAACAACTTGTGTCGGAGTGGCTCATGTTAGGCGAGAGGGCTCTCCAGAAAAGTGAGTAAGGTATCAATATTGCAACTTGGAATTAATTAGACTATTTTCTGAATCCGTTATTCAGATGCAAAACAGCTGAAAAGGTTAAGAGGTCCTCACATGCGAATCATTGTGCGATGGATGAGAGGCCTAAGTCCGCATGAATAACAGAACGCCTTCATACACAGCCCAAGCTATCGCCGAGCTGAAGACCTTCCGGGTGAGACGCAAAGAAGCGCCATCGAAATAGCCCGATACACCGCGTTGCTAGAGAGGTCTTTCGGACATCGCCCACTACGGACTAAATTACACACACGTACCTGCCATATCGTCGCGACCGTCCTCACAAATCCATGGTACCTGTCCTCGGAACGCACTTGTATTTTGGTCTGCGAATTGTGGGTGAGTCCGGGGTAAAACATGATGCAATTAGTCAATCAGGTTCCGACAGATTGATAAGATAATGTCACGCAAAGAGAGGTTTTCATACCTTAATCACGTCAAAGGGATGGGTCAACACAGTTGATATAGCCCCTGCTAGCGCGGCAGACCCGCTGTGTATGGCAGCGGACTGGCTGCTTGTTGTCGAAGGTGCAACCAAAGCTGGATGATGATAGGGTCAATAACCGTTCCGCCGACGACGATCACATGTAAAAAAAGGGTCGCACAGGCTTCGCGTTTGATTCCCTCGTAGAAAACTACAAACAGGCCGGCGTAAGGAGCATCTCGCAATGACGACGCAAAAAATCCTCGGAACAGCTCAGAAGGTCCTTGTCGGATGATGGAGGACAGAGCCTGTGCAATACTCTCATACGCGTAGATATTGCTCTTCATCGAGAATATCGCCATAGTTGAAGATCACACGCGGAGCTGTGAGCGGCATGTTCATCACAAGAAAGTGCACCATGCACACCTCGAACCGAGCCTTCAACACAGAAAACGGGTTCAGAAGGAAACCGATTCCCACTCGCGCAGTAGCACCTGCTATCAAATTCCCCTGGCTACTGAGTTTGGGAAGGACCGAAGCATTCCTTGAACGGTCGTCCGAGGGCGTACGAATACGGGAAAAATAGGGAGAAGTTGCCATAAATATCCTGAGCTGTGTCAAGCTGGTCATGTAGAGCGCTACACCCGGAACATTTCTGTCTCTCAATTGATGATGAAATTTACGCAGAGAGACGAGTACGGCCTACCTTAAAAGGGTTGCAGATGTACCTCTCCACAGTCCCTGCAGACCGTGAGTGGAGATAACTTCCTTCGTCGTCTGTAAAATGACCGACGTGTGTCTATGGGAATAAAGCCGTTTCAATAAAGAGACAACAGCAATTCTGATGAGGTACCGGTTTCTTATTGCTCCATCACCCTGCTGTAGTCGTGTTTTGATGAGATCAACTTGGCATGGCGTAAGTGTAAACGCCTAGGAAGGCCGAGAATTCGTTACAGGGTTGAAGACATATTGTGGATGCAAATCCAGAGAGACCACCTGGGATATGTTATTACGAAGAAATTTGAATACGACCCCAAGAGACTTGCCCGACAAGAGATGAAGCTGGACATTGCTCATATGAAAAACCGACTCAGGGATATCACGCTGAGGAATTGGGAATGAGGGATTGGAACACAGAAGAAAGATGACAAAAGCTCACTGTACGGCCCGTTGAACGCGTAATGGCAAGCGTGACATATCACGTGGCATGTGACAAAGCTGGTATTTGATTTTGAATTTCCGAATCCTTGGTTTCCTCGTTACACCTCACAGCATCGTCCACGGACTTGCTTTTTCTGCTCCTCCAACCTCGCATCTACAACTATGACCGCCGCGATACCTGCACCGAGAAGTCGGCAGATGCGGGCATGTCTGCTCTGCTCTGTTATCCAGACATCTACCGATTTTCGTAAAGACGGATGTCCCAACTGTGATTCGATTCTCCAGGTTAGTCGTCACTGACTGTACAGGGTCCGTGCGTCTGATGGCCTCACGCTCAATTTAGCTACGAGACAATCCCGAGCGCATCCAGAGTTGCACTACGCAGTACTTTGACGGTATCATAGCAGTGACCGACCCTGAGAAGAGTTGGGTAGCTAGATGGCAGCGAACATGTACGTCTGCACCCTCCTCGCTTCTCGCTTTCCTCTAAACTCTTTTCAGCAAAATTTGTTCGGGGGATGTATGCAGTGCGAGTCAAAGGTCGAATATCAGAAGATATAGAAGCTGAATTGGAAGCGGCGGGGATCAAGTATCGACCACGAGATCAGACAGAACAGGACTGAAACATTCATCTCATGGTGTACATACGTTTGTAAAATTATTATGTGTAAAATGCTTTCGTCTAAAGGGTTGAAGGCAAAAATACAAGGCACGGTACATGTAAACATCAGTCAGAGCAGATCATGCAAAATGCTGTCATACTTGTGTGGAAGGTGGGCACTATTGACGCAACATCTCAGCAATGGCCCAAAACAATGATGGGGCAGTCCCTACCTCAACATATCCTTCGCGAATAATATTTGTGAAAAGCTCTTCTCCACGTCAAGAACTTCGAACAATCTCAGTTTGTCTGGTCCAGAACTCGACTCTTCTGAACGATGCGTAGGATGCAAGTCGCTGTCTCGCAGGGCCCAGAGAAGCCGACCAGGGGGAAACATCTTTTTGGGTTGTTGCATGTTTGCTTCTAGTGTCTTCCGCATAGCAATAAACTGGGGATAAAAACTCCAGACCTCGTCGTATAGAAAAGACGGATATGGGCACGTACCCAATCTGGATCATCTTGTGAGCCCATTCCAGCCTTCCACTTGTTTGCACGTTCTGTTACAGCCGCATAACCAGACTCTCGCAAGGCACCCCCTGCAACGTTTGCGTCGCACAACCACATAGCTGCATTTCTGAGGTCCTTGACCGTCCCAATAGACAGGCGAGAGACGATATCATGCGAATATACAAACGACACGATCAGGTTTTCTGACAATTTGGCAAGGGGGACATCAGTAGTTGCCCTAAAGAAACGGATCAGTTCGAGATCACGTTTGAGATGCACTTATTCGTAGAACCTACGGTGGGGCAAAGCAATAGACAGAGACTCGTCGTTTCACCGGGAGGCCACTTGAGCGAACGGTCAAACACGTCCTAACATCTGCCCACATCTAGAAGGTTATGAGCAACAGAGGACATCCACATGACACGAAGAGACAAACCAGACCCAACAGTGCCGCGACGCCCGCACCAAGACTGTGTCCGCAGATAACCAAATCTACGACATTGGTGGGTGAGAGTAGACCGTATACGAGAAACGGCGTACCATATCCAGGATTTCGATGTAACGCTTCTTGTACAGCAATTTGGACTGGTTTTCCGATATCTCCCATCGCCTTCGCCATTCGAAGAATGCCGCTATGGACCTGATACTTCGGTGATGGCGGTTCTACTGAAGAGGTGGGAAAAGTAAATTGTCCGGGAATAGGCGTCTCATCTTCCTCCGAACTGGTCGTTCTCGACGGCGCAAAATCTTCCGGATCGCATGTCAAATCCACCGCAATCTCATTGAGAGACATCGTGCCGCGAATTACGAGAACAACTTGTTGTCGACCATGGTCAGTCAAGACCCAGAAACGAGGCATGAGGTGCTCCTGTCCGATCACTACATCCGCTTGGATGAGCTCATTGGGAGACTTTGCAAATTGCGAGAAGATGTCTTGGTCGTGTTTTCCGAGCATTACATCCCACCACGAGTATGAATCTGGTAGTGGTGATGGTACCTCTCGTTCGGATAAGTCTCCGCTGGCTTCAGCTTCTGAAGCGTTGATAGCACGAGCAAGCTGGGCTTCCTCGGACCTTGCTTGTGGGGAACCAGCAGGCAAGGACCCAGCGGGTGTCAAGGGTACGCCGAAGAACAGCAGTGTCGGTCCGCCGTAACCGGCGAGGACCATTTTCGAGAGCCTACGCAAAGTCGCTTTCAAGGCGGCATTTGAAAGTCTTTGGGCTCGACAAAGACCTGTGGTGATACTTTGGTACGTGCTGCCTTGTGGCGGTGATGAGCTACGGATTGGGCGCGTGGAGGGGCCTCTCCAATATCGGCGGCGATGATTTGAGCGCGATTGCCAGGGAAGATAATATCGGACGTGACACGCACACGGGATCCTCTGAATACGGTGATAAATAATCATTCTTTGCTGTATAGAAAGGAAAACACATACCTGCGAGCGTGTAAAGATTCGATGCTTCGCGGGGGATCTCGGACATGGATTTCTCGGAGGGACTTGAAGAATCTTTTCTCTTGCCACTCCCGGGTAACTCCTTGCAGAGCAACCCAAGCAATGACGCCTCTCGCAATCTGGGTCAGCCCATACTGTTTCTCTGGAAGGTTCCCTGCATAACCAAGCTCTTTCCATTCCCGTTTGAGTAGGGCAAGGACGGCGACCAAAGAAAAGGAGGTTTCACTGCTTCCGGGGAAGATGACGCTGAAAACGTTGATGGAGCTATGGGCGGCAATTATAGATGTAGATGTGATATATTCGGTTAAGAAAATAGGCGCCAGGGTAATCTGCTCGGCGAAGGAAATGACAGAAGACACGGCGCCACCTACGACTGGCTGTGTGACATCACTTCCGCCGAAGAGGGTGTTGTCCACGACCGAGGTCGTCACTTTGACCGCTGCCGATGCTACGTTTCGTGTAACTGAGAACTGTATGTCATGATTAACCCGGGACCGTCGCTGTAAAGACTAAGCGAGACGTACCCCAAGTTTGGTACCAGCTTTGACGACCGAAAATCCAAGTGCAGCAGCAGAGGAGGCCAAATCTAGAGTATTTCTGCCATAGGAATCCCAGTTTTCCATGATGGTCATGGATGTAGCATATCAAGGCTTGCAGCCTGCGTACGCTGCTTGCAGTTCAATGGTGAGGGAAGTTTCAGCATGTGAAATCCATTCCGGATATCGGACCGCACCCCCGATTAGGTTCAAGCGATTTAAAGCGCTGCAAGTACTAATGCAATACTAATGTAACTCAAAGTAGTGTAATGTTAGCAATGTAAAGAGAAGGAGAAGTAACCACAGTTCTGCGAAAGAGACACTCGGCTATTCGATGCGTCAGTTATCGCGACGATTGGGGTCCCAATGTTGCCCCAACAGAAACCCGCACATTGAATATGGAACTAGACCATATCGCTATTGATTCATACGGGGTCCAGGTGGGAAAGATTCTTGTCGTCTACACGTGTATAATACACGCGACGAACCCCACTAGGTAGAAAAAAAATAGCAGACCAAGGTTTACAGTTCATTTCAATTTTTCACGGTTGCCGGCATGGACAGTTGTGGATCAGATCAAGTTCTGATCATCGAAATAGCATAAATTGCGCTCCAGCACAGCCTATTCCTATTTTTGAGAGTTGAACCGAAAAGTGGAACGGCGGAAGAGCCTTTCCTCTAAGTATACACAACAGGTTTCTATCGGAATTTGAATGCCTCGAGGTTGAAATGAACGGCGATTCTGCAGAAAAAAAGGTCTGTGTGTTCGGACTCTAAATTGAAAGTGCCAAAGAGAGCAAGGAAGGACAGCGTTTGAGGCTGAGTGAACTGGGGTTCAACTATCTTCGCAAAAAGGAAACATCAAGTTCGTCGCGAGGCAGAAGGGTCCTTAATATGTGGTCCGGGTCGCGGTAACGAGTGAGTCGCTTTTTCGATGCTTGAATCGCCGCCAGAGACAGAATCCTGTCAAGTATTGACATTGGCTTCGAGGATAGTGCGATGGTCCATTTGCCCTCAAACAAGACATTATGAACATTATGTGTTCAGCTACCCAGTGTCAACAGCTAGCTGCTAGTGAGCGAGTCGAGGCGGATACAAGAGATATAATGAACAAAAGGAATAAAGCTAAGAAAACTTTCATGCCGCCATCACGCACGAGAAGCTGAGAGACGGTTGGCCCGGTTTAGCCGACGGTTGGTTGTCGACTCGTCGGTCCGTCCGACATCCGCGTGTGATATTGTGCACAGCCACAAAACGCCTGTCGTCCTTACCATCAGCCACCCCTCACCTCTCTTTTCTTCTATTCCCTATTCCCTTCACCTCTCAGTCTCTGCGGCTCGCTCTTGGAGCGAGGCACCTCCCTTTTCTTAATATTATTTCGGAGGATTAGACATGGCAGAGGCTGGTGACGGAAACATCAAGGTCGTCGTGCGATGTAGACCCCTCAACTCTCGCGGTGTGTCCATCGTCCTCCAGTCTGCCACCTTTTCTCATTTGCCGTTGCAGAGCTTGCTCGGGGCGCGAAGCCACTCATTCGTATGCAAGGCAACCAGACCTTTCTCGACCCTCCAGAACATGGCTCGCAACAGGACTCGAAGCGCGCGACAGAGAGGAAAACAATGGCGTTCAGCTTCGACAAGAGCTATTGGTCTGCCGGACCGAGGGATGAGCCTGGCTATTGCTCTCAGCAAATGCTGTATGATGATCTCGGCAAGGAGCTTTTGGATCACGGTT
This sequence comes from Armillaria gallica, assembly GCA_037576215.1. Classification (NCBI taxonomy): domain Eukaryota; kingdom Fungi; phylum Basidiomycota; class Agaricomycetes; order Agaricales; family Physalacriaceae; genus Armillaria; species Armillaria gallica. Next base: position 3,985,682 of record JBANDB010000008.1, read on the forward strand.
TTGCGGGTTTCAATGCGTGTATCCTGGCTTGTGAGTGACAGATTTCTTCTCAAAAGATCAGCAAGTACTGAATACATGTCGTAAGATGGACAAACTGGTGCGTTATGGCATTTATATGTAACACAAGGGACTGACGAGCCGTATCTATCAAGGGTCTGGCAAATCCTACAGGTGAGTTGCTGCTCGTTTCAACGCATTCAGGCTACTAACTGTATGGTACAGTATGATGGGATGTGCGTATGTTCAGCTCTACGCTTTTTTTCCTGCTATAAAACGAATCTTCAGACGGACCCGATAAAGGAATCACGCCCTTGACCTGCTCTGAACTCTTCGACCGCGTGGAGTCCAAGAAACGAGCGGACCCTAATGTCCAGTTCACCGTAGAAGTTTCGTACATCGAGGTATAATTAACGAAAGCAATTTCGAATGCGGCGCCGCTGACCTCATGGTGCAGATTTACAACGAAAAAGTGCGGGATCTATTGAATCCCAAGAACTCTGGCAATCTTCGTGTACGAGAACATCCAAGCCTGGGTCCGTATGTAGAGGATCTGTCGAAACTTATGGTTAACAGTTATGAGGAAATGATGACACTGATGGACGAGGGAAATAAGGCGCGGACAGTGGCAGCTACCAATATGAACGAAACGTGCGGCAATTCTATATCTCCTGTGACGGGTTCATTGACAACCATTAAGGTCTTCTCGTTCACATGCCGTATTCACCCTCCTCCTGACAATGAAGCGACACGATGTAGACACGAATATGGACACTGAGAAAGTCTCCCGAATCAACCTAGTCGATTTGGCCGGTTCGGAGAGAGCGAACTCCACCGGTGCTACCGGTCAACGATTGAAGGAAGGCGCTAACATTAACAAGTCTCTCACCACACTCGGGAAAGTTATCTCAGCTCTCGCAGTGGCGAGTGCAGCGTCGGAAAAGAAGGGCAAGAAACACAAGGCAGACGAGTTTGTTCCATATCGTGATTCGGTGAGTCAATCTGACTGCGATGATCAGGACTTGAAGCTCATGCTCCCTTAGGTGCTGACATGGTTACTGAAAGACAGTTTGGGCGGTAACTCCAAGACTGCCATGATTGCAGCCATTTCCCCCGCTGATTACGAGGAAACGCTCAGTACCTTACGGTATGCTGACCAGGCCAAGAAAATTAAGAACAAGGCCGTGGTTAATGAGGATCCTAACGCGAAGCTTGTGCGTGAGCTCAAGGAGGAATTGGAGCTGCTAAGAGGTGCGTGGTGGTTTTATTGTTCGGTAGATATTAATGTCATAACTGGTTTCCCCTAGCTCGCGTGATGGGAGCCTCTGGAGAAGACACTTTCGATCCCAAGGTACCTCCAGAGAAGCAGAAGGTCACCTATCAAACGAAGGACGGTCGGATCAAGACTGTCACGAAAGCTGAACTTCAAGAACAGATGGAAACCAGTGAGAAGTTGATGCAGAGTTTGAATGAGACCTGGGAGGAGAAGATGCAAAGAACCCAAGAGGTGCAGAAGGAGCGTGAGAAGGCTCTCGAGGAGCTGGGCATTACGGTGGAGAAGAACCTGGTGGGCGTGCATACACCTAAGAAGGCAAGCGAAATATTGTCTGTGCGTATATAGCCGCTGACTCCTCGGTGCTAGATGCCTCATTTAGTCAATCTGGTACGTTTCTCTCGACAGTTCTCTTTTCGAACTTCCATGACTAACGCGTGGTATCAATCTGCCTAGAATGAAGGTTTGCGCTGATCTCTCTTCGAGTCTTCTTGATAACCTCATCATATCCACAGATCCGCTCATGAGCGAATGCTTGATTTACCAGATTAAACCTGGGAAAACGATGGTCAGTGATTCTTGGGTATTTTTATTGTTCACGTGATCGAGTATTCTGGCAGGTCGGGAGATTGGAGGGCGAGAAACCTGCTGCCATTCGACTCAGCGGAGACAATATCCTTGAGGAGCATTGCTATTTCGATAACAGCGATGGTAAAGTTTTCATCTATTGTATGCCGGATAGCGCCACGGTTTGTGATTTCCTTCTGATGCTAATCGCATTAATATTCTAATACTTCATGCCCAGTTCTTAAACGGAAAGCAAATCACTCCTGGGCAGGTTTGTCTCTATTAAATTTTTGGGAAGCGCTCAATCCTCATCTTTTGAACGATCAGCCCCACAAGCTTCGTTCTGGCTTCAGAATCATTCTCGGTAAGTTTGTCATTTAAGTTGTTGTTGTCAGTTTTGATTATTTTGAAGGTGATAATCACGTCTTTCGGTTCAATAATCCCGAGGAAGTCCGCAAGCAACGAAATAGGGCTACTATGAAGTCCAATTTGCAGCAAGGGTTCACCGCTGCTGACTTTGAAAACGGCGGGGAATCAGCGCCTGTAACGCGCGCTGAATCTACGGTATCTTCAATTGAAGATGACATGGATTGGACGTTCGCTCAGCGAGAGGCAGCGTTGGCTCGTTTAGGTCTCGACCCCACCTTGGATAATTTGCCGGATGACGACTTGAACAAGCTGTTCGATAAGATAACTCAGGTCAAGACAATGCGAGACCATCATCTCAAGCCTCGTCCAGAGAGTAGCCTTAGTCAAGCAGATGACCTCTGGAGTGAGACAGGGAGACAATTTGCCAGTGATGCTACAACTGACGATACGAGCGTGGATGCTTTGGGTAGCCCCGAAGCTGAGACACCATTGAAAGATGTGCAGAGCCAGTTGGAAAATCGTTTGCATGCAATTGCGGAGTCGTCCCCCGAGGCGGAAGATCTGAAAGTGGAGAAAGATCATATGGAACATCAGTTACGCCTTGTACGTGCGCAGATGAAACGTATCATAGACGCCAGGGCTCGTGGAGAAGCCGAATTGGAGACGATGGATTTCGAACCCGTCATCTACTCGGCGCGACAGCTCAGGCTCATTCGAAAGGTCCTTGACAAATGGAGGGCGCATCGGTCATTTTCCATGGCAGAGGTTGTTCTATCCAATGCGGTCGTCGTAAAAGAGGCCAACATCATCAGGTAGGTCTTCTTTTCTCATCATTGATCGCTTTCAGTCTTCTTACTATATTTGTAGCAAAGAGCTGGCTAAAGATGTATCCTACAATTTTACGATTGCGTCTGGTGGTTCGTTGGCAGCCCCTGTGTCTGCTGTGGATACAATTGCAGGGTTGGACCAATTTGGCGATGTTTCGGACCCCGTTTTGGCTTCAGCGACTCAGCCGTCGGTGGCCGTCAAAATACTTGATAAGCGCCATAGTGCTATCTATACATGGTCGCTTGATCGTCTGCAGCAGCAACTGCAACGCATGCGCAACCTCACAACATATATCGACCGTCCTTCATACACGCAACACTTTTCTTCCGATGAGCCCTTCTACGATTCCCCACCTCCGGAGTATTCATTTGTTGGTAATGCATTAATATCCCTCGCGCCACTATCACGCCGGTTATCCTCTATATCCACCGTACCGATATTCTGTCGTTATACGTCAGAAGCCATCGGTTCATGCAGAATCGACATCAAGATTGTCAATGTTGTCGCTTCATCCAAATACCCCAACGGATCCATACCCTCTACTCGCGCACCCTCACCCGTTCCAGCGACTATATCCCCAGGCAGTAAACTGAGCTTCTTTGTCACGGTTGACACCGTAAAGGGTATGTCGCCCCATGACTTTTCAGCTGTTCATCTTCAAGTCCGATTATCCTCCTTCGCCGGACCCACTATATCATCGGAAGAAGTCTTCCCGTCTACTACCGTGGATCTCGATTCTGGTTCCCTTTCAGAGTTGAAGTTCCGCCGTAGCTTCAGCATTGTCGCTACATCCAAGGTCTTGGCGCATTTGCGTCAAGGCTATGCGCCGATAGAGTTCTTCGCGTCCATTAGGTCAACGTACCTCGAGCGCTTGGAACGATGGGATGAGATGCGGGAAATCAAGCATGTTCCTCGCTCTGGGACCTCTAGCCCCGAATCAGAAACGCGGGCCGCGAGTTTGCCGCATATGCGTAGGTCAGAAACTGACTTCGTGGTGCAACAGACACATGATGTCGTGGCCTGGTTACAGATTTGTGAACTGGCGCCTGATGGACAATACAATCCTGTCCCAGTCATTTCACAGGGCAGCCACGATCCAGGCTCGTTTTCGCTCCACCAGGGTCTCCAACGCCGGATAGTGGTTTCACTGGTGTCCAACTCTGGTCAACAGTTCCCTTGGATTGAGGCCACCAAGGTACGGATAGGCAATGTCCGGCTACTTGATCCTAAAGGTCGCGTGCACGAATCCACGTCAAAGGCTATGGTGACGCTTCCTTTACTTAAGGATCAGACACTAGAATTTCGACCTGACGGAACCGGTCTGTTGTCAGCGGAAGTTCTATGGGATTCCAGTGTCCATGATTCGGTTCTATTGAATAGGGTGACGGCAGCCAATCAGCGGATTCTATTACAATTGAACTGGGCAGTAGCTGTTGAGACTTGCGGTGATCCTGTCCAGTTCAATGCAGACATCGCCATCACCATGCAGACACGAGATGCAAGGCCGCCGTCTCGGTTCCTTACGTTCCTGGGATCTAACAAAATACTGGCGAAAAGCAGTACGCTGTTCAGCGTGCGCTTGTCGCCTCCTCTCACGAGATCCCCGAAAGATTTATGGCGTCTCGATACGTCAGAGAAATATGTACGGGGTGAGGAGGCCTTAGGCGTGTGGAAACCACGGGGTATATCCGTCGTGGAAGATTACTCCCGCTTGATCACCATGGAGAGACGAGCTGCAGATGTTCAAGCCATACGTGTCATACTTGGAGCCTCGCCACCCAAGCCTATTCAGTCAGATGCACTCGCTTGGCGCGCAGACGGTCTTCTTAAGAAATCCCTAGAACTTTGGCAGAAGCGGTTTGGACAGATGGGCGATGTGAATTTTTCTATCTATTACCGGTCGGCGCAGTCTCTGATTCTCCTTTTGCTTAGATCGTTCTCAGTCAGGAGCCAAGTGATGAGGAAAATGGCTCATCAAAGCAGACCGCAGATCTGGATTGCCTTGAAGGTATTAAATTTGTGTCTGAGACGAAAGTCGTACCGAGAAGGTAAATAATTTGAGCGGCGCCAATTCTTGTGTTATCGATTAACATCATTTCAGCGACGGCGCCACAAAAAGGGGCCATTTAATGATTCTCATAGACGCTGGGCAGAACATATGGGAAAGGCGATGGTTCGTCCTGAAAAGGTGCGCACGAGGCTGTGACTTTGCCTAATCTTCTCCTGACGATTTATCAGACCATACCTTCACATGTATGCACATTCAAATGAATTAGAGGAAGTCGGAGTGGTTAGCCTTACCGGTACTAATGTGGAAAGTGATCCACAGAAGGAATTATTGTTGGGGGTAAGTCATATCTACATTGGACGAAACTCAATTTCTCAATCCTTACTGGCAGAAACCGTTTTCGTTCACTCTTTTTACGTCTTCCAATTCTCATGCACTCGCAGCTCCCAATAATAAAGAGCTTCATTCATGGGTCATGAAGTTGGATCCCACTCGTTTGGTATCTTCATGACGATTGATTACGACTGATTTATGCCCCATTCAGCTTATTGTATCTGTCATTTCCGTCTAGTTTCCTGGGTTACTTTACATACCGTCATTTAGTTTTCGTCATCTCGCAAATGGATTTCATGCATACATACTCATACCACCACCCTCGCTATCTGGTCGTTGTCGCTCATTGTCTAATTTATAGATGTTAAACCATATGTACCAATCAATATCGGTAGTACTGTTATTACAAGCTCAATAACCTGCAGAGATTACTCCATGCATTACATCGAAGGCTGTATGTCTGATATGGGTGGGAAATAAATCAACCTTGCATTTGCTTTCGTCACTCTAGCTCATCTCGGCCGGAATCATTACATTGCGTCGACATATTCTTCTACTATCAAAGAAGTAACCATGTGCTCCCCGTCAAACCCTGAAAACTGGCTGAGTTACTGGGCAGCATGGCCGAGCCATATGGTTGTACGGAACATGTAGGGTGGGGGACGATTTGTGAGATCAACTTGCTCTATAATTATGCCGATCTCCTACCAGGACATTTATTCTACGGTCAGAGCCTGTATGAGGGAACGTTCGAGGGAGAACCCTGTCTGCCGTTCTCGGACTGCGACTTGTTGTATGCGTAACAGCCCACACGTGCCATGTACGGGAAAATTAGTATGGAAGCGCGCAGTCTATACCACTCAGTTCGTTTTGATCGTATGACTGACGCCACTTGAAGGCCACTGGCACGGTATGATGAAGACTTATTGGGCGACTCATAAATGTTATTCCCAATATCTCGAGATTCTCGAGGAGGCCTCGACTATTGTCTACTTGACAGCAGATGCGCTGACTTGGTGATAGTATCATTGTGTTCAGTTTGAGTTCAGCGTTCATTCTGTCTTCAGTACCGACTAGACCATACGGAGAGTCTTGATTCCCGTAGAGATCTTCGAAGGTCTCGGAACGAGTAAATCCCTGACGCCATCTTGGGTGAAAGTGCTTGATGATTCTACCGCTTTTTACCGGTGAACTGTACCTGTAGCGGTTCCATGGTCTTGCCGATTCTGACGACTCGCTGACATCATGTGAGACCGTTTTCAAGTTCCTGTTTCCCAGTGTATCCCAGGAGGAAGTCAGTCCGACTCAATTCACACGCAGTTCGACGTGAGAAAATCCGCATATCGCTGGACACCGTGATATTGAAGATCAGACCGAGATGAAGCCGAACCTAATGACTTAATGACTCTCACATGGAAACTCTAATAATGCGAATGGACTTCTTGCGAGAAGACGCCTTTATAGAGAGTGCCAGGGCCATGACGATCATCACACCTGCGCTGACATGCAACTTCCGGATGTACATATCGGGCGGTGAATGTTATCAGTTGTTTTTATTTCAACGTTTTTGGTGGTATAATATACATCGTAGTAACGTATGTGATGTCTAGTAGATGCAATGTTATGCGAGAGGACCATAGTTTGCTATTCCAGAAATGTCACCGACGAAAGCTGCACGAATGTCGAATATTTGAATAATGTCGACGAAGCAGATAGAGAGGAAATAGTGTGTACGAATTCTTAGTCCGTTAATCTTGAATATGAGCGACTGATAATGATAGCTTGGCGATTCCTTCACCCCATGAAAAGGTTAGATTTAATCACAGATTTCAGGCGCATCGTTCTATGTGATAAGAGCAATTTAGTAAAATTGAAACATACAACAAAGCTGGAAACTCACCTCTCGAATGAACGTCAGCATATGGCACGTAATATACCCCTTCGCGAAGCCTGCTCCTGCGTAGGCGAAAAGGTACATCCACTTCCGCTTGAATGCCTCGTACGAGTGCTTGTCACTCAATCCAGGATAGTCCTTCTCCACCGTCTCCTGAGTCAGATTCTTCTCCAGCCGCCTTCCCCACTCTCGGAGTGTTCGCGGGTAGTGAGCTGCGTGATTCTCCACTCGCTCAAGGTTAAAGTGGGGGGAGGCCGCCTGGATCAAGGCCGATGCCGAGGGAAGACATGAATTAGGCCACATGTACTTGCGCATGAAGTCTTCGGCCTGATATGAAGAGTACCGTGATTCAGGGAAAGTGGATGCGGATACTACAGCGGTAGCATTGTGGGGTTTTAGGGCGAAGGAGACGAGTCGGAAGTAGTTAGCATAGTGCTTAGATCCGACGTGCTCAAGCATCTCGACGGAGACAAATGCGTCAAAGGCGTTTTCCCATTCGGATGGGATGTCCCGATAATCGAGGAGGTGGACGTGGATTTTGTCGGAAAGACCGGCAGCAGCGATCCTCTCCTCAGCAAGCGTCTTCTGCTCGATGGAGAGGGTGAGAGTATCAACAATACATCCAAATGTGCCAGCCGCCTGTAAATGAGAAGGTAAGAGAAATGAATATGACAGAAAGGAATGAAAGGCAAGTCACTTACCTCGATGGCGAGCCCTCCCCATCCAGAACCGAATTCGAGAACACGGTATCCCGGTTTGAGACGAGCCTGACGAAGGACATGGTGTATTTTTCTCCGTTGAGCGGCTTCGAGGTCACCAGGAATGGGACCGATTTCGAGGTCACCTCGGACTCCACCCTCGGACTCGTCCCAGAGGGCACATGAGTACATCATTTCGGATGAAAGGAAGGCCTTGAAGAGCTCGTTCGACTGATCGTACGATGCGATCACGTTGAGACGCGCGTTACTTTTTGTTTGGCCAAGGAAGGAGTTGTAAGCGCTGGAAAGTGTGGAGGTGATGCGCGTGTACGTAGATGACAGGGTGTCTTCCATTGTAGACTGGTTATCAAGCCATAGCTGACGGTGAATACGTTTCAATGACCCTCATTTCATAGACTAAGAAAGAGGACTTACGTTCATGGCGGCTCTGAGGTCCGGGAGTTCGATCTCGCCTATCATATACGCTTCGCTGACTAAATCAGGTTAGCTTTCGATTGGTTACAGATTGGCGGTTAGACGAGAGACATACAGCCAAGATCACCGGAGCTGAGGAAGAAAAGTTAGTGCTCGATGTCATCAGTTAGGAAAAGGAAGACAACGTACAGTATGAGGCGTAGCCAAAAATTGTCGCTTTTCACTTTGATGTGGACGTGATTACAATCTTTTTCGAAGAATCCATAGGTATGAGAGCCTTCATCGTCCTCTATGATTAGGTGTCCCACAGAGATGGCACTCGTTAGTGCCGATAGAATAGACTGGCGAGCACAGGAAGCGAGCCATGTTCGGGGGGAACATAGGGCTAGCGCGCCTAGGGATGAAATAGCGCTCTTAGAGGAGAACCGGATGCAGGACTTGGAGGCCATTGAGAGAAGAAGAGACCACTGGATGATGGCATTTAGGACGAGGATGGTTGGTGCCTTTATAGGGTTCGGCGGATAAGAGAATCAGTTCAGTCTCGAAGGGTGCCTCGAGAATCGTAATCGTAGGTATTCTTGTCCATCCAGGGTCGACTCTATGCAATCGGATCTGAATCTTGAGTTCATTTAGAATGTCTGAGAAGACCGTGTCGTTTTTTCCACAGAGAAGCCCAAGACGGAGACCAGACCCGTAGAAAGCAGTTTAAACACCGGATACTTAGCTTATAGAATGGTATGCACGGCGCGAACCTAAAGTCTATCTTCAGCTCAAGCGAAGCTCGCCGAAACACCCACCAGACCTTCAACATGACCAAACAGGGCCCCCGGTATATCCCCTTTGGTGATTTTCCGAACAGCGATGGAAAAGGACGCCGGTCGAGTTGCACACTGAAAGCGACTGAGCCAAATGTAAAACACGGCGGACAGATGAAAACCGACTCCACAAGCCGCATCAGCTTTTTATACCTGTGACGCCTAGCGGGATATGAGCTTAGCGACCATTGAAATTTCGCGGTCTAATCCTGTGCTGTGTATGGATGCAGTCGTCCGTGGACCGATGGGTGAAATAGGTGGGAAAGCAGCGAGGACAGGCGCTGCTCCGCCCTGTAGATCTCTTTCCCTTCTCTGTCCGTGGATCTATGGTGTTTCGCGAAAACATATCATCGAGATTATCTGAGATTACTCGAGGTCACTGGAAAAAGTATCAGTAGTAGTGTATTGCGTCCCTGCCTTTCCGCGGCAGCCCTCCGTACAACATGGTCCGAGGCTCATCAAGGCCTACCCGTCCCTTCCCAGTCGTTTCCGTCCGTGGCACGCGTGGTATTAGACCATTTGTATCTGAGTCTGATTTTCGCATCTATCTGACTAAGCCTTTGATACCTTTGCCACGGCAAAAGTAATGTCGGATACGAGTTCGAGCACATCCCATGGCGAATAGCTAATCACCGTGCATCTTCTACTCTCTCGGACTTGCGATGCTGATCTTCTCCATTCCATTCCGTGGCGTAGCGGAGACTACACATGTATGATCTTTCTTCCGTACGGCCCTACGCACGCGTCGAAATTTGTGGCCAGTCCCTATTGCGTGTCTTACGTTGCCAAGGATCAGCGCAACAGGTGACCAAGGTGCTCGGAGATCCACTGAATACACACGTAACAACCTCTCTGTGTGCATCGGCTCACGAAGAGGTATTCCATCGTCAAGACTTGTTCAAATTTTTTTGGGGGCCATCGGGAGCGAACACGGTTGTAACGTAACCAAAGGGGAGTTTTGTAGTGTGCATAAAGAATGATGCGCGTGCGAATGCGGTCAAAAAAGAGAGAGCAAATCTTACTCCGCATTATAGACGGAGACTGAAAAAAATCAGAATATGAGAGTCCATATACCTGATTCTACTCACCTAGTTGCGATTTGACCGTGGGAAGGCGCACGAAGTCACATTTTGAAGGTATGAACGTGTTCTTGCCAACTTCGCGGGGGGATGGTATCGTGGTCGGTAATTCTTCGACCTGCCCCGTTGTCAGAGGATGTCGGTGTTTTCGGATGAGCGTTATTCTTGGCAAGAGGGAATGTTCGTGTGGTTGAGAAAAGAACTACCGTGAATTCCAGAACATAACCTTATACCGCTACGTACTCCGGCGGTAGGAAAGCTTGACGGTGTTCAAACGGGGGCTGGGCTTGTATTGATATCGTGCGGGCGGGAAACGGAAGAAGAGTCGAGAGATGTAGAGGAATAGTAGTACAACCTTCCAGCTACGTCACTTACAACCCAGTCAAGCCCCTCGAACACGTTAGCACCGGTCATTGCGCTGCATGGGAATATCTTCCAATGGTGAGATTTGATGCCGTTGAGATCAAGCGACTAGATGACAAAAGTACGGGGATCATAATTAGAATTAGAAATTTGGAGGAGAAATGGACAAGACACTTACGGCTATAATTTCGGAAATATTCAGAGCCCCGGGAAGATCCTGTTTATTCGCGAACACGAGGAGAGATGCACCTGCTAGACGCTATACATTACGGTCATCTCAGCGCCGCATTACACTGAGAAACGCGACTTACATCCTCACTCAAGAGACCCCGCAGTTCCTCTTTACAATCTTGCATGCGCATTCGATCCGCAGAGTCAACGACCCACACAACGGCGTCTGTTTGCTCAAAATAGTTGCGCCAATATGGCCTCAGAGTTCGTTGGCCGCCGACATCCCATATGTTTAGGGTGTATGGCGAGGATGGCAAGGAAAGCGTCTTTATATTGAAACCAAGCGTAGGAGACGTTGCCGACGTGTCTTCATGCGATATATACTTCAATATGGTCGTTTTACCGGCATTATCGAGGCCACTAGTACATAACAGTCAAGTTCTGGATAAATGAATACGGGTGGATCGCTGAAGACGTACAGAAAGAGAATTCGCATTTCCTGCGCTTTGAGGCGATTTTTTCGGATGATAGTGAGTAACCCCATGGCGTCGAAGAACTTTACCGGGATATATGCGCAGCGCAGGCGGTGAGTCGCGTGCGGACTTGGTCGTTGCAAGTCAAGAGACGATATGCTGACAAAGCCATTTCTGCCTTGATCCGATTTCACAAAGTCTGACGCACTCGGCACCGATACTCTCGTCGACCAAAAACCATGGCACCAAAAAATGCAAAGGGCAAGAAGGGCAAGAAGAACAACGACGACGATTTCTGGTGCATATATTTATAATATTCATATAACATACGGATACTGATATATCTTAGGGACAAGGCCGGCGAATCTGTGCCAGCCAATGACATCGTCAACCTCACTCCGAAGGACGATGACGACGACCAAGTCAAGAGCGGTGGCGGCGGATTTGCCGCGCTTGCAGTCGACAATGGTGCGGAAGAAGATGATGATTTCGGCGGGTTGATGGTCCGTTTCCTGCGCGTGATATCTTCATCATATCACCACTGACATGCATCCAACAGAGCGCCATTAAGGCTAGCAGCGGAAAGAACAAGAAGGACAAGAAGAAGGCTAAGCAACAGCCCGTAGATCTTGACGATGCGGAGGAGAATGAAGAGGCAGAGGCCAAGAAACAGCCCGTTGAAATGACAGCGGAAGAACTGGCCGATGAAGAATGGGGTCCCGTCAAGGACAAAGGCAAGGGCAAGAAGGGCAAGAAGGGCAAGGCTGCCAAGGGGAAACCTACCGAGGATGAGGAACCAGAGGTCCAGGCAAAAGGTATGTTACTTATGGATGGAGAAGTTTCTCATATTTAACGCATTCTCTGTTAGAGGAGACTCAGTCGACGACCATTGGACCATCACCAATACCGGCTACGCCCACCGCTGAGGTCGATGAAGACGATGAAGAGGGTGGCGGCGTCAAAATTCTTTCCAAAAAAGAAAAAGAAAAGCTGAAGAAGGAGCGGGAAAAGGTGCGGTTCTTTCCTTCCCTCAATAATTTACGACACTAAGTGGATACTTGTAGGCGAAAAAGAAGGCTCAGGCAGCGGCCAAGAAGGAAGCCGCCGCGCCGAGCACGCCTGTGGTAGCGTCTCCTGCCGAACCGACTCCCCAAACTCCTGCGGGTGACGATGAGGGTGATGGTGATGAAGGTGCTGCTACCGGCGCTGCATCGAAGAAGAAGAAGAAAAAGAAAGCCGCCAAAAAGGACGACGAGCCTGCCCCGGCCCCAGCCCCCACAAAGAAAAAAGCTGGCGGCATCAGTGCACTGAAAGCCATGATGGAGGAGAAGAAGAGGTTAGAGGAAGAAGCAAGGAAGGCGGCGGAGGCCGAAAGATTGAGGATCGAGGAAGAGGAACGCAAGGCGGCGGAAGAAGAGAAACGGAGGGAGGAGGAGAAACAAAGGCGGAAGGAGAAGGAGAGGGTAGGTGTTGATTCTCTCGTACGGTGAACTAGATCCTGATTTTTTGCAGGCGAAGAGGGAGTTGGCCAAGAAAGAGGGTAGATTGCTCACCAAGAAACAAAAGGAGGAGCGGGCGATGGCCGAAATACGGAAAAAGGCATTGATTGCCTCTGGTGCTCAGATTGAGGGGTTGCAGCAGCAGCAGGCTGGCGGTCCTGCGAAGAAGGTCGTCTATGGAAATAGAAAGAAGAACGTCAAGAAAGAGGTAACGGAGTCGAGACCTCGCACACCTGAACCTGAGCCTGAGCCTGAACCGCCCAAAGAACAGGCAAAGGAAGAAGCCAATGAGAAGGGCGCTGCTAAGGATGACTGGGATGATAGCAGTGAAGGGGAGAGCGAAGATACTAAGAAACTCGGGGCTGTCAAGGACGACTGGGACGCGTCGAGTGAGGAAGAGACAGAAAAATCTTTAGCTGCACCGGTCGGGCAAAAGAAAGCACAAACTCCTTTGGCACAAAAAGGTAGCTGTTCATTTATTAAATCGCACAGAGTCATTGATATTTTCTCAGCGCCTGCGCCAGCTACCGCAAAACCAAAAGCCGCAGTCGCAGAGACTTCGACCTCTAAACCTGCCCCTCCACCAACCACAAAATCAAAAGCTGCACCTGCTGAAGAATCTGAAGAGTCGGAAGAAGAAAGCGACTCTGAAGATGGCTCCGACTCCGACTCTGATTCCGACGACTCTGATTCTGAAGAAGAGTCGTCCTCTGACGAGGAACTTACCAATGTTCAGAAAATGGCTGCTCAGAGGAAAGCCGAAGCAGCTGAACGACGAGCCAAAGCCCACGAAGCTGCATTGGCGGCCCGCAATAAAGACGACCTACGAAGTCCAATTTGCTGTATTCTGGGACATGTCGATACCGGGAAGACTAAGCTACTTGACAAAATTCGACAGACTAACGTTCAAGAGGGCGAAGCTGGAGGGATCACGCAGCAAATTGGTGCAACGTATTTCCCAGTTGAGGCCATCAAGACGAAGACGGCTGTAATGAACAAAGTGCGGCGCGCCCGTGTTCTAATGTTCTATCATCTCATAATGTTCCTTCTAGGACGGAGCACAAGAGTACAAGATCCCGGGTCTTCTGGTTATAGACACACCAGGACACGAATCTTTTACAAATTTGCGATCTCGTGGAAGTTCCCTGTGCAATATCGCTATTTTAGTCGTAGATATAATGGTATGACTTTGTTCTCTTCCTCGGGCTTTTGGTGTCTAAATTATTGCCCTTAGCACGGCCTCGAGGCTCAAACCCTCGAATCGTTACGTCTACTAAGGGACCGTAAAACGCCCTTCATTGTCGCACTGAACAAGGTAAGTCACATGTCCGTGTTTCAAGGACCTGCAGTAATATTAGTCGCAGATTGACCGTATGTACGGCTGGGACGCCACTCCCGATGGCGCTTTCCGTGAGTCCCTAGCAAAGCAGACCCGTGCTGTCCAGCGGGAGTTCGAGGACAGGGTGGCCAAAACCATCGTGGCGTTTGCTGAGGAGGGCCTGAATGCGGTACTCTATTACGATAACAAGAACTTTGCTCGGAATGTCTCGCTCGTTCCGACGTCTGCGATAACTGGGGAGGGTGTGCCGGATATGATCATGCTTCTGGTGAACCTGACCCAGCAGAGGATGAGCGATCGGTTGATGTACCTAAGCGAGTTGGAGTGTACGGTGTTGGAGGTGAAAGTTATCGAGGGCTTGGGTACGACGATTGATGTGGTGTTGTCGAACGGTATCCTGAGAGAAGGGGATAAGATTGTGGTTTGTGGATTGAACGGGCCTATAGTCACCCAAGTGCGAGCCCTGCTAACTCCTCAACCCTTGAGAGAACTTCGGATCAAGGCCAGTTTATTTTTGCTTGATTTGGCATGGAACTGAGTTTTGTGGATTACAGTCTGCCTATGTGCATCACAAGGAAGTCAAGGCGGCCTTGGGAGTAAAGATCACGGCGCCGGATCTGGAGAAGGCGATCGCTGGTTCCCGGTTGCTCGTGTGTGGGCCCGACGACGACGAGGATGATCTCCGAGACGAGGTCATGTCTGATTTGACATCATTGTTGAACAGCATTGACAAGTCCGGTCGTGGCGTCTGCGTGCAATCATCGACGCTTGGTTCATTGGAGGCCCTTTTGGATTTCCTCAAGGTCAGCAAGATCCCGGTGTCTGGAATCAACATCGGGCCTGTCCACAAGAAAGACGTCATGCGGTCCGCCACGATGTTGGAGAAAGCCCGAGAACTCGCATGTATCCTCTGTTTTGATGTCCCGGTTGATAAAGACGCTGAGCGAATGGCGGAGGAGATGGGTATTCGCCTTTTCAAAGGTGACCAATTTCCTTCCCTGACTTGTAGGTGAAACTCATCGCGCGCACATTGTAGCCGATATTATATACCACCTGTTCGACAAATTCACTGCGTATAATGCTGAAATTCTGGAGGCCAAACGACGAGATGCTGCGCCTCAGGCTGTATGGCCCTGCAGACTGAAGATTATTGCGGCGTTTTGTAAACGAGACCCGATTATTTTGGGAGTTGATATTCTAGATGGTACCCTCCGGGTAGGAACACCGCTTGCCGTGGTTAAAATCGATCCGGCGACGGGAAAGAAGGAGATAATCGATCTAGGCAAAATGTGCGTTATCCTTAATGCGTATCCCGTTGATCGTGTTTAATTTGTCGACACAGAACGTCGCTGGAAATAAACCACAAGTCACAAGAGGTACGTTATTGTTTCAGTAGTAAGATGGGGGGACCTCGGTTTTTCTGATCTGTCAAGTAGATTGTCAAGAAATCCCAAGCGGGTGGAGGTGTCGCGGTGAAGATTGAGCACGCGGTGTACCAGTCGGCAAAGATGTTTGGCCGACATTTCGATGAGAAGGATGAACTGCTGAGCCATATTTCCCGGCAGAGTATTGACGTGCTCAAGGTATGGAATTTCAGTTAGTACTAGATGATCTCGGCTCATGTTCCGCGCCAGTCTTCCTTTAAGGCCGACGTCTCGAATGAGGAATGGCTGCTCATCAAGGCACTGAAACCTGTGAGTCTGTTTCCGTTCTGCTCAGTAGGTTCCGCGCTAAGCCTAGCATGTAGCGCTTCAACATTCAGTAGATAGGTACAAGGGACACGGACCATGCGGGCGGGCTACCGGATCGGGAATTATCATACGTCAGCAGTTTGTAAATACTCACAATCATTTTCATCATTCTTTACTCCTCCCACGATGTCGACGCATTCCAAGGCATCCCTTGAAGATGTGGCTCCAGCTGAAGTGCCAGTCGACCAGGACCAGCTGCAATTGGTGAAGATACGGGAATAGAGCTTTGGAGGAAGCCTGTGCAGTTGATGGGTCGCTTATCTTGGTAACGTTCAATTTCTAGTGGGTATACTGGAATGGCTGCGGGTATCCTCATTGGACATTTGTGGGTCCTTTAGGGTCCATAATATTCCTTTGAGGGTTGAGATAATACCGCTTGAACCTGATCAGCGCTCAGACCTGCGTAGGGAAGCCCCCAGTGTTTTAACCCATTTTTCTTTTCGCTCCGTCGAGGAGCTCTGTGCAGGCATACTAATATTCTTTTTTGTCTAGCAAAACCTGGGATATAAACAGGTAGATACTCTGAGTCATTTTTAGTCACGGACCTTTTACTCTTTTCTTAGCAACTTCATCGAAGCTGGAATCTCATCGAAAGCTTTGCGGCGAGTTTTTGTGCGTTGAACTTCATCGGAGGTGTTAGGTTAGTTTCTTATCTTGTCGTTCATGGGTGCATCACTTAAATTTCCCAAAAAGGTCTGGTCTGTTCTTGGGGCTTCTTGCAGGTGGTCCTGCTGCAGTATGGTAGGTGCCCCCTTTGGCTACGTCTTCCGTCAGCTAATGCCATTTCCAGGTCATCGTATATTATTACCATCGTGTTCATGCTTATCACGGCGGCGGTGTTGGCTGAGATCTGCTCCGCGTTGCCTCTCAGCGGTTCCATCTATATTTGGGCCGCGGAAAGTGCTGGCCCGAAGTATGCGAGGTTTTTCGGATTCATCGTTGCGTGGTGGTCGTGCACGGCGTGGATGACCTTTGCTGCTGGGAATTGCCAGGTACGTTGGAGTGTATAGCCCTCATTCTGTTTTTGTGGGTTTATGATATTGGCAGACTACGGCGAATTACATCGTGTCCCAACTGCAAGTCTGGGAAGTCGATTTTCCGGGTGGCGCTTCCAATGATAATGTCAAATGGCGCGCGTTCATCTGGGCGCTATCTGAGGCTATGCTGCTCGTAGCTATAGCTATCAACTACCTTCCGCCTAAGCTCTATTCGGCAGTGTTTCGATTCTCGACGGCACTGATGATGTTAGACTTTTTGCTCTGCGTCATCTGGCTTCCCATTGGTGTCTCCAAGACGTATGGCTTTAGGGATGCGAAGGAGGTGTTTACTATGACCTGTAAGCGCTCTGCATAGGATAGACAAGTCTGTTTGCTGAATGCGACAATACAGATAATGGGACTGGAGCACCCGCTGGATGGAATTGGATTTTGTCCTTGTAAGAGCGTTCTTGTGCATGAAATAATCGCTTATCTGTATTGTGCAGCCTGTTTACAGCAGGGACCTTGACGGGATTTGACGCCTCCGGACACATTGCGGAAGAAACCAAGAACGCGAGTGTCGTGGCAGCCAAAGGCATCTTGACGAGTGCCGCTGCTACCAGTATCTTTGGGTTCGCAACCACCATCTTGTTCCTGTTTTGCACGCCAGACTTGGACACGCTGTTCGCCCTTGATGCACCCCAACCTTTCGTCCAGATATATGCTTTGGCGCTTGGTAGAGGTCCCAGCATTTTTATGACCATAATCGCAGTGCTTGGTTTGATTTTGGTTCGTGTCCATGTTTATGCTCAACGTCTGGCCTTATCTCATCTACTGCCCAGAACACCAGTATAGCCATTGTGGCGGCGTCGAGGCTCGTGTTTGCGGTCGCCCGAGACGGAGTTCTCCCAATGTCAGGATGGATTGGAAAAGTAGATTATCAAGGGCAGCCAAAGAATGCGGTCACTGTGATGTTCGTGTTCGGGGCTGCGATTCTGTGCACAATTCTTCCTAGCCAAGTTGCGTTCACGTCGTTGGTGTCAGCGGGTGGAGTGCCCACGATTGCTGCATACGGGTTGATCGCACTTTTGCGGTTGACTATGACTCCGAATCGTTTCCGGACGTCGCACTTCCTCTTGGGAAAGTTTGCGAAGCCGTTTTATGCGGCAGCGGCTTTGTTCAATGGGTTGATTTTTGCGGTATGGAGTTTGGTGGTTTGTTGATTTGGCGCTTTGCTGATGGATGGATAGGTCATGATCTCGCCTTTCTACTTCCCGACTACTGCTGAAACTTTCAATTTCGTGAGTAACGGCTTGTTTGGAGTTACAGTTTGTGCTGATGTGATGTCAAGGCGTGCGTGATCTTTGGTGCGGTTACGGTCTTTGGTGTTCTTAGTTGGTATTTTACTCCGGAGGATAAGTGGCTTCGTAGGGAGCATGTCCTTCAGTCGTTGAAGGCTGCAGACGGTACTGCGACTCCGAGTACCGACAATTAAATCATTCACTTTCTTATGCTGTCATAGTGGCGTATTGTTCAAATTTCAACCTATCGATACACGTACTTAGATACACGCTTGTCTTTGCTTCATCAATATACGTTTGCATTTTATTGGTCGTTATGGAGAAAGAGTGGTTTGATGAAAAGATAGCACAACGGCATCGAGCTTACTAGTGCTACCTCGATACGATCTGGCGTTTCACTGGTGCAATGTCTACCAACAATTACCCTCTGGCTATTCTTGATGCATCTCTTGAAACGAAACGTCGAGCTCTCATCTACATTCTGGCGTCACTTGCGGCCTATTCTCTGGTTTCTGTTGTTCTCGTTGTCTTTATTGCAAGGTGCAAAAAAGCGTCTGTGCCATTGGTAAAGACCGGGGCTTTGAGGGAAAGAAGGTTACGAGGAATCTGAAGCATAGATGGCGGGAGAGGCATGATCGGGGTGGAGGTATGAGGTTGGGAAGTGAGGTTTACCATACGGCTACTAACCAGAACACTGCCCGATAGAGTGTGTCGTTTAGACCGAGAGAACGGAGGCGTAGATAGCCTATATGGTCCTTCGCGGCATCGTACTACAGGGAACGGTGAAGGCGGCTCAGGCAGCACTTTGGTGTTCTTCAAGCTATGCTCTGTACGGCTCGGTTCTTTTGCGTAGAAAGATCCAAAACAGTCCCACCTTGATTCGTCGGGTGGGATTTATCTTGGGAGAGGTGAACCCTTGGACTTCCTCTTGGGAGCGCAGGAAAGACGTGGCATACAGCAGGTTATACTGCGTCCCTTCGAAACTCGTCGTCCTTTTCGGAATTTGCCAGGCCTTGAAGTTGTTTGTATACCGCAGCCGCTCATTAGTTCTTATCCAAGAGTTCATCGTATCGGGTCTTGAGCCGGGCCACGGGTGAAGGTGAAGGGAGTGGCTAATATTGCGCCAAGATGAAACATGCCTTTTCTTCCCTGCTGCTTGCCAAAGTCGGATTCTCTCCTCTAAGCATCAGCCTCAAGCTTGAAGCGGATGAGAAAATACGCTGGCATCACGGACTCGCAGGATGCCTACCAAAGGACAGAGAAGCACACCAAATCGTATTGTCCCACCAACAAAGAAGGACGGTAATACAACATTACGCCACAACGTACGATCAAGAGAGGTTAGGAACCTTCCAATTAATCCAGTTCGAATTCACGAACCCAAGGCCATTCGCCCCATCCGTCTTGATGATACTCGTATTCGCATTCTGATCCTTCAAGAACCTATTCACGAACGCGTCCAAATCCGGCTGCTCCTGGCTGGGAAACGCACAATGCGCATGGTTCCCCACTTGCGAAACACCCATGTGATCGCCCACACCAAGTCCCTGCCAAACCAAGTTCGCGGTCTTCTGACAACCCCAAACCGACTCGGGACCCAACCAATCAATCCCAGTGTTATCAATGATAAGAAGCGGACGAGGAGCAATGAGTGCCGAAAGCATATGATGATCAAAAGGCGCAGGATCGACGCCAGATTGAGCAAAAGTGTTGAATGCAGTAGAGAACCAAACGTTCTCCTGAACGATCTCGCTAGCTGTTTGTGTGACGATCCCATTAGCCAACATCGCATCGGAAATCCTCCAACATCCTGCACCACCACTCCCCGATTCCTGAGGGATCGTCAACGCAATCCTCGGCTCGAAAGCCCCAGCAACAAGAGCACCCTTCCCATTCCTCGAACAACCCGTAACACCAACCCTCTGAAGGTTGATGTTCGTATGGACCTGTTCCAACGCATCCATAATCCTCGCAACACCCCAAGCCCAAGCCATCAAGGCCCCAGCCGAATGATTTGCTCCATAAAGCGTAAAGAACTTGCCCTGTCCACGCGACTGTAGATTATTCTGTGCCGCAATATCGTCGTTGTTGAACGTAAGAACCGCCACACCTGAAGGTTGAGGAAGGCTAAGGCCTCCGAAAGCGATGAGAGCGGGGAAAGGTCCGTTGCCAGAAGGCATCTGAATCCCGACGGTGAAAGAGATCGATTTTCCGCCGTGGGAAACCTGGACGGTGAGAGTATTTCCGGAGAGGGTGCCGACGACGGATTCGGGACGAGGTGGGAGTTGACCGAGCTCGAAACGCTGGAGAAGAGCGCTGATTTCGGCTTGACGACAGGTGAATTCGGCGGCGGTGGTTACGGCGGTTCCGTTGAGGAAGGTGAAGGGATCGGGGAGCATGCTATCGGATGTGAGAGAGACATTCGACGGGAGGTTACCGCCTGTAAGAAAACGAATGAGTCTACAGAATAATAAGGAGATAAATAAGTGAAAGCTTACATTGCGCGAACGCAGATGCGGCGAAGAGAAGAGAGGCGACAAAAGAGGTTTTGATAGTCATCAAAGTGATGCAATCCAAGAGCGAACAAGGGAAGCGTCGCTGCTCTTGACCATGACCACAGGATGCTTTTTATACCTGCTAGTGACGCTAAAGCTTCCTATGTATTTCCGTAGACGGGCTCGAGGAGAGAAAAGAAGCCTTGGACTCGAGAAGGATGCCCCAAGACCGAAATCGATGCGACAAAGTTAAGTTGCATGGGGTCTCGAGTCGCTTGAGATGACAGCAAACATCCATACAAACGCGCAAAAATAGATGGGAAAAACAAACGAGAATGATCACGAGAGCTGGGGCGGGCGGGCCACGGGGTGCCGCAACATATCAGACGAGGTCTCTCGAGCTGTCTTTGCTCACATTGAGCTCCCGAAGTTATAGCGTAATTGATGCTCAACCGGCTCACCCCACCCAATCAGAATGGTGAATCCGATGTCAAGGCTTGTTTCTCCCGTGTTCTCCACCTCGAGATGTATAAAAGCTGTCGAAAATGAGGATATATGCGGCATCGATTGGTTGGACACGCACCAACAGCGAAAGATATTTGTCAAACATAAAACAATCGATGTGAAGATTCGTCCTGACTAAAGTGGACATCACTCAGCCTTCTCCCTACAACACCTCGTCGAGGCACCCCCGTCATTCCAAGCCGCCAAGAGCTCAGATGCAAGGACCTTGTCTTGAATGCCTGGCTCGAAATATCGACCAGACGATGCAATGGCCCGGTTGTTAGGTTCTCGCTGGTGAAGTGAAGAGGATGCGGTCGCCGGTGAACGCGCATGGTGATGTTTTGATTTCTCCTTGCAATCCTGAATACATTGTCTGAAACATTTGTTGAATCCGTGACGGAGACAGGGCCGACGTGTACTCGGCGTAGATGTACAATTTTTCCGATTAGAGTAGAGCAGTTCTGTGTGTAAGTGCACCTTTTGGGCTTGTGATAGTATAGGAAGAAAGGCGCCGCAAGATGTGTCAGCACGAGCGGCTTGATCATGGACCTCTACTACCGTCGCACTATTGTCCCATATCGGCCTTGCAATCAGCGGTTTCTCAAGGGCTCGTGTGATGGATGAATACCCCTGCGAGTCGGAGCCTTGGCACTCAGCGGGCGGCCACCCTAGGACTCCTTATATGCGCGTCGAGGTACAGCCTGCTCGACTTTGAAATGGGCGACGGGCGAGAAAAGGTACGTTCCGTTGCATTCCACGTCGAATTGCCCATTCATTCGCGACCCAGGTGACCAAAGCGAGCACTGGGTACATCTTTGTCCCTGCCTCACTGAGTTTCGTAGCGCTGTGCCAAAAGTTCCAATGCGATACTACCGTGCAGTTTGATATTGGCCTACGCGTCGACATGAAGGTCCAGCCACCACCCATCCAGCGTATCCCGCCTGAACTGCTCATGGAAATCTTCCTATGGGCCAGGGCAGAATACGACTCCCTCGATCTAGCTGACTCACACAATCTACCGTGGACACTCAGTCAGGTCTGCAGCTCCTGGCGAGTGACAGCCTTGTCGTTGCCCGAAATCTGGACAGACTTTACCCTCAATCCTTCCCGTCTCATTTGGAAGCGTCAGCCCATCTCGCTTCTCACCACCGTCGCCACTCGCTGTCGGCATGCCCTCAGTTTTACGTGGAGAGACCTGGCTATTGACGGAGGTTCAGACGGAGATCACCTTCTCAAGGCATTATTCCAGGTCCTGATAGCCTATTCCGATTCATGGAAGGCCGTCCAGCTGGAGTTGCCGTACCAGCTTATACCTATGCTCGCTCAACTTCATGGGCGTCTGTCGTCCTTGACGGACCTTCATTTTTCATGCTACTCTTCCAGTGTGGATACCATAGAAGGCTTCGAGATTGCTCCACGTTTAACTAACGTGAAGATTCGTGGCCTGGGTCCATATACTCGATTCTCTTTTCCATGGAAAACCCTCCTCCATTATTGTGATCACCGCATTCCAGAAGGCAGAGCCTTTGATTTAGACATACTCAACAAAGCGCCACGTCTTGAGGCGTTCGAAAGTAACGTCCGCCAGCAAATCCTTTCCGTGCCCATTCCTGTATTCCATGACAGGTTGTCACGTCTCAATGTCCGCGATAACAGTTTCCTTGACAGCCTGACACTTCCTGCACTGAAGGAGATCACTCTGCGACCCTACATCGTAGACGAGACGCGCATGGATGCTATTCTCCCTTCCCTCCTTGGGCTGATCTTGCGCTCCAAGTGTTCCTTGCATCAGTTGTCGGTGTATGACGCCGCCCCGGACTCGGACCTGGTGCATATCCTTGAAATGTCGCCCGAGCTCGAGTCTCTTAGCCTGAACATTCCTCGGTGTCGGGATCCATCCAGCACCCACCTAAAGTCCCTGATGAGCCGTCTGCAGGGTGCGCTTGTGAGTCGGTTGGGGACGTTGGCGATTAATCGCTATGATCGGGATACGAGTGAAGCGATGGTATTTTTGGACGAGGTTTTCGTGGAGATGATTGCAAGGAGGCATGCGAAGAGGTCGTTGCGCACGGTCAGGTTCGATGTCTGGGTTCCCGAGGCGGGGTCGTACAAATGTCCACTATCTGAGGGGAGCGTTAGGAGACTGAAGGGATTTCAAGAGGAGGGATTAGAGCTGTGTGTTCGGGCAAATGATTTTGGGACGTCGAAGAGGTACGTGTAGGTACGTGGGCCCTACTATTCTCTGATTGGTTCGGTTGGCTGACATTGCTCTAGTAAAATGTTAATCTTAGCTCCCGCGAGTCTTTACAATTAAATTAAATCAAAAAGAACTTGATTCTTAACACAAGGAAGGTCCAGACTTCCTTTCCATTCATCTAAGCGAGAAGCGACGGAGAGCTTTTTTGAGTGCGGCTTTCACAAACATGAGGCGGGTTCCTGAGAAAGTGAGCGCTGTCACACCTCAGAAACATCTCACGTCCCACCTCGTCAATAATTATGCTATCCAGAAATAGGCTCAGATCATAACGTGTGACGAATTGAAAACTATAAGTTAGTGCCGTTGATTATCTGACCCCAACAGCATAGTCATGCTTGGTCTGCAAGGAATCGCTCTAGTCACAGGCGCTGGTTCGCATCTCGCTCGCCCGTGCATTACCTTGACTCTCTACTGATGTTTCTCTCCAGCTCGAGGTATCGGACGAGCGACTGCCATTGCATTTGCGCGCGCAGGAGTGGCCGGCGTACACCTCACCGACGTGCGTAGCACACTCCTCGAGGATACAGCCAAGGACGCCATTAGTGCTGCTACGAATCCGAACTTCCGTGTCTTCACGTCTGTGGTAGACGCCACAAAAGAAGACCAGGTGGTCCAGATGGTCAACGACACCGTCAAGACTTTCGGGAGGGTGGATTACGCTGCAAATATCGCTGGGGTAGGTCGAGAACGGTCCATTTTATCTGGTCATAGTGTTGACTATCTATAGGTCCTGGACATTTCGTCAGCGACTGCTGATGTGACGATGGCGGAGTACGATCGTGTCAATAATATCAACGCGCGTGGTGTGTTCATGTGCATGAGGGAGGAACTTCGGGCGATGCGCAAGCAAGACCCTGTTGTTCATATCCCTGGACGCCCCGCCATCCGAGGGGCGATCACGAACCTCGGGAGCGCAGCTGGGCAATTGGCTGCTCCGGGGATGAACAGCTACACCGCTTCGAAGCATGCTGTTGTTGGAATGACGAAGGCTGCTGGTGCGTGATCTTGTATTCAGGAGCGTTGAGGTGTGCTGACCATCGATTAGCTTTGAACCATGCTCTGGATGCTATTCGAGTGAACGTTGTGTGTCCTGGGTTTGTTAGTACAGAGATGTTGGAGGATGTGTGGGATGTGGATCAGAGTGAGGGTGTTCGTGAGGCTATTCCGATGAAGGTATGCTTTGCTTATACCTATTATTTGCCTAACCTAACATTGTTTATAGCGGATGGGTCACCCGGAGGAGATTGCGGACCATGTGCTGTTTTCAGTGAGTCAGTTATCTAGTTATATGACTGGGCACTCGTGGATAGTAGATGGAGGCTATGGTATTGCTTGATTGTACTTCCCTCTGTATGATATATGTGTAGTGTGTACTTGATTTCATCTCATTTAGGAGTGACAACAGACTGTATTTTATTGGTAATATCTGTCTCTGAAGTAATTCTTATCAGACCCTATGGAACAAACACGAATGAAATCTACATTGGGTGTGAGTAACTAGGTAAATAGAGAGAAAAAAAAGGAGTGAACCTCCTCAGATGCCAGGATGGGTGAGGGCAACAACTGAGGAGGTAGAAAGACACGACATTGTATATATATGTAATGGAGCATATGTAATCATCAATGAGACCAAATTGAGAAAGAGCACTGCAGATAAGACACTGGCTAACAATTCTACAGCAAACAACTTAGTCTCTTTGTAGACAGAAGATGATACAGACCTATTGATCAAAGAGAGAGTGATGGTCCATATATACTTTACAATTATGATCACAACAAATAGTGTTATGATTTATTCACTTCTTTACCTAAGCACCTATCTTATCTATCAGCACTCATCTTATCTCTAGGTGCCCAGGCTGGTCATCATGATCCTACCGAACAAACTCATAGTTACTGTTCATCTATCATTCATCTTGTGCATGTTTACACTTCTTTCTCTCACCCTGCACTTATATTTAGACCCTCACTTTCAGTATATAAGTAGTGTAGCTCTTGCTGTATATTCCCCAGCTTCAAGCTAACATTTATTCATACTGATCATCCTTGCTAATTCTCATTAAGATGCTAAGACATTAGCCTTATCTCCTTTTGCTCAGAGACTCAACAGTGACTGCCCAAACATGAGACAGCCATTGTTTACTCTTGATTGGAGTTCAGGTCTAACAAATAGGCTTTGGGGGAGGGGGGGTCAGAGTAGGTGATTATGGAGTCACTTTTGGATAGCATAATTGTGCAAATAAGTATAATTGAGCATAATAGTTGAAGCAACTCCAGAGTTGCTTCAACTATTAGACTCATGTGTTATGTCTTTGTTGTGATACTCTGGTGATATGGCATGTCTTGGCATGCTTAGTAAGAGAGAATCCAGAGAAAATGGGTAGAAAGAAAATATATTAGGAAGTAAATAGTATAAATACAGTGCACAGGCAGAGAATGCTCCTTGTGAGTTTGTCTACCTAGTGACTAACAGCCTAACAGCTGGAGTGCATTGCATTCAAATCACAATAGTCTTGGTTATGTCTGTGGAGAATTCAATTCAGAGTGATCACATTGTAATGATGAGCTTGCTAGCTCTAGGGTGTTGCACTCCAAGCCCTCAGGAGTGCCTTGCAACTGTCAACCCCATCTTCTTGCTCATTGCTGTGATGGTCCACTTCTTAGATTGTGTTCTGTAACTCCCTATTTTAATTCCTGTTTATTACTCTTTACTTACCTACCTTGCTTCCACAGACTTTAGAATACTTTATATACTACATACCTTATACTTTACACCTCAGCTTTTGCTCCTACATGAACAGAGAAGGCTGAGGTGAGCTCCTTTTGTATATCTGTTATCAAGCATTGTACTTACTTTTAGTTAGTGTTGCATGTATTCTTACATAGAGAGTGTAGAGTACAATTATCAATATAGATTGTATGATAGTAATGAACTAGTATGATGATGACCTAACAGCCTGAAATGGGGAGAAGGGAGAATTCTTTATGATCAACTGTAATCCCAGTAATGAAGTGAAATGATACTGTAATGACAACCCATCAATCTAAGCCTAAGACATGTCACAGAACTGTGAAACACCCACCAAGCTTGCTTAAGTGTCAGGTTGTAGGTTTCATTCCTTCTGCTTGATTTTTCTATTCTCCATAAGCTCCATGTGTAGGATACCCAGGGTTTTCAGGTTGCACCAGTATCTTCTGTGTTACGATTTATTCATTTTCTTTATCTAAGTGCCTCTCATCTTATCTTCAGTGCTTATCTTATCTTATCCTTAAGATCTGTGACTCCACGGAGCCATGACTCACGATACAGTCACCACCGTTCACCTTGTGTTATTTTCTGCTTCTTTCTTGCAATGATGCACTTATTATTAGACCCCTCATTTGAGTATATAAGTACTGTAGCTCAAGCTGTATATTCCCTAGCTTTGAGCTAACATTTATTTATACTGAAACATATTCATTCTCGCTAAGTGCTAAAAACACTTAGTTCAGAAGTCCTTTCATCATGAGACCCAACGGTGACTGTACAAACACGATACAGCTATTGTTTACTCTTGATTGGACATCAGGTCTGACAATTAGCTTAAAGCTTTTCTTACTCCTTAACTGGAGCTTTCATGGAGAATGATGGCACTATTATCCTTGCCAGCACCCTGGTGCCGAGCACTTTCCTTCTCGCCCTCGCCCTCGTCCTTGCAGTCAGGTTTCACAGAGCAAGAGACAAATTACCAGCACCCCCCACCCCCACCATCATTATTAACCAGCAAATAAACCCCCAACCCACCAACAATGACATCCTGCTCCAGCTGCTCCACACACCCATACTGCAACAAGCGGTCCCAGTCAACAGCATCCTTACAATCAACAAAGAGACAGAGGTCAGTCTTCAGTTGAATAATGGGAACCTGCAGGAAAGAAGACCTCCCATCCCTCCCAGAAGGTGCATGCCAATCATCATCCTCTCCGCCACCAGCTCTACTAGCTCTACCCTGTACATTGTTCGATCTCCATCCCCCCTTTCAGAGGATGACCTCACCAAGCACCACGTACAATATGAATTGGGTGCAAGCCACCCAAACAGCCCTATCGCCCCCATCCCCAATTGTAACATGGATGTTACCATGGCACCCTGCTCCGACAAAGCCACCTGATCCACCTGCTCCCTGGATATTAACAGCAGGGGATGTCTCTCTCTACAACGACTTCAAGCTAAAAATCTTGAAAGAGGTCGATGATTTCACTGGAGGTTCTAAAGACATCTCCTGCTTCTTTCAAAAGTGTGAATTGCACTTCGATCTGTTCAACCAACACTTCCGGTACCACCCCCACAAAGTCATCTTCTGTGTCTCCTGATTAGGAGGAGATGCTCAGAAGTGGTGGGAATTGGGAGCCAGACTCCTGGGAAAGAGTAACGACAGAGAACAGTTGTACCCCTCCTATGATGACTTCCAAGCAGAGGTCAGGCAAAGGTTTTGGAAGGATGTGGATGCATAGATAAAGCATGCACAGTGGGAGAAACTCAGACAGGCAACCTTCCAAGATGGTGACCAATTCTTCTAGAAATTTGAAGAACTCGCCTATGACACTGGGGTACGTGACAATGAGCAAGTCATGCTCGCTCAGGTCAAAAAGGCCACCTGAGAAATGAGTAAAAACACAATATACTCAGCCGATGGAGAAGTCCCAACCACCTATAACAGGTGGAAGACTCGCTTGCTCTGTATAAACTATAACTACCATCTCAAGCAGCGGAAGGAACTATGACTGGACAAATTGACTCCAAGCTGCAGGCACAGAAGGTGACCACACTCCAGAAGGGTGGTCAAATATTAACATATATGCTGGAGAAGAAAACAGCAACAGGAACGACATACAGAGGAAGAGGAGCTTTGATGGACATTGACACAGCATGTGCTGTAACAAAGTGTTTCTGATGCGGCAAGCTCAGATACTTCAAGCACAACTGCCCCTACCAACCAAAGAGTATGGAGGAAGCCATGCAGTGCCTCAACTACTACTGGGACAAACATCCAACAGTCAAGGCACCAATGGCAACAATCAAAGAAGTAAAAGACAGCACTGAGGAGTAAATGATTTAACTCACTCGGCTAAGGACTTAGTTTTGTCTGGTATGCATGTCACACCCGCTAGTTGGACTCATATATCTGTAGTATCTACCATGCATTCGAATATACCTGCGACTTTGCAATCAGACCAAAAGCTAAGCAAGAATCAACCAACAGTATGGAACACCACAATAGTTAAACTACCAGCTAAATGTTTGGCAAGTAACCCATCATGGGCGAAAGCATCAAATGACAAGTCACCTACTATAGTGACACCCATCATAATGGTTAGACCAGATGGGGCAGGGGACCAAGTGCCTAATGCCCCCCCTGATGAGATGGCTCCACAGAGCCCCAGCCTCGCTGGGGGATATGAGGGAATAGCTTCAGCAAAACCTTCTCTGGTAATGGAGGTCACCATAAGGCTGCCAAAGTCTAAATCCCTTATCCATCAAGGGGCTTTGCTGAAGACCGAGGACTTAATCAATCCTGTGCAAAAGGCCCCTACCAACAGAAACAAGGGGGCCCGAACAAGGCGGGAGATGCCTAAGGTGCATATGTATGAAGTTCCTGATGAAGAAGATGATACCAGCTTCTGAATGAATAAGAAAGCTAATTTAACACCCTGTATAGAAACAGCGGTGACCTTGCCAACAATAGTCAAACCCTCACAGGTCAACATGAAGGCTAAAGATGCCCTGCACAAATGGCTTAAACCATTCAGAGCTAGGTGGACTTTGCACAGCATAGTAGAAGCCAAGACAGAGTTGGAGGCAAAAGCAATCTTAAAGAATTGGATTCACAAGACCTGTGTGGAAGAAGTCATTGATGAAATGATTGAAGGAATGCAGAAGGTGACACAAATCAATGCTCTCTGGTGACTGGAAGAACTACTACAGCCAAAATGGTACATCAGCAAGTTAAGCGGGAACAGGAAGGATCTAGCAGTTGATGTTCAAATCGAGACTCTAGAAAACCTTACCAAGATCTCTACCTCTGTATTAATTGACAGCAGATGCACCAGTAGTGCTATCAACTGAATATTTGTTGAGAAACACAATGTTCCTACCCATGCAACAGCTGCACCTATCCCCATCTATAATGCGGACAGAACAAGGAACCAGGGGGGAGCAATTATCAAATATGCTGAGATCCATCTTATGATCAGAGATCACATGGAACAAATAGACTTAGCTGTTACCAACTTAAGTGATCAACAAATCTTTCTTGGTCATGATTGGCTAGTGAGGCACAATCCACTTGTCAATTGGAAAACTGAGAGATTAATGTTTGCATGATGCCGATGCTGTAAAACCCCATTCGTACTTCCTAACACAGATCCTGACGATAAATGGAACAAAGAACTAGAGGAGGAGGAGACCATTCTCGCAGTAGACTTCACCCAAGCCATTCTCATATGTGCCCATCATGCCAATGACCTTGCTGCTAAAGCCAATGCAGAAAAGAAAACCAAGACGTTTGAAGAGATGGTTCTGGATTGGTGCAGGGATTTCAATGATTTGTTTGACAAAGATAATTTCGATGACCTCCCTGAACCAAAGACATAGACCATGTGATCGAACTCATTCCCAATGCAAGCACCAACTTAGATTGCAAGGTTTACTCTCTCAATCGAAATGAGCAAAAAAAAACTCAACAAGTTCTTAGATAAGAACCTCTCAAGTGGAAGGATATAATCATCTAAGTCACCTATGGCCTTGCTCTTCTTCTTTGTCAAAAAGAAGGATGGCAAGTTGCGACCAGTCTAAGATTATCGCAAACTCAACAAGATGACAGTCAAGAACCATTACCTGCTTCCTCTCATCTTGGAGTTAATAGACAAACTACGAGGTGCCAAGTACTTTTCCAAACTTGACATACGATGGGGATACAACAATGTATGCATCAAGGACAGTGACAAATGGAAGGCAGCCTTCTGAACCAACCGAGGCTTGTTCAAGCCCATGGTCATGTTCTTTGGACTAACCAATTCCCCTGCCACCTTCCAGTGGATGATGAATGACATCTTCAAAGACCTCATTGCATCAGGTGCAGTCACTGTTTATCTCGGTGACATCCTAATCATGTCCAAAACCAAGGAGGAATATCACCGTATCACATGTGAAGTCCTAAAAGTCCTATGAAAGAACAAACTATTCCTTAAAGTGGAAAAATGCGAGTTCGAGACTTTAGAAATGGAATACCTTGGAGTTATAATCAGCAAAGGAAGTATTCGCATAGACCCAGTCAAAATCCAAGGCATAGCAGAGTGGCTGATACCAGTGAAGAAACAACAGTTACAATCATTTCTAGGCTTTACAAATTTTTACTGCTGCTTCATCAAAGGATATAGTAAAGTCATCAAGCCCATGATGCAACTGACAGAGAATGATCCATGGAAATGGGGAACAGCACAACAAGGCACTTTCAACGAATTAAAAAGACTATTGGCTGAAGAAGTGGTATTAGTGATACCAACAGAAGGAGGCAAGTTCCATGTGGAAGTGGATGCTAGTGAGGGGGCAATAGGTACTGTTTTGTCGCAAGAACAAGATGGAAAATGGCACCCCATTGCATTTTTATCCAAATCCCTCACAGTTACCGAATGAAATTATGAAATTTACAACAAAGAACTACTTGTGATCATGCTCACCCTTGATGAGTGGAGACACTACCTAATGGGAGCAGCTCAGGATTTTGAAATCTGGACAGATCATCAGAATCTCCAGTACTTCTGAAAACCCCAAAAGCTAAACCGCCAACAAGTGCATTGGGTAACTGAACTAGCTGAATATCATTTCTCTCTTCACCACAAACCAGATATGGCAAACAAGAAAGCTGACCTGCTTAGTCAAAGGGCAGATCATGAGTAGGGTAAAGAAGATAACAACGAGATCGTAGTTCTCAAACCTGAGCACTTCCAGGCAATAATCATACCCACAATAGAAGAGATACAGACCAAGATTAAACATGCCATGCTCAACCATCACTGATGGGACAAGAATGTCTCCGGATCCCTCAACCATGATCAAGGAATGAAAATAGAAAATGGACTAATCTACTACGATAACCGAATCTATGTTTTTCAAGATCATGCGCTATGAGGAGAAATCATTGCAAGATCTCACGACCACATCACAGCAGGACACCCAGGCATTGAAAAAACCAAAGAACTCGTGTTACGAGAATATTGGTTGCCCAAGATGAAGAAAGATATAGAGGCCTACATTCGTGCTTGTAAGATGTGCCAATGAACCAAGTCAAGCACTCAAGCA
This sequence comes from Armillaria gallica, assembly GCA_037576215.1. NCBI lineage: Eukaryota > Fungi > Basidiomycota > Agaricomycetes > Agaricales > Physalacriaceae > Armillaria > Armillaria gallica. The sequence goes on from JBANDB010000008.1 coordinate 4,017,449, forward strand.
AAAGCAGCACCACTTCATCCCAATGCCATCCCCTTCTGACCATGAACCCACATCTCCGTTGACATGGTCACTGGTTTACCTATGTGCAATGGCTATGATGCTATTCTCATGATTGTTGATCGCTTCTCAAAGGGAATCATCCCTATTGCATGTTCCACAGAACTGTCATCGGAAGGATGGGCAAAGATTCTATGAGATGAAGTATATGCCAAACACGGGATGCCACAAGTGGTCATATCAGACCATGGCACTGTATTTGTATCCAAGTTCATAAAGGATCTCTATGACTTGCTTCAAATCAAAGCCAATGTGTCTACTGCCTTCCACCCTCAAACAGATGGATAAATAGAATGAGTCAATCAGAAGGTTGAAAAATACCTTCAAATTTTCATTAACCATCTCCAAAACAACTGGGTAGAATGGCTATCACTCGCCACCTTTGCTCACAACAACCGCACCCATTCAGCCACTGGCAAAAGCTCTTTTGAGGTCAATTACAGCTACAACACCCATGTCCTACCAGGGGCCAAGCCCCAGACACCCTTCTGAACCCCAGCCTCAACAACTTTCATCTCCAAAATGCAAGAAATCCATGCCACAGCCAAACAATCACTCAAGAAAGCTGCTGACCAAATGAAAGCCCAATATGATAAAAAGAAATGTCCAGCAGTCAAGTATCAAGTAGGAGACAAGGTTTGGCTAGACATGAACAACCTTCACCTCCCACAACTAAAGAAGAAGCTCGCAGACAAATGGACAGGCCCATTTGTGACTATCGTAAAGAAGAGAGCCTCAATGTACACTCTCAAACTCCTTTCTAACTGGCATATTCACCCAACATTCAATGAAGCACTCCTCACACCATATGCATTCCCAAACCAGGAACAACTACCGCCACCACCACCAGATCTAATTGATGGTGCTGAACATTATGAAGTTAAAAAAGTTCTTGACAGTAGACTTTGCAAGGTTAAGGGAAAAGCCAGGGAACTATGGTGCTGGGTTACCGATTACTTCATAAAGTGGAAAGGCTATGGACCAGAATCAAACAGCTGGGTGTGAGAGGACAATATGGATGCCAACAAACTCATCGAAGAGTTCCTCACTGAACATGTAAACAGAATCATCAACAAATCAGCAAACTGGCAATCCTGCATGGATCCAAGAACAGGCAAGAAGGTGTGGTATGATGAAGATGAGCTTTGGGAGTGGCTAGGGAGCCATGATGACCCTTCAATGGACACTAAATCGCCCTTTGAACCGGATAACATACTATAACAGCAGTCGGGAAGCCTGCCTTAACAAGGGGGTAATGTTACGATTTATTCATTTTCTTTACCTAAGTGCTTCTCATCTTATCTTCAGTGCTTATCTTATCTTATCCTTAGGATCTGCGACTCCATGGAGCCATGACTCATGATACAGTCACCACCATTCATCTTGTGTTATTTTCTGCTTCTTTATTGCAATGATGCACTTATTATCAGACCCCTCATTTTAGTATATAAGTACTGTAGCTCAAGCTGTATATTCCCTAGCTTTGAGCTAACATTTATTCATACCAAAACACATTCATTCTCACTAAGCACTAAAAACACTTAGTCCAGAAGTCCTTTCATCACAAGAACCAACAGTGACTGTACAAATGCGATACAGCCATTGTTTACTCTTGATTGGACATCAGGTCTAATATTCTGAATGCATCTGATTTCCATCTCTCCAGCATCTTGACCACATCTGGATTGATGCCTTTGATGAGGTAGAACATTGTCCCTCCTATTCTGAAGCAGTGCCTGGTGAATTGTTCAAAGTCATGTTTGGTCTATATATTATTGCATTGTTTCAACATTATGTTCTTAGTAATGCATTTGTATTTGAATCTTCCTTCTTTGAAGGAGACTAAGAGGGTATTATTTTGAATGTCGTTTTGGGAAATATGATGCAAAGGTGTATAAGTTTTGAAGTTTGCATTGGTTGGACTTAGATCCCACAAGAGAAGTGGCAACAAATCTATATTGGTATCCTTAATAATTGCATAATTTATACTATATGTAGAGTGGGTGAGAAAGAAGCACCTATAGAGGAGATCCTGGGATAAGATGAGAAATCTGAGATAACCCAATAAGGACTAGCAGAGGCATATCAAAGGATGACAAAACTCACTCATCTACAGTGAAAGTCTAGCCTGAGCTAAAGGCCTTCATATTGCTATCCTGACTTTCTTTTTCTTCTCTGCTATGTCTAGCAACTCGACATGTAGTATATCCAAGATGTTGATAGGGTCTGTAACTCTATTCTGCTTGCAAAGGATAACATCTTCTCCCTGGTTCTTCTTTGTCTTGGTCTATAGGAGATGGAGTATTCATAAGCTGTGTGCTGAGTGTGGGCATGCTAGGTTTTTCAACACTGATGGGTGCTTGATGTTGATTCTGCAGCCTTTGAGAGTTGGGGAAAAGTTCTCCTAGCCTGATCTGGCTGAAGAATGCTGTCATAGCTAGAGTTAAGATGACTGAGTCCATGTTGTTAAATAAGTCTAGCTCATCATGCAGTGCTGTGATCATCTCAATAATCACTGGTGGTCTGGGAGGTTTCTTGCTTAAATCTGGCATAGCTTTGTTGATGCCTTTCAATGTGTATTTGAGAAGGATACTGTCATTATAGAGTAGATTGTGGAAAATATGAAGAGCTCTGACATTATACAACTTGTTTCAGACTGTATCATCTGTTATAATACTCTTGAATGAGATTGTAAATCTGTTCCAGTGTGTGAGAAGTATTTTTGGTTGATGTGTGATATACTGGCATAGCAGCATCTCAGACACTGGAAATCTTTCTTCTCTGAGAATTGTCTTTCATCTGCAGAAGTCTGTAAATTGTCTGATACTACTAGCATGTCCTTTCATTGTTCCTGGTGCCCATGCTAGCTTTACAACTGCTTGTACTTCTGCTACTGGTTTCTCTCCTCTTTTATGCACTTCCTTTGGGAGATTTGTTGCTATCTTGTGGTGGTTTCATATGATAGTGTTGTATCTGATATTGGACATTGTGTTCTTGGCTGCTCATTTGTAGTGTCAAAAGTAAGAATAGTATATGGCCATGATAGTTAGAGCTCAAGCAAATGTGGTGGCTGTGCATCATGCATCCCAATTTTGATCAACTTGTTATTTTATTTTGAGATCACTATATTCTACTAAATGTTTTATGTAGAGTTTTAAATGTGCTGGTATTTTAAGTAAAAATGAAAGTAAGTTTTTCTTATTTTTCAGCATCCCATGAGACAGTCCATCAGCTAGATTATTCTTTATTGAGATCCAGACTATTGACAGCCATATTCTGGATTCTTGTATCAAGAACACTATCCTTTGAAGAATCACATTCTGTTATGTGTTTTGTGAGTACTCTGCTAGTAAAGCTTCTACAATATCTTGGTTGTCTGACCAGATAACAATGTGGCAGTCTTTGAGCCTTTTTGCTATAAGCATGCAGAGTCTTAGCTCAATTACCACTATTTTTGCCCATCCAATATTACTGTCTGATTTTTAGCTTAGTATCAGCTTCTAAGCCAGCCACTTTCCATCAAAGATAAGTCTTAATCTCCATAATGTGGAAGCATCAACCATCAGCGACATTTCCAATAGTATAGCTAGTGTGTGACACTCAGTTTTTGCTTCCACCAGATCATATTTTTCCACTAGTGTACTTGAAATGATGTGTAATATGAATGCTGGGTTACTATTTTTAAACAATACTTAGAACCTGTAGAGTGTTAGCATATGAGAACATCTTTACTCCCACCTCCCATGGTGCTAGCTTTGCTATGTATTTCTCATTTTTTACTTCTGGTAATAAAACAAATTTTACTTCAATGTCTCACCAAAACCCAATATATAGGAAAGCTGTGGCAAATAAGATATATTTGGATCTGGTCTATGGCCATTCCAAATCTTCTACTATTCTTCATACTAAATCAGCTTTATAGGAGAATGAAATCATTTTGTTGGCTGATGTTTTGGGGAATCTAAAGAAGATAACATCATTGATCTATTTTACTAGAGCTTTGATACCCTTATTGATGGGTATCTTAACCATTGCATCAGCTATTCTTCTCCAGATAACAGGGGAAGGTGACACTCTAAAATTTAAATACAGATCAAGATAGGCAAGGCCATTGAGAGAAATTGCTGTGAAGTTTTGCACCAATGGCTGTGTCAGTACACTTCTGAATGCTGATTTAATGTCAAAAACTGCTGCCTATGTGCCACTCAGCACATTGGATACTTTGAAATAGCATTCTGAAAAAGTCCTCCATGTACATTGGAATTTTTTCAAGTTTATTATTACATTAATTAATATGGTCTCAGTATAAATTAAGGTTAAAGAATATTATAGAATAAGGGAATAATTAGTCTATGATAGCTCAGAGCTTTTCTGGCTTAGTTTTTGTGACACTGAGTGAGGCTGTGCAAAAATGCATTGTAGAAAAAGGTTAGTTAGCTTTAGAGCTAGAATAAGTCTCTTTACTTATCAAAGATTCTAATATAAAGGAGTCATATCCTGTCATGAGATATCTAAGTCTGTTTTTTTCTGTGTATTTCTTAATTAGAAAGTCATGATGTGTTGGTAATGTGTAATGATTATATGGAATAAACATGCAATCTAGTTTGTAGTTTTTCAATCTTGTTAGAAAGTCTTTCTTGATACCTCTGGGAATGTCTTCAAATTCATAAATAATGTCAGCTTTTATAAGATAAAATGTCCAGATCTCATGATGAAAAGGTGTCACTATGGGAAAGAGTTCACTAATAGTGAGAGTGTGCTCTATGAGAGGTGGAGTTGCAGTATGTGCAAGCATGGTGGAATCAGCACAGTACTTGCAGCAGTTATCGAAATAAGGTGTTTTTATATGTTTTTAAATAAATAAATAAAATAAAAAACAATCAAATATGATCAAAGGTTAGTTTCTCATAAAAATACCCATGAAATACTTATATAAATAGTAAAAGCATGACAAGAGTCTTCTGAATATAATCCTATTGTACCATAATGAGGGCCATCAGTAGTGTTCACTTGGGACTGTCATTCCTAATAGCTAAAAGTATCTGAAACCAGACATTGGATTCGATGACTAGTATAATTAGCAATTTCTATTTTGAAAATATCAAAATTGATGATGACAATGATGGTATCATGGTTAAAGTAATTTAAGGCTCTATAGGCTATGTGTATATCTTGTGTAGACCTGAAACATGGTTCCTTCATTCAATAAGCAAGTGTCAATTGTAAAAGAATCTGTAAAACTGAGTTTAAATTTAATACAGATCTTGAGAGCCTTTGGGCTTTTCTTTTTAATTTAGTATCTATATATGAATTTGAGTGATCAAACTATTTTTTTATTTTTTTATGCTCTTTCCCATTGTTTATTACTTAGACTGATGCAAACTTATAGCTCTAGTGTATCTACTGTCTCTGAGGCTTTCTCTAAGGATAAAAGTGTCTCTTAGAATGAATTGGTGCAAAGGATAGCTTAGATTGATAATGCTCAGAATTTGTGGATTTTTCTTGCTAATTAATGTTAACATCTCTTTAATGACATTTCAGTAAACCAATGATTGCACATATGGCAATACCACTTTCATTCTATGGCAACCACTCCTCACACACTTTGTTATTCATTCCATCTCATTACACATTATAATTTCTGTATTCCATCATAGCAAGGCACCTTTGATCAACAATCATCCTAATATGGAATTGCCACATCATTCAGAAGCACCTAGTTGACATACCTATTGATCACTTAATGAAATGACATGATTTACGCAAGTATCCTTCCAGCTATGGCAACTACAGACCATTTTTACTAAGGCTGTTACTATGTCAAGACCTTAAGAAAATGTTGGCCCATGTATACTCAACACAATGACTATCATCTAGTAATTCACAGCTAAATAGCACTTAATGATCTGCTTATCACTTAATAAAACTATATGGTTTTTGTCCAAATGAAGCAACATCAATGAGTTGCTGTTACTTTTGAAAACAAAAGACCATGTATCTACTACAGTTTTGACTAAGCTATAGCCTTCCAGTCTTACAAAGTCTCACATAGTTTCTCTATTTATAAATTCATACTTGTAGTATAAAAAAGCTAGCTAGAAAAAGTCATTTAGTAGTCAGTTCATCTCCAGTTGACCACAGTCTATGTCAATTATCATCACACTCTAGTCTATTACCAGCAAACAACATTTATTCACTGTTCTATGGCAATATACTGTTTATCCCTGCATATTCTCAATTGCATGTCAACTCTTAAACTCACCAGAGTTATTCCATAGTTTTTAACTGTGAAAAGTTTTTTAACACTCACTCTTTGCTCTTAACACTATTGGTACATGCTCATATTGTGCCAATACATGATCACTGTGCCATACCTTACTCACATTATCTTTTATTAAACTAATATTGTTTCACTTTCACACCATTGGAGTTTACACCTTTTCACTTTCACCATTGTTATTGTTGCTCACTTGGGTAGTCTCAGAGTAGACTTAAGATCAGTTTCAGCAAGTTTTCATATAGGATCAGTATAGGACAGTCCCTTGAGTGGACTTAGAGGTTAGTTTTGACATAGGATAGAATTGTTTCAGTACAAGACCAATTTTGACATCGACTTCAGCACCATTATGCTATATAAAACCAGTATCATTGTCAGTTTTCATAGTTTCATATTTTCTCTCAACATTCCACCCTGTTAGGGACATGCCAAATAGACAAAGGTAACTTGCATGAGCGGAGGTCCGCAGAGTGCGTGGGCTTTGGCGAAGCTATTAGCAATGTCACCCTTGAGCTGAAGCCCTAAGATTGGATTGCAGAGTGGAGTCCGCGGAGAGTGAAGGTTTGGATAGAGAGTAAAGGTAGTCCAACAGAGTGGAGGCCGCGGACTTGGAGAGCGATAGATTAGACTTGGAGTCAGAGAGAGATTTGGCTAAACCAAGTTGATATTTGAACTGAGTATCTACAAGTAATTCTACAGCATATATATGAGTAGATAAATCCGAGTCCGAGTCCGATGGACTCCAGCGGAGGTCTGTTCGCTACCAGATTCGAGTTCTAGAATTAATATGTGAAATAGTGAAATGAAATGATAAATGAAATATCAAATGGGCGTAGTAATGGTATGCAGTCGGAGGCCACGGAGTCCAGTGCTGGTGTTAGGATTGAAGTTGGAATGGGTGTGAAGCGGAGTCCAGCAGCATGTGTGTAACAGTATCCCCCCCTTAGCATTCTTGCCCTCAAGAGCGCTGATCCCGATGGCTGATCAATACTGTATGCCTGACAGAATTTTCAAGTGTGGGAATTTTGTCACTTAACCTCATACCACTATCATCTCCCTTCTTTTCGGAGTTTATCTTTTCCTCACTGTCTACCATGTCGCAGTCTATCGAATACCGTCTCTCCATCACCCCCCAGCCATATGAGTCGGCCCCAACACCTGAAGATATTTCAGTGGAGGAGATCGAGGCTCAGGCCGCCGCAGAGGAGAATTATGTGGAGGCTGTGGTGAAACATGCTGCTTGGAAGGAGGCAAAGATAGCAGTGGAGCGGGAGGACAAATTGAGGTTGGCTCGTGAGGCATGGGCTGCGAAGGTCGAGGCCTTGAAACAGAAGGCTGAGGAGAAAAGGAAGGCTGAGGAGAAGAGGAAGGAGGAGGAGCGGAAAGTGGAGAAAAGGCGACAGGAGGAGGAATGGCTCTGTTTGTTGAAGGAGCAGGAGGATGCCACAGAGAAGAAACGGCTGGTGGATTTGAAGGAAAAGAAGCTTGAGGAGGCTGTGGAGAAGAAGAGAAAGGACGACTTGATGAAAAAGGAGAAAAAGGATGCTGCGAGAAAACTGAGGAAGGAGCAAAAGAAAAAGGAGAAGGCAGAGAAGGCAGTGGAGTCCGTTAGGCTCCTGGATGTGGCAGAGTTGTTGAGAGAGGAGAAGGGCACTGATGGAGACAGTGAAGGGAAGTTATCGGAGGCTTCAAAGGCAAAAACCCATCAATTTCTGAAGGAAAAATACGAAGGAAAGTGGAGGGCGACAGAGCCTGGGACATTTCCTACGGAGGGGAGGAAGAGGAAGCGGATGACCAAGTCTGCAAGTGTAGTGGAGAGCAGGGAGGAGGGGGTGGCAAGTTCCAGTAAGAGGGTGAAGTTGGAGATTGTGGGACCCATGGAGGAAGATGATGAATTTTTGGGTAACAGTGAGTATTTCTTCCATCGGCTTATCAGTTGTTAACTTTGGTTTCAGAACGCTGTATGTGGTGTCATCTGGATGGCTCCAGATGTTTCGCAAAACCGGCCTCCGAGAAGTCCAACCGAGGCCAGACTTGCTTACGCTGCAAGGTCAAGAAGTCCGCTTGCTCTTTCAATAAAGGGACTTCCTCCTCGCTTGTTGTTGGCTCCAATGAAATTTCCAAGGTTCTCCACAACTTGGTGGCTACAGTGACTGTACTAGCTGGAAAAGTCGACAGTCTCACAGGTGAAGTCGCTTCCCTTCAGAGCCATGTTGGGGATCTATGCGACGATTACCGTACCGAGGATCTCGAGTCCCCTTCCGATTTCTTGTCGGATTCTGAACCGGAGGAATGGAAGGCGTCTTGCGCAGAGCTACATGATTTGGAAGGGGTGAATAGCGAGGCGTTCCGGCGGGTGATGGGATTCTGGCTGGACCATGACATTGTGCAGCTGAGGCAAGGGGGTCTGTTGGAGCCCGAGAAGGTCGATCCCCAGGATCCGTATGAGATTGCCAATTGACAGTTCTGGTATGGCACCGGCGGCTCAGAAATGATTGAGACCATGAAGGTGCAACACAAACTGTTCCAAGCTACAAGGAACGAGTTCTACAAGTTGGGAGGCCACTGATCTGAATGGCAGTTTTGGAAGGGCTACCTTTGTAAGCACAACTGCGACGATTTCCTGGTGGAGGACTCAGATCCGGAGGAGAAGGTTCTGGATGGCAAGGTCGGAAGTCGTGGAAGCCGTACGAGAAGGACTTAGGCATCCTGGCATTGGATGGCCTGTTTGTATTGGATGGTGATTCTGCGGGGGCGACAACAAGTGAAGGGGATGGAGATAAAAGTGGTGAGAGTGAGGAAGGATCGGAGTCTGCAGAGGATGATGGAAATGCACCGGTGGGGGGCACTCACGATGTGGAGATGGGACAAGTCGCAGATGTGGGAGCATATGGATTCCGCTGGAGGCTGGTCTCGTTTAGGAAATGAATTTGCAATAGGTTTTGTGAATTCTATTTGAAATAAGAGAGGGCAGAGCCAGTGGAGACCGATAATGTTACAGGTGAGGGAGAAGTTAAATGGTGGATTTTCGGATAGTGACCTTGGATAATGGTCCTGGTTTGTCTGGGTCATGGCAGTGGAAGTCATCAATGAATTCGTCTGCAGAGAATTCAGTAGCCGGTAACCAAGCGAATTCCTCATCGGTGCCTTCATAACCTAACCATTGAATCCTGTAGAGAAGAGGGCACCGGAACCGGCGGTCAAGTTTGGAATCTAGGATCTGAGCTATTTTGTACTGCTCTTCACTGTCAACTTCCACTGGAGGCAGCAGAGGTTGAGTGCGATTGGGAATAGTGTTTTCTTCTACAGGTTCCAGTTGTGATACATGGAAGACAGGGTGAATGGCACGGAGATCTGATGGGAGTTTGAGCGTGAAGGAATAGGAGCCTGGTTGAGCTAAGATTTCGAATGGGCCAAGGAATTTCTCTGTGAATTTCGCAGTAGGATGAGTAGTCTTGATATGCTTGGAGCTAAGAAAGACCCTGTCACCTACTTTGAAGGGAGGAGCTGGATTCCAGCGCTTGTCTGCTTGGATCTTGTAGCGAGACTGCGCCTGAGTGATTTTGTTGCATAGGAATTGGTGTAGTTCATCTAGGTTGACTACAAAGTTGCAGGCCCGAGCAGAGGCAATATCATGTTCAGGATGAACAGTGATATTAGGATGATAACTCTTGTTGGCAAAGAATGGCAAGATTCTGGTGGAGGCATTCGGGGCATTGTTGTATGCAAATTCAGCGATGGGTAGTAGTAAATCCCAGTTGTCCTGTTGATAAGAACAATAGATGCGGATATACTGTTCCAAGGTTTGATTGGCATGTTCCGTTTGTCCATTGGCCTCCGGGTGATATCCAGAAGTGAAGTGAAGTTCCATGTCAAGGGCTTTGGCAAGTGCGCGCGTGAATTGGGAGACAAACTCGGAGCCACGGTCAGAGGTGATGTGGTTAGGAACACTATGCTTGGAGAACACATGAATGACAAATAACTGGGCGAGTTCTTCGGAATTAATGGTGTCGTGTGTAGGGATAAAGATAGCTTGCTTGCTTGCTTGCGCGGTCGATTACAACAAGGATAACAGTGAATCCATTGGAGTCCAGTAACTGTTCAATGAAATCCATTGAAATGGAATCCCACGGATGTTCTGGAACTGGCAAAGGTTTCAGCAAACCATAAGGATGATGTCTAGGTGTCTTGTTGTGACTGCAAATCATGCAAGATTTGACGTAGTGGCGAACATATTCATGCATCTGTGGCCAGGTATAGCTCCGACAGACTAATTCCAAGGTCTGATATTGGCCAAAATGACCTGCCAAGATGTGATTGTGATTATTCTGTAGGACACGGAGATGGAGATCCTTGGAGTCCGGGACATAGATGCGATTATCAAGACAGAGAATGTCTGATTCATCTACAGACCACCGAGAGGGGGAAGTGGGAGTGGAGGATTTGGCCTGACGGAAACCGTCGGAGGCCATGGAGTCAGATGATTGTGCTTGCTTGATATCTAAATGGAGCTTGTCAATATCCATTATAGCACTAGCATGGAGGGTAGGGCCTTCAAGGAAGGTGGCACGGAGAGACGTGGAGAGTTGTTCTTGAGTGAATACAGGGCAGAAATTGTGAGGATTGACTGCTGTGTATTGACTATCCCCCTCTTTTGGATAGACGTCCCATCGTCTAGTGAGTGCGTCCGGTTTTCATTCGAGTTTCCCCGGTCAGAAGCAGATTACTAGATTGAATTGGGATAGGTATTCAGACCACTGGACTTGGCGCTGGGTAAGAATCTTGGTGGTAGAAAAATATTCAAGATTCTTGTGGTTCATTACGACATTGATCAGATCTGCGGAGCCTTCAAGGTAGTGACGCCAGTATTTAAAGGCTTCAAAGATAGCTAGAAGCTCTTTATCATGGGTGTCGTAGTTGAGTTCGGCATTGTGGAGGCTCTGGGATAGGAAAGCGATAGGGTGGATTTTGCCGTCATCAAGGTAGATGGAGAGGATAGCAGCAATGGCGTAGTCGGAGGCGTCGGTCTCTACAACTAATTGCCGATCGGGGACCCAATGGGTAAGGATAGGAGCATGAGTGAAGGCTTGCTTTAGTTCATTGAAAGCGGCCATGCACTTGTCGTTGAATTTCCACAGAGTTCCTTTGCGTGTGAGGCGAGTTAAAGGAATAATGATGTCACTGTACTCATGGATGAAACGGCGATAGAAATTGGCGAAGCCAAGGAAGGATTGGATGTCCTTAACTTTCCATGGAACCAGCCAATCTAAAATGGCCTTGACCTTGTCTTCGGACATGCGGAGGCCCTCCGGTGAGAGAATGTAGCCTAGATATTCCACGGAATCCCGGTGAAACTTGCATTTGGATCCTTTGCAGTAAAGCCCATTTGCTCTTAATCTGCGCAGAACCTCGCGTACGTGTTGCCGGTGCTCTGTGGGGTCATTGGAATAGATGAGGATGTTGTCGAGGTATATGACTATGGAAACGTCAAGCATGTCAGCAAAAATGACATTCACAAAGCGTTGGAACACCGCAGGAGCATTGGTGAGCCCAAAAGGCATGACACGCCATTCGAAGGAGCCGTACTGGGTCTGGAAGGCTGTTTTACATTCATCACCTTCAGCTATGCGTATGAGATGATAAGCATGTCGAAGATCAAGTTTGGTATAGATGCGAGCGGAGCACATGGAGTCGAGGAGGTCAGAAATGAGTGGAAGGGGATAACGGTCTTTCTTGGATATCTTGTTTAAGCCATGGAAATCGACACAAAGATGGAGTTCTCCAGTCTTTTTCTTGACAAAAAGCACTGGAGCTCCGTGGGGAGAACGTGAGGGTGTGATGAATCCACTACAGAGATTATCGTCAATAAACTCACATAAAGCTTTGAGCTCGGACTCTGAGAGGGAGTAAATTGGCCCAAGTGGAGGAGATGTTCCTTCCTCAATATTGATCTTGAGGTCGTATGGTCTATGCTCAGGGAGTTTCTCAGAGAGCGAGTCACTGAAAACATCAGCAAAGTTGTGATATTCTGCTGGTACGTCGGTCATATCCGGTGGGGCTGTGGAACTGGCCATTCCACTGATGCTAGGTGCAGAAGGTTGGAGGGTGTATTGTTGAGCTCCATCTTCAGCACAAGCTCAAACAAAAGTGGCCACAGAGATGATAGATATCTTGGGTGTAACCGTTGCAGAAAAGGAAGGGATGGTAGGGTAGGAGTAGATGGGTTCGTAGGGCAGCGGAGTCCGTCAGGATCTCGGAGTTGGCTTAGGAGCCAGGTTGGAATTAGGAATAGGAGTTGGACGAGGAATGTCCATGCGGTTAGATGCAGTTGCATCGGATGCCGTGGAAGTGCTTGCAGGGGAAGAGACACCTGGTAATGGTGAATGGAAAGTGATACTGTGCTTTGCCCAGTCAATCAACAGATTGCAGCGGGAGAGCCAGTTGTATCCCAGAACAATGTTACATGATGAATCTAGATGAGTGACATAGAAGTTGATAGAGATGATGTCTCCAGAAGGGAAACAGACTGGAAGGGTAATGGATTGAGAAATGTGAGATCCAGCGGAGCCGTCAAGGAGCCGAAGTTGAACAGGAGGGATAGGTTTGGTTGGAAGGTTGTGATCCTCAATGTATTTGGAGTTGACGAAACAATGGCTAGAACCAGAGTCAATCAAGGCAAGAAAACGAAGGATAGTAATGATTGGGGAGTCATCAGACTCTGTACCAGAGCCGACTTCAGAGGAGAGTGATACAGTGAGTGAATGATTGGAAAGAGCAGCGGCGTTGAGGGTGACAACCTCCAATGTGCGATTACAGTCAATGCAACCCTGATCTCGCATGGAGGATTCAGGGCTGCCCTCTAGTTTTCCAGCTCTGATGGAGCCGGATCCTCAGAGGCAGGAGCAGGTTCTTCAACTTCTGTGGCATGGCCCTTGGTGGAGGCTGCAGCCTTGCGTTTGTTGCAGTCCTCAGTCTTGTGCTTGCTTCCACAGAACATACAGAGGTTGTTCTTTTGGCGGCGGTCCTTCTCTTCTTGAGTAAGACAGCCGTCTTTGCCTAGCTTATCAGCATAGGGCTTGGGGTTGGAAGCGGATCCCAAGGAGTTGGAATTGGAAGACTTTGGAGCTGATCCAGAAGTCGAAGAACTGGAGTTGGAATTGGAACCCTTGGATTTAGGGTTGTTGGAATATGAACCAGAGGACTTGTTTTCCCAGTTTTCACGGGATATCTCGGTCCTCCGAGTCCAATAGCATGCGTCAAGTTCTTGGGCTAGGAAACGCATGTCATGGAGATTGTTGGGTTTCCCGTGGTGAGCCATATCATCCTTAATGCAGGTACAAAGTCCGCGGTAGAAGGCATGGCAGAGGGAGTTGTCGCCGTAACCAACTTGGGATGCGTATTGGTTGAACTGAACCATATACTTTATGATTCGGTCTCCATCGTGCATCCGGAGATGTTCCAGGGCATCGAAGGGGCCAAAATTCATTTGGAGTTCATCAAGGAAGGCAGCGTAAGAGTATTGCTATGCTGGCGGATTCCGCGGATTGGGACGGAGGATGTCTGGTTCAAACCAGTCAAGAGCGGTGCCGGAAAGGAAGGAGATGGCGTAGTTGACTTTACTGGCATCCTCTGCAAACGCAGTGGGTCTGTCATTAAAGTTCAACTGAAGGGAGACAATGAAAGCCTTGAGTTTCTGCAGGTCGGAGCCATCAAATGTATCAGGTTCTTTGACCTTGATGTGGATGTTGTTGGGTCGAGGATTGTTTAGCGAAGTGGAAACCCCACGCAACAGATTCATGAATTCTTGTAAGAATTCTTGCTCGTTGGGAGTATTGTTGTCAGGTCTGCCTAGTCCTCCTGGTCCATTGGGACCTCCAGGACCTCCGGGACCGCCAGGACCACCTGGACCTCCAGGTCCATTGGGGCTGCCAGGGCCTCCGGGTCTGTTCAGGCTTTCTGGGGAGTCGGATCCATTGTCACCCTGGTTGTGTTGATTCGAAGGATGAGTGGGGGTATCGGTTTCACCTCTGGAATCATCGGATCCTGCGGCGTCTGTTTGTTCTCCATTGGAGGTGGGTTGAGGTGCTGGGGTGTGTGGATCTGGATTTTCTTAGTATCCATCAAATATGCCTGTCCTTCAGTGATGTAGAAGGTCTTCGGGTGGCGGAGTACCGAAAGGGTTAGGAGAACCGTAGTTGTCAGATTGACAAGCAGTGAAACTGGAGTGGCTGTAGGTTTCCCTACGGGATAGTTGTCCTCCGATGGAGGCTGATCCGAAAAGCTCTGGATTTTCCTTGGATGTGGATGCTGCTATGTCTTCCATGGAAAAGATTGGTGTTTTTCGTTTCGGGCCTTCACCTGTCTCTGGAGGATAAGTGTATGTGGTTGTCATGATTTAGAGAAAAATTTGACTCAAGAGGTTGAGTTCGAATATACTGTTAGGGACGTGCCAAATAGACAAAGGTAACTCACACAAGCGGAGGTCTGTGGAGTGCATGGGCTTTGGCAAAGCTATTAGCAACATCACCCTTGAGCCGAAGCCCTAAGATTGGATTGCAGAGCAGAGTCCGCAGAGAGCGAAGGTTTGGATAGAGAGTAAAGGTAGTCCAACAGAGCGGAGGCCGTGGACTTGGAGAGCAATAGATTAGACTTGGAGTCAGAGAGAGATTTGGCTAAACCAAGTTGATATTCGAACTGAGTATCTACAAGTAATTCTACAGCATATATATGAGTAGATAAATCTGAGTCCGAGTCCAATGGACTCCAGCGGAGGTCTGTTCACTACCGGATTCGGGTTCTAGAATTAATATGTGAAATAGTGAAATGAAATGATAAATAAAATATCAAATGGGTGTAGTAATTGTATGCGGTCAGAGGCCACGGAGTCCAGTGCTGGTGTTAGGATTGAAGTTGGAATGGGTGTGAAGCGGAGTCCGGCGGCATGCGCGTAACACACCCTCAGTACCTCTTTCTACATTTTCTCTTGCCCCATGTGACTCAGCATCGCAATTTCCCTCACTTCCAGACTATTGCTGACCATTTAGTCTATCTTCCATCATTCACCCCACTAGGATTACTGTCCAGTAATGTTTTCTAGTCTTGTCACACATTTTCTTATACAGATTTGTGGTATTAGCATCATACCCATTTCTATCCTCTCTCACTTTGAGAGATCCCTATCAGCTTACAGCCAGAGCATCTAGTACTTGACTACCAAGCAATACTACTTTGCTGACTTAAAGTCACAGTGTATACTTGTATATAGAGGAATTAATTCACTGCACGGAGATGCTCAAACCCACTTGCACACATGATTGTCTTACTATGCTACTATGTTAACTCACCCAATCTCATTCTGAGTTGGTGTTGCTGTTGCTATAGAAGTCTAGGCTTATCAATGCTACTGGTAGAGCAGAGGTTTCACATGAAAATCAACTGAAGGCCAGGATTCTCTTGTTATCATAGGCATAGAATCTGAAAAGACTTTGGTCATTGTCTTGCTGCTTCTTATCAACAGCTTTCTAGACTAGATTTTTATAACTGTATCTCCATTTAAATAGCTGCAAGTTACTCAGGTATGTTTTCTGACCTGCCATTTGCAATAGCTCTTATAAGTAGATCAGACTGAAAATTTCAATATAAAATATAGCATCAAGATAGTAGTTATAAATGATGATACACTTCAAAATATTGAATGGTGGAGGGTACACTTTGAATATCCATTTAGATATAGTCACATCTAACAACTGGGTATAGGATAACATACATAACTGTAAAAAGGATGCTTCACAAATAACAACTACTAGCCATTTTATCGTTACAGCAGAGCAGCTGTTCAAATCTTCTGAAGGGTATTTCTCATAGTTTGGTCTGCTTGCCCAAGACCATAGCTTTCACAAGTGTATAGGTCACATTTATGTTAATGAAATTCATTTCACTTGGTTTGCAGAAACTGGCAGGTATGGGCTTGGACACATTTCATAAGGTTTAAGGTCATCTTGGAGATCTCAAGTTGCAGTTTCCCAGCAGTATTCCATGGCAGGGTTTAATGGCAATCTGTCTTCTGCATATTCTTTGTTTCATTGAATTATTCCTACTAAATTCTGGCTATGCCCTCATCCAAACAATGTCCAATCACTTCAATACCATGTATGCTTAACACTGTTAATAATTTTCATGATGTCAAGAATTACAACTGCTTCATTCACAATCCATTCCTCTCCAATGAAAAACTAACTGATCAGCCCTGTTGATGAGCCTCTAGACTTTGTGTGCTCTGAAATCATGGAAACAACCTATAATTTATTGCTTATCTCTCTTGCATGGACTTTCAGTAAACCAAATGTTGCAAGCCCAGCATAGGTCAAATCATATTAAACTTCACACTCCATGCAAACTTTTCCTTCAATATTCATGAATCATTGTGCCTCACGGCACATTGATTAACAATCTTTTCACAGTAAATTAAACACATGTCATTATTCTAGGCCTTTGCATGTGGATAGAACCATAAGATTATGAGGTTTATTTATGTATATGCTATGCATAGCTATAGATTCTTAAGACATCATATAGATGTGCCTTTATTGATTAAGAATATAGCAAGAATTAGTAAGCACTAACTATAGATGAGTAAGTAGTAGGTAAATTAGTAATCTTTCATAGTCTTGTCAACTATGTGATACATAGTAGAGTAACACATAGCATAGTAAACTACAGTTATAAATAGTTTACTATGCTCACTAATCATGTATTGCAGTTATCAAGCTAAAGTAAAGTTCACTTATTTAGCAAGTATAATTTTATAGTATAAAAAATAATAGACTGTAGATAGAAAACAACAATTCCCTAGAGAATGCATACACCATGCATATCACCCAATATATGTGAATTAAAGTTAACATCTCTATATTCTTAAGAGATACAACACTTTGCGAGCTTTCTAAACTTGCTAATTACCAAGTGTTAAATAACTTGATTCACATCCTCTCATCCAAAACACAAGCAACGATATTCTAATAAGACCACCTTGTTTGTTATTCTTGTCTTATAAATTAGCATACCTAAAGACTTCAAAGAGGTAATCTATAGCTATGATTCTGAACCTTTAGTCTCTAACATTAATAGAAAACTGTTTTTATAAGTTAGGAATAATATTAATTCAAGTTCTCTAATTAAACCAGCTTCATCTCTGCTTTTCTCTAAAAAAGTACAAATCATAACAACCATAATAAAACTTCACTACACATTTAGGAAGCTATAGTCACTATACAGAGGTATAAGACTAAACTTGCTAGAATCTGCCTTCAGATTCTGTATCTGATTACACTAGCCATTATAGGTCTTGTATTTTCTACCTGCAGAAGTCAATAGGTTTATCACTATGTTCTTATCTTTTGTGATAATAATAATCAAATGTGCTATATCTCACAATATCTGAACTCTGTTTCTCCTCTCCAATTCCATGACCATGGTTTTATCAAATATTAGATGTTGAAGAAATACCTGAAGCAAGCTCACAAATAGTTCACTCTTCCCACAGAGCACTGTCAAGATTTAATTGCAATATCAGGCAAATCTGTGGCAAATAAGCAAGCATATTATAACATTTTATGAATACTGACTTTGGTGTTCTGGTGGGTGCATAGTCATTTGTAGTTGTATGTGGTTTAGTGCAGTGAAAAAACTTTGAATGGTGAATTGGGTGTACTTGCTTATTTCAATATCCATACAATCCTTGAAGTTGCTGGACATGTAAATTGTTGCTTTGATGCATTAATAATAGACTATGATGACTAAGCAGATCATCAAGAATGGTGTCTCAGTCTAAGTAGTTTGTGCCATTAAAAATGGCAGTTCAAAATATTTATATTTAAAGTTTGATAGCTGAATGTCTTTGAGCAATGTCAAAGCTTTGTTGGATGTGTATTGTTATAATCAATAATAACAGGTAAACTTTATTGGCATGTGATAAATGGCTGTCTCTATGAGATGTCTGGCCACAGAATAACAGATAAAGTTGGCAGATAACATTGTATAACCAATGAATCAATGAATGTTGAAGATGGCAGTTGTTTGGATGTGAGAATAATAAAATTACATTCCCATGGTTGATCTGCTTTTTATCACAACAGTCATATCCATAGAAACATAGTATCCTATGAATGCAAGCAGTGAGTATTTTCCATGAGCAGCAAAGAAATCTTATTTAGCAAAACATATTTTCTTCTAACAGCTAGTTATGGAATAGCTAAAGGCTTGCCTTTAGCTTGGTCTATACTATATTTATGCCCCAAATTCCTAGTCACATAGAAGGATCTGCACACTTGGTTTTCTTCATGCACTACTACTGGAAGACTTCAAGGCAACCCTGTCTTAGTGTTTGGCAGAGGCATCACCAAGGCCTAACAATGTTTTGCAAATGACATCTGATTCAATGGCTCTGAGCATTTTTACAAAAGCATTGATAACATAGTTGAAAGCCTTGACAAAGCCAGGGTGTTGGATATGCTTATCTTATTCAAAGCAATGGATATTGCATGTAGTTTCTTGCATCTGACTCCAGGCCAAGCCCATCACCCCAGCTACAATGCTATAAACCTCTCACAAGAGGAACTTGATGTAAGTTATTTTCCCATTTATATACTTTCTGCAATCATTCAAGTTGCAAGGCATTGGAGCCTTTCTATATATAATGTCAAAGGCTCAGTCAAATTCCAAAATAGCATCTGGCTCTTCTGTCTGCAAGTTTTCCAGTGGAAGGAGCTCCACTGGCTCATATGTATTTTTATTGATAGGTGGAAACTTGGCAAAAAATAACTTGTCTGCTGGACTTGCTAAGAGTTTACATACATTTTATTTTGTACATGAGTATGTTCAAATTCATTAGAAATTGTGCTTATTCTAATATTTGCATTAGCATCATGACATGGACCATATACCACAATGGGAGAAGGATCATGACATAGACCCAAAATAGACATAGTAGATTACTTTATTTTTGAAACCATCAGTCTACTAACTTGTTTGAAGATATATTTGACATATTAGAATCAACAATAAACAATACTTAGACAATCTTAAAGGAACTTTTCTCATATCAAAAAAGTCTTTGTGGTTGCTGTCACAATCTCTCTCTTATTCATTATCATTGGTGATAGTATGTACAATACAATCAGTATATCTTGTGCCTTACAGATAATAAGTTCTAAAATCCTTGTCCAATACTGTCACCTGATGTTTCATCAAAGATTGTTGGATGGCTCTCTTCAATGGAGAAGCCAGCCCTGGTAGTTCATGTTGAAAGGATACTGTAGATATCTATTTTTCATATAGCATGCTGCTTCTGTAGTAGCATGATTGTATTGACCTGATTTCTCAATAATGTTTAGCCATTGCTTCCAGCATCACCAAAGTGGGGCAACAACTTTATATTATCAAATATGTTATAGGATGAAGCAGCCATAGTAGAACAGAAATAGTTTTTAGAGGAATGATTTTCAGATGTCATTCAATTGATCCAACAGAAACATATTCTTAGGTCCAAAGTCAGGATTGTAGCAATAACACAAATATAGCCTGACAAAAGCAGATCATGTTGGGGAGAAATCAGTCATCATGAGGAAGTTTCCATAGAATGAGGCAGAAGAAGGTCTCCATGGAGTCTCAAGGTTGCAACTGCAAAAGTGTCACAGCATTATTGTGCTTCTAGTCATGGATGTCAACCAGTTAATGAAGAATTCTGTACCCAACATTTTAAGGGGTTGATCAAGTTTGCCCTTAATAGACCAGACATTTTTAGGATCCAGGAGACAAAATGATTTCCACCATGTCTCACAAAGGAAGTAGGATTGTTCAGGGACAGATATAATGCAAAGTGGAGCAAAGAAAGCAAAAATAGATGCACATGTCTCTTATTTTCCATGTGGAGTTGTTCTATTGGAGGTTTGGGATCCACTGACAAATTTAAAAGTCAAGTTCACTTACTTTACTCTAAGAGCAAATGTGAGTCAACCAATCACTTTTCTGCCACACTACCTCATCAAAATTTAGCAAATAGACTGATGCAAAGTAAAGAATTGGAACAATTGTTTCAATAGCCTAAGTAAAAGGAAGTTAATAATCAAGTTGATTAACTTCAAGGATGCTTTGGATGATTCTTCTAACATATCATCAATATTTGCAAAATCAAATATCCATTTTTTTGAATCACCTACCTCTCCATTAGATTAGTCTTTGGTGACTCTCTCAGACATTAGTGACATCAATGAAGTTTATCATTTGGGAGGTGAGTACCATCCATCTATTATGAAAGTGTACTCCAATATAAACTGCAGGTCACCAACACTCATGTGAGTCTGTTATAACCATTAATATATCTCTTTAAGACATGTATACTGGAGGCATTGAAGAAGATTACCAGATCTATGGCATCCAGATTTACTGAATGCGAATATGGCTTCAGCAATAAGCTATATCTGCAGATGTTTTGCTAAAATATGCAGCTGCCTTGTCCCACATTTGTGAAATAGGTGTCCTAGGGTTTTCAAGGTCAGGGAATCTGAATCTGCAGCCTGATATACAATTGGAAGTCATCTGGGCCCATGGTGAGCAAACAAAGATTTTTTTGATTTTCTATTAAAGTCTACTTGAATTTTTTAGCACTTGTTTGGATGGCAGGACTAATACAAAAAGGATGTCCTAATATTTTTGAGATTGAGGAGCTCAAATTCACCATCTAATTTGGGCTCAGAGGTGATCCTGTCCCACTAGAAGTGATTAGAGATTTTATTGATTTTCTGTTAAAGTTTACTGTAAGACCTGAACTCCAATCAAGAGTAAATAATCGGCTGTTACGTGTTTGAACAGTCACCGACTAGTCTTGTAAGAGAAAGGAGATCAAGACTTACTAAGAAGCGCTTAGCAAGTAAAGAATGTGTTTCAGTATGAATAAATGTTAGCTCAAAGCTAAGGAATATACAGCTTTGAGTACACTACTTATATACTAAAGTGAGGGTACCATGTTAGAAAGTGAATAAGCCAAATACACAGTAGCCAAGAATAATACATGTCGGGCGAGTGTGACTGTGAAGATTTATGAAGACTTCCATGAAGTCACAGATCTAAAGATAAGATAAAGGTAAGCGCTGAAGATAAGATAAGATAAGAGGTGCTTAGGTAAAGAAATGAATAAATCGTAACATTACCCCCCTGTTAAGGCAGGTGTCCCAACTGCTGTTAGCTTCAACTCTGTCATTACTTTCTCACAATGCCAGACCCAAAGTTAGGGCCTCAGTCTATCAGTCTGCAGTCCTCTTTTCTTTGTCCCTATACAGAAGGGACGAACGAAGAGGAGGAATTTCCTGTAGGTGGATGTGGAAGAGATAAGTCTGGTAAGCTTTTACTTGTTATCATAGTATTTCGGTTGGTTCGAACGGCGATTTTGTGTATGTCGAAGGGTCATCGTTGCTCCCAAACCAATCCCAGTCTAGCTGTTGGTCATATCACACTTTTCGCCAGTGAATGGATCCATATAGGATTGCCAATCTCCTGTTTCATGCTTGGTACGATTCACCCTTTCGGTGAGGTATTTGTTGATGAGTTCTTCTGCGTCCATGTTATCCTCCTGTACCCAACTGTTTGACTCTGGTCCATAGCCTTTCCATTTGACGAAGTAGTCTGTGACCCAGTGCCATGGTTCCCCAGCTTTTCCCCTGACTTTGCACTCTCTACTGTTGAGGACTTTCTCGACTTCGTAGTGCTCTTCACCATTGATGAGATCTGGTGGTGGTGGAGGTGGCTGTTCTTGGTTTGGGAATGCGGGTGGTATGTATGGCGTAAGGAGTACTTCGTTGAATACTGGATGGATATGCCAGTTTGTCAGGAGCTTTAATTTATATGCCGATGCTCCGACCTTTGCGACGATTGGGAATGGGCCTGTTTGTTTGTCTGCAAGTTTCTTCTTGGGACGTGGGAGATTGAGGTTGGTCATGTTGAGCCAAACCTTGTCTGCTACTTGATATTCGACTGCAGGTCGTTTCTTTTTGTCGTATTGGGCTTTCATCTGGTCGGTGGCTTTCTTGAGTGCTTGCTTTGCTTCAGCATGGATTTTCTACATCTGTGAAACGAATGTGGTTGAGGCCGGTGTTCTGAAGGGTGCTTGGGGTTTTGCACCTGGGAGGATTTCAGCATTATAGCCGTAGTTAACCTCAAAGGGACTTTTGCCTGTAGTGGAATGAGTGCAGTTGTTATGAGCGAAGGCCACAAGGGAGAGCCATTCAACCCAGTCGTTCTGGAGGTGATTGACGAAGATCCAGAGGTATTTTTCAACCTCCTGATTAACTCGTTCAGTCTGTCCATCAGTCTGTGGGTGATAGGCGGTGGAGACATTTGCCTTGATTTGGAGCAAGTCATAAAGGTCTTTCATGAACTTGGATACAAACATGGTGCCTCGGTCGGAGATGATGACCTGGGGCATCCCATGCTTTGTGTACACTTCGTCGTGTAGGATCTTGGCCCACCCTTCCGATGACAGCTCCGTGGTACATGCTATCGGTATGATTTCCTTAGAGAATTGGTCAACAATCATTAAGATAGCATCATAACTGTTGCACTTTGGTAAACCAGTGACCATGTCTATGGAGATGTGAGTCCATGGTCAGGAGGGTATGGCATTGGGATGAAGGGGTGTTGCTTTTGCTTGTGTGCTCAACTTGGTTCGTTGACATGTTTTGCAAGCACAGACATAGTTCTCTATGTCCTTCTTCATCCTTGGCCACCAATATTCTCATAAGATGAGTTCTTTAGTCTTTTCAATGCCTGGGTGTCCTGCCGTGATGTGGTTGTGGAATATCGCAATGATTTCTCCTCGTAACGCATGGTCTTGGGGAATATAGATACAGGAATCGTAGTAGATTAACCCATCATCTAGCTTCATCCCTCGATCATGGTTGAGAGACACGGAGACATTCTTGTCCCATCGGTGGTGTCGAGTGTGGCTTGCTTGATCTTAGTTTGGATTTCCTCGATTGTGGGCATGACTAGTGCCCGGAAGTGCTCGGGTTTGAGGACTATAACCTCATCATTGTTCTCCTTTCCTTGTTCGTGATCCGCTCATCGGCTTAGTAAGTCAGCCTTCTTGTTTGCTGGTCCTGGCTTGTGGTGCAGCGAAAAATGGTATTCGGCAAGCTCAGTTACCCAACGCGCTTGGCATCAGTTGAGCTTTTGGGGCTTTCAGAAATACTGCAGATTTTAGTGATCTGTCCATATCTCAAAGTCCTGAGCCGCACCCATTAGGTAGTGCCTCCACTCGTCCAGGGCTAGCATGATTGCCAGCAGTTCTTTGTCGTAAATTTCGTAATTTTGTTCTGTAACTGTGAGGGACTTGGATAGAAACATGACTGCGCACCATTTTCCATCCTGTTCCTGCGACAATACAGTGCCTATTGCTCCTTCACTTGCGTCCACCTCTACATGGAACTTGCCTTCCTCCGTGGGTATTGCCAGTACCACTTCTTCAGCCAGTAGTCTCTTCAACTCCTTGAACGCATCCTGTTGCGCTTTTCCCCATTTCCATGGATTGTTTCCTGTCAGCTGGGTCATCAGTTTGACAACTTTGCTGTACCCTTTGATGAAACGTCGGTAGAAATTGGTAAAGCCTAAGAATGACTGAAGTTGTTGTTTCTTAGCTGGCACAGGCCACTCCGCTATTCCTGCAATCTTGACTGGATCCATATGAATGCTTCCTTCACTGATGATTACTCCGAGGTACTCCATTTCCAAGGTTTCGAACTCGCATTTATCTGCTTTAAGGAATAGCTTGTTCTTTCGTAAGATCTTTAGAACTTTGTGCGTGATGCGATGATGTTCTTCCTTGGTTTTGGACATGATCAGAATGTCGTCAAGGTACATGGTGACGCTACCTGATGCAATGAGGTCTTTGAAGATGTCATTCATCATCCACTGGAAGGTGGCAGGCAAATTGGTAAGCCCAAAGAACATAACCGTGGGTTCGAATAACCCCTGATTAGTTCTGAATGCTGCCTTCCACTCATCACCACTTTTGATGTGTACATTGTTGTATCCCCATTGAACGTTGAGTTTGGAAAAGTATTTGGTGCCTCACAGTTTGTCCATAAGCTCTGAGATGAGTGGAAGTGGGTCTTGGTTCTTGATTGTCATCTCGTTGAGCTTACGATAATCTTGTACCGGTCGCAGCTTGCCATCCTTTTTCTTGACAAAGAAAAAAGGTGAAGCCATGGGCGACTTGGAGGGCCGTATTCGTCCACTCGAGAGGTTCTCATCCAAGAACTTGTCGAGTTCTGCCTGTTCATTTCGATTGAGAGGGTAGACCTTGCAATCAAGGTTGGCGCTGGCATTTGGAGTAAGCTCGATGGTGTGGTCCCATGTCTTTGGTTCAGGGAGTTCATCAAAGCTATCTTTGTCAAAGAGATTGCTGAAATCCTGACACCACTCTGGGACCATCTCTTCGAACGTCTTGGTCTTTTTGTCTGCGTTGGCCGCAGCAGCCAAGTCATTGGCGTGATGAGCGTGTATGAGAATGGCCTGTGTGAAATCTATCGTGAGAATGGTATCTCCCTCCTCCAGCTCTTCATCCCACTTGTCGTCGGGGTCTGCATCAGGTAGTATGAATGGGTTTTTGTGGCACTTGCACCATGCAAATGTTAATCCTCCTGTCCTCCAATTGATGATCGGATTATGCCAGGCTAACCAATCGTGACTGAGGAAGATCTGTTTGTCACTGAGATCTGTTATGGCTAGATCTATTTGTTCCGAATGATCTCCGATTTTGAGATGGATCTTGGCGTATTTGGTAATTGATCCTCCTTGGTTTTTGGTTCTGTCAGCATTATAGACTGGGATTGGTGCAGCAGTCACTCGAGTCGGGATGTTGTACTGTTCAACAAACTTTTGGTTGATGGCACTACTGGTGCATCTACTGTCTACCAACGCAGCTGTGGAGATTTTGGTAAGGGTTCCTGGTGTTCCAATTTCGACGGGGATAACTAGGTCCTTCCCTTTCCTGCTTAGTGCGCTGATATACCGCTTTGGCTGTCGTAGTTCTTCAAGCCACCAAAGCGCATCAATTCGCTCCATCCCCCTCATTGCTTTGATCATTGAGTCAACTACTTCCTCTGCGCATGCTTTGTGAATCCAATTCTTTAGGATTGCCTTGGCCTCCGACTCCATTTGTGCTTTTACCACTCCACGCAGAGTCCACTCAGCTCCGAATGGTTTAAGCCACTCATTATAGGTCTCTCCACTGGTATAAGTGCACGAGAGTTGCGGGGCCTCTTTAACCTTCGCGTCGACCCATAGGGGCTCGACTACCGTTGATGAGGTCACCGCTGTTTCTAAAAGGGGTATTAATTTAGTGTTCTTGTTCATCATGAAACTGGTAATGTCCTTGTCATCAGGTACTTCTTCAATAAAAGCTACCTGATGCCCTCTTTTCACTGCCTGGGCACTAGCAGCTTCCTGTCCTGCGGCTTTCTGGTCAGTCATGGAACGGGAGGTGCATTTCTCGAAGGCACCATCTCATAAAGAGACAGCAGGTTGGGCTGACACCATCAGGTGATGGTCGCCTTCACCTGTTTCCTTCGAGCCTGTCACTGTGATGGATAGGTTCCTCATTTCATTCGGCATTCCCCCTTCGTCGAGCCGCCCTTTGTCACGACAGGCATTGGCAACTAGTTGGGGGCCCTTGCTCAACTCCAGTTCATCCTCGATCTTCCTGTTGTCCTGGGCTGTCACCAAAGCCCCTTGGTGTATAAGGGATTTAAGACTTTGGTAGCCATACAGTGTTCTCTTTTACCAGAGGAGGTTTCACCCAAGCTATTCCCTCAAAACTCCCAGCAAGGCTGGGACTCTATAGAGCTGCTTTGTCAGGGGGAGCGCTATGCGCTTGTTTCCCTGCCTCATCCAGTCTAACCATTATGATGGGTGTCACTATGGTAGGTGACTTGTCATTCGATGCTTTCACCCGCAATGGGTTACTCGCTGAACGTTTAGTCATTGGTAGCCTTACTACCACGACATCTGGTACTGGGATTTGATTCTTGCTTAGTTTCTGGTCTGATTGCAAAGTCGCCAGTATATTCGAATGCGCAGTGGTTACTACAGGCGATATATAAGTACATTTAAGGAGTGCGATAGGCATACCAGCTGAAACTAAGTCCTTGGCCAAGTGAGTCAAATCATTTACTCCTTGGTGCCCTCTTTTACTTCCTTGATAGTTGAGAGGTTCTCCATAGTTGGGTGGTGGTCCTAATAAGTGTTGAAGCGTTGTAGTGCTTCTTCCCAGGTTTTTGGTGCGTTAGGGCAGTCGCACTTGAAGTGGCCTTTCTTGCCACATCAGAAGCATACTGATGCTGCCCTGGCTGCGTCAACATCCATCGGTGCGCCGCGTCCTCCATAAGTCGTCTCTGTAGCCATCGTCGTTGATGGTATGGGAGCTGCTGTTTGACCACCCTTAATAGGTGTGGTCATCTTCTGTGTCTGTGATTGCGACGGTGTTGCTGTTGTTCCTTCTGCCTGCTTGAGGCACTAGTTGTAGTCAATCCAGAGTAAGTGAGCCTTCCAGCTTAGATAATCCATTGGCACGTCTCTGTCAGCCGAGTATATAGTGTTTTTACTCGTCTGGCAGGCAGCCTTCTTGATTTGATGGAGCATGACTTGGTTGTTATTGTGTACTTTGGTGTGGTAGGCTAGTTCTTTGAATAGCTGGAAGAACTTGTCACCGTCCTTGTGCTCCGATTGCCTAAGCTTCTCCCACTGTGCATACTTTAGCTGCGCATCGGCATCCTTCCAGAATCTCTTGTTGAGCTCTGACTTGAAGTCTTCATAAGTCAGATACTGCTGCTCCCCATCCTGCATCTTTTCTATGATCTGTGCGCACAACTGCCACCACTTTTCGCCATCTTCTGCAAGTCGAGAGATGCAAAAGACGACCTTATGAGGGTGGTGTCAAAAGTGTCGGTTGAACACGTCAAAGTGCAGTTCGCACTTTAGGAAAAAGCAGGCAATGTTGCTAGAATCCCCTTTGAAATTGTCGACTTCTTTTAAGATTTTTGGTTTGAAGTCATCATAGGGGGCGATGGCTCCGTCGACTAGCTGCCAGGGTACTGGTGGATCTGGTAGCGGCGGAGGTGCTGGAAAGCATGGGAGTACTACCCTTTGCAGTGCGGCGGGAGGTTGTGGCTGTGCAGGTTGTCCGCTGCCTCCGCTGCCTGGCTGCGCTGCTCCATGGCCACCACCAGCAAATGGTAGGTACCTGCGTTGGTACATTCCTGGTGCTGCCTGTCTGCTACTGTAGGAGAAGGTATTCGTGACTCGAGGAGGTGGTACCAGTGGTTCATCCGGCATTGGTTCCTGTATCTCAATTTCCTGTGTGGCTTCTTCGTAAGGGGGAAATTCCTCTATTACAGCATCCAGGTGTATTTCATTCCATAAGAGACGAGCGTTCCGCTCCGCCTCATACTGTAAGATCTCATCTGCTGGGAGACCTCTCTGTTTCTTCATAAAATAATTGTTTCTGGCTTGGGAGTTTCCCCAAACCAGAGAGAAGGGTAATTCGTAGGCGAAGTAATTATATATATCCTGATAATTTGCTTGCCTTAATAGAGCGGGAATGGGGATTGTGGGGTCATCATCTGTTTCGTTATAAAAATTTATGGCGTCAGTTAGCATCATCACTGGGGAGGGCATTGTTATTGGGGCTGGGGTTGGTACAATTGAGCGGCGGGATGGGGGACGACTCGGAGCCAGAGGGAGACTCTCCATGGATCCCGTTGATGTACTCCTGCTCAGGGAGTCCCTCGGTGATGGTGTCGCTCCCCTTGAGCTCGACCGTCTTGCCACGCTCGTCGATCATATACCTGGCAGCGTCGTGGTTGATGCTCTCGGGAGTTCAGAGCAGAGTGTAGGGACGTGGGAGTGGGGGTGCGAGGCGCTGGGTGTCGATGTTCTCCCAGTAGGCATGGCTGTAGAGGCCGTGGATTCTCCTGAGATGGGAGGGACCAGCAACGGGTTCCTCGATGGTTGGTACAGGCTTGAGTGTCTGCTCGAGGGTCTGTACGGGCTGGTCTCAGAACTGGACATGCCTGTATCCTGACGGGGGTAGGGTTTGGTGATCAGGGGATTCATCATGTGCGGAGGGGAAGTAGGCGCTGTATGGAATGGCGACATTATCCCAGAACTCCTGATCGGGAGACCAAGAGGCCAGGGGTGGTGGAGCATAGTTGATGTTGCTCCAAGGATCGTCACTGGTGGTTGGGGCGTCGGGTCTGGTGTCGCAGCCCACCTCGGAGTCCCCTGGAGACATCGTCTGCTGTGTTTCGCTCTGTGAGACGGGCATAGTCGCTGGGTGTGGGAGATTGAGGGGTGTATGAACTACTGCTGGCAGAACCGGTGGGGGAGAGGATGATGATAGGTGTGCGCCTTCTGGGAGGGGTAGGAGGCCTTCTCTCCAGGATGACGGGAGTAAGCGACTCAACAGGGATTTCTTCTTCCGACTCTCTAATGATGCTGTGGAGTGAGATCGGTTGTCGCGGTACGGGTGCAACGATGGGTGGCTGCTGCTGTCACTGGTGTGGGATGCCATTTACGATTTGGTTAATGGTAAATCCCCTTTGTCATGCTGCAAGTATGATTGCTACTGCGAGGGTGGCGCCGCTTAGCCCAAAGATGGTTTCTGCTAAGATGGTGGGGGTGTCTGATATGAGGGCTCCAGTTAGGGAGCTTAGAAAAAGCTTTGAGCTAATTGTAAGACCTGAACTCCAATCAAGAGTAAATAATCGGCTGTTACGTGTTCAAACAGTCACCAACTAGTCTCGTAAGAGAAAGGAGATCAAGACTTACTAAGAAGCGCTTAGCAAGTAAAGAATGTGTTTTGGTATGAATAAATGTTAGCTCAAAGCTAAGGAATACACAGCTTTGAGTACACTACTTATATACTAAAGTGAGGGTCCTAATAAGTCCTAAAGGTGAGGGTACCATGTTAGAAAGTGAATAAGCCAAATACACGGTAGCTGAGAATAATACACGTCGGGCAAGTGTGGCTGTGAAGATTTATGAAGACTTCCGTGAAGTCGCAGATCTAAAGATAAGATAAAGGTAAGCACTGGAGATAAGATAAGATAAGAGGCACTTAGATAAAGAAATGAATAAATCATAACATTTACTTTCTTCTTGCAGCACTCATTTGGAAGGCAAGATTAACTTTGTGTATGTGGCCTAATGTTTTCAAGGTCAATAAATTTGATTCCACTGTCTAATTTGTGATCAGAGATCACTCTGACCCATGGAAAGCAATTGAAGATTTCATTAATTTTATTTATATGTTTTCTTGCTGTTTCAGGCTCTTAATTGTTGTTTTGTCTTGCAATTGGAATATGCTCTGGTGAACAAACATAGTGTTTAGAAACACTTTATAGTGTAGAATTAGTGTCTCAAAATGTGGAGCAAACAGACCAATACCCATAAAGATATGCAAAGATTCAATTTTAGCTAATATACACAAGTATCTACAGTGTGGATGCTCCAGATATGGATATCACTTGTCAGGTACTCTAATATCTGCAGGGCAGATCTGGATGCATCTGTGCTATGCTTTATTGTAAATTTTCTCTCCTTATCCTACAGTGATTCTTCCAACAGCCACTCTTTACAATCATAAACTTGATGTTTATCTTGTAATTTTAAGTGCATTAAATATTACTCTGCCAGTATTTTATCTAATCATCTTTGTGCCTTTGATAAAACATCTGATGTCCCTGGGATCTCTACTAATGCATATCCACATTCAGTGATGAGTTTCTAGTTCATTGTAACCAAAGGGGCTGCCACCAACATTGCCACAGACAGCTGGATTTGTCCCAGACCTGAAATATTGGACCATAGAGGTCATTATGCTGAAACCAAGGTCTGCCCTGTATGTCATGGTGTATTTATCTTGATCAATGCTGATACAGGGGCAGACACATATATCTCAACACTCATTATGCAGTTGTCGCTCTCACTGCATGATGGCTTTGATATGTAAAGCTGAAATATTGAAATTGAAAGATATTTATTTTTAGCTAGTTTTTAGCTTAAAATATCAAAAAAATATGCATAATATTTTTTTTATATTTGTGAAAATCACCTCAAAACTAGATAAAATCACAAATATAGAAAATATTTTATACATATCTCTTTAATATTTTGGGCTAAAATTAAATATTTTTCAATTTCAATATTTCAGCCTCACATATCAAAGCCATCATGCAGTGTCTGGAAAATTCAATTATAAAGTCACCACTTCTACTCTACTGTCATGCTATAGAAGACTGTCTCAGAATGGGTCCATACTCAAATATTTGAGGATATCAGTAGTCTTTCAATTGCTCACCTATAGTGTGTTCTGCTATGCATAATGATATACTTTAGTAAGATTGTTAAGGAAGGTACCAACAATATATTTTGCTCTAAGAATTATCTCAGATGCAAAGGCCCAATATTTCTTTACAGAGAGCTTGAAATTCTTGGCAATGAGATACTTAGAAAGGTATCTGAAAATTGATACCAAGGCCATCAAAGTATGTAAAGTGGGAGAATTGCAGCTGACATAAAACTTTGTGATTGTCAACAATTTTGCTAAAATTGATAAGTTCACATTTTCTGCTCTCAGAGTCTTCCTCTGATCATCATATAAACTCAGATGAAGACATTCTTTCTGAGATCAGAAATGCTAAATAAGGATTCTTAAGCAATGACAATATATTCATCTATATAGTAAAATAAACAACTTTTGGTTTTTAAGAGTGCTATACTGTAGGGAGAAAACTATCAAGTATTATGATTTTCCAGTTTTGTTTCTTAATACTTGCTTCATCACACATTATGGTAGGCTGGTTTCCAATATCATATGTGACAGCCTTGAAATCTGATTAGATACTAACTGGAAACACTTAATTTTAAGTATTTTTGAGTCTAAAGTTTCCTAATTTCAGCACTATCATACATCATTTGGGTCTAGTTTCCTATCAAGAGAAAATCAGGACTGTCACACTCTTCTAGCAGTTTCCTCCCTACATGCACATACACTATCCACTATTAAAATAACTTAGTAGGAGATTTAAGTCTTCTTTTCTCTCTTCTCTGCTATATGTTTATCTTATTAGTCAATTATAGTATCTTTCCATCTGTCTGTTATGCCAAAATGCAATGTGACCGGTCTGAGGGTCCAGACTTCAAACTTTATTACAATTTTGATATTATATGAGCACTGTCTATTCTGGGCTCTTCTCTAGCCTAATAAGCTATTTTAATATATATCTGCAGAACTTGTATCATTTTCCCTGATGTCTCAGTCTCTGTTGTGAAGACATTTGTCAGCCCCATGATAATTTTTCCATCCATGCCTTCTATATGACTGAGTATCACTATCCTTTGAAGAAGCCATAGCGCCTTCTATAATCTTCTTTCAAAAAGAATATGAATCTGTATGGCATCTGGTCATTGCCTATTTCATAACACACATTCTTGAATCTTGCAAGTGGCTCACTTTGCTGAACAGCCCAATCAAGAGCTTAAACTGACCTGGCACATACTCAAAGGGAGGTTGAAAGGCTCAAGTGAGAACTTGAAGATACTTGCACTTTGATCACATTTGTTTTAATATTCTATCAACTCATTTTAGACTCTGGGTGATGAGAAGAGACAAGAAAAGACTCTCTTATGACTCATTGTGGAATACAGTGACATATCCAATGATGAGAATGCATAATTGGAAAGACAGCTGGTTTGTGCAAACAATTCAGCTCCTCTATGAGGAAGTCTGATTGTGTGGTGTGATGGTGGCACTAGGATGTCTCAACCCTAAAACCACCTTTCTGAGCTTATTCTTATCTTTCTTCTTGGCCTGACACTCTGCTCCATGATGAGGTATGTGCTATTGTTTCATTCTAGATGATTTCTTTGTTGAAGGAAATGGAAGGCTATGCCATGGGGCAAGCTGAAGAAGCAGCATAATAGCGACAGAGAAGGAGAAGAAGATTGAGAGACATCAGATCCCGAGCTTCTAGATGAGTACTAAGCCCTCACCAGGCCTCAGACACAGACACAGACATAGATCCGCGGAGACGACAATGCGATACGGGTTAAGGAACGATACAGCTGGCAAGGTACATAATGATATGGCTACTGTATGTACGTATGTACCTAGGACTTCCCATCGGTCCGAACTGGTCGCGCAACACCAGATCGCAACATTCTTAGCATGAGTGATTTGGAGAGTGTTTGTTTATTTTCCTTTGTTTGTTCATCTCAGCAAAATGCACCCAAGGCTTGAAGAGCTGAACCTAGCCATAGTGCAGTGAATACACTAAGACAATCCTTGTGCTATACATTGATTAATCAAATGCTTCAGATTAGTTGGAGAGACAGCTAGATATGGTTACATTAATCAGGCTTCTTAGTCCAATCTATTTTCATAGTCTTGTAGAAACATATGTTTATGCATATGAAAACTATATATAAAATAATGTTTTCACAGTGTTTCATCAACAGGAGTGATAGTTTCTTTGTCAGTTCTTTCTGACAGTCTTCATTCACTTAGAGGAAACTCTTGCTGCACCCTGTTTATTTCATGCCTGCCCAGCATTGGTGATATAAGTTTAGATTGGAAGATGCATGTAAGGTGTCAGTTTAATGACTTCATTTGTATATTACCAGCTGTCTCTTTCAGAATATTGGCACTATCAAATGAGAGTCACTTTCTCTCACTTAACTGGTACTACCACTCTTAAAAATTAAATTATTGATGAAAGCATTCTTGTCACTGATATATGCTTACATGATCATACATTTCTACTTAATATTGATATTGCTGTCTGGCAGAAGTGACCTACATATACAATTGGACATTTACTGTAAACCAGTCAATAGGACTCTAGAGCTACAAGTAATGTGAGTGTATCATCTGTGTTGCAGGTTTTGGTCTCATACTGTTGGCAGTGCCACAGACTGGGATGTCTTGTGCTTGCTTCCACAGAATATACAGAGGTTGTTCTTTCAGTGGCAGTTTTTCTTCCTAAGTAAGACAGCTGCTTTTATCTAGCTTATTAGCATAAGGCTTAGGATTGGAAGCAGATCTCAGGGAATTGGAATTGAACAACTTTGGAGCTGATCCAGAGGTTAAAGAGTTGGAGTTGGAATTGAAACCCTATAAGGTATAGTGCAACGACAAAGTCCTTATGTTTTAATTCTGTTGCTTCTTTTTCTATCATAGCACTTTCTGCCTCCATGACCTTGCTTCTTCATATGCTACTTACACTGTGGAGTGTCAGGTCGCTATAAACCCCAACTATTAAATAGACACAAATACACCATGCTCCTCAGTGCCAGGACATAAAGAGAAACAACAACTTGAATTACCTATTAAATAGACATAAATATGGAATGCTAGTAGTATATGAGCTAGAGAATAAAAATAAAATATTAATATTAATAAACCTTCTTAGTGCTAGAATATAAAGAACAACTGAGGAGAGACAGTGACATGCTTGAGTTTATATATGAGAGTATGTAAGCAAGATGACTAAGAGTATTGCAAAAGGAGTGATAGGTATAGCCAGGCTAACACACCTCCACAGTGCAAGTAGTCAAGCATGTAAAGTAAGTTTAAGAAAAAAATAATGTTTACCATAAAAAATGTGACCCAAAGATTTGGTGAAAATATCAGCAGTTTGATTATAAGTGGATATCCATACAATGGAGAAAGAGTTGTTCATAATATGTTCATGAATGAAGTGATACCAAATATCAATGTGTTTCAATTGCAAAGATGTAGAGAGAGAATTTGTCATGTCAATGGAGCTTCAATTGTTAAAATGAATTGGGAAGGGACATGGGACAGGAAGATTGAGAGAAATGAGGAATAAATGGATCCAGAGTCTTTCTTTGATCGCATGAGCTAATGCTATATATTTAGATTCTATAAAGGAAAGAGCTATAGTCTTCTGTTTGATACTGGACCAAGAGACAAGACCACCAAAAAGATAGAAGGCATAATCTAATACACTTTTGTGATCAGATTTATCTATAGCCTAGTCAGCATCAGTCATCCATCTATCATTCAAGTAAGTTACAGCAATGTATAAAGGATCAGTCATTTTTGTGATAAAAGTGTAAGTTGATCTATAATCCTCAGGATGTTGGCTGAATTCCTGAGCAACTGTTGGAGAATTTGTCTTGACCTTATAAGGTAAATTAGCATGTAATGCCAATGTCAAATATAAAATTGGTATTACAAGAGGCTAATAAGATCACCTGATTCAGCACTATATGGTCCCAGGCTCCATCTTGAATCTTGATGATGTCATCTATGGAAACCATTCTATGTTGAAAGCTGGAAATGACATCAGTGGCAACTATGAAGGATTTGCAAAGGATTAGTGCAACACAGAAAGTTTAATAAGTAGCTTGTAAATATAAGACACTCTATTGTAAGAATATAATAATTTTTCACAAGTAAAAGTGCATATTATTGTAAAGATATTGATTCTGATGGATCATGAGTTCAACCATATCAGATTTTGATGAGACTATCCACTTTCACAACAGCTGAACCTCTGAATGTAATTGGTAGATAATGAAATTTCATGTGCTCTTTCTGCTTCTATGGCTGCGGTTCCTAGATTGCATGCATTCTGGAATATTTCTTGCGTAGTACTGAGAATCTGTGTAATCCTTGTGGAGGATCATAGCAGACATGCAGTGTCATGCCTGCAGCATGTTTAAGGGTGTAATTTTGCAAATTACCATACCTTACATGACAGCAGTGCAGAAGCATAACAAGTGGGCTGGCAGTGCAAGTGGCATGCGAAGAAGAAAGGTCATAGAGGAAGAAAGCTCTATAATAGAAAAAGAAGCAGTGGAAGTAAAACATAAAGACTTTGTTGTGCACTGTACCTTATGGGTGGGCATGGCCATAAGGCTGAAGAGCGAGCTCACTTGCGAAGCAATCCATCTTGCAGTAGAGATTTGAGCCTCAGTGAGATGTGCTTGTACATGGGCTAAGACTAATTTAAATAACTACACATCTGTAATCTATGATGTATGATCCCTGGAGATCCAGAGAAATGATATCATGCATGAGGGTAATCAAGAGAACCCTGGGCATAGCCTAGAAACAGACTTTGGCTAATAGGAATAACAAGTGGGCTCGAAACCCAAAGCATTCCTTAGTTACTGAGTCTAGAATATGATGCTGTCACCTTCAGAGCAGACCCAAAAGCTGAGTACAAAGTGTGATTGGTGATCAAGAATGAAGTAGCTATTGAGTACAAGTTTGCAAGCTACTCTGCTGCTAGGGCGAGTGACATCGACATTGCTTAGCCTTTTGAGGATACTAAAAGGAGGACCAAGCAGCACCCTGCCAAGAGTGTCGCACTAGTTCAGACAAAGAATTATTGGCCGACAAAGAATTAACTTACTAAAGAACTGTTTGTAATACTCAACCACTCATTAATGAGCCTAGACTTCCATGGCAATGGCAACACCCAAAATTCAGAGAGAGCTTAGGCAATTAATGTGGTAGCATGGCAATCAAGGTGTTGTGTGTGTGCAAGTGGTTTGGTGCATCTCCATGCAGTCAATTCCTCTATAATGCAAGATACACTGCAACTTTTCAGTCAGCGAAGTAGTACTATTGGTCAATGAGTACTAGTAGACATTGGCTGTAAGCCGGGAGAGATCTCAATAAACAAGATGGGAAGGAATCTGGTATGATGTGAATACTAAGAAACCATAGTAAAAACTGTGAAAATGGTCTAGAAAACATGAGGATGGGTTAAAGAGCATGAAAATAGCTTTAGAAACTGTGGCAATGCTCTAGAAAACATAGCAATAGACTAGAAAACATGGGGATGGACTAGAAAATGTGTCCAGATAGTGTACTGTGATGCTGAGTCGAAACAATGGCAATAAACATGTAGAAACTGCCTTGAAACTGGAAGAAAACATAGCAACTGCAGTTGTAAGACCTGAACTCCAATCAAGAGTAAACAATGGTAAGAAGCACTTAGCAAGTAAAGAATGTGTTTCGGTATGAATAAACATTAGCTCAAAGCTAAGGAATATACAGCTTTGAGTACACTACTTATATACTAGAATTGAGGGTCTGAATAATAAGGGCACCATGTAAGAAAGAGAAGGTAAGAACACAGTGACTGCATGGTCAAGTACACTGGTGACCAAGTGAGGGTCCTAATACTGAGGGCAACATGTGAGAAAGTACACGTCTGCCAAGTATGACTGTATCACGATGTGAAGACTCTGTGAAGTCGTGTATCTAAAGATAAGATAAGATAAGAGGCACTTAGGTAAAGAAAATGAATAAATCGTAACATTACCCCCTTATTAAGGCAGGCATCCCGACTGCTGTTATGGTATGCTCGTTGGTTCAAACAGCAATTTCATGTATGTCGAAGGGTTGTCATTGCCATCAAATAGGTCCCAAAGCTGCTCTTGGTCATACCATACCCTTTTCCCCGTTATTGAATCCATGTAGGATTGCCAGTCTTCCTGATTGCTGTTGACCATGTCTACGTGCTCTTTAAGATACTCATTGATGAGTTCATTGGCATCCATGTTATCCTCCCATACCCAACTGTTCGACTCTGGTCCATAGCCCTTCCATTTGACGAAGTAATCGGTGACTCAATGCCACGGTTCCCCAGCTTTTCCTCTGACCTTGCATTCTCTACTGTCGAGGACTTTTTCGACTTTGTAGTGCTCTTCACCATCAACAAGATCTGGTGGTGGCGGAGGTGGTTGCTCTTAGTTAGGGAAGGCAGGAGGAATGTATGTGGTGAGAAGTGTTTCGTTGAATGTAGGGTGAATATGCCAGTTTGTTGGGAGTTTCAGTGTGTACACTGATGCTCCTTTCTTTGCAATAATTATGAAGGGGCCTGTTCGTTTGTCTGCAAGTTTTTTCTTGGGTCGTGGGAGATTAAGGTTGGTTGTATCAAGCTAAACCTTGTCTCCTACTTTATACTCGACTGCAGGTCGTTTCTTCTTGTCATACTGGGCTTTCATTTGGTCGGTGGCTTTCTCGAGTGATTGTTTTGCTTCGGCATGTATCTTTTGCATCTGCGAGACAAACGTCGTTGAGGCGGGGGTGCAGAAAGGTGCTTGGGGTTTGGCTCCTGGTTGGACATCGGCGTTATAGCCATAGTTGACCTCGAAGGGGCTTTTTCCCATAGCGGAATGGGTGCAGTTGTTGTGAGCAAACACTGTGAGTGAGAGCCATTCTACCCAGTCATTCTGGAGATGGTTGACAAAGATGTGAAGGTATTTTTCAACCTCCTGGTTGACTCGTTCCGTCTGTCCATCTGTCTGTGGGTAGTATGCTGTGGATACGTTCATCTTGATCTGGAGTAGGTTGTAGAGGTCTTGCATAAATTTGGAGACGAACACGGTGCCTTGGTCAGAGATGACTACTTGGGGCATTCCGTGTTTGGCATAGACTTCATCGCATAGGATTTTGGCCCACCCTTCCGATGTCATCTTGGTGGTACATGCAATAGGTATGATCTCTTTTGAAAAGCAATCGACGATCATTAAGATTGCATCATATCCCTTGCACATTGGTAGACCAGTGACCATATTGACGGAGATGTGGGTCCATGGTCAGGAGGGAATGGCGTTAGGATGAAGTGGTGCTGCCTTTGCCTGAGTGCTTGACTTGGTTCGTTGGCATGTCTCACAAGCGCAGATGTAGTTCTCTATGTCCTTTTTCATCTTCAGCCACCAGTATTCTCATAAGACAAGCTCTTTGGTCTTTTCAATGCCAGGGTGTCCCGCCATGATGTGGTCATGAAATACCACGATAATTTCCCCTCGCAACGCATGATCTTGGGGAACATAGATTCGGGAATCGTAATAGATTAACCCATTTTCTAGTTTCATTCCTCAATCATGGTTGAGGGACGCGGAGACATTCTTGTCCCATCGGTGGTGGTTGAGTGTGGCTTGCTTGATTTTGGTATGAACTTCCTCTGTTCTTGGCATGACCATTGCCCAGAAGTGTTCGGGTTTGAGGACTATCACCTCATTGTTATCCTCCTTTCCTTGTTCATGATCCGCTCTTCAACTAAGCAGGTCAGCCTCTTTGTTTGATGTTCCTGGTTTATAGTGGAGGGAGAAGTGGTATTCCGCCAGTTCTGTTACCCAGCAAGCTTGTCGCTGGTTCAGTTTCTGGGGCTTTCAGAAATACTGGAGATTCTGATGATCTGTCCAGATTTCAAAATCTTGGGCCACCCCCATTAGGTAGTGTCACCATTCGTCAAGGGCGAGCATAATTGCGAGCAGTTCCTTGTTGTAAATTTCATAATTTCATTCCATAACTGTGAGGGACTTGGACAGAAATGCGACTGGGCACTATTTTCCATCCTGTTCCTGCAACAATACGGCACCTATCACTCCTTCGCTGGCATCCACCTCAACACAGAACTTGCCCCCCTCCGTTGGTATTGCTAGTACCACCTCCTTGGCCAACAGTTTCTTTAACTCCTCAAAAGCGCCTTGCTGCGCTGCTCCCCATTTCCACGGATCATTCCCTGTCAACTGCGTCATGGGCTTGATGACTTTACTGTATCCTTTGATGAAATGTTGGTAGAAGTTGGTAAAGCCTAGGAATGACTGCAACTGCTGTTTCTTGGCTGGCACAGGCCATTCTGCTATTCCTGCAATTTTGATGGGGTCCATACGAATGCTTCCCTCACTGATGATGACTCCAAGGTATTCTGTTTCTAAAGTCTCGAACTCGCACTTTTCTGCTTTAAGAAACAGCTTGTTCTTTCGTAGGACTTTCAGAACTTCGTGTGTGATGTGGCGATGTTCTTCCTTGGTCTTGGACATAATCAGGATGTCGTCAAGGTAAACTGTGATGGTGCCTGACACAATGAGATCTTTGAAGATATCGTTCATCATCCATTGGAAGGTCGCAGGGGAATTGGTAAGTCCGAAGAACATAACCGTTGGCTCGAACAAGCCTTGGTTAGTTCTGAATGCCGCTTTCCACTCGTCACCACTCTTGATGCGTACGTTGTTGTACCCCCATCGAATGTTGAGTTTGGAGAAATACTTGGCACCTCACAACTTGTTCATGAGCTCTGAGATGAGAGGAAGCGGGTAACGGTTTTTAATTGTCATCTCGTTAAGCTTGCGATAATCCTGTACTGGTCGCAGCTTGCTGTCCTTCTTTTTGATGAAGAAGAATGGCAAAGCCATGGGTGACTTGGAGGGTCATATTCATCCACTTGAGAGGTTCTTGTCCAAGAACTTGTTGAGTTCTGCCTGTTCATTTCGATTGAGAGGGTAGACCTTGCAATCAAGGTTGGTGCTGGCATTTGGAGTAAGCTCGATGGTGTGGTCCCACGTCTTTGGTTCAGGGAGTTCATTGAAATTATCTTTATTAAATAGATTGCTGAAATCCCTGCACCAGTCTGGGACCATTTCTTTGAACATCTTGGTCTTCTTGTCTGCGCTAGCCTTGGCTGCGAGATCATTTGCGTGATGGGTGCATATGTGAATGGCCTGCATGAAATCTATTGTGAGAATGGTGTCCCCTTCCTCTAGCTCCTTGTCCCACTTGTCATCAGGATCTGCATCAGGTAACACGAATGGGTTTTTACAGCATTTGCATCGCACAAATGTTAATGCTCCTGATTTCCAATTGATGATCGGATTGTGTCAGGCTAACCAATCATGGTCGAGAAAGATCTGTTTGCCACCAAGTTCTGTGATGGCTAGATCTATCCATTCCATATGATCTCCGATTTTGAGGCGGATCTCGGCATATTTGGTTATTGATCCTCCCTGGTTGCATGATCCGTCGGCATTATAGATGGGAATTGATGCAGCAGTTGCATATGTTGGGATGTTGTGCTACTCGACGAAGCTTCAGTTGATGGCGCTACTGGTGCATCCGCTGTCTACTAGTGCGGAGGTTGGAATTCGGGTGCGGTTGTCTAGGGTCTCGATTTGAACATCAATGGCTAGGTCCTTTCCCTTCCCACTTAGCTTGCTAATGTAAAGTTTCAGCTGTAGTAACTCTTCAAGCCACCAGAGTGCATTGAGGTGCTCCATCTTCCACATCCCTTCGATCATTTGATCAACCACCTCTTCTACGCACGACTTGTGAATTCAATTCTTCAAGATTGCCCTTGCCTCACTCTCTGTCTTCGCCTCTACTATTTCATGTAAAGTCCACTCAGCTCTGAAAGGTTTGAGCCAAGTGGGTGGGGCCTCTCTAGCCTTTGCATTGACCCGTGAGGGCTTGACTACCGTTGGTGAGGTCACCGCTATTTCTACAGAGGGTGTTAATTTAGTGTTCTTGTTCATCATGAAACTGGTGTCATCTTCTTGGTCAGGAATTTCATACATAGTTACTTTATGCCCCCTTTCTACCGCCTGGGCGCTAGTGGCTTCCTTCTGTTCATCAGCTTCTGGATTTCCTGGAGAGGTGTCGTTGCAGGCCACCCGGTTTCCAAAAGGAGGGGAACCCCACTCGAGGTGGGCTCTAGGTCACACCTGAGTTGTCTCAGCACTTCCACTTGCTCCTAGGCCAAGGGTGGTGCTCGGGGCAGATTCAGAAGATCCTAGCTCTCCAGGATACCAGACTCTGGAAATGTCATCTATTGTTTTGAAAGCGTCAGCTCTGTCTTTGCCCTGACCTTTCAGTTCGGGCGTCTTCTATTCAGGATTGTTTAAGTCATCCCTCTTCGCCAAAGCCTCTTCGTTCTGGGATTTAGACTTTGGCATCCGTATGGTGATCTCTTTTACCAGAGGAGGTTTCACTGAAGCTATTCCCTCATAACTCCCTGCGAGGCAGGGACTCCATAGAGCCGTTTCACCAGGGGGGGCACTATGCACTTGTTCCCCTGCCCCATCTGGTCTAACCATTATGATGGGTGTCACTATGGTAGGTGACTTGTTGTTCGATGCTTTCACCTGTAATAGGTTACTTGCTGAACGTTTAGCCGGTAGTTCAACTATCGCAGCCCTTCCTGTTTGATTCTTGCTTAGCTCCTGGTCAGATTGCGAAGTCACGGGTATATTCGAATGTGTGGTAGATACTACAGATCTATAAGTACATGATATATGTGTGATGGGCATACCAGCTGAAACTAAGTCCTTGGCCGAGTAAGTTGAATCATTTACTCCTTGGTGCTCTCTTTTACCTCCTCGACTGTTGAGAGGGTTGTTTTTTCCTCTGTTGGATGCTTGTCCCAGTAATAGTTGCATCATCGTAGTGCTTCTTCTCTGGATTTTGGCACATTAGGGCAGTCACACTTGAAGTGCATGAGCTTGCTGCATCGGAAGCACTTTGCTGCTGCCCTTGCTGCATCAATATCCATTGGCATACCGCATCCCCCATATGTCGTTCCCGATGCCGTCTTCATTGCTGGCACCTGACCACCCTTCTGGGACATGGTTGCCTTTGGTTTGGTATCAACACGCCCAGTTGCTTCTACTTGCTTGAGCTGCCAGTTATAGTCCATCCGGAGTAGGCGAGCCTTCCACCCTTCATAGGTGGTTGGTACCTCTCCGTTGGCCGAGTATATTGTATTTTTACTTGTTTCCCAGGCAGCTTTCTTGATTTGAGCGAGCATGACTTGCTCATTGTCGTGTACCTCAGCGTAATAGGCGAGTTCTTCGAACAGTTGGAAGAACTGGTCACCGTCTTGGTAGTCAACCTGTCTGAGCTTCTCCCACTTGGCTTGTTTGAGCTGCACATCAGTGTCCTTCCAGAACCTCTCCCTGAGAGTCGCCTGGAAATCTTCATACAAGAGATATAATTGTTTCCCGTCAGGGCCCTTCCCAAGAACCCTTGCGCATAGCTCCCACCATTTCTCAGTGTCATCACTGAGCCGTGAGATGCAGAAGATGACTTTGTGGGGGTGGTGCCGAAAGTGACAGTTGAACACCTTGAAGTGTAGTTCACACTTTATGAAGAATCGAGAGATGTCGCTAGAATCCCCTTTGAAGTCGTTGACTTCTTTCAAGATTTTTGGCTTGAAGTCATCATAGAAGGCGACGGCCCTGTCAGTCAATATCCAAGGAACTGGTGGATCAGGTATTGGTGGCAGGGTGGGAAAGGGTGGGAGTGCGTATCGCTGAGGTGGGTCAGGAGGTTGTGGTGGTTGAGCGGGTTGTCCACCACCGCCACCACCTCCGCCTGCTGGATCGGCCCTGGCAAATGGTATGTAGCTGCAGGTGTACATTCCTGGTGGTGCCTGTCCTCTGACATAGGAGAAGGCTCCAACCGGTGCTTGGGGAGGTGGCACTGGTGGGGCGTCTGGCATGGGTTCCTGTATCTTGATTTCAGCTGTGGCATCATCATAAGAGGTAAAGGGCCTCATGGGGGCATCTGGGTGGAGTTCATTGAATAGTAGGCGAGCGTTTCGCTCCGCCTCATACTGTAATATGTGATCTGCTGGGAGATCCCTCTGTTTGTTCATGAAATAGTCATTCCCGGCTTGGGTCTCCCCCCAAGTCGGGATAAAGGGTAATTCATAAGCAAAATAATTATATAGGTTGCGGTATTCTGCCTGGACTAGTATCTGCAGGGCTGGGAACTGGATGTCGTCAAATCTGGTTTGTGCATATACGTGGATGGCGTCATGAATGTTGTTATGGAGGGTTCTAGTTGGTACCTCCACTGGAGCTGGGTGGGTCTGGATTGGTTGCATGGAGCGATGGGATGGGGGTCAGCTCAGAGCCAGCAGGAGACTCTCCGTGGATGCCGTCAATATACTCTGCCTCGGGGAGTCCCTCAGTAGCGGTGTTGCTCCCCTCATCCCAGTTGCCACCCCATGGGGTCTTATCAAACCGGTTGAGGTGGATCTGTGGATACAACTTGTCAATCTGCTGAATGGTTCAGCCGATCGTGGTGGGGACGGTGAGGTGGGTGCTTGGGACCAGGGTTCTGAGGCGACGCTGCTCCTGGATGTTCTGCCAGTAAGGGGTCCAGCGGGATGGTCTGGCGATAGGCTCCTCGTTTTCTGGTATAGGCTCGAGTGCCTGCTGCTGGGGTGGGACAAGCTGATCCCAGAACTGGATGTTTCTATAGCCTTCCCTGGCTGGAGGAGGGGTCCTGTGATTGGGGGAGCCCCTGTCAGAGGGAAAATAGGTGCTGTACAGAATAGTAAGATTATCCCAGAACTCGTCAGGGTCAAATGTGGTTGAGGGTGTCATAGCATGATCCCTGTGAGCCCAAGGGTTATAGCTGTGGGCGCCGACAGGGGAGATGGGTCTGGTGTCGTGGCCCACGAAGAGTCCCCTTGCTTGCTCTTGATCGTTGGCAAATCGGGCGTAGTCACTAGGTGTGGGAGATCAAGGGGCGTATGGGACAGACTCGGTAGAACCGGTGGGGGAGATGATAATGATAGGTGTGCACCTTCTGGGAGTGGGAGAAGCCCCTCTCTCTTGGATGATGGAAGAAGGCGACTCAGAAGAGACTTCTTCTTCCAACTGTCTAGAGATGCTGTTGACTGGGATCGGTCACTGTGGTAAGGGTGCAATGACTGGTGGGAGCTGCCACTTGACCAGGATGCCATTATGTATCTGGGTGACGGTGATGGGGTGTTCTGTTTCCCAGTGTCGTACTGCAATTACAAATGCTGTGGCGAGGCAGAGGGATCCAAAACCAATGGAGGCTCTGAAGATGGTGGTGGCTGCACTGTCTGACATGAAGGTTCCATTTAGGGAGCCTAGGGTATAGCTTTAAGCTAAATGTAAGACCTGAACTCCAATCAAGAGTAAACAATGGTAAGAAGCACTTAGCAAGTAAAGAATGTGTTTCGGTATGAATAAACGTTAGCTCAAAGCTAAGGAATATACAGCTTTGAGTACACTACTTATATACTAGAATTGAGGGTCTGAATAATAAGGGCACCATGTAAGAAAGAGAAGGTAAGAACATGGTGACCGTGTGGTCGAGTACACTGGTGACCAAGTGAGGGTCCTAATACTGAGGGCAACATGTGAGAAAGTACATGTCCGCCGAGTATGACTGTATCATGATGTGAAGACTCCGTGAAGTTGCATATCTAAAGATAAGATAAGAG
The DNA here is from genome assembly GCA_037576215.1 of Armillaria gallica. Taxonomy (NCBI): domain Eukaryota; kingdom Fungi; phylum Basidiomycota; class Agaricomycetes; order Agaricales; family Physalacriaceae; genus Armillaria; species Armillaria gallica. The sequence continues at coordinate 4,061,918 of JBANDB010000008.1, forward strand.
TAAGCACCAAAGATAAGATAAGATAAGAGGTGCTTAGGTAAAGAAAATGAATAAATCATAACAGCAGTGCTGAGTGGGGTGTTGCAGCAATAGATGCACAGCAACTCTGAATAATAATAAAGATGAGGGTTATCCTATGGAGAATGATGCTAAACTGGACCTACACAGAGGCAATACTAAACTGGGCAATGAAAACAATGGTAACATAGAAGGTGAAGATGATAAAACAAATCTATGTGGTGAAAGTGAAGTGATGATGAGGCATTAAAAAACAAAAGCAAGTTATTGACACAAGGTTTCGTGTATTGGTGCAATATACAAAGTCAACCAACAACATTAAGAGTAAAGCAAGCAGTGAGGGATAGCTTGGAGTAACTGTAGCTGACTGGAAATGCTGTAGTCTGGCCAACTGGGTAAAAACTGGAATTCCATGTGGTTTAATTGAGTGATGAGTGGATCATGAGGTGCTGTTTAGCTGTGGATTTCTGAGCTGCAGTTGCCATACTGAGGTGTACACTTGTGGCAACAGTAATTTGAGGTCTTGGCGCTGTAACAGCCTTAGTAAACATGGTCTGTAGTTGCTGTGGCTGTAATTATCGTAGCTGGAAGGGTACTCATGTCAATCATATCATTTAATTAAATGATCAATGGATGCATCAACTAGGTGCTTCTAAGTGATGTGGCAACTCTATATTGAGATGATTGGTGATCAATGGTGCCTTGCTGTGATGGGATATGGTAATTGTGATGCATGGCAAGCTGGGAAGAATAACGAAGCATTAAAGGAGTATGAAAGTCATGGTTTTAGAATTGTATCTGTGTGTGAGTGGTATATAATATGAAAATCTGTGGTATTATCAAGGGTTGGCAGTATTATGAGGTATGTGGGGATTATAATAACATCATGTTGAAGGTATTGATTGGGTGATGAATGGATAAATCCACAAATTCTAAATGTACAGAGCCTGGAGGCTCATCACCATAGTATAAGTAAAGCAGATTGTCATGTATTAAGGCAAGCTACCTACTCCCCACATATAGCAATACAGTCTCAGTTTGAATCTGGACTTGTTACAATGCGTAAGAGTTAGTAACTTTGAGTCTTGGCTATAATGCAAGTTTAGCAAGCTCACAGAGAAATAGAACGAGAGAAACATTTTGGATAAAAACTTTGGTTTACTTGAGATAAGAGGGAGATTTGGAAGCAGTGACACTGCACCCAGCTTGAGAGTTTACTGGATATCATCTGAGAGAAAGCTCTGTTCCTTTTCTGGTTCAGTGTAAAAAAGAAATTGTGTATGCCAGCCTCTGTGTAGGTCTTGAGTAGTTTGCAAGGGAATCAGCCAGCTTGAGCTGTTCTAGCAGTTGCACAAAGTGTGACAGGTGTGTGCAGTTGAACCTTGTGGCACCATTGTTAGGGCAAGCGCACTGTGTGTGAGGACTTGTGGGGACAGTTTTTGAGAATATTTATGACTTGATTGGGAGTGCCAAGGGCCTCTAATCATGACGAGTTTGGGAGTCAGGTTTAGCAACTAAGAGAAAGGTGGTGTCACATGCAAATTAGATCTAGTGGCAAGTCGTACTTAGAAAGCTCACTGACTGAACTTGGTCATTTTGCAATTCCTTGCTCCCCTCTGCACTTAAGGAGATTGTGTGTGTGTGTGTTTAGTGAGATTGAGTATAGGTTTAGTGTGTTCATGCTAGGCCATGCTTAGTTTCACAGGTGCCTGTCACCAGCCTCATCAGCGGTTCTCAAAACATATCTTCTAAGCACATCCCTATTAAGGGGATTTCTGCAAAGATACTTTGCTCAGCCACCATTATGGGTTCTGCGACATTATTTATAAAAGATACTGGATATGCCTGTGCTTCATCTCCACTGTACATCAATTTCTCCATGGCTACCACTAATACAGGACAGCGAGCATGTAGCTTCTGCTCTAAGCTATTTGCAAAACATGGAGTCAAGAATTATGAAAGGACCTACTATGAGTTCTTGCATCGCCAGCAACAAAATGCTGAATCTAAAGCTCAGCTCCTTTATATTTTAGGTAACTTCATCTATGAATTATTAGAGAGCACTCACTCACTTTTATATCTTGAATAGAGGCAGAAGTTCCATTGAGAGTCCCCAATTCTCATACTGTTCTTTACCGATCTGTGCTACTGTCATGTTGGTTTAGATTCTGAAATGAATGATGAAGGAGACAATGGGATTTCCCCACATACACCTAATATGTATCATGTGTAAATGCTGTCTTAAATGTTAGAAAAAGAACCTGATCTTTGATGTAGCACTGGATATGCAGTTACACAGTGATGATGAAGCACCTGTCCCTGACTCATCTGATGGCTCAGAGGAGGAATTGCTTCAACTGATTGATGACATTGAAACTATCTATTACCCATACAGTGGCTTGCCACCCCAAATTGAGTTCCTTGAAGAGCACAATCAAGTTGGGGTCACTAAAGGCAAAGGTGATGGTGTTGCTTTAATGATAGATCCTCAACCTTAGCATCCCTTCTGTTCTCTCTTGGAGTTCAAGCTTTGTGAATTTGTTTTGAATGCTTCTTTAACCAATGGGCTCATGGTGACTTTACTGAATATTTTGAAAAGATCTTCAACAAAGAAGAATCTAATGAGCAACCAATCTCTAGCTCACCTTCAGTACTCAAAAGATATAAGTAAACTTTGAGACTAAGCTTCCATTCTTCAAACACTAGTAAGTCCATCTTGACATCACAATGGATGTTGCTCATGAATTATAACAGTTCAACAAATCAACATTTATCATCAATCTTAAAGAGAAACAGTATTATTATGACATCTATCATTGCTGTCTATGGCAATGGGTATTGGATTTGATCCAAGACCCAATTCTCACTTTGTATTTTACATAGGATGTGATCAGACTTTCAAAGTGGAATAGCAAGAAGTTTGTGAGGTTTCAGCATGAGCCCTGGACAGCTGATCAGTTTTGGAATTCACAAGTATGTGTTTAATACTAATACTCACCCTCATGTTTTATGGATTACAACAGGACAGTCTACTAGCTAGCAGAAAACCTCTGGCTTACATTCTGTATGCCACCACTAGGAGGGTGGGTGGATGTAGGAAAGTGTTGATAAAGATAAGAGAATGTGCAAACTGCATCAAAAAAGAATGTCATGGGTAAGCCCATGTTAGCTATAAGTGTCTGAGTGTTATCCTTGATGGTTCAAATGAAACGTTCAATTTTACTATTTTGTTGGTGAGCATAAGGCACAGTAGTATGATAAACAATGCTTTGTATGTTTGATGAAGACAGTCTCTGAACCTTTCTTCATGAATGTGGGATCAGCAACACTAAGAGAGGATTTGTCATCAAGAAGAGCAAGGAAATACTTTTCTCCATGAGGTCCTTCAGTAGGAAATAGACCACAAGTATCTATATGGATGAGTTTGCAAATCTCATCTGCTCAAAATGCATTGTGATCATAGGAAGCCTGAGGACACTTGCCAATGATGCATGGTACACAGTTCAAATGTGTAAGAGAGCTAGTAAACAATACTCCAGTAGCATAATCTTTAGTCAAGACATCTTTTATAGTGTTGACTTCAGAATGCCCAAGCCTCTAGGGCCATAGCAGAAGCATGAGAAAGACAAAAGATTAAATAGAACAGTATAGCAATCTGTGCTGATGGAAGGGCATGTGGTGTAGGTGAGGGATAAAGGAATTTACATTGCAAGAAAGGCAGACAATTTACAATATCTGCTTTGAACTGAAGACCCTTGAGACATTCATGGTTTTCTGGAAAATAGATTGTTATGAATGGGTGTTTGAACACCAAACACATCTTTCATTCTATCATAGCGCCCACTGAAAGCAAGTTTATGAGGCAACCAGGCACATGTAGGCAGTCAGACATGATAAGGGTGACAGAACAGCCATCACAATCAATGTGTAGTTGTACTCTCCATAGGCTAGTGTTGGAAGTATATCACAATTTGTGGTGGTTACATCCAATGTCTCATTCTCATTGTATGACCAAAAGATACACTTGTCTATGATTAAAGGATACTAGTGGTGACCCATGCACATTAGGAGAGGAGAAAGATGTGGTATTTTTAGGTAGGTATGAGAATTGTTTATATAATTTTACATGTATCATACGACTTTCTTTGACACAACGATTTGTCCCCCAACTCTTCGACATTTATGTCCATCGTTGCTGCTAGTCAATCGCTCTTCTTCTCAACGTGTTCAAATTCATCGTTGTCATTGCTTTTGTCAGTGGAAGGATCGTTGGAGGTGGAAGTAGATGCAGATGGGGCAAGGGTGGGACTGCATACAGAAGGCAATGTCGTTTGGGGTTTCTGCTTGGTACATTTTGTTGGACTGTTGGGTGTATTGAAGTTGACTGTCTGTAGGGTCCGTTTCTGATTTCCTTGGACAGAAGAACCTGTATAGTATGATATTGGAAACTACATGTATAATAGGAACAAATGGACACAATATGTACCTGGTTTTGTAGGGCTCACAGGTGTGAGAGAGACATGGCTAAGAAATACAATGGTGTCGATATCAATGACGAAGTGATGGACTTCATGTGTTGGATTGTGTTGGGAGGGATCAGGTTCCTTGAATGCAATGCGTGAAAGAAAGCCAGACACAGAGATGAAGAGGTTATTCCCTGGCATTGGCTTTTTGTTTTTGTATCAGGGTGAGTCAGGAAAGATCAAGTGAGCAGGAAAGGTACATTTGTGGCCAAAGAACTGTGTATAATAGGCTGCATTGATAGCAAAAGTGAAATTGGAGATGCTGGCATCTTGAACTAAGCCGGTGACAGTGATGAATGGGAGGGGGAAGGTGTCCTCTGTCTCGACTCGCATCATCTCATGGTATGATTTAGCTTTTCGGTGTGACTGCAAGGAAGACAATATGCACAAAAACAATATCACCCACAGCTTGATACTTGTTGGGTTCAAGAGCATAGTCGCCAAGGGCTTGAAAAACATTTTCGTCTTCCGGGTACATTTTCATGATCTGTAGGATATAATTATAAGAAGAACAATAGCTGCAAGATAAAGAAGGGGACATGCATTGGCTTGAATGACAAACTTTTCAGGTTCATCTCCAAAAACAATGTTGTTTGCATTGAAGAAGCATAAGGCAAGGACAAAATTTTCAGTAGTATTGCCAAGAAACATCTGGGCATCAATGACAATGGTTTTTGTCAGCTCGCCAGAGGAGTTACAGAGCTGATGGGCACTGGATATGTAAGCAAGTCCATAAAGGGCAGCACTATCATTTTCAGTTCTTGCAGAAAAGCTGGTGCTGGTCATGGCTTCTTGAGAGTGCTGGTGGAATGGGAGACTTGGATGTGGAGAGCGGAACTGTTCTCAGACTCCATATTTGAGTGGTTGTAAATGAGTTGGGCATCGCAAATGTATAGATTAAAGGAAGCACGTATTGAAAAAAAACTTGATTCCAATGTGAAGAGTAGGAGATTAGAGTTTGATGTGAGAGTGAAGGTTTGCTGAGAAAGAATATAGATTAAAATAGAACAGTCACTGGTGATTTCAATTGAATTTCTGTGGGTACAATTTGAGTGAGTCATATGGTGAGAAACCAGAAGAGACAAACATCATAAATTAGATTAGGGCATCATGGTATACTACATTCATTGTGGAAGAGCCAGAATTATTTGAAGGTGGTATTAAAAATTTTAAGTGTTTGCCTGAGGTAGCTCTTGAACATACAACATAGAATTGACCATGAGCAAAGACTGGTATTCAAAGGTCAAGGCCCACATATTTTACAGATTGGCCTTGAGCTTTGTTGATAGACATTGCAAATGCAAAGCAAACAGGAAATTGGCAGCAAGAATATTGAAAAGAGACTTGAGCATGATAATCAAATGTGGCAATGAGTCGAATACAGGGAATGAAGACAACTTTTCCATTGTGATCCCCACCAATAATTTGTGCTTCTAAGACACATGTAGACATTTGAAGAATAACAAGGTGTGTACCATTACACATACCATTGGTGGGATCAATGTTGCATAAGAGAATAATTGGAGCTCCGATTTTTAGATGAAGTTCACCAGAAGGTAAGGAAGATGAATTTAGAGAGCAAAGAACTTCAATAGGTATGGGGGGATTACAAGTATTAAAGAGAGCATCAGCATCAGCCTCATTGATAATCTCATCAGCACTGAGAAAAGACAAAGTTTCTCCTGACATGAGATTCAGAATGTATTCATTTGCATCTGTGACATATATGTTCCCATATTGAAGAGAATGGTAAAGATGCTCTGATTATATCAGCACGTTTACCTCTAGGAACAATTGGCAAAGTTTGCTGAAAGTCACCACCAAAAACAACAGTGATTCCACCAAAAATTTTATCTGAGTTTCTGAGATCATGACAGGTTCATTCAACTGCTTCTGCTGCATAATGATATTGTGGTGCTGCTTCATCCCATATGATAAGGTGAGTTTGTCGAATGAGTTCTGCACATTGACTCTCTTTAGGAATGTTGTAGAATGATTCTCCATTTAGATCTGAAATTGGAATTTTGAACATGAAATAAGATGTGTGGCCACCAATTAAAAGAAGTGCAGAAATTCCAGAAGATGAGACACAGAGAACAATGTAGGATTGTGACCGCAGGAGATGACATATAGCTTTATACACAAATGTTTTTCCTGTGCTGCCAGGACCATGCAAAAAGAAGATCTTATTGCGGTTATGATAAACAGAGTCTACAATGCTGTCAAAAGCTGATCTTTACTCTGAATTCAATTTTTCAATAGCAATTTCTGTGTTAAATTTTTTAGATTCTTGATTATAATTGAGTTGATCAGTTATCAAAAGATTAAGAGTGTGCATGACCCAATCTCTTTGAGAATGGGGCATAGAGAGATAATTGTGGCGGAGTGATTTTCCAGTTTCAGAAAGAATTATATCAATTAAATATAAGCCATAATCATAACAATTATCAAGAGAAGGATTTCTGATTCCAAGCATGTGAAGTTGAGGAACAATATCATCAGTGATATAATGATGAAATTCATTCCATAATCTAGCTGGATCTGAAGGAGCACAGCATGTAAGAATAGTGACAAATAAATGGCAAAGTTGGTGACCTGTTTTCATCTCTGAACTCTCTGATAAACATAATCTCCATTCACCATCATCCTGAAATAATGCTCTTGCAAGACAGGCTTCATAATATGTTGGATAGATGACATTATTATATTTATAAAGATCCACATATGAAGTTGGACCTTTGACAACAGTGAGGAGTGTATGCAAATAGAATTGTTCACCAGCATTTGGAGAAACAAAATGCATTCTTCCAATAGCATAGGTACCTTGTTGGACTCATCAAGTCCATTTACGATGTGTTGCATTCCAAACAAATTTTGATGGAAACTCTTGGTAAGTCAATTGGTGTGCAACTTCATGAATATTAAGATCATTGCTGGCATTAGCTGCAAAGAAAGCAGGCAATGTTGATTTCTGTTCTTCAATCTGTTCTTGAATAGAGTCTGGAGAGAGTTCAGGATCAAAAGTCACTATATCTTGATTTGGCAGGTGAACCTGGATATTTGAAGGTGAGAAAAGTATTAAAGAAAAAGTACAGCTGCTAACCTGCAATCGAACAACAGGTGGATTTCGACCATGTGTATCAAATTTATAAATATGCCAATTAGCTTCCGGTAGTGAAATATAATGACCATGAAGATGCTGAGCAATCTCATCATCAATATCAACAGTGATATAGTCAGGGCCTTTGTGAATATATTTGAAGATATATTTGAATGATGCAATAAATACAGCACACTCCACATTAATATGATAATCATATTTAGCAGAAACATAAGGATTAAAAGGAACAATCTATTGATTGTTAACATTTATAGCATTAGAACCATGACCAACAGGAAAAGCACATCCATCATTAAGTCTATAATATTCTGGATAGCCATCCTCAGTCAGTCTTGTTTGCTCGCAGAAAGGTTTAGGAAAACCCTTGGTGCATCTACCATGAACCATACACCTCTTTACTATCTCAAAAAGAATAGGCTGAGTTACAGGATCAGGCCAATGAGCTTGGATGATAGAATCAATTTGTTCAGGATTAAATAGTTTCCATTGGCCATCAAGGAAGATAAGAATATGCATATAAGGAAGGCTACATTTCTGAAATTCAATTGTATAAACCCAAGCCACAACAGTATCAAAGACACCCTCTTTGATTTCTTTAAGAATTACATCATGTTTGAGGCGGAATACATGCACAACAATATCTGGGCGGTCATAGGCTATTTGGCCTGGAAGAAGTTCACATAAAATTTCAGACCACTCTGGGTTTGCAGTCATGGTCATGAAGATGTCTACTTTACAGAAGTATCGAGCAATAGCCATTGCATCTAAATATTGCTGATACATGTGACATGGACCACCAGTGTATGATGAAGGTAAGACAGTTCGTTTTCCAATATTATGAAGATTGATGCTATCATTGTGAAGGGCATCATCAAGTCTGTTTTGAAGGGTAGCACGAAAGAGACCTTGATTATTACGAAGGTATGTGAGGTGGTTTTGATCAATTGCAGCCCACATATCAACAATATATTGCTGCAGTAGACGCTGACCATAAAGAATTGTAGAATATACATTATGGCAAACCTGCAGTTGATGAGAAACATATTGTAAGAGGGTCAAGCATGAAGGATTTGCAGCCCCTGGCTGATTCAATCAGAGCTCTGGATACCATTCATTTTCTCTATAAGAGAATAAAAGAACATATTGTAAGAGTGAGTATGCAGGATAATTGTTATGTATACACTGCAAAGGACCATCCCATCTGTGGAGAATTATATCTCTATATTCTGATAGGCTAGAGCAATCAGGAAGGATAACAGCAACCTCATCTGCTGTTGGAAGATTGTGTATACGCTTATCAGCTGTGGGATCAACATGGAAAGTGATAGATTTATTGGAATTAACACCATATTCATCAAGTATTTCTGCTGCACAGCGATAGATGAGGGCATATTGATGATGCTTGCGAAGGATAGTTTTCAGTAGTGCAATAGTATCTCTCCGCAGATCACGATTGTTATAGCAGCAATGATCAATAGAGTCTCAAGGTTCATAGATATACAGTTGTGCATATGATGGGGGTTGATTGCGAGAAGGTAAAAGAGAGCCAGAATGGTGGTAAAGTTCACCTTGGATATGGAAAACTGGTGGTCCACATTGGTGAAGATTTATAGAGTGATCTTCATTGACATCAAGAGAGGTGAAACTGAATGCTTGATTGTACATCCACATCTGGTCATGGTAGTCCTTTGCTTGAGCATCATTAGCTTCAAGAAGCTGTCTCAGAGCTAGAGGAAGTTCACATGCAGGAGGCAGAACAATTTGACCTTTTTTGCAGCATTGAACACCAAAGACAACACTGCCATTGATTTTTTTGGTCAGTTGCTCTGCATACCAGTGAAGTGCATGGCAGAAAGGACATTCATAGGACATTTCACCAAGATCATAGTGTGATAAAGGGTCCCAATATGGATGGCAACTGGGAGAAAGGTCATCATGCTGAGCCTGTAGATGTACCACAGCTCTAAAGGTGTCTAGTGACATCTCTTGTTCACAATAATGTAAGATACAAAAGGAATTAAATCATACCATCTCTACTCGACCAATTACTGATAAAATACTCTTGTCTGTCAAGATGATCAAGCATTGGTTCATCCTGCTCAACAATTTCAGTTAACGTATGTAAAGAGTGAATCATGGCAGCATTTTCCACCTGCACATATAGCTCAAATGCCACAGCAAGATAAAGGAGAGGGTCAAATGTACCTCAGCTCTCTTGAGCTCTGTGCCTTCGCTGCGTGATTTCCTGCCTTGTCAATGAGAGTTCATCACTCTTAAATAAGGGTCAATTATGAGTGTGCTTCATTTGTTTTGCATTGTTACTTACTTCCGTAGGATGTGTTGACAGTACTTGTCGATGCAAGTCAATATTTATCATTTGGACATCACGATGTTGAGCATGACGTCTCATCTGCATAGGTTCAACAGTGGCATCAAATGAGGTTTCTTCAGAAAAAATATCAGCAAATAATTTCAGTGACAAAATACAATTTAAAACAACCTGGGGGCATCTTGGAATGTTTCGCAGAAAGGTGAGAGATCCACCCAGCTTTAAATTGAAGTCTTCACTTATGAGACATGGTCACACCATTGATTGTGAGTACATTTGAGGCGCACAAAATATCTTAGAAGAACCTATCTATTTTTTAAAGCTACATAAAATACAACTGGAAGCAACAGGGTTAGATTGCAATGTACAGATATGTCTGACATATCATGTACTCACAACCCTTCCTTCAGAACTCGGTAGATAAAACTAAAGAGAACATTCTCAGTATGAATGCGAAATGATATGTGGAAGTGGAGGCATGAAGGAAGCAAACATGTGCAAAGAATGTCATCGGTACCACAATTCAATAGCAAAAACAGAAGAACAGGGGATAACATAAGAGCAGGAATAAACATGCATCCACAGCCAAGAATAAACTGCATGGTCCGCAAAGACGAAGAACAGAAACATAAAAGCATAGTATTCAGCAATCATTGATATGCTGATGACAGCAGCAGATACTGTGGAGCCATCTGTGTAGAAGAGAAGAAGAGTCTGAGACATGTGAGCCTCCAGCATTTACACAACATACATGAATGTGGCATCGTATCGGAGCAGAAGGCTTGATCAATGTCAAAAGAGCAAAACATCTGCTATTAACAGGAACAGATCGCATGAAATTGGCAACATACCAAAATGAGGAGACAGAGGGATGAGAAAAGAATGATACAGAACATCAGCAGAGGTACGCGATGATTATGAACAGGTGTACTCACCAATCATGAACACCACGATGCACTCCTTCAAATTGACCTCCATATCCCAACCTCAGAGCAGTAGCTGGCCATACCAAACATGGGAAGAGGATGAGGAGAGAATGACAGAGGTAGTGCGATACAAACAGGAAGGGGAGAAACGATGGTAGAAGGACCAGAGAGAGAGAGGGAGACTGTGAGAGACTTGTGATGTGGCATACTAAAAGTGGAAGAACCAATGAAAAGCTCCACTTATGTAGCCAATGAGAGGGTGACGGAAGCAAGTTCCAATATCCACCTGTTGTATAGTAGATGAACAGCCAGAATCAAACAGAAAATTGAATGATTTTACAATGGATGCATAGACATGTGTTTTGCATATCTAGAAATGTAGTGTTTGTTGGTTCTAGTGATAGGTTTGATACAGCCAGGTAAAGGTTTATGGAGTTTTCATCATTGCAATAGGAAAAGCTACATCAGGTGTAACTTCAACATCACCAGGCTTATCAGGTGGGTCTACACTATTCTCAACATCTGCAAGGTTTGCACATGAGACATTCCTGTCCTGTCTCTGCCCTCAAGATCACCTCTATTTCTATGCTGATCATTCAATTGAGATTTCTTTATGTTATTGTGTTTAGATGTAGATTGTTGATGTTTATTTGTATTTGATTTTATATGTGGCATGTGAGAGCATGTGGTAAATTGAGCAAGAGATTTTGCATGTCTACAGAATGCAAATTTAGTACAGTTGTGTCCTGTGCAATGCATAGAAAGAATAGATAGTTTATATCAGCAGGGCGGTGATTAGTGGCATTTACAGAGTGACAAATGTGATTGTAGTTTGCATCATCAGGTAGATGATTAGCAAAGGTGCAACAAACATCTGGATTGACAAGGGGAAATCCTGTGCTATAGAGAGCAATAACATTTTGTTTTCATTTGAGAATATATGTGTGGATGTCTTTGTATATCAAGCAAACCAGATTGAATAGTTTATTATCATGCATTAAATGTGGTCACTTCATCTGAAGATGGATTTTGAGAAAGTAGATTGGGAGAATAAGTCAGAATCACTTGATGATCAATAGTTGTGGGCTGAGCAGGGCTGCATATATGAGGGAAAAGATAGAGGAAATTGATCATGGTGACAGTCAGTTTGTGCTAAGCCAGCTAATTCTTCTTATCTAGCAGGGTCAGAATGCTCATAAGAGTAGGAAGACTAAGTAAAATATAGTGTATATGATGTAAAGTATTTGTAGCAATATTAGTAAAGTGTAACATTTAGGAAAGGTTGAGCATGACCTTGGCTAGGTGAGAGAAGAATAAGTAGCAGACCTAGTGAAAGAATGTATTGAATTCCTGGTACTGTTCTGGGCTGTGCTGTTCACAGGTGAATCAAAGTTCAAGGGAATCTGATCCATGATTAGATTCCACAGAGACAGATCAGATTCATTGATCATGATTTAAAGAGATACACATGTATGTGGTTATTATGCCATGTTGCATTGTGAAGAAAGAGCACATAGGATCTGGAGAAATCCAGTTGCATGTGTCATAAGGAAAAAAGAAAGTTGTTGAGTGCAAGAATCTTGACAAGAGAAAATCTGAAAAAACAGGTATAAAATCACAGGTTGGCAGCCTGCATGAGTTGCATTGTAAGGTTGTCCTGATTGTGATAATTCCATGAGTGGTTCAAGGTGGGGTTTTATAAAACACTTATAATCTATAAGCCTCGATTATCAAACAAACATGAATACAGAATGCTCCTCAGTGCCAGAACATAAAGAGAAACAACAACTTGAATTATCTATCAAATAAACACAAATATGGAATGTTAGTAGTACATGAGCTAGGGAATTGTTAGGTCTGGACTCAGGTATAACAAGCAAGCATAACCTATAAGCTGTATCGCACTCATACAGCCACCCTAAGGCTCGCATGGCACAAGTTATCCATGGAGTAGGCGGTAAATGCTTAGTGTCTCAGCTAGTGAGAGGGAGTGAAGTCTGGTATATATAAACTTAGCTTGAAGCTGAGGATACTACAGCAAGAGCTATGCTACTTATATACTGAAGTTGTGTGCTAAATATAACTGTCCATTGATGTGTTGAATGAAAGGAAACAATGTGGTAGGTAGGCAACCATTGCAAGCCATAGTACAATTGCTGAAGTCATTCAGTATAGTTGTGGTGATCGGTCCAGTTGCCTATAGATAAGATCAAGATATGGGAAGTGCTGAAGATAAGATAGGCACTGAGTGATAAGATAAGGAAAAATGGAAAAATTGTAACATTACCCCCTCATTAAAGCAGATGTCCCGGCTGCCCTATGGCTCGTCTTCCAGAGAGTCGTACTGAGTGGCATGCTGATTTTCCCAATACTTGTCTATAAGCACCTTCCACCTTGAAGGGTTTGAACCATACCTCCTCGTTAGGGGATGTCTTCATTGTTGTCAGAGCAGGCATGCTGGTCGGCTCCTGATCATGCCAAGCCTGGTATATCTGGCCAGCTTTGTAGACCTGTCCTATCCATGATGAGGGCAAGTTGGGTGTTGAGGGTCAGGATATCTTGGTGAGCCAAATCCGGTACGCCATGTCATCTTCTTCGTCAAGGACCTCAATCATGGTCACCGAATGCCCCCTATTCACTGCCTGGGCGCTAGCGGCTTCCTGTTCTGTGGCCTCCCTTGTTGTTACCACCTGTCTGATGGTTCATGTGTCTTCATCATGGTTGCCTGGGGGAGTACTGCACAAGGGTTCATCTAGACGAAGGAGCCGCTCCCTGATGGGAACAGAGGGTTGGACCCGAGTCACCCCCTTGGGCTGGTCAGCCCTTCCAGTTTCCTTTGGACTTAGTGGGTCACTCCTCTCTCCTTTCCCAGGGCCTACAACTTGGGGGGAAGGGATGGCTCTTGGTGCCTCATCAGCCTCATGCCCATTGGATCCAATGGGTCTCGTTCGTGGCAAAGTTGGATTCGCTCATGAGGCTCTCTGCCCCATGCCCAGTGGCCAAAGCCACCTTTTCTTGTGCCCTGGCAGGTGACTGTGACAGTCCTTTGAGATTTTCCAGGACTGGTCCTGCCTTTGGTGAGCTGGGCTGTTTTGACTTCAGAGGCCCAGAGGTGTCCCATCTACTTGGCCCTCTTGTAGCAGCTGCAGTATCACCTGCAGTGCACGTGCTGACCCCAGGGCAGATGGTGGAGGTCAGCATCATGTCGTTGTCCCTAAGGACATTGTATCAGTTTGTTGATTCTAATGCTGGGGTGCTGGTTGTGGTGAAAGTCATAAAAGCAGGTATATTCAAATGCATGATATGTAAAACAGATGTAGCTAATTTAAAAGTATGAGTCTGGCCAGCAGGAGATGAGGGTGCACCAGTATCTAGGTCCTTGGTCATCACAGGGGAATTGGACCCTTGATGACCTATTCTTTTACCTCCTCAATCTTAGTGTCCTTGGCCAACGGCTCTTTGGCCACAGCCACTGCACGTACCTTCTGCTTCTCTCCCTTGTGTGGGCAATCCTTCAACAGATGCCCCTTATTGTGGCATTAGAAACATCTTCCCTCGGCGCTGTCCTTCTTTCTAATGTGGTCCACCTCCATTGGCTGTCCCTGTCCCCCGTACGTGATCTATCACCCCATCACTGCCTCCAGCCCTTGGCATCAGCAGCTGGTTTGGGTGTTGAGGAACTTGTCACACCACCTGCTCTTTGGTTTGAGCTGGTGGCAGTAATGGACTTCGTGTTGGCAGGTCGCGAGTCATGCTAGTTAGAGCCAGTGACCTGGTCGAAGACCTACTTCTTTTGTCATTCCTCATACATTGTGACAATGCGCACCTTCCATTCTGGGTAGGTGCATGGGATGTTAAAACCGACATTGATGATGAAAGTGGTGTAGCTGGAGGGAACTCCAAGCTGCACCACTTTTACCATGGCGCCTCATTCATGCTTGTCTCCTCAGAGCCTGGCAAGCTTGGCCTCTTTTTCCAGCTTCTGGAAGTAGGCAGTGGCAGTGCCATTTCCAATGTGAAGGTCAAACATCCTTTTCTCGTGGACTTCTTCAACAGCAGGGTCTTGGAACTGGGTCTCAACCATCTTCATGAATTTGTACCACTCCGGATATCAGAAGTGAGCAGGGGCTTCATCCCATTCGGATGCGGTTCAAAACTCCTGACGCTTGTAGACTCACCAGTCTTTGGCAGGCCTATCAAAGAGAGAGGAGGCAAAGGTGACTATCATTGAGGAGCTGTTCTGGAAATAGGACCGGAAGACCTTGAAGTACGTGAGGCAGTCCCCAAACAATCGTTCGAGATCATTGTGCTCCCCCTTGTAGACTTTAGGGAGCTGGAGTAGAACTGGTTTGACCCCAAGGAAGGGGGCATCATCGTCAGCTGCACTGACTGGGTTCAGGTAGGGGTCTGGAGGCATCCACTTGGGTGGGGGTCTCAGGACTGAGTAGCAGTCATCACGTTTCTACAAGGGATGATCCTTGTTGGGAGGCGGCGGGGGTCTGCCTCAGTCGGGTCCTTTGCCTTTGACTGGCAGCCGGTATAGTTCAGCATGGTGGTCTCTTGCCTCCATGACTGCTGCCAACTCCTGGGCGAGTTTCTCAACTTGTCGCTGTTTTCGCTCCACCTCCTCCTTCGCCTGCTGGAGCCTTTCTTCATTGGACAGCAGAGGCAGTTGTCTGCTTCCTCCCTCTCCCATATCTCCTGCTCCTGCCATCAGTCGGCTTCCTTGTTGCGAGCTGTAGTACAATTGCTGAAGTCATTTGGTATAGTCATGGTGATTGGTCTGGTCACTTATAGATAAGATCAAGATATGGGAAGCACCAAAGATAAGATAGGCACTGAGTGATAAGATAAGGAAAAATGAAAAAATCATAACACCTGGACCCACACACCCCAGCACCTCAACCCACATCCAATAGGGGGCAACCTGTCACCGTGAAATCTGAAGATTCCAGGAGCAAAATTGATACCCCCACTCATACTACAAACTGACACAACTATGGTGATGAAGGTGACAACTCCCCACTGAGTAGTCCAAATGAACCTGGAGGTCCCAGCAGCCCTAACGGACCAGGAGGACCAGGTGGTCCCAGTGGCCCCAGTGGTCCTGGAGGTTCTGGAGGACCTGGCAACAACCCTCCCAACAAGCAAGACTTCTTGCAGGAATTTATCAATCTGTTGTGTGGGGTTTCCACTTCATTAAACAACCCACAACCCAACAACATCTGCACCAAAGTCAAAGAATCTGATACTTTTGATGGCTCTAACCCGCAGAAACTCAAAGCTTTCATTGTCTTCCTCCAGTTGAAATTTAACGACAGACCCACTGCATTTGTGGTGGATGCCAGTAAAGTCAACTACACCATCTCTTTTCTTTCCAACACCACTCTCTTGACTGGTTTGAACCAGACATCCTCCGCCCAAACCCACAGAATCCACCGGCATGGCAATACTCCTACACCGCCTTCCTTGACAAACTGTGAACCAACTTTGGTTCCTTCAATGCCATCGGAGATGCCGAGGATGCCCTCAAACATCTTTGGATGTGCAATGGAGACCAAATCATGAAGTACATGGTGCAGTTCAACCAATACGCCTCTCAAGTTGGCTACAGTGACAATTTCCTCTGTCATGCCTTTTACCACAGACTTTGCACTTGCATCAAGGATGATATGGCTCACCATGGAAAGCCTAATAATCTCCATGACATGTGTTTCCTAGCCAAAGAACTTGATGCTCGCTATTGGACTCGGAGGACTGAGATATCCTGTGAAAACTGGGAAAACAAGTCCTCCAGTTCATATTCCAACAACTCTAAATCCAAGGGCTCCAATTACAACTCCAGTTCTTTGACTTCCAGATCAGCTCTGAAGTCTTCTGATTCCAGTTCCCTGGAATCTGCTGTGCTACACCACATCTATGTGTGCACCAAATTTTGGCTTTCACCTTGATACAGCAACTAGGTGCTATGCTACAACTACTTTTACTCACTGCTCCTCCAGTCGCACTTTCCTACCATTCAAAAACAGAATTCCTGTGGAATCTGCCCAGGCAACTGCCTATCCACTTCGCATCCACCAAGTGATGCATCGTCTGCCTGGCCATATGCTATCCGCCATGAAACTGCCTCGTTTCATGGGAATTTGACTAGCTCAGGCTCTAGGAGCTAACAGCTATCAACCTGAAGTGCCCGCTCCAGCGGATGGCAGAAGGATCATCCTTGAAAGAGCAGACAAATTGGCTGACAGCGGATAGCCATATATGGCTATTCTTGAACCAGACCAGATAAGGAAGGTGTTGCAGAGTGCGCTTGATGACACTGGAATGGCTCGCACAGCGGATTTCAGTGCAACAGCTTATGTCAAATATTAGCTTTGAGGATAAATTCAGGGCTATTGGAGTGGGCAGGTGTGGAAGTGGAGAGCTGGATTTGGATCCACCACTATATAAGTGCGCATAATGTACTTAGAAAGACAGTTAATCTCACTTGCTTATAGCACACTAAAGGAATAAATTCCGCTACTCTCCTAAGCATATCTAGCCACCTCTGAGCCTAGCATTGTGAGTGGATTGCAAGGAATTCTCCTTTTCTCTCGCTATCTTCACACAACCACTCTCAGTTCAGCATCCTAAGCAGATGCTTGGACTACTTCTTTCTATCGTATCCGCAGACTGAGCGGATTCTATCAGATCCCTTCAGAGCAGGTGGTAACCCTCCTTGCATATACAAAAGATCTTGCAGATGCAGATGCAACTTTCTCTTACCAGAGAGTTTGCTAGCCTTACACTGCTTCCAACCCTAAGCCCTATGCTGATAAGCTAGGCAACAATGGACACCTCACTCAAGAAGAGAAGGACCATCACTGGAAGAACAATCTCTGTATGTTCTGTGGAAGCAAGCACAAGACTGAAGACTGTTGTGAAAGCAATTCTGAGAGAGTACAGGATTGTACTTGAACATTTGGTATTAGTCAGCAGCATTAACTTTAGACTGCAAAAGTAGATATAATAAGTAATTCATAGTAAATTCTAAAAGGACATGAAATGTATTTAAGTAGGACGCCTCTCACTCGAGAGACTAATTAATTCTCATCTTTACACACTCATCCTCTACCTTTATAATAGGTTATGGGCCCCAACCCTAACTGAACAACCGTTACCAATTACATATGAGACATACCCCATTTACATAGTGCCAACTTTGAACACCTAGTGACTTATTACATACATCATAATGTCCGAGTCACATAGTGTATACAAAATTGATCATTAAAGGGAGCCGAAAACTACCCAACATGGAAGATCAAGATGATTGATATCCTCATGGATCTCGATCTTATTGAATATGCAGATGAGACCAAGAAGGCACCAGCAGATGCTGCCGCAAAGACTACATGGTCAAAGAGTGATCAAAAAGCCTTATCGACAATCAGATTATGAGTATCTGATGGCCCGTTGGTCTACATTTCTGGTTCAAAGATGTCGGCAGAAGCATGGAAAGCTCTAAAAGATATGTATGAGAAGAAGGGACCGATCGGGATAGTGATGACCCAACGAAAATTCTTCAAGGCTCAGTGCGAAGAAGGGGGAGATATAGAAGAGCATATTAGGATATTGAGGTCCTACCAGAAAGAGCTAGCTGCTCTTGATCATGCAGTTGAAGAAGAGGACTTTTCCATTACTCTGCTTACATCCTTACCAGAGTCATGGAATGCATTTATTTCCTCAATAGACACTGCAGATTTGAAGGACTCTTACAAATTGATTGCGAGAGTACTTCAGGAGGATATACAGCAGAAGGACAAGACTTCTAATGGAGATACCGCACTTGCAGCACGATTCCATAAGAAGAAGTACAATTCAAATGTCGCATGCTTTGGCTGCGGCAAGCGTGGACATATAGTTGCCAATTGCGAGGATGGATCAGGAAAGGAAGGATCCACCTCAAAGCTGAAACAATGGAAGAAATGGAAGGGCAAGGCCTGAAACAATGGATCCCATGCAAATATTGCAAAAGAGGACACCAAGGACACATTTGCTTTTGTTGCAAATGATACCGCTCTTGCCGCCTTAGATTCATCATCATGGCTAACTGACTCAGGATGCAGTAGCCATATAGTCAAGGATGAAAGTCTCTTCACTGACTATATCAAAACTCCTGGACACAAAATCAAAGGAGTAGGAGAATCTGCAGGCCTGGGAAGAGGCACAGTCAAGCTAATATTCAAGGATGGCAAAAGGTTTACTTCAGTTACACTGAAGGATGCTATTCATTGCCCCACTGCACCATACAACTTGATTTCTCTCAGCCGGATGACAGATGCTGGAGCTACACTTACCTTTTCAGGCGATGAGATGTTCATTCGATCATCAAAGGGAACCCGATTTGGGAGAGGAACAAAAATATCAGGGCTATATTTACTTGACGTGTTTGTGCCTGGACCTGATCATGCTCACATAACCAAATCTGGTGGGCGAAATTGGCAGGAATGGCATAGAGCACTTGGACACCTCAATATTTGGAGTGTCAAGAGGCTTTTTAACAAGAAAATGGTTAAGGGAATGAAGGTTGATAATCCTTCAAAGGATTTCCCTGACTACGAAGCTTGCATCCAAACCAAGCAGCATGTCAAACCATTTCCGCAGGAAGCCGAAACCGAATACACCCAAATAGGGGAGATGACATATTTGGATTTGTGGGGACCGGCCCAAGTTTCGGGAATCCATGGAGAACGATATTACATCAGTTTTACTGATGGAAAGACGAGCCAGACAATGATTTACTTCCTAAAAGGGAAGAAAAATGCGGACATACTGCAAAGAGTAAAACAGTACCAGGCATATATCAAGAATCAGACCAGAAATGATTTGAAGTTCTTCAAGATTGATAATGGGAAGGAATATTTAAGTGAGGAACTCAAGGAATATTTAAAGGACTGTGGGATACAGCTGCAATTGACTGCAGCATACTCCCCATCTCAAAACGGAGTTGCTGAGAGACTCAACCGGACATTGGTGGAACATGCGTGGGCCATGCTGATCGAGCATCACCTACCCAAATTTCTATGGCCTGAAGCGGTAGCATATGCCGCTTATCTCAAGAACCGATCACCAATGCGTGCATCAAAGAATAATGTCACACTGGAGGAACATTCTGGAACAGGAAGCCAGACATATCAACCCTCCAAGAATTCGGCACGAAGTGCTGGGTACTTCAGCAGGATGGGAAAAATCAAAAACTCGACCCAAAGTCAAGGCCATTCATATTTACAGGCTTGACTGATGAGTCCAGGGCTTACAGATATTGGAAACCAGGTTCCAGATTTATTCAAACATCAAGAAATGTTATATTTCCTCAGTACAATACTACAGACAGTACTACTGATGGAGATGACTTTGTCCCTGCCCCTATGCAGCTCGAGGGGGAGAAAAGGGAAGTTGAGCCGCCTCTGGACAGTGACAGCACAGTTGCAGAAATCCCCGAGCCCAAAGCAGATACGATCCCTGATGTGGTACAGCCACCAAAACCAACCTTACCAATGTGGAAAGGGAGGCCAATCGAGCCATGTCCAAAATCGGCAAGATCTGCATCAGCAAATCTCCTGGATTACTGGCAACTACATAACCCGGCAGCACGCCCAGCACAACAGCAACCGATCACTGACTTGCCAAATATGGAAAGGCCTGATCACACTGATCATGCACTATTCTTAGAATCCATTGAAGATCTCAGTGATGAGCTGCTCAGCTTAGAAGAAGCCAAGTCAAGGACTGATTGGCAAAAATGGAAAGAAGCTATGGACAAAGAAATGGATTTATTGACATCCCTGAGTACATGGACATTAGAAGAAGTACCAGGAGACAGATCAATAATTGGTTGTAGATGGACATACAGGCTAAAGAAGGACAGTGAAGGGAATGTTGTCAAGTACAAGGCAAGACTGGTTGTGAAGGGATTTTCCCAAGTCCCAGGAGTAGATTTTTTTGAGACCTATGCACCAGTTGTCCAATTAGACACTTTCCGACTTCTTTTAGCAATTGCCGCACAACGAGACCTTATCATTTATAGCATGGATGTCATTGGTGCTTACCTAAATGGTAAATTAGATGAATCCATTTATATGGAACAGCCATCTGAATACTCTGACAGAACAGGCCAGACAGCACACCTCCATCTTACTCTTTATGGATTAAAGCAATCCAGATGAGTTTGGAATATCAAGCTAAATGACACATTCATGAAACTCGGATATGCACGACTTCTGAGTGATCAATGTGTATACCTTAAATGGATGGAGACCGGACCCGTAATCATAGCTGTTCACATTGATGATATGACAATTCTTGCCCCAGACAATGATGTCATGACCGTAGTCAAGGAGAAACTTAAAGTGAAGTTCAATGTGACTGACATGGGGGAGATAAATCATATATTGGGTATGAAGATTGAAAGGGATTGGGACAAGGGAACTATTACTCTGTCTCAAAAGGCTTATACTCAGAAGGTTCTCGAGCGGATGGGCATGCAAGACTGTAAACTAGTCAAAATGCCATCAGACCCAAATGTACGGCTATGAAAAATCCCCAAAGGAGATCCACAAGGCGCCGATGAGGCCACACAGCAGTACTACCATAAAGGTGTCAGATCACTGATGTACCTAGCCATTGGATCATGTCCTGATATAGCATTCACCATCACGGATTTGAGCAAATTTGTACAGAATCCAGGACCTGAGCATATTACTGCCCTAAAATGAGTTTGCAGATATCTTCAAGGCACCCTGGATAATGGAATCACTTACAGTAAATCCAAGGGAGACCTTATTCCTTACTCAGACTCAGACTGGGGAGAAGACAGAGAAGACAGAAGGTCTATATCAGGCTATGTATGTACATATGCAGGGGGAGCCATTACTTGGAGTTCCAAGAAACAACCTACAGTAGCTCTCTCTACTATGGAAGCCGAGTATATGGCCCTGACAAATTGCACACACAAAGTCATATGGTTGCATGCACTTCTCACTGAATTAGGACTGCCACCAGATGGGCCAACTCAGATCAAAGTTGACAATCAATCTGCGATCAAATTTAGCGTGAACCCTATGTTTCATGCAAGATCAAAGCATATTGATATCCAGCATCATTTCATTCGAGAACGGATAGCTTCCAATGAAGTTGATGTTCAGCACTGCGCATCAGAAGAAAACTTAGCTGACATTTTCACTAAGTCTCTTCTGAGACCATTACATGAATATCTAACTACAGGTATTCTAGGAAGTCAAAATTGAGGGGGAGTGTTGTGAAAGCAATTCCGAGAGAGTACAGAATTGTACTCGAACATTCAGTATTAGTCAGCAGCATTAACTTTAGACTGCGAAAGTAGATATAATAAGTAGTTCATAGTAAATTCTAGAAGGACATGAAATGTATTTAAGTAGGACACCTCTCACTCAAGAGACTAATTAATTCTCATCTTTACACACTCATCCTCTATCTTTACAATAAAGACTGCAACAAATGCAAGACCGTGGCTTCCGCTAAAGGCCATGCCGCAGAAGTTGAAGAACCTGCTCCTGCCTCTGAGGATCCAGCTCTGTCAGAGCTGGAAAACTAGAGGGCAGCCCTGTATCCTCCATGCGAGATCAGGGTTGTGTTGACTGTAATTGCACAGTGGAGGTTGTCACCCTCAATGCTGCCACTCTTTTCAACCATTCACTCACTGTATCACTCTCTTCCGAAGTCAGCTCCGGTACAGAGTCTGATGGCTCTCCAATCATGTCACTTGTCTAGATTCATCCTGTAACATTGTTCTGGGATACAACTGGCTTTCCCACTGCAATCTGTTGAATGACTAGGCAAAGCACAGTATCACTTTCCATTCACCATTACCAGATATTTCTTCCCCTGCAAGTGCTTCCACAGCATCCGATGCAACTGCATCTAACTGTGTGGACATTCCTCATCCAATTCCTATCCCTAATTCCAACCTGGCTCCTAAGCCAACTCTAAGATCCCAACAGAGTCCACCACCATACCAACCTATCTATTCCTACCTTACCATCCCTTCCTTTTCTGCATTGGTTACACCCAAAATATCTTTCATCTCTGCAGCTGCTTTTGTTTCAGCATGTACTGAAGATGGAGCTCCTCAATACACCCTCCAACCTTCTGCACCTTACATTAGTGGTATGGCCAGCTCTGCAGCCCCACCAAATATGACAGATGTACCAGCAGAATATCACCACTTTGCTGGTGTATTCAGTAACTCACTCTCTGAGAAACTCCCTGAGCATAGATAGTATGACCTCAAGATCAATATTGAGGAAGGAACATCTCCTCCACTCTGGCCAATTTACTCTCTTTTGGAGTCCAAGCTGAAGGCTTTACATGAGTTTATTGACGATAATCTCTGTAGTGGATTCATCATACCCTCACATTCTCCCCATGGAGCTCCAGTCCTCTTTGTCAAGAAAAAGACTGGAGAACTCCATTTTTGTGTCGATTTCCACTGCTTAAACAAGATATCCAAGAAAGATCATTACCCCCTTCCACTCATTTCTGATCTCCTCAACTCTGTGTGCTCCACTCGTATCTACACTAAACTTGATCTTTGACATGCTTATCACCTTGTACACATAGCTGAAGGTGATGAATGGAAAACAGCCTTCTGGACCTGTTATAGCTCCTTTGAATGGTGTGTCATGCCTTTTGGACTCACCAATGCTCCCACGGCATTCATGAATGATATTTTCACTGACATGCTTGACATTTCTGTAGTTGAATACATTGATGACATCCTCATATATTCTGACAACCCTGTGGAGCACCAGGAACATGTATGCAAAGATCTGTGCAGACTAAGAGCAAACAGGCTCTACTGCAAATAATCCAAATGCGAGTTTCACTAAGACTCCATGGAATATCTAGGCTACATTCTATCACTGGAGGGCCTCCGCATGTCCGAAGACAAAGGTCAAAGCCATTTTAGATTGGCCAGTTCCATAGAAAGTTAAGGATATTCAATCCTTCTTTGGCTTTGCCAATTTCTACCACTGTTTCATCCACGAGTACAGTGACATTGTTATTCTGCTAACCTGCCTCACATGCAAAGGAACTCCATGGAAATTCGATGACAAGTGCATGGCTGCTTTCAATGAACTACAGCAGGCCTTCACTCATGTTCCTATCCTCACCCATTGGGTTCCCGACCATCAATTGGTTGTGGAGACCAACACCTCTAACTATGCTATTGCTGCTATCCTCTCTATCTACCTTGAAGATGGTGAAATCCACCCCATTGCTTTCCTATCCCAGAGCCTACACAATGCCGAACTCAACTACGACACCTATGATAAAGAGCTTCTAGTTATCTTTGAAGCCTTTAAATACTGGTATCACTGCCTTGAAGGCTCCATGGACCCGATTGACATTGTTACAGACCACAAGAATCTTGAATACTTTTTAACTACCAAGATTCTTACCTGATGGCAAGTCTGGTGGTCTGAATATCTCTCACAATTCAATCTAGTAGTCCACTTCTGACCAGGGAAACTCAGGGGAAAACCAGATGCACTCACTAGACAATGGGACATCTATCTAAAAGAGAGGGATAGTCAATATGCAGCAGTCAATCCTCACAATTTCCATCCTGTATTCACCCAAGAACAACTCTCTGCATCTCTCCATGCTACTTTCCTTGAAGGCCCTACCCTCTGTGCTAGTGCTATAATAGATATTGACAAGCTCCATTCAGATATCAAGCAAGCACAATCATCCAACTCTGCAGCCTCTGATGGTTTCCATCAGGCCAAATCCTTCACTCCCACTTCCCTCTCTTGGTGGTCTATAGATGAATCAGACATTCTCTGTCTTGATAATCACATCTATGTCCCAGACTCCAAGGATCTCTATCTCTGTGTCTTACAAAACAATCACGATCACATCTTGGCAGATCATTTTGGCCAAAATCAGACCCTGGAATTAGTCTGATGGAGCTATACCTGGCCACAGATGCATGAATATGTTCACCACTATGTCAAATCTTGCATGATTTGTGGTAACAACAAGACACTTAGACATTGTCCTTATGGTTTGCTTAAACCTTTGCTGGTTCCAGAATGTCCATGGGATTCCATTTCAATGGATTTCATTGAACAATTACCAGACTCCAATGGATTCACTGCTATCCTTGTAGTAATCAACCACGCAAGCAAGCAAGCCATCTTTATCCCTACATATGACACTATTAATTCCAAAGAACTCACCTGGTTATTTGTCATTCATGTTTTCTCCAAGCATGGTGTTCCTAACCACATCACCTCTGACTGCGGCTCTGAGTTTGTCTCCCAATTCACGTGCACCCTTACTAACGCCCTTGCCATGGAACTTCACTTCACCTCTGGATATCACCTGGAGGCCGATGGACAAACAGAACATGCAAATCAAACCTTGGAACAGTATATCTGTATCTATTGTTCTTATCAACAGAACAACTGGGATTTACTACTACCCATGACAGAATTTGCATACAACAATGCTCCGAACACCTTCACTGGAATCTCTCTGTTCTTTGCCAACAAAGGTTACCATCCTAATATCACTGTCCATCCTGAATGTGATATCACCTCCACTTGGGCCCATGACTTCATAGTCAACCTAGATAAACTACACCAATTCCTACATGATGAAATCACTCAGGCAGTCTTGCTACAAGATCCAAGCAGACAAGCGCCGGAATCTGGCTCCTCCATTCAAAGTAGGTGACAGGGTCTTCCTTAGTTCCAAGCATATCAAGCATATCAAGACTACCTGCCCTACTGCAAAATTTGTGGAGAAATTCCTCAGCCCATTCAAAATCATAGCTCAACCAGGCTCTCATTCCTTCACTCTCAAACTTCCATCGGACCTCCATGCCATTCACCCTGTCTTCCATGTATTACAACTTGAACCTGTAAAAGAAAACACTATTCCCAATCGCATTCAACCTCCACCACCTCCAGTGGAAGTCGATGGTGAAGAGCAGTACAAAATAGCTCAGATTCTCAACTCCAAGCTTGACCACTGTTTCCAGTGTCCTCTTCTCTACAGGATTCAATGGTTAGGCTACGAAGGCACTGACCAGGAATATGCTTGGTTACCAGCTACCAAGTTCTCTGCTGATGATTTCATTGAAGATTTCCACTGCCATTACCCAGACAAACCAGAACCACTAGCCAAAGTTACTATCTGCAAATCAACCATCTAATGCCCCCTTCACTTATAACATCATCAGCCTCCATCAGCTCTGACCATTTCTATTTCAAATCAAAACCACAAAAACTATTGCAAATTCATTTCCTAATATGGAACAGAACCCATTGGCTCTGTTCTTACTTTTCACTCCACCTTTCAAATCCAAAAAGTTAATTATATATAAATAAGCTATGTACGTGAGGGTCAAGAAAATACAAGTAAAATATGAAGGCAATACGTTTAAGAGGCCTTGGCACCAGACAGACCTGCAATATTTATATCTCCCTCTTTCTCCTTTTTCTTATCTCTGTCCAACTCAACCTCTTGTACCAATAAAGGCTCCAAGTCCTCGTACATTTCCACCTCACTCTCAACTTCTTCACCCCTTGACTATTTGTACACCCTCATATGCACCATCACCTGCCGTTGGACCTCCTTCTCCGCTTCCTCCTCTGGATCCCCTTCAGGCATAGGCATCTTGATCAACACATCCAACTCTGGAATACCGATGGATTCCACACCTGGTACCATGCCCTCCCTCACTTCTTCCTTCAAGTCCAACGGCTCATCTGAATCCTCCACCCTATAACCTTCCTAGCCCTTCAATAACCGCTTCCACAATTCCCACTCCTTTCGATGTTCATGTGCATTGTAAAAATCATGGTGGGCCCAAAGGAACTTTTTACAAGCTAGCATTTGCTCATGCAAGCCAGCGACACCGACAGTCCTGACCCAGAATGACTTGTTGAGGATTTCGTATGGGTCCTCCATCCCTAGCAGCATATCTGCAGCCAACGATTCTAACCCCTTGACCTTGATCACAGCCATGTCTCTGTCCAAGCATTGCGTGGCCATCTTTCACAGTACCTCACTATAAATGTCACCTGTTTTCCAGAGCTCCAACCAGGACACTTCAAATTCAGCCTTCATAGATTTTGAGGGAAGGTCGTCAGGATACTTCACGTCATGATCCGGATGATAGTTGTCTATAAGGTCCTCCATGCACTCCGCAATGGTGTCAATCTTACTCTCCAATCATGCCATTCTTACCAGTAAAGATCTTATCGCTGGCCTGAGGTGCAGGCTCCATCTTCAAACACTTGGGTGTTGATGGCCCCACTGAAACAACCTCACCTTCTCCCTCACTATCCTCCACCACACTTGCAGACCAATACTTGCGTTTTTGGAGTTCTGCAGTTTCCTCCCTTTTTTTTCCCTTCACAATCTTATGCCTCCTCTTCAATTCAGCCATGGCAGCTATTTTCGGATCTGCCAGATCCATTTCAGAATCTCTGTCACTTGCTGACAGAGCACCTGCAGCCACCAACGCCAACTCGTTCACCTCATCCTCTTTCTCCTTCTCCTTTTCCTTCTCCTTTGCTGCCAAATCTTCAATCTGCTTATGCTCCATGGCCTCCTCTCTCTCCTTCAATTCCTTTGCCGCTTTCTCAGCCTCCAACCGAATCTGCTTGTCCTCCTGTCTCTTTTCCTCCACTTTCCTCTCAGCCTCTTCCTTCTCTTTCTTCAAGACCTCAACTTTCAGCAGACATGCCAACTTATCCTGCTTCAATTTCTCTGCCTGAGCCTCCTTTGCTTGTGCAGTCTTTCAGTCATCGTGTTGACCTATGGCTTCCTCATAATGCTCTTCCGTGGCAGTCCGCTCCTCTGTTAAGCTCTTGTAATCTTCAAAGGAAAGATCAGGAGGCATCAGTGCTGACTCATAGGGCTCAGGAGTTACAGAGTCACAGTATTCAATGGGCACTGACATTTTAAACAATGAAGAGAGAAGATTCAACTAAAAGAGAAAAGATGGTGAGAGTATGAGGTTAAGTTGCAAAATTCCCATGGTCAAAGTTCCTGCACACATAACCATATTGATCAGCCATCGGAATCAGCACTCTTGAGGGCAAGAATGCTAAGGGGGGGATACTATTACATGCATGCCACGGACCTCCACTTCACACTGACTTCAAGCACAGACTTCATTTCAACTGATCACACCATCGGACCTCCACAGCCTCTGGCCACTTACCATTTACTCTGCTCCATTTGATATTTCATTTCTGTTTCATTTTACTATTTCATATATTAAATCTAGAATCCGAATCCAGTAGCAAACAGACCTCCATCAGACTCCAACCCAGACTACCTACTCATATATATACTGTAGAACTACTTGTAGATACTCAGTTCAAATATCAACTTGCTTTAGCCAAATCTATCTCTGACTCCAAGTCTAATCTATTACTCTCCAAGTCCACAGCCTCTACTCTGTTGGACTATCTTTACTCTCTATCCAAACCTTTGCTCTCCATAGACTCCACTTGTTAGGGACGTGCCAAATAGACAAAGATAACTCGCACGAGCGGAGGTCCACGGAGTGCGTGGGCTTTGGCAAAGCTATTAGCAACGTCACCCTTGAGCCGAAGCCCTAAGATTGGATTGCGGAACGGAGACCGCGGAGAGCGAAGGTTTGGATAGAGAGTAAGGATAGTCCAACAGAGCGGAGGCCGCGGACTTGGAGAGCGATGGATTAGACTTGGAGTCAGAGAGAGATTTGGCTAAACCAAGTTGATATTCGAACTGAGTATCTACAAGTATTTCTACTGTATATATATGAGTAGGTAAATCCGAGTTGGAGTCTGATGGACTCCGGCGGTGGTCTGTTCGCTACCGGATTCGGGTTCTAGAGTTAATATGTGAAATAGTAAAATGAAATGATAAATGAAATATCAAATGGAACAGTAATGGTAAGCGGCCGGAGGCCACGGGGTCCGATAGTGAGGAATGCTAGAGTTATAATTGAAGTTGGAATGGATGTGAAGCGGAGGCCGGCGGCATGCGCATAACACCACTCCACAATCCAATCTTAGGGCTTCGGCTCAAGGGTGACATTGCTAATAGCTTTGCCAAAGCCCACACACTCCATGGACCTCCACTCATGCAAGTTACCTTTGTCTATTTGGCACATCCCTAACACTGGCCCTAGCAAGAGGGTTAAATTGGAGGTGACAGGGCAGGGCCTGTGGAAGGTGAAGATGAGTTTGTGGGTAACAACAAGTATTTTCTCTGGCAGATTATCAGATGCTAACTTTTGATTTTTTAAAACATTGTATGTGGTGTTGTCTGGATGGTGCCAAATGTTTCACAAAACCGGCCTTCATAAAATCCAACCAAGGACAGACTTGCTCATGCTGCAAAATCAAAAAGGCCACTTGTTCCTTCAACAAGGGCTCATCTTCCTCACTCGCCATTGGCTCCAATAAGGTCTCAGAGGTTCTTCACAACTTGGTGGCTACTGTGGCTGTATTAGCCAGAAAAGTTGACAATTTAACAGGACAAGTGGCTTCCTTTGGAGCTGTGTTGGTAATCTTTGTGATGACTATCGTACTGAAGATATGGAGTCACCAGAGGATCTTCTTTCAGAGTCCAATACCGAGGAGTGGAAGGCACCATATGCAGAGTTGCATGACTTGAAGAGTGTAAACACTGAGGCACTCCAGCAGGTGATGGGCTTCTGTCTGGACCACAATATGGTGCCTAGGGGGTCCATAGGTTCCTGGTGGTGCCTGGCCTTGTGGGTGGGGATAGCTTGGCATCTCGGCCTGCATTTCTTTCAGGGAAATAGGTGCTAAGTGGAATAGTGAGATTATCCCAGAGGTCTCCTGGATTGAACAGGGACAGGAATGATGGAGCTGGTATCCTTGTGTGCCCATTATAATTGAATGGTACTATGCTCAGAGGTGGCTGGCCTGCTGAAGTAGCTATTGCCCAGCTGGAATCAAATGAACTGTTCTTCCAGGGCTTCTGGAGAAAGGAGAGAGGGAAATTGAACAACATAGGGGGTAGAGCTGGTACTGCTGGTGCTACTTGTTATCGGGGAAAGATTGATGATTGGGATATGCCTTCCAGGAGCAATAGCCAATCTTCTTTCCTGAATGCTGCCTTTACTCTCTCAAGGAACATCCTCTTCTGCTCTTCCGACAAATCTAGGGACATGGTCGAGGGTTGACGCTTGGCTGTCAGATATAGATATGTGGATGTGGGCCAGAGGTGGCTGAAGTGGGACATCATTAGTAATGGTGGGTTGGTGATTGTACTGATTAATGTAAGGGAGAAGGAATTATCTGCGAGATCATACTGCTAGTATGATGGCTGCTCCAAACAGGGCACTGCTTATGCCTATGAAGGTACTGAAAAGGATTTTGTCGAGAGTGCTAGTCATGAAGGTTCCGGTGAGGGAGCAGTAAGAAGCTTCGAGCTAATCATTAGACCCAAACTCCAATCCAGAGTAAACAATAGCTGTATCATGTTCAGACAATCACCGATGAGTCTCAAAGTGAAAGGAGATAAGGCTAATGTCTTAGTCTTAGTGAAGAGAATTAAGCGGTAGGAGTTTGGTATGAATAAACTTTAGCTCAAAGCTGGAGAATATACAGCAAGAGCTACACTACTTATATACTAAAAGTGAGGGTCTAAATATAAATGTGTGATGAGAGAAAGAAGTAGAAACATGCATAAAAGGAATAGTAGGTGAACAGTAAGTGAACGATTGTTCAGTAGCATTGTGGTGAATGGTCTGGGCACCTAAAGATAAGATGAGTGCTGAAGATAAGATAGATGCTGAGGCGCTTATGAAGAAAAAGTAAATAAATTGTAACAGATATGTTGCTTTGGCATACTTACCTCTCAGTCCTGACATGCCTCTACATCTTAGAGGATCGCAAAATGCATCTGAAGCAGAAAAGGCCATGCTTGGTGGAGAGCTCCAAACTACAGGTTGAAGGTTTTATTTAAGGTATGTTTGCTGCTTTAATCAAGCATCATCTATTCATGAATAGCCAATGGAATCAGGTAGCAATAGAAATCTAGCAAAGAAAAAGACCACCAAAAAGATAGCCTAGAAAAGTATGTCATATATCCATTCACTTGTACTTTGGCTAAACAATTTGGTAGCTGTACAACTGAAAGGACAGTGTGTACGCTGATGCTCCTTTCTTTGCAATAATCGCGAAGGGGCCTGTTCGTTTGTCTGCAAGTTTTTTCTTTGGTCGTGGGAGATTGAGGTTGATTGTATCAAGCCAAACCTTGTCTCCTACTTTATACTCGACTGCAGGTCGCTTTTTCTTGTTGTACTGGGCTTTCATCTGGTCGGCGGCTTTCTTGAGTGATCGTTTTGCTTCAGCATGTATCTTTTGCATCTGCAAGATGAATGTAGTCAAGGCGAGGGTGTGGAAAGGTGCTTGGGGTTTGGCTCCTGGTTGGACGTTGGCATTATAGCCATAGTGCAGTTGTTGTGAGCGAACACCGCGAGTGAGAGCCATTCTACCCAGTTGTTCTGGAGATGGTTGACAAAGATGCGAAGGTATTTTTCAACCTCCTGGTTGACTCATTCCGTCTGTCCATCTGTCTGTGGGTGGTATGCTGTGGATACGTTCATCTTGATCTGGAGTAGGTTGTAGAGGTCTTGCATAAATTTGGAGACGAACACGGTGCCTCGGTCAGAGATGACTACTTGGGGCATTCTGTGTTTGGCATAAACTTCGTCACATAGGATCTTGGCCCACCCTTCCGATGTCATCTTGGTGGTACATGCAATAGGTATGATCTCCTTTGAGAAGCAATCAACGATCATTAAGATTGCATTGTATCCCTTGCACATTGGTAGACCAGTGACCATATCGACAGAGATGTGGGTCCATGGTCAGGAGGGAATGGTATTAGGATGAAGTGGTGCCGCCTTTGCCTGAGTGCTTGACTTGGTTCGTTGGCACGTTTCGCAAGTGTGGATGTAGGCCTCTATGTCCTTCTTGATCCTGGGCCACCAGTATTCTCGTAAGACAAGTTCTTTGGTCTTTTCAATGCCAGGGTGTCTCGCCGTGATGTGGTCATGAAATACCGCGATAATTTCCCCTCACAATGCATGATCTTGGGGAACATAGATTCAGGAATCGTAATAGATTAACCCGTTTTCTAGTTTCATTCCTCGATCATGGTTGAGGGACGTGGAGATATTTTTGTCCCATTGGTGGTGGTCGAGCATGGCTTGTTTGATTTTGGTATGAACTTCCTCAGTGGTGGGCATGACCATTGCTTGGAAGTGTTCAGGTTTGAGGACTATAACCTCATTGTTCTCCTCCTTGCCTTGTTTGTGATCTGCTCTGTGACTAAGTAGGTCGGCTTTCTTGTTTGCGGTTCCCGGTTTATGGTGGAGGGAGAAGTGGTATTCCACCAGTTCTGTTACCCAGCAAGCTTGTCGCCGGTTCAGTTTCTGGGGCTTTCAGAAATACTGGAGATTCTGATGATCTGTCCAGATTTTGAAATCTTCGGCCGCCCCCATCAGGTAGTGTTGCCATTCGTCAAGCGCGAGCATAATTGCGAGCAGTTCTTTGTCATAAATTTCGTAATTTCAATTTGTAATTGTGAGGGACTTGGATAGGAAGGCGACTGGGCGCCATTTTCCATCCTGTTCCTGCAACAATACAGCACCTATTGCTCCTTCGCTGGCATCCACCTCAACATGGAACTTGCCTCTCTCCATTGGTATGGCCAGTACCACCTCTTCAGCCAATAGCCTCTTTAGTTCCTTGAACGTGCCTTGTTGTGCTGCTCCCCATTTCCATGGATCATTCCCCGTTAACTGTGTCATGGGCTTGATGACTTGGCTGTATCCTCTGATGAAGCATCGGTAGAAGTTGGTAAAGCCTAGGAACGACTGCAACTGCTGTTTCTTTGTCAGTACTGGCCACTCTGCGATACCTTGGATCTTGACCAGGTCCATGTGAATGCTTCCCTCGCTGATGATGACTCCAAGGTATTCCGTCTCCAAAGTCTCGAACTCACATTTCTCTGCTTTAAGGAATAGCTTGTTCTTTCATAGGATTTTTAGAACCTCACACATGATGCAGCGATGCTCTTCCTTGGTTTTGGACATGATTAGGATATTGTCAAGATAGACAGTGACGGTGCCTGATGCGATGAGATTTTTGAAGATGTCATTCATCCATTGGAAGGTTGCAGGGGAATTGGTCAGTCTGAAGAATATAACTGTGGACTCAAACAAGCCTCGGTTGATTCTGAATGCTGCTTTCTACTCGTCGCCACTCTTGATGCATACATTATTATATCCCCATCAAACATCGAGTTTGGAGAAATACTTGGTGCCTTGCAACTTGTCCATCAGCTCCGAGATGAGAGGAAGCGGGTAACAGTTTTTAATTGTCATCTTGTTGAGCTTGCGATAATCTTGTACTGGTCGCAGCTTGCCATCTTTCTTTTTGATGAAGAAGAAGGGCGAGGCCATGGGTGACTTGGAGGGTCGTATTTGCCCACTTGAGAGGTTCTTGTCTAAGAACTTGTTGAGCTCCGCCTGTTCACTTTGATTGAGAGGATAGACCTTGCAATCAAGGTTGGTGCTGGCATTTGGAATTAGTTCGATGGTGTGGTCCCATGTCTTTGGTTCAAGGAGTTTATCGAAATTATCTTTGTCGAATAGATCATTGAAATCTCTGCACCAGTCTGGGACCATTTCTTCGAACGTCTTGGTCTTCTTGTCTGCGCTAGCCTTGGCTGCGAGGTCATTTGCATGATGAGTGCATATGAGAATGGCCTGCATGAAGTCTGGCCAGGATGGTCTCTCCTTCCTCTAGCTCCTCATCCCACTTGTCGTCAGGATCTGTGTCAGGTAACACGAATGGGTTTTTATGGCATTCACATTGCGCAAATGTTAATGCTCCTGATTTCAAATTGATGATCGGATTGTGTCAGGCTAACCAATCATGACCGAGGAAGATCTGTTTGTCACCAAGTTCCATGATGGCTAGATCTATTCGCTCCGCATGACCTCCAATTATGAGGCGGATCTCAGTGTACTTGGTAATTGATCCTCCTTGATTGTGTGATCCATCGGCATTATAAACTGGGATTGGTGCGGCAGTGGCATGAGTCGGGATGTTGGGTTGCTTGACGAAGCTTTGGTTGATGGCGCTACTGGTGCATCCACTGTCTACCAATGTGGAGGTTGAGATTCAGGTGACGTTCTCCAGAGTCTCGATTTGGACATTGATGGCTAGGTCCTTCCCCTTCCCGCTTAGCTTGCTGATGTAGAGCTTTGGTTGTAGCAGCTCTTTAAGCCACCAGAGTGTGTTGATGTGCTCCATCTTTTGCATTCCTTCGATCATTTCATCAACAACTTCATTCACATGTGTCTTGTGAATCCAATTCTTCAAGATTGCCTTTGCTTCTGACTCTGTTTTTGCTTCTACTATTCTGCATAAGGTCCACTCAGCTCCAAAGGGTTTGAGCCAAGCATGCAGGGCCTCTCTAGCCTTTGTGTCGACCCATGAGGGCTCGACTACCATTGGTGAGGTCACCGCTATTTCTATAGAGGGTGTTAATTTAGCATTCTTGTTCATCATGCCAGAGGAGGTTTCGCCGAAGCTATTCCCTCATAACTCCCTGCGAGGCAGGGACTCCGTAAAGCCGTTTCACCAGGGGGGGGGCGCTATGCGCTTGTTTCCCTGCCCCATCTGGTCTAACCGTTATGATGGGTGTCACTATGGTAGGTGACTTGTTGTTCGATGCTTTTGCCTGTAATAGGTTACTTGCTGAACGTTTAGCCGGTAGTTCAACTATCGCGGCCCTTCCTGTTTGATTCTTGCTTAGCTCCTGGTCAGATTGTGAAGTCGCAGGTATATTCGAATGTGTGGTAGATACTACAGATCTATAAGTACATGATATATGTGTGATGGGCATACCAGCTGAAACTAAGTCCTTGGCCGAGTAAGTTGAATCATTTACTCCTTGGTGCTCTCTTTTACCTCCTCGACTGTTGAGAGGGTTGTTTTTTCCTCTGTTGGATGCTTGTCCCAGTAATAGTTGCATCGGCGCATTGCTTCTTCCCTGGATTTTGGCGCATTGGGGCAGTCACGTTTGAAGTGCCCGAGCTTGCCGCATCGGAAGCACTTTGCTGCTGCCCTTGCCACGTCGATATCCATTGGCGTGCCGCGTCCCCTGAATGTTGTCCCTGTTGCTGCCTTCTTCTCGGGGATGCTTGATGGCGCCTGTCCACCCTTCTGGGGTGTGGTTGCCTTTGGCTTGACGTCAACATGCCCAGTCACTTCTGCTCGCTTGAGCTGCCAGTTATAGTCCATCTGGAGTAGGCGAACCTTCCATCCTTCATAGGTGGTTGGTATCTCTCCATCGGCTGAGTATATTGTGTTTTTACTCGTTTCCCGGGTGGCCTTTTGACTTGAGTGAGCATGACTTGCTCATTGTCACATACCTCAGTGTAATAGGTGAGTTCTTCGAATTGTTGGAAGAACTGGTCGCTGTCTCGGTAGTCGACCTGTCTGAGCTTTTCCCACTGAGCACGCTTGATCTGCATGTCGGCATCCTTCCAGAATCTCACCCTGAGCTCCGATTTGAAGTCTTCGTACGAGGGGTATAATTGTTGCCTGTCAGGGCTTTTGCCAACAACCCTTGAGCATAGCTTCCACCGCTTTTCAGCATCTTCACTGAGTTGCGAGACGTAGAAGATTACTTTAGCTGATGAACTCATCAATGAGTACCTCGCCAAGCACATAGATATGGTCAACAGCAGGCAAGCAGACTGGCAATCCTACACAGATCCAAGGATGGGGAAAAAGGTGTGGTACAACCAAGAGCAACTTTGAGACCTATTCAGTGGCAATGACAACCCTTCAACATATACGAAATCGCTGTTCGAACCGACGAGCATACCATAACAGCAGTCAGGACACCTGCCTTAATGAGGGGGTCATGTTACAATTTATTCATTTTCTTTACCTAAGTGCCTCTTATCTTATCTTATCTTCAGCACTTATCTTATCTTATCCTTAGATACACAACTCCATGGAGCCTTCACATCGCAATACAGTCATACTCAGCCACTGTGTACTTTTACACACATCGCCCTCAGTATTACGACCCTCACTTGGTCACCATGTACTTGACCGCTGTGCTGCACCACATCTATGTGTGCACCAAACTTTAGCTTTCACCTTGATACAGCAACTAGGTGCTATGCTACAACTACTTTCACTCACTGCTCCTCCAGTCGCACTTTCCTACTATTCAAAAATGGAATTCCTGCAGAATCTGCCTGGGCAACTGCCCATCTGCTTTGTGTCTGCCAAGCGATGTGTTGTCCGCCTGGCCATATGCTATCTACCATGAAACCATCTCGTTTCATGGGAATTTGACTAGCCTAGGCCCCAGGAGCTGACAGCTATCAACCTGAAGCGCCTGCATGAGTGGATGGCAGAAGGTTCATTCTTGAAGAGTGGACAAATTGACTGACAGCAGATAGCCATATATGGCTATTCTCGAGCCAGACCAGATGAGGAAGGTGTTGCAGAGTACGCTCAATGATGCTGGAGTAGCTCATGCAGTGGATTTCAGTGCGACAGCTTATGTCAAATATTAGCTTTTGAAGATACATTCAGAGCTATTGGAGCGGGCAGGAGCAGAAGCAGGGAGCTGGACTCAGATCCGCTACTATATAAGCATGCATAATGTACTTAGAAAATCAGTTAATCTCACTTGCTCATAGCACACTAAGGGAATAAATTTCCGCTACTCTCCTAAGCATATCTAGCCACCTCTGAGCCTAGCATTGCAAACGGATTGCCAAGAATTCTCCTTTTCTCTCGCTATCTTCACACAACTGCTCTCAGTTTAGCATCCTAAGCAGACACTTGGACTACTTCTTTCTATTGTATCTGCAGATGGAGCGGATTCTATCAGATCCCTTCAGAGTGGGTGGTAACCCTCCTTGTGTATACAAAAGATCTTGCAGACACAGACGCGACTTTCTCTTACCAGAGAGTTTGCTAGCCTTACACCATGTGGTCACTGTGTTCTTACTTTCTCTTTCCTACATGGTGCCCTTATTATTCAGACTCCCATTTCTAGTATATAAGTAGTGTACTCAAAGCTGTATATTCCCTAGCTTTGAGCTAATATTTATTCATACCAAAACACATTCATTCTCGCTAAGCGCTAAAGCGTTAGTCTTGATCTCCTTTCTTCATGAGACCTTCAGTGATTGTACGAACACAATACAGCTGTTGTTTACTCTTGATTGGAGTTTGGGTCTTACACAAAGGATAGCAGTTGAAACACTGACAATGTATGGTCCTTTTATATTGAGAAGGTGATCACTATATGTGTAAGCTCTGTCAGTAAGTAGCTTTTCTTAAGATATACTTTCACATTCGAATTTCACTTGCTAGCAGGGGCAACAAATGCAAGAATAATAGCAAAGATAAGATATACAATATCAAAACTGGTATAACAGGTCTATGATATCACCTCATCAAGGATCACTTGTGGCTCTGGGTATCCACATGTGATAAAATGGGGGTATTAGTCAAAGGTGCAGGAATCAGAGCTGCTAAAAGGTTCCAGTGTGAAAACAGTACCTATGAAGCATTTGCTGATGCAATTGTTGAATGGATAATTGCAGATAACTAGGTATGAGTCTTTAAGTTCTCTTTATGCTTTTCATCTATTGAATAGTCCCTCTTACTAGTCTATCAATGTGATCAAATGTCTGCAGCTATAATGGATCTTTCTCATGCTCTGAGAAGACCTTAGTGACTTTGATATTTCTCCTCATACATACATTCAGAAGTGTGTTATTGAGACATGGGGGCAGTATATTGCTATGCTTAAGAGTGAGATAGATGTGAGTCTATTTCTATCTGCTATGCTTTAATGTATGTGTTTCACATTCATATTTATTTTTAGTCATCTCTTGGCCATGTCTTGCTAACAATAGACCTATCGACCGATCTCAATCTTGTCAATTTCATGACAGTTACAGGATGGAAGCAGTTGGGACAAATGCAGATGGTCTGAGAATGATATGCCTCTGCTCTGATCTCATTAGCTACTGCAACATTCCAGGTCGCTATGATGGCAATCACTTAGCAGTAGCTTTCCTTTATATCACTGACCATGTTGGAATCACAAGTAAACTTCCTAATCATCAATTAAAGGTTCATATATCTATTTTCTAGCTTTGAATATCATTTGCATGTGAATATGACAGCTTAGTTGAATTACTATGGACAATGCCGCAAATAATAGCACATTCATGACATTGCTTCAGCATGACCTTTAGTGTTGGGGATATATATTTGTTGCTGTGAGACAAAGAATACAGTGCAGTTGCTTGTTTCTATTTCCAGTCTGACTGCTAAAATGACTTCTATGCCAGATGTTTTGTATATATCATTAATCTTGCCTGCAAGGATGTAATTTCTGCAGTAACAGCACTAGACACAGTGCTATTTTCAGGTTAGCTTGATGTATCAAGTATTATTTATTAGATTCACAAACTATTTCTGCTAAATACATTTATAGATCCATGTTTCATCATTGCAGTGAAGGCAGAAAAGTGACAACAACAGGACTTTCAGAAGGCACAATCAGTGGAGAAGTCTGTGAAATTGAAGGCAAGCAGCCAGTGAAAACATGTCAAGTCCTACTCAAGGTAACCCCACTGCAGTAGTCTGTTTTTAGATTTATTTTATGTATTGTTTTCTATGTTGTCCACTCATATTTGTATTCATTTGCATTTGTTGTTTTCTTTAATACTGGATGTCAAATATAATATACTGTCTAGTTCCAGAATGTAGGATACTGGCTCTTCATCTGCAGCTTGGTCTTAGTCATACAATTTCACATAATAATCATCTCATTGAGAAAGAAATCATATCGGTCAGCACACATTTCACAGCAAATGCTTATCTGCTCTGCAATAAACATATTAAACCACCAGCCTTTTCCATCCTTTCCACAAAGCTCTGAAAATGCAATTGGATTGCAATTTTGTTAGCAGAACGTATCAGTTTTCAAGTGCTTGCAATTGAAATGGAAGACATCAACAGATAGACCAACATTCTTCCATACAGGATCATTCTTGACATGCTTCACAAGCTGACAGTTATTGTCAAAAATAACATGGTTGAGCATTTTATGGTTATGGTAGGTTCACTTGATGAACTCTTACAGTAATATGGATAAGCTTTCTTAAACATAATTTAAAACCAAACCACAATGGAAGCTATTGCCTCTACACTATAGAATGTCTCTTGTGCTATGATCATTCCACAGGATGTAATTAAAAACTGCTCATTGTGCATCTGTGCATGGCCAAACTGTGCCCTGAGGTGCTTTCCTTGCTTGTTCTTTCCCTTGTTAGTTAAGCTCATGTTGGTACTAGGGAGATAAACCACCCTATCAGTCATCTTGTATTCCTCCTCTTCATCCTCAGCAGTGATATCTTTATCATCACTCTCAGTTGGTTCCTGTTCCTGCATTTGAAATGAGAGAGCTGTTGGGATATGCCATTGCAGTCTTTGATTGAGCAGACATTGATTAGATTGTTGTGCTGTTTGCAAAACCGACGCTTGGTACTTTAGAGTGGTATCTGACAATTATGAACATGATAACATGATCTCCTCATAATATTTCCATTGCAGACAACTAAAGAAACAGTCTTTCCAGCCAAAGTAAAAACATAAAAGACAGAGAAGACAGAGTAATGAAAGACTAATGCTTATTCTCCATTGGAAGATATGTCCTAATAAACTTGTTGCATCTGTGTCAAAACTCATACTGGTCAAACAGTTTGATGTGATGATTCCATGCTCACATGGGTTTCGTGAAGTGTTTCTTGCAATGCCCAGAATATGGTACTGAGAGAGTAACTCCCTGTTCTACACTGTCCTCCCAGAGAGACAAAAGAATAATGGTATTGTAGGTGTGACAATGACTTAAATGAGCACCAATTATCTAGTTCAAGGGAAGATCAAGAGCTTTGCAGTGTGTCACAAAATAGATGTTTATGCAGTTGAAGGCAGATACCCTGGATATGATATGACTGTTATTAGTGTTGATTCCAGAGGTACAAGTCAATATACTTACCAGGCAAGGTTCATATTCAATCTCCATGATTCTATCAATTGCCTTTCAGCATAATAATGCCCCCCAATTTGAAGAACATCAGGGATGTTACCATAATAGCTATGTGTTCCTTGTTGTATGCAGTATTCGTGATAGTAGATAGTGCCACATGTATTACATGTAAAATGGATAGCACAAACAGGAACAAGGCCACAGTCAATGGTGAATAGAAGTGCCTGGCATTGGACTGTACTTTGCAGCTTGATTTCATTTCCAATATGAGAGCATAGGGCATTTGTACATGGGCAGATGGGTGGATAGAGACTCTGGGGCAACACTATGACAGGCCAATGAGTAAATTATGAAAAGGATACTTCTAGAATACACACCAAACCTATATTCATGTCCATACTGTCAAAAGAGAGCCTTAAATGCTAGTATGTTCTTCTGGGAAGTGAGAAACTCATTTTCTATCTAGATAGTATCCTTAAAGATGTCTTAAAGCATTTGCATCTCATTCGCTTTGATAGCACTTGCTGAGGCTAGAAAATTGACAAAGCTTGAGATCAAATACTGTAGTGGGATGCTAGGTGAGTGACAAGATGGCTGAAAAAGAAGAATGTTATTCTTGAGGGTCATTGCAATATAAATAAAAAGGATTATCTGAGTTACATTGATGTGAGCTATTGGGTACTCTAGTAGTTAGCACAAAGGGCAAAAGTGAGTATAGTGGATTTCTATGTGGTGAGACTGAGGGTTGGACTTGTGGTTGGACTTTGAAATAGTTGGATGGGCAGACTCATCATTCTGGCTCTGTCCTCCATTTACTATGATCTAACTTTGTGAATACTGTCAGATTGTGGTGGTGCCACCTACCTCCACTCGACCCTAGTCACTAAGGGCTATACAGATTGGGCTAACAATCTTCTTGGCAACAATCTATTTGATATAGCCATTCATTCACAAAGCCTTAAGGCTGAAGCAGAGGCTTATCTTTCTGAGATAAAATATGGCAATGACATGATCAAATACTGGCAGGTATATTTGTTATTGTGATATATTTGAGTTGTGTATTCATATTGCAGTAGGACAATCAAAAAGTATATCCAATTATATTTGTGATGGCTATGAACATTTTGCCCATTCAAGATATCTCAGTTTCATGTGAATATGTTTTTTCATCAGGAAAAGAGACAGCTATGGTATGGCAAAATTGGATAGCAGCTGATCTAATGGAAGCATTGCAGATGAAGTATGCCTTTAAGTGTGGTCATTCTTTTAATTTTATAGATGATATGTCTAACAATGAGGAGACAGCAGCTTTGGAGACAAAAATAGCTGTGGAAGATGATGTACTAGAGGATATAGCAGCATTTATCGAGCTGCTACACTTTAAAAAATAAATTACTCATTTTGATTTCCTGATTTGTAACAGAGCTAGGTGTTTTTCTAAAACTGAGCTTAAGCTAAGCAGAGCTATTATTTTACTTGGCAG
Source organism: Armillaria gallica (assembly GCA_037576215.1). Taxonomy (NCBI): domain Eukaryota; kingdom Fungi; phylum Basidiomycota; class Agaricomycetes; order Agaricales; family Physalacriaceae; genus Armillaria; species Armillaria gallica. Next base: position 4,103,496 of record JBANDB010000008.1, read on the forward strand.
CTTGGGTCACAAAAAGCTATGAAAAAAGAAAGAGCTAGAAAAAGCCAACTAAAGCTGAGCTAAGCCAAGCAGCGGCAATACTACTGCCTAGTAAAAGAAAATGTGGGTAAGGTATGGCACAGCAATCACGTATTGGCTAGGGATGCCCACTATAAAGTTTATAGGCAGTAGATAGATATGGTACATCTGTACTTATACGGTATAGTACAGCCTATATTATGACTGTAAAACAGTTGTACAATATATATGGATAACAAAAAGAGGTTCTATAGCTACTGCATGATATCAAAATAGCTAATTGTCATCATTGAGGTCAATATCAATAGTCTCATATACATTTCAAAGACAGTGCTTCACTAATATCAAGGTCCTGATTGTTCCAGTTATAATCTGGCACAATGCATTGAAATAGAGTCTCTTTCAGATGAAAATATGTGCTTTACAGTGACTGCAGAATCTTGTATCACATTAGATAAATATTTGAAACTACAATGGAATATTATGGTACATCTATTAGAATGGATGCACAACAATGAGAAATAATAACACCAACCATATAGAAGAAGAAGACAAGGTGCAATACCTGTAAACTGTTGTAAATGTGAGAGGAAAATAGAAGTGTAAGTGTTTTGGGAACAAAGAGAGAACTGAACTGCATGGTGAAGCATAACATCAAAGTAGAGTGTTGCAAGGGCTGGGAAGATAAATGGCACAAAGGATAAGAAGAGAGTAGCAAAGAACCAGGTAATTATTTGATATATTATTGTGTTTGGGGTGGAAGAAAGCAGCTTGGGATGCAAACACTTGATGCAAGTTACATGAAAGATTAGCTCCTCATGAAGTGATGGACTATACAAATCAAACATATCCTGCTTGCCCATTGGAGTGAAGAAGGCAACTGTCATGAATTGGAACCTTCTTCAATGTTGAATGAACCTATTAAAAAGAGAAAATTGTTATTTTGTCATTGGCAAACCAGAAATAAGAGGCTTCTGCACATCATGGCCTCCACTTAAAAGTTTCAAGGCAAAAATATGAAAAACAGTCTGCATATAGGAGCTACAAAGTGAATATAGGAAGTATTGAGCAAGTAGACTAGTAGCTGGAGCCTGGAGGCATAGAGATTATAGTATATTAACATGGCTGGGTTAGCAAGTGAGACGTGAAAGCGAGAGTGAGCTGGCACTGATCGATCAAATAATTTGTGAGATTAAAAAAGTAAAGGAATCACATGATAAATTTAGATTAATAGATCTATGATTCCACCCACATTTTCTACTTAAAAGCTCAAGAGCTTTGAGCAGGCTTTGGGCTTGAATACAAGTGAACCCAGTCTCAGGCCATTTGAAGCCCATCTCTGGGCTTAGGTAGGCTTGAGCCCAAAATGGGCTGGTTTTGGGCAGGCTCAGGCTTTAGCCTAAGCCTGCACATCACTAGCTGTGATATATACATACAAAATGGTGTGGTTGTGATGTGATTCTGTTTGATACAGATGAAGTTCAAAATGGAGGTAGAAGAAAGAGGATGACAAGTTTCAACTACAGGACTGACTGACAATGAGAAAACATTGGAGAGGCTAGGGCTGGTGAGCATGATTTTAATCTATACTGGTTGTTTCACTTATCCTCAAGCAGTGTCGTATTCATACATGGTTAAGAATCTATATGAGAAAGCCAAGCTGAGAATCAAACAATACTAATACACTCATATATGCAAAAGTCATCAAACTTGAGAGAAGATTGCTGGTATTCTTTGTTTTGCATTACTCTCTCTGTCATCTCTGATGAATCATCCTCAGGTTATACCTGTTTAGAAATCAAGCCTGACTCCAACATATTGATGTGATGTAGATTTTCTCATATAAAGCTTACAGTATTCTAGTTCCATCACCAACAGAATTGAAAGAATCTTTGGCTTTAATCTAGAGCACAATAATAGATTCAATTTACAGTTTGATAATATCTTCTGCTACAAGGTCAAGTGATACAAACATCATGTAGAGGATTACAACTGTTGTCAGCTTTTTCTCTATTACAGTAGTACAGGCATAGTTGTATTTGACGAGTGACACATCTTGGGCCTATTATGCACATGATATTCACTTTAAATTTTCTTCTCTTAAACATTTACGGTTATTATTCCTCTTATATAGCAATCCTCTCTTTGCATTTTATGTGTTCCTTCCACTGCATGGTGGTTTTGATATCTGAGATGAAAATATTGAAATCGAAAGTTATTTATTTTTAGCAATATGTTAATCTAAAATATCCAATAAATAGTCAAAAAATGTTTTCAATATTCATAACTTTCTCAAGTTTTAAAGCAAATTTCCCAAATATAGAAATAATATTTACAGTTTTTCAAATATATTACAGACTCAAAATATGATTAAAATAAATATCTTTCACTATCATGCAGTGTTCTGTTGATAATAAATATCTCCAGGTTAAAAGAACGAGTTGAAATTGTGTTGTTTTAGCACATGATGTGAGAGACAGCGATTCTAAGCAGTAGACGATGACTTGAATGATCTGTGATTTGAGCTTGTACTTGGATATGCAACAGCCAGTACAAGATGTGTTTTGATGGAAGAGTTGCATATTTGGATTTAAGTATAGGTGAGCTACTAATACTTATTTTGTTTCTCTGTGGCTAACACATTTTCATACAGCATTTGTCTCTTGCTGTTCAATCTTTTCTGTGTCCTTCTATGTCAATGCATGTTTTTCACCATGCTATCAGTCTCAGCCTCTATATTTAGACTAGAATTGTGCCAAGGTAATGAATCACATTCAAGTGAGCAAGATGGGGAAATTTCTGATGATGGTAAAAGGGACAGATAGCAAGTTGCAGAGATTCTCAATTAGAGGGTGCTGAAGGATATATCTCAACTATAAGATTAGGTTTTGGATTTTGTCTTTGATCATGGTAAGTAGTTCATTAATCTTCAATTTGCGTAAATTCATTCTTCTCTTAGGCTCACAACTGGCCCATTGATATCACATTAACACTGGTACTTTTGGTAATCTCTTCATACTACATTCAGTGAGTGACAAGTGATGAACTGAACAGTAGAGACAGCAGGTTATTGAATAGCTAGTGTAAAGGAACCTGTTGTGCAAACTAGAGACTCACTCCCACTATTATATAAACTCATCATTGTACACAGCCTATTCATATCTTGGAGCATCCATTATTTCACAATATGATCAATATTGCATCTTGAGTGACAGAAGATGTTAAAATTTCCAGCTGTAAGCAAACTTGAAGTGCAATAATGATGACATTCCAAAGTCAAATGAAGTATCTACAATGTTGACTTTTAGTATGTGTCATAATAATATTTATTATGAGATCTTGATGGTAATTTAAACATAGAGTTAAGCTGTTAAAGGCTGTATTAGCTTGACCTGTGATGCCTGGCAAGCATCAACAACAGATGGGTACTTTGTGGTGTCAAGCCATTGAATTGAAGAAGTGAGAGATTACTAGTGGAAACTTTAGAGTACTCTTCTAGGGTTTGTTCTCCTGAATATCTGAATGAATATGGATCAGATTGGATGGATCACATGCGATAATGCCTTAAATAATAGTACTATATTAGATACATTTGCTATGCTGATTGAAAAGGCAACATCTACTGTTTTTGATGCTGTGAAGTGTCAGATTCGGTATGTTATTGCAATGTCTGAGATAAATGATTAACAAGGTGTATTTTTAGATGTACAGCATATATTATCAACCTTGCAACATAGGCTATAAAAATGACTTATAGCAAATCTAAGCACTATAATCCTGAAGAACTTAATGAGGATCTCACTGCTCATACCACTATTCAACATGATGAAGTGGGCATGGTGAGATCCATTGTTATAAAGGTATTTGGCATATTCTCTTGATCCTTGCTATTTTTACATAGCCACAGGCTTGTTCATTGGTAAAAGGAAAGAAACATTTCAGAGACATTTAATACTGTGATGGCACACTAGAGAATAGAATATTGACACTCTTGATTGATATGGCTGTATGGTGGAGTTCAACATATGTAATGCTTCATTATGCATTGTCATTAAGAAAGGTGAGTGATAGTATTATTGATAAGATTTTAATACTTATTATAACTTAACAACATAGAAAGTAGGTACATTTGTTTATGAGATCAGAGTGATGGAGGAGGATCTTGAGAAATGCTGAAAGATTAACAGCCTGAAGCTCAAAGCAGATGAACAAGTACATTAAGCATATGGTTGAGATTCTAACAGTATGTGATATGCAGTTGAATAATTCATAGTTCTGATTGAAATATATCTTAGCATGTCCATGATGCTCAGCAAGTATTTCCTCAGATAAAGTAGCTTTTCTGCATAATGTACTCCCTGCTTTGGAGGCACTGCACAAGGCATGGAGCTGACAGGTCAATCCTTTCAAGTTTGCAAAGTATGAACCATTTTGGCCAGCAATCAATGCTGAACTTCACAAAGTTAAGGATTATAATGACTGCAGCAAAAATGGATACTTATGTGATGACCATGTGTAGGAAATAATGATATGTTCATTTGTCTTTCACTTACCTATTTTTTAGTGCTTAATCCTGAGGAGAAGACTCAACACATTGAGAAGTATTGAGGGCTAGATGCCTTTGAAAAGTCTCTTACATTAGCAAAGACAATTGTATATGATGTTGCTGCTATAACTAGTATAGTAATTCATCTCATGGATATTCTAGTACCACCAGTGATACTGCAAGCTGTTTGGCAATGAGTTATCTAATTCTGGACAACCATCACTACAAAAACATTGTAACCTTAAATCAGCACATGTATAACTTGAAAAGCTTATGGTGATACTATCTGACAAAAATACAGATCTTGATAATGAGAATGAAGCCCTGCCCACAGATGATTCCTGGGAGAGGAATTTCAATGGATACCTAAACTCAACTGATGTTCTTAGTAGATGTAGCATTATTGAGTGGTGGAGGGTTAGTTTCCCTTTCTCATATGCCTGTTTTTATTTTTATTATATTTTTATAGTACAATGCTGATCATTATTCTGTCTGGGCATCACTGGCTGGTGATTATCTGGCAATCATGGTCTCTTTTATTTTTAGTAAGCATGCTTTTTCCAGTGTAGGAATAATAATCAGCAAACAGCATAACCAACTAAAAGCTGATATGATTGAAGCATTACAGTTTCTGAAATGTAGCTACTGCCATAATTTAGTTTTCTGAGAGATGAATGATATTGTACTAGAGTTAGTATCTGCAATGAGTGAAAAGCAGTGGTGTCTGTTGCCAATACTATAGGACATTCAGAACTTGCTGATCATAGGTTTAAAGCTTGGGATGAGCTTCAAAGAATGTTAAAAATGAAGCAGATTTTGAAAACAGTAATGAAAATGATATAGACATAAGTATTATTGATATTATAGACAGTAATATGCAGTAGCTAGCTCTATTAATATCATCTTGAAGCCCAGATCTAAGCCCAAGCTTGCCCAAGCTGACCCATGTATTGGGCTTTGGGCTGGGCCTGCAATTGTATCAAACCTAAGCCCTATCAGGCCAAGGTCAAGTCTTAGGCCTTAAGCCCAAGCCTGGCCCACACATTACTAATTGCAGCTTCATGTTACTTCTGCCCTCTAGACTACAGGCAGTCCAAATTTATATGATTGTAACATCTCAAGAGTAACAGATGAGTCTTGTAATATGCACAATAAATCTCATAGCATGCATGGTAAATCCTCATTAGAGTGAAGTCATTGAATGAGAGCACATACATGTGATGGTTGATTCAAATTGGGAATTTCAACAGCAGATAAATCTTCAATTCAGACAAGTCACTGAACATTATCTCTTCAAATAAATGCAAAAGTGTCAGCTTGTGTACAGTGATTTGCTATGCTTTCATAGCATAAGCTTTTCTTGCAGATATAAGGGAGTTGTCATGCAATTTTAGATCCTACAAAAGTGATACCTTTCTCTATTGAAAACTCTTGTCAAAGATGGAGGTCAGGCCAGAGCTTGTTGCAGTGATCCAGAAGAGAGTAGAGGTCTTGATCTGGGTTGTCTTCATTGAGATTGATATTATAAAAATCAACAGATTTTGGAAGACATCTAGGCAGTGATACATTGTCAACAGATGACTCATTAGAGAATTGAGCTAGTTTTGTCATCATATCACCTCATTGCTGAGATGATTTGACCTTGATGATCTTGTCAATCAAGCTCTATTTATGCTAAGAGGCATTTGGCAGCAGAAACAAGAGATACTTGTAAAGCAGATGGGTTTGAATCTAGTGTTGTAGCATTATGAGCTTGATACAGCCACCATTGTGTCCATTGTTGTTCATCTTCTCAAGCATGCCATTAAACTGCTTGAAAGAGAATAGCCACCATGAGTAGACAGGTTCAAAGACCTTGATCATAGAATAGAAATGCATTGCTAAATGATGATTTATGGAGAGAGGAATGTCTAAAAGAAGTAGCCACTGACAGTAATTCAAAAGATAAGTCTGACTAGAGTGAGTTTGAGCTATTGATAGTCTTTGTTGACAACAGCTGGACTGCTGCACAAAGAAGTAAGATAGTGTCATAAAGGAATTTGCGCTTGTAGCAGTGAGTGGTGTGGATGATTTCATTTAGAAACAACACAGGCTTGGTGTTAGGAATTTGATTATTGGCATTCTTTCAGCAATACCAGAGGATGATGGGAGTGAAAGTGAGAAGTCATCACTATTCATCAGCCTTTTTCAAGGACTTTTTCAAGGACTGAATGATTCTTAAGAAGTCAAGTAATATAACTGGGCTATTTAATGATGTTTATGATGTCTTCCCAAGAACATGTGAGCTAAAAAGAGAATGAACATGTACAGGTAGGTAGTCAAAGGCTGTCTGTGTTGCAGGCTGCTATTCTGATATCCAATCAAACATCAAAAACCAGACTCCATGCTGCTGAAGGATTGTGCCTTGTCACTGAATTGAGGCAGTAAGTGAATAGAATTTTTGTTTGAGCATATTGTAGTTATCTTGTGGTCAAAAATCTGGTTTCCTGTTAGCAACGATGATATAGATTTTATGCTGTGTAAGACATTGTCTTAGCGAGAAAGCTGAAACCTCTAATTCAAAAGACCTTTTATAATAACATGCTAAAATGAAGGAACATCAGCAGGAAGACCAGTGGAGAAAAAGGATATACCATAAGCAAAGCTTATTTAAATACCTTCTGATATATAATCTAATAGATATATCCCAGCCAAGCTTCAGATGTTCAGCATCAGAGACATTGTGGAAGTATAGTGTTTACCAGTTTTCATGAAGATGAACAAAGGTGCTGCAAGGATGAAGCTGATTCTCAGGGCATTAACATTAGTCAACTCTGATCATTTAATAGTGAGTAGCACAATATGCATAAAGTCAAAACCATATACGGACAATAAATGTAGAAAAAAAAACACAGACAGGAGAAACACAGTAAACACTCATTCAGCTTCAATTCTGAAGATGAAAAGGAAAGTTGGGTTTGAAGATGAGGAAGATGATGCAGGATAGGCTAGATATAAGAGGGTCAACAGATCAGACAACAGAGATTTGGAAGAGGGCATGGTAACAGATATGTAAATATGAAACATAGGATTAAAAATGTTATGACATACAGATAGTTATAAAAAAAAATAGAAGAAAAACAATTGCACGATAAGCACAGGAAGCAGACTGACAACAAAGATGCAAATAAATAATGAATAAGAAACAGGAATAAAGAAAAGCAAAAAGAGAACATGACCCAACTGAAGTGATAAGAAAGCAAAAAACAGACAGGAATTACTAAGGGGAGGGCACAAGGGGGACATGGCAGAGAGTGGGTAGTAGGGCAGAAAAGAATGAAATACAGATAGTGGGAGATAGCAGAGAGGCCAGAGTAGGAAATACTGAGATCAATTGATTCCATCAATAAAACTCTCCTATAAGTCACTCAGGACAGTATAATGATTGATTACCTATATTCATAGGATTCAGAATAGAACATGTTAACTTTGCTCACTGAAATCTTGTCCCATATGAGGCCTTTTAGGCTGGTGTCAGTTTCTTCTTGCAGGTGCTGCCTTATTATAATTGATGGTTCTTCCATGAAGCTAGCGATGAGTTATACCTCCCCAAAGATTTGAGTAATGATCTTGGTAAATCCTGTTATATTGATTGTAGCCCACATGTGAGGTTAGTGTAAGGCTAGCAAACTCTCTGGTAAGAGAAAGTCATGTTTGCATTTGCAAAATCTTTTGTATATGCAAGGAGGGTTACCATCCACTCTAAAAAGATCTGATAGAATCTGTTCTGTCTACAGATACAATAAAGAGAAGTAGTCCAAGTGTCTGTTATTCCTTTAGGGTGCTTTAAGTAAGTGGGATTAAATAAGTTTTAAGTACATTGTATGCACTTATATAGTAGTGGATCTAAACTAGCTCCCTGCTCCCACACCTGCCTGCTCAGCTAGTGAAAATAGTTGTAGCATAGCATCTTGTCACTGTATTAAAGTGAAAGGCTAAAATTTGGTGCATACAAAGATGTGGTGCAGCACATCAGTTGTGGAGATCTCTTGCCCTAGTCTAGTATTCTGTCATTAAGGATGGACCACTCTTTCAGTAAGTTAAGGGCAACTTAACCCTGTCAGTGCTGATGACAGCTTTAGAAAGGACCCAGTCATAGATCAAGGTTACACAAAGTATTATTTATCTCCTGAGCTTCTCTAGTTCTATTCTTAGCACATGTCCCCTGTAAATTGTTAGTGTACTCAGTGTCAAGTGCTGGGACTTTATATTTAGTGTGACCTTTATAATAAAGCTCTACAGTTAAGCCATGCACTCTACTGGACATCACTCAAGGTATTTCATTACCTGCATTTAAGACACTATACTTTAGAGTATCTCTCATTGCCTTGATATCTAGATTTTATAAAATATATGTATTGATATATTTTATAAAATTACATATATAAACACTTTTCAAGCATGTCAGCATAATTCCAGCCTTTCCAATGGTGGCAAAAACTCTATCTAGATGAGTGATACATTTTTCATAAGTTCTCAAATATACTATAATATTGTTTATATAAATGAGGCAAAAATTCCACAGATAAAGAGATAGGATACTTTGTATCACTGTCTGAAATACTCTTGGACTATTTTTAGTTCAAACAGTATTCGCAAGAATTAATGTAGTCTGCAGTGAGTGCGAAAAACCATCTTTTCTATGTTGTCTATATGAATTTCTAGTTGCATAAATCCAGACAATATGTTTAGAAAAGACATTACTTGTATGCTTGACAGCACTAAGAGATCATACAAAATTGTGGTTTCCTATTGCAGTATGTTATTATGACTAGTGCTCTCTATGGGCTCTCTGATGGCTCTATAACCCTTGTGAGAACAACTGGTCTATTTATTAATTGATTACTTTTGTTTTTGTCAAGGAAGAACTATGTCGGCAGAGAGATTGGTTATACTCTCTTCTTTGTACAGATTTATACTTTTGCATTAAGCTGCCTCAAGTGCTTATTGAATTTAAATGTGCTAATATTTTTTTTCAAGCATACTCCAGACTTTATCATATAAATGTTCTGGCAAGATCAGCTGATGACAGAATTATTATTATTATTATTTTTTTTAGTATTCAAAGGATGTCACTTATATTGAATACTAAAATCCAAGGGCAGGATAAATGAATTATAGTATTGGACACTAAGTTCTATGATCAGGAAATTGTTTGTTCACACCACAGTTGGTGCATATATCAGATATATGGAGAAGAACAGAAGAAAACAAGATGATGTATACTAAATGAGCATTTTATTTTATTGCTTGTTCATTATCTCATCTTATTATTTGTTCAGTATAGCAACAATTGGTTCTGAATTTGCCCTGTTTACATTTGTCATCTTCATAACTGCTTATGCCATCCTACAAGATTTTATCCTTATAGTACCTACAGTGTTCCTACCTACTATGGTATGCTGAAGTCCAGGCTTTTATCCTCAACATTGATTATATCTGCTGTCAGGTTAAACTTTATCAAACATAAATGGTCAATGTTATTAACAGCAAGTTGTTCTAGTCATTGATCAAGGATGAAACTTATACCAACAATTATATGCAGATGTGTTTTCCATCCTGCTAAGCTCTCAAACTGATTGAATTTACTTCTAACTAAGTTTTCAAACATTGTTAGACACAGTCACTGGTTCCAATAGCTTGAAGTCATTCTAATATTAAGGAAAAAAACTTATGTTGAGTCTCAACTAACGAAACAGGTTGAAACTTGGGGATTTTATATAGCATTGAACCACAGTGCAGTACAGTCTGGGCTTAACTTATTAATGCATGATTGTGTGATAATCTGATCTCTATTTGGTATCATGGAAAAATCAGAAAAGAAGGACCAACAAGCAAGAGGATTTGAGATAGAATACTACTCTATAATCATACTGTCTGTAAATCCCAAGATCACTGCCATAATAAGTGGCATCCATGCTGGCTAGTTATGCTAAGAGAACAGATTATTGAATCGGTACCAGTTATGTTAGTATAACAAGGCTTATAATGAGTCTTTAGAATTAGAAATGTGCCTTAGAATTATAACTTGAGATAAATATTCAGTTACTCAACTGGCAGTGGCTCAAATGAGAACAAGGCAGGATTGAGATTTGCCACCTCTGTTGTAAGGAGCAACTAGAATTATGATGTTATTATTTCATTCAGAAGGTATAGTCAGATAACACAGTGGCAGTCAATATGTTGAAGTTTACTCATACAAATGCATTTGCACTTGAATTTATTCAGCCTAAGAGAGCTTAGCAGGATGGAAAACACATTTGTATATTATTGTTAGTATAAGTTTCATTCTCTATTAGTGATTAGAACAACTTGCTGTTAGAGATAGTAACTGTTTATGTTTGATAAAGTTTGATATGTAAGTTAGTTGGCACTTACAGAGGAAAACCAATCTTTGAAAAACACACATTTGGACTAAGAGTCAGATTAGATCAGATTAGTTCATCAGTTTTAATAGACCATCCAACTAGGGATATCAAGTTGGTGGAGTTTATACTTGTATCATTACTTACTATGAGCTATTAAGGTAAACTAGTTTACACCTCTTTACTTGAGCTGTATTAGCAGAAGTGGCTAATAAATCTAGTTTTCCAGTTTTACTCAACACATATTATGAATAACACTACAGAAGTTAATTGTGTTAGTCTTTGCAATCTCTGATGATATGGTGCATTATTTCAAAGTCAAGGAGAGCTTTGAAGACCTCTAATGCAAGATAGTAAGCATAGGGGTCAGTGTCTTTGAGTTCATGTTTGTGACAGGTAGAATAGACTCAAATAATCCAGTAAAATATAATAATAATAATTTTTTCATTGTTTTCAGCAATGTTGTTACACTTGATCATATATGTGTCAAAGGATTTATTCAGTGGATCTGGTTATGTTTTAATGTTCATTTTTATACTTGTGAAGTTAGCTCTAACTGTCTGCTTTATCTTTTGCTTTTTCTTTTCTTGCCTTTTAGATCTCCATTCCTTTTATGCCAGCATGTCACCATTATGTGTCCTATAGGCATTAGATATATGAGGTTACTGCATTGAGCTTATGATTTTGGAAAAGTTTGAGTATTCTAGATAAACTTTACTATCTCCAAGTTTATGATGATACTATTAGCTATATTAACAATTTCCTGAAGAAGGGAGTTAAATAAGAATCTAGTAAATAAGGCTGGGTTCAACAAGTCATTGACAACCTTTTTATGTTTTTTCTAGAATTGTAATGCCAGCATGTTTATGACATTGAGAATGAGTGTAGCATAAAGAAAAAGAATAATTAGCAGTGTTATATAGTGTCTGCACAAAAGAAAACCGAGATTGAATGATGCTTGGGATATGTGCAATAGAGTTGCAATATGTGATGGAGAGACATCTGTATTGGAGCAAAGTGCACTGATGGTTACCATCTCTATAGTGATGGTGAAAGAGTTGTGAGGCTTCTTATGCAATTCTCTAGGTATCTATTGCAGGGTTCTGTATGGATGAGATCATGCCAAGGATTTCTCTGGAGAGTCTGGCTATAAGGATTCTGAAAACTATAGCATCCTTGCAGTACTAGGTTTGTCACTTGTTAAAATAGATGTGCATATATTCCTGTGAAAGCATGGAGGGATACAAAAGAGCATTGTGTGTAATTCACATAACTGGAGAGGTTGACTATTGTATTGGGTATATATAAAAATATACTGCAGAATCTAATAGATTGATCAGTTTGTCAGTGTGTCATTAGTACATAGTAAATGAAAAAAAAAAGTGAGACAATATCAACAGGAGATATTAAAAAACCCAGTGGAAAAAAGCCATGCTTTAATCCTCATCCAAGCATGCTTCCCATTCATTTTTGTCCTTGAGTTCAATACCAGGTAACCAACAATCATGGCTGCTGTTGTAGCCTTTCTAATAAATAGAATACTGTTTGCTATGACCATAGCATTTTTGTTGATGATTCATTCCATGAAATACTCTTTGAGGCTGTTGACAGTCAAAATTGATCTAGATTGCTTAAACTTGTGAGAAAAGAAGAGATCAGTGTTGTTAGCTGTAATTTTGTGAAGGAGAGACATATGGAAGATTGAGAAAGCTTTTGAAGATAGAAGATCTAAGATGGAGGTAGAAAATTAAAGATGAATATCAATTACAGTATAAGGCCCATTGAAACCAGGCATAAACTTAATGACTCAGTCTTTATAGCCAGAAGTGTAATTATGCTAGTGATGAAATGTTGAGAGCATAACATGGTCGCCAATACAGTTTTGTTTAAACATTTTAAAAACCAATCAATCTACAGATGAAAAGAAAAAGATATATCTAATTGGATGCCAGTCAGAGAGTTCAACATTGTCCAAAACTTAGAAACAAAGATTTTATCTTTGTTGCAGACAATGGAGAGTGGTAAGCCATTTTTGCAATACCATTTGTTGAAGAATAGAAATGTGAAATTTTCAGCAGTGATATTAGTCTGCATAGGGACTGCAATGCAGTTGAAACTGGAATCCTGGTAATAGACTAATGAAATTGATAGCAACAGAGTCTTTACAAGACTCAGGAGTTGCAAGGGGGTGGAGAGGGCCAGTAGGCTTGGTTGTAGGTAATTTATTATAAAAACAGTTTAAGTAAGCAGGAATGTAATTTTGTTTAAGATCTCAACACATATTTGGCTAGTAATACAAATCACAAAGGATAGCATAGGCCTTATTGAGATCAGTGTGGCTGAGAAAATTATGTGTAAGATGAAAGAGAATTTATGAATATCATAGGAATGAGGAATAAACAGTTGGTTATCTATATACCAAAGATCATTGACATTTTTAACATTAGAGAGAATAGACTGACCAGAGATAAACTTCTTGCAGAATTCATGGTTGGAGTAGCCTAGCTTGATGTCATCATTTGATATTAAAAACAGCATTGACAGATTTCTGGGATCTAAACTATTGGGACCAGTTGTTCAGTTGAACCTCAATTTTTCACACAAATATAACTAATAGTAAAGTCATATTGTGACATAAGCTCCATCCAATGAGCTTGTCTTCAGGAGAGGTTCTGTTGCTTATTGAACTTTTCCAGAGTGCTGTAATCAGTGTAGACTTCAAAGGAAGAGCTAAGCAGATCAATGTACCACTTCTTCAGGGCATGGATGATAGCCAGCAGCTCCTTCCTGTGAATAGAGTAATTAAGTTGAGCACCTGACAGCTGCTTAGAGTTGAAGGCCACTAGACAAACAGTTTCCCAGGTGGGGATGTGGGTGTAATCAGCTAGTTTAGGTAGAAAAACAGCTAGGTATTGAACAAGACCAAAGAAGAATTTGATATTAGAAGTAGATTGAGAAACAGGCCAATCAAGTATGCACTGGACTTTCTTCTTACAAGCCTCAATTCCATAAATAGAGATGTGGTGGTTATAAAAATTGACCTATTGAGATTTCTTTGGGTTGCAGCACAATTTGTACTACTGAAGAGTATCCATAATTAAATGTATATGTTTGATGTGCTCCTTCATATCCACATCCTGCAATTAGATAATAATATCATTCAAATACATATGACATATTCAGCATAGGAATAGGCAGAGCACAGCAGTGACATGTCATTGATGAATAGCTGGTGAGTTTTTCAGCTTTTAAGGCATTACAAGTCACTTATATAGGTCAAACAGAGTATTGACAGTAGTGAGAGGGATCAAAGCTTCATCTATGTGGGTGTGAAAGAATGCATTAGTCATGTTAAGTTTCAATTAGATTCTTCTATGAGCAGCATTCATAAGAATGTCATTGATGCATAGTAAGGGATGCTTGTCTACAACAATGTTCATATTAAGTTGACAAAAGTCATTGACCCAGCAGAGTAGTATTGAAAGGTGCTGAGCACTTATATAGATGCAAAGTGCTACATACAAAACACTACACAAAGACTCAGTAAATGCAGTTTAAAGGGAGGTAGATTATATCAAGTTATGACACTTTGTACTGTACTTTACAAATTCTAGGTGCAATGAATATGGTTTGTATAAAGAATATATTGTGATGTCTACTCTAAGTTCAATGTGTTACTGAACACAAATTTAAACTGATACAGAATAACTGCCTAGTGCAGGTTCTGAACTCATACTAGCTGCCTGGTGCAGTTTCAATACTGATATTTTGCATCTAGTTGCAACTTAAAACACACTGACTGGTTCTGAACTGTTTCTCAAGTCTGACTTTCTGTTTCTAGCTTAATACTGTTTGCTTGCTTGTCGGTTCTTGCACACATGAAGTGACCAGGTCACAATCTTTCTATTCCAGATGAGTCTATGACTCGAAGCTCTTGACTAATAAACCTGTACTATTCGCCTGGTAGTATTTCAGAGGGTCAGAAACCTGATTTCTCACTCAATACATGACCTATATTTATATTGTCCTATTGATACCTTATTGTCAATCTTTTTACTACTGACTAAATTGCTTGCTAACCTAACCTAGTGAGGATAAACACTCTATCTGGCAGATATTATTTTATCCACGGCTACCAGGTCGATCAATCACTTGTGAGATCTGGAGATTGCTTACTGGTGTTTGCCAGAAAGCTGAATCTGGCTTTTCCAAGTGGATCGGGTAGCTTGGACTTTTAAGCTACTGAGTAGAATCCTCATGCTTTATTTTTGGTTTTTATATATCTTGCTTATAGTTCCTGGGAAATCTTCTCATTGCTAGTGGTACTTACTGCTGGTTTTTTGCTTATTGTAGTTAGATAAACTTGCTTAATTTAATTCATAGTGAACTTTATACACAATTTTCAGAGGTGTATGCCAGGCAGGTGTATTAGTATGGTTTTGTCAGGCGTTAGCACTAAAAAGACAAGTGATGTATAAGGAGATAGAAAAGGGCAGATTTGACCAGCATCAAAATGGTGCTTGATGAGGGACTGCCATACATCTTAATATTTTCTGAGACAGATATAAGAGTAAGCAGCAATAGATTTATTAGTGTCTTTGAGCTTAATAGAACAGTTAACTTCAAAAGGTATGTCATCAACATGTGCAAGTGGTTCAAAGATATCTTTGTATTTATTTTTAATATCAGCACCTAAGTCAGAGAGATGTTCCTATCATTCCAGTTGTTTAATATGTTTGTAGGTGGCACATGTAAAATTGGAATCATAAATTTTATTGTATGATGGGTTATCTAATATGGTATAGGCAGTATTGGTAGCAGTTGAAGCATGGAAAGAAAGGAAGGTATTTATAGTAGCAAAATTATTACAGGCAGTGGTGCAGGCAGAATGAGCAAAAGGTATTTAATGGAGGCAGTTGGGTGCAGCAAATCAAACTCTGTGGTCTTATTGATTACAGTGCACTCAGAAGAGTCAATTATCAGTTTATTGGCCACTAAAAAAGGAAGGCCTAGAATGATGTCAGTATAGAGCTTAGGAGAAATAATAGTGTGTACAGTGTGGAAGGACCATTAGTTCTTGTGTGTATGTAATTTCAGTTCAACCTATGAAATGAGAGAAGTTTTGATAGCAGAATTATCTTAGAAGGCAATGGTGACAGAGATTGGTTTCAGTAACAGATGAACTTTGAGATTCAGGTGTGTAACAAGTGTTATAATGCTGCCGATTATCACCTTCAGAATGTCTGCCCTGCATGTATGCTTGTTCTTTGGGATGAGCCAGAACAGCCGGTCTGCCCACATTATTGCATAGACAGAAATAATCATCACAAAAAGTGTTGAACCATCATGCAGAAATACAAGGCTTTGCAGTGTACATATAGCTCTCTAAGAATCACAGTATTTTATAATACATGGTAACCTTTTGCAATTATTCACTTACTTTTTGTAGTCTCATTATTTATACTAAGAATTAAAAACTATCATGAAATATTGTGATCCATGGGAAATATTACTGACTTATATAAACAAATTTATGAAGTTTTGCACTCTCATAAGGGTCATATATTGTATACTAGTGATAATGTTAGTTTTCAAAACTGAATTCTGAAAAATGACACATGTATTAGATAATCTATCCATAGCTGTGTGAATAAGCATTTATTATTAGTATAACTAGGTGTCAGAGACACTAAAGACAGCTGTAACCAAGGTAATCTTTGTCATCTCCACCACTCTTATTATTGTCTTCATCACATTGTTTATTTAACTCTTCTTCAGCACAATTTAGATCCTCTTCTAGTAGTTTCAAGTTTTTATCATCATCCAGTTTTAAATCCTCAGTTTCCAACATCTCTATCTTCTATTCATTATCCAATTCCCCATCTGAACTCTCCATAGTATCATTCTCCATGATCACACTGACTGCATTATCAGACTCACTGACTGGTTTTAAGTCCTGGTCGTTATTGACCTCTGAGCAGCTCTGATTCTCTGAGGACAAATCATTTGCAGAAGTAACCAAATTCACACTAAAGGCTCTGCAGAGATTCTTATGCAACACTTTGGTAGCCTTCTATGTGTTCTTGTGTCCAACACCAAGCTCGCAGTGTTAGAAGATCATATCACAATCTACACACTTGTAAATTGATCAATAGGTTTCTTTTATGACTTTGATAACACATACATATCCACAGAATACCATTCATAATCTTTATCATGCTCAGAAGATCAGTGTGCAATAGATGATAGAAGAAAATCTGAGTTCTTCCAAGCTTGTACACTGGCAGAAGATAAACAGCACAAATGATATCATTGGGATCTAAGAACCTGAATGCCTTGGGACTGCTGCTGTCAATAAAACCAACTCAGTGTGAATGCTTTGCTTTGAAACTGAACTTGTGTTTTGTATCCATGCCATACCAGCACACTCAGAGGAAGTCAATGCAGAAAGGCTTGGTAAGACTGGTATTACCACTTGGATCATTATAGCACACATTGACATGGAAAATCACGATGATACGAGCATACCAATAAGAGTGTGTATGGTTAAGATTATCATCATTAGCCAAAACGATAATGTCAGACCATGTATGAGGATTGATAGGTATGCAATCTTCTCTTTCAGTTACAGTACTCATGTAGTCATGCTCTTCTAGATGCAGCTTGGTGCTGGAGAAGATTGTGCAGCTGACATCAACAAGCTTTGGACAAAAATACTTGATCTTATGCTTGAAGATCAACAAGATGATGCCATTACCAAACTGATTCCAGGATCAAAATTTGACCAAGGCTTCAACCACTTGGACACAGGGTGACTTTTGTGCTCTCAGTGATACCTCAGCTATTTTGACAAAGACAAGAAGTAAGCTTTATTTGAACTTGTCTATATTATGGTGCTGAATTTGCTTATTTTCAGAATTCTAACAGACATAGCCGATAAGATTATTAAGATAACTGCATCCAACTGGCCATCCTTCCTCTACTACCAAGAACAACATGTCAAGGATGACTTAAAATCTGGTCTCATGAAAGGCTATTTACTCCTACAAGTGTATGCAAAGCTCTGACATCTCTTTTCCATAACATGAACTGAGGCTTTTAGGTTTTTCTCCATATATTTGTGGAAAACAGTGACCCATTCAAGCAAGGTGGACCTAAGCGATGAGGAATTGCCAAAATCAATAGCATGCAAAAAGTAACTGGGTGTCATCTTGCATATGCTGCTTGCCAGGTCAGTCACTGTTCTTATAAGGATATAAATATGTTACCTCTTTTTTTTAGGCATGTTATGCATTGTCTTTAAAAGACATCTGGTCAATTTCTAATGGTGCTGTTTGCATAGACATGTTCTATGATGCTATTGTTAACCTTTTTGAGAAGTACCCAGAAGATGAATAGACAGTTGAGACATTAAAGTGGTGGAATGAGTACATTTCTCTCACAACCCTGCTATTAACATTTGATCCACAGCAGATAAGTTTTTGATAACCCTGAGAGTTTTCCAGAGGATGTCAATGACCAGACCAATATTCACTCATCTGAAAGCTCAGTTCAAACTATAGCTGATGCATGGGAAGCTCGTGTTAAGGCCTATGCAGAAGCAGCTGCTACTGTGGCAGCTTTGGCTATTGACAAGGATGCTGCTGGTAATGAAAAAGCTGAGAAAACATGATACATCTCACATTTGAACTACTTTGTATGTGTTTCTCTGCTGGTCTATGTTTGCACTGACTAGTTATTGAAGCTACAACTGTTGGACTTGGATCTGGTGCTGCTTTTATGCCTATACAATTTTTGATGCTCTTGATGTTTGATGTTGCTTCTTGATGCTTCCATGGCTCCTGATCAATTCTTCCTGCTTTGAATTTTTGTGCTCTGCCTGGTGATTCTATCTTGGACTATTCTCCCATGAATGTCTTGGTGTTATTGTAGTTGCTTTTTTAGTTTCCCTGCTATAATAGATCAAGAAATTGCTAATACATTCTGAACAACTGTAAGGTGCCAATGTTTATATTAAGTCAAGAATCATGGATGATTGATGTAATAGAATATGACACATACTTATATACTTGTGAATATGCAAATGATTTATGATTTAGCTAATGTTTGTAAGAGCTCATATGTGATTATAATAGTTTGGAGTAGTTATGAAGACATGTTAAGGTCTTATGCATAAATAGACCTTACATCAAGAGAGCTCATCGTCTTTGCTAATTTTTGTAAGCCTTTTAAGCCATCACTCTAGTATATACAATCACCTGAAGTTAGCACACTTTTTGTGGTGATTCTTTTAAGAGACTCCAAAGGTTAGGTGATAAAAATCAGGAGAGACTATCTTTGTTTCTCTTTACAGGCATGGATCCCTTTTACTTGCTACAGATATGGTGCAAAGCAGAGAACTGTAAGCCCTATCTTCAGCCTCCATGTATTTCTATTGATACCCTTTTAGTGCCAAATACCTATTAGCAATTGCTGATAAGATCATTAAAGAGCTTGGCAAAGATTTAACATGTGGCTATGATGTAGGCTGCAAATTTGGCATGACAATTGCAAAATCTTCATTAGGCAGTCTAGCCACCAAGCAAAACCATGCCACTGTAGTTGGTGTATTTTATGGCTATGCTTATTGTCAGATCTGTCAAATTTGCAACCTGCCATTGTATATGGATGGACAAGGACTGACTGATCATGAGGAGTGCAAGCAATCAAATGCTCTAGCATTTAGTATATGCTATGCTAGTCACTTTCATTGTATGCAGGCTATTATCCAGTGAATGAAGTGTAAAGATTGTGTTGATACCTACTCAAAACTCAGTAAGCAAATCCACTAGAGAAGAAGCTGAAAATGGAATACTACACCCAATTAGTGGCATACTATTGCATCAAGTATATACTAGTCTCCTTCATATTGATTTATTATTAATGCTTTGTATAGAAATGATGTCTGCAAGATGAAAGATATGTGGATAAACAATAATGCTATATATATCAATGAGCAAGACAACACCGTATGGGTTGAAACAGCTTGACATCAGTTCCTGAAGAAGCAAGACAAGGCTCTTGAGCATGTTCAGGACATGGAGTGTGTCATGAACATATCAATACAGTGGACTATAGGATCCAAGAAATGGGCTAAAGTCAAAAAATTGGTGACAATAAGAGTCTACCATCAGTGTCTTGATTGTTTGGAAGGTGGCTTAGTATTACAACTTTTTGAATTAACCAAAATAAACAGATCAGATACAGGTAAGTGAAGTTACTGGTATTCAGAGTCAATATACTAATAAAAAATTAGGCTACAAGACATGCAAACACAGTGGAAAGGCTCTTAAAGTCTGGTCTTATGCTATTTGAGACCTTGTTGATTGCTATAATGCCACAGCAAAAGCCTTTGATCTGCCTCAGGAAATGCTAAAATGAGAGAGTGTCATTGAGTATACTTTCTTATCAGAGTTTGACCTACTGTGAGACACTAGGAAGGACATTTGCAGAAAATCATAGGCTAATAGTGCTGTCTGGGAAGTGAGTGATGCTTACTTCTGAATCTTATATGCTCAAGAAGAAATTTACCAGCTAAATATTGAAATCTGCCAAGTGATAACAAATTTCAAGGCTGAAGATATATACCTTCGACAAATAGTAGATCAACTAAGGAGCAAAATCCTCTTCTGTTATACCAGGTTGAGAGGGTGCCACTACTGAGTACTATGAAGGTGATGCTAATGATAGTGAAGATGATGAAGGGTGTGAGGAGGTGACAGAAACTCAGTGATAACAGGATATTGAAAGTATCATGGCAACTTTCTTATCTTAAATATTCATCCCATATGAAAAGAATTTAATAATAGTACTGGAGATGATGCTGCTATCTGTTTCTTTTCTATATATAGCTGTGGTCTCTATTATATTAATTAGTATATATTTTTCTATTTTTTATTTTTGCATTTTTCTTGCTTTCTTCCTATATAGTACTATCTATATATTAGAATTACATATAATACATATTTTTTCAACATGTCTAAAAATTGCAACATAAAAAAAAACACAGCATAACTGTGTGGCATGAGAAATATGGCCTGTGGATACTGGCCTTTCTCATAGTGGATTTACCACCATCAACCAATCATGTGATCATGTGACCTGAGTGGCATTTTTCAGAAACAAGTGACATATAAACTTATACAGCTGTGTATATAGCATGTTACAGGAAGACTTGATAATTCTGAAGGAATCTCTTCTACTTCTGAGATAAAACAGCTTAAAGTACCTACCATTGCACCTCAGAGAAGGCCTTAGAATGTTTAACATTTTATTGCAATTTTTGCAATTTTTTTTAGTAAAGAGATGTGGAGATGATGACAATGACATCAAACACTTGCATAAAGCAACAAGCATTAGACATCATAGGCTACCAAACTTGCTAGTATGTTGGCCATGTCAGCTGGTGTCCTTAGGATATGGGATGACATAGTCATGACATCATATCAGTAAGTTACTCTGAATTTCATCATGGTTTGCCAAATTGAGATGTATCAGGTATAGGAGACAGGGTGCACATCACTCAGGCAGAGGATATCACTGATATACATCAGCAGTAGCAGCTTATATTATCTCACACAGTGATGGGCACAAGAGAAGTATAATATTTAACTTTTATTTCAGTTT
Source organism: Armillaria gallica (assembly GCA_037576215.1). Lineage (NCBI taxonomy): Eukaryota > Fungi > Basidiomycota > Agaricomycetes > Agaricales > Physalacriaceae > Armillaria > Armillaria gallica. The sequence continues at coordinate 4,125,129 of JBANDB010000008.1, forward strand.
TATTACAGTACTGTGATTTTACTAAATTTTATAATAATTATAAGTTTGATCCGAGTGTCAGAACCCACTATCAGATTTGAGTTTTAGATTTAATATGTGAAATAATAAAATAAAATAAAAATAAAATATTAAATAGAGCAGAGTAAATGATAAGCAGCCGGAGGCTGCCTAATAATGTAATCTATTAAGGTGAAGTCAATGCTTGAAGTTAGTGTAGAGTGGAGGTTTGCAGCATGCACATAACAGTATCCTCCTCTTAGCATTCTTGCCCTCAAGAGTGCTGATCCTGATGGCTGATTAATATTATTATATGTGCATAAAATTTGATTGTAAAAATTTTACAACTTAACTTTTTACTTTCACTATCTTTTTTCTTTTCATCACATCTCTCCTCATTACAAAAAATGTCTGTGCTCATCAAATATCATGACTCTGTAACTCCTAAGCCTTACGAGTTGGCATCAATGCCTTTTAAACTTTCTTTTGAAAATTATGAAGCATTAACAAAGGAATGGACTGTCACAGAGGAGTGTTATGAGGATATCATAAGTTGACATGACAACTGGAAAACAGTGAGAGCAAAGAAGGTCTAGGTGGAGAAATTAAAGCAGGATAAGTTGGCATGCCTATTTAAGATTGAGGCTCTAAAGAAGGAAAAGGAAGAGGCTGAAAGGCAGATGGAGTTGAAGAGGCAGGAGGATAAGTGGCTCTGGTTGGAGACTGAGAAGGCAGTGAAGGAGTTGAAGAAAAGAGAGAAGGCCACAGAGCATAAGTGGCTTGATGATTTGAAGACCAAGAAGGAAAAGAAGAAGGTGAATAAAGTGAACAAGCTGGCTTTGCAGGCTGCTGGTGCTCTGTTGGCAAGTGATAGAGATTTCGAAATGGATCTAGCAGATCTAAAAATGGCTGCAATGGTTAAATTGAAGAGGAGATGCAAGATTGCCAAGAAGAAGAAAAAGACAAATACTGCAGAGCCCTAAAAGTACAAGTTCTGGTCTGCAAGTGTGGTAGAGGAGAGTGAAGGAGAGGGTGGAGATGCATTAGTAGGGCCATCAACACCCAATTTGACCCAAGTGCTTAAAGACTGAGCCTACATCTTAGGCTAACAATAAGGTATTTACTGAAAATAGTATGTGAAACTGTCAGGACTCTGCTTTGTTTGCTGACTTGGGTTAGATCATTGTGGCGAGTGTTGGTCTGACAGGGCCATCTGTTTCCTTCATGGCAGCATTTGTACTTGCCAGTGATGCTACATCAAGAAGGCAAGGTGTTCCTTCAACAAGAGTGGAGAGGATAGCAGCTCTCACAGATTCCAACAGTGTGCTGAAGTTATGTTAAGATATTTCCTCAAGGCTAGCACATTTGGAGAATAAGATCAAGCATGTTGTGGAGCAGATGAAGGATCTAATGGACAACTACTATGTAGATTATAACCTCAAGTATCCCAATAACTTTACTTTAAAATACACTAAGGCCAAATTCAAGGCATTGTGAATGGAACTCGGAAAAATGAGGGATATCTATAATGAGATGTTGCATGAGATGGCCAAGCAACAGCTTAATAGGGATATGGCCATCATCAAGACTGAGAGGTTACAGGTGCTGGCTTTGGACATGCTACTTGAAATAGATGACCCATACAAAATCCATTTCTACAACACATGTGGACACTGAAAGAGATGGCAGCTATGGAAAAGGCTGTTGAAGGATCAGGAAGGCTACAAGATGAAAGATTTGAATAAGCTCATGAACAAGAAAGAAGAAATTTGGGAGGAGATGGTTCTGAGAGTGGATCTAGAGGAAGAGGCCGAAAAGGAGCTCTGACAGCAAGCAACTGCAAGGATGAGGGCTTATAAATGATCAAGGGGTGAAGAGGTTGTGTTACAATTTATTTGTTTTCTTTATCTAAGCACCTCGCATCTTATCTTCAGCATTTATCTTATCTTATCCATAGGATCTGCGATTTCATGGAGCCATGACATCGTGATACAGTCATCATTGTTCACCTTGTGCATGTTTCTACTTTTTTCTTACATGATGCACTTATTATTAGAACCCTCACTTTAGTATATAAGTACTGTAGCTCAAGCTGTATATTCTTTAGCTTTGAGCTAAAGTTTATTCATATCAAAACACATCTCTTCTCGCTAAGCACTAAAAATATTTAGTCCAATCTTCTTTCATCATGAAACTCAATGGTGACTGTATAAACATGATACAGCTGTTGTTTACTCTTGATTGGAGTTTGGGTCTAACAGGTTGAAAGCAAAGTTGAGATGTATGAGAATTTAGAGCCTATATTGGTACAGGAATTAAAAGTGGAAAAGGAAAATGAGAAGAAAGTAGATGATGTGGATATAGCAGATCCATCCAGAGCCAAAGCTTCTTGAACTTTGCCACCTTTGTATATCTTTTATTTGTATTTCTTGGTATTATTGTACAGTGGCCAGGCTATGATATATCAACTTTCTTAGACTTGAAAGTGAAGACTTGAAAAGAAAAGAAGAATGGATCTGATGAGTTCTGTTTCCAATTAAGAAATAGATTTGCAATAGTTTTTGTAGATTCAATTTGAAATAAAACTAATTGAAGCTGATGGAACCCAATGATGTTATATGTCAAGAAGGAAGTTAGATAGTGGATTTTTGAATAGTGACTTTGGCTAATGGTCCTGGTTTGTCTGGATAGTGATGGTGAAAATCTTCAATGAAATTGTCAGCAGAGAACTCAGTGGCTAGTAGTCAAGCAAACTCTTTGTCGGTGCCTTCATAGCCTAACCATTGAATCTTGTAGAGAAGAGGACACTGGAACTGGTGGTCAAGCTTGGAGTCTAGGATCTGAGCTATTTTGTACTGCTCTTTATTATTGACTTTCACTGGAGGTGGCAGAGGTTGAGTGCAATTAGGGATAGTGTTTTCTTCTACAAGTTCAAGTTATGATATATGAAAGACAGGATAAATGATATAGAGATCTGATGGAAGTTTAAAAGTGAAGAAATGGGAGCCTGAGCTATGATTTTAAATAGGCCAAGGAATTTCTCTATGAATTTCACAGTAGGACAAGTAGTCTTGATATGCTTGGAACTAAGGAAGACTTTGGTTCCATCAGACTAATTCCAAGGTTTAATTTTAACTAAAATGATCTGCCAAGATATGATCATGATTATTCTGTAGGACATGGAGATAGAGATTCTTGAAGTTCAGGACATAGATGTGGTTATCAAGACAGTAAATGTCTGATTTATCTATAAACCACCAAGAGGGAGAAGTGGGAGTAAAGGATTTAGCCTGCTGGAAGCCTTTGGTGGTCATAGGGTTGGATAGTTGTGCTTATTTGATATCTAAATGGAGCTTGTCAATGTCTATTATAGCACTAACATAAAGAGTTGGTCTTGAGTGAATACAGACTGGAAATTGTGAAAATTGACTGCTGCATATTGACTATCTGTTAGGGACATGCCAAATAGACAAAGGTAACTTACATGAGCAGAGGTCTGCAGAGTGCATAGGCCTTGGCAAAGCTATTAGCAATGTCACCCTTAAGCTGAAGCCTTGAGATTGGATTGTGAAGCAGAGTCTGTGGAGAGCGAAGGTTGAATAGAGAGTAAAGATAGTCCAACAGAGTGGAGGCCACAGACTTTGGAGGGCGATGAAGTAGACTTAGAGTCAGAGAGAGATTTGGCTAAACCAAATTGATATTCGAACTAAGTATCTACAAGTAATTTTATAGTATATATATAAGTAGATAATCTGAGTCTGAGTCCGATGGAATCTGATGGAGATCTGTTTGCTACTAGATTCAGGTTCTAGATTTAATATGTGAAATAGTAAGATAAAACAGAAATGAAATATTAGATAGAGTGGAGTAAATAGTAAGCGGCCAGAGACTATGGAGGTCTAATAGCATGATCTGTTGATATTGAGTCTATGCTTGAAGTTGGTGTGGAGCAGAGGTCCATGGCATGTGCATAACAGCCCTGACAGAAGCAGCACTAGTGGCAAATTGGAAGAAAAGTGATAAGAAGGCTCTTTTAACAATAAGGTTGTGAGTTTCAAATGATTCACTGGTGTATATTGCTGGTTCTAAGACTTCAGCAGAAGCCTGGAAAGCTCTGAAAGATATCTTGAATCATGAAATTCATTTATTTCATCAGTAAAGCAAAAGGGAAGAGCCAAACTCAGGCACATGTGGCTAAATCAGACTCAGATGAAGAAGACTACATGTTTTGTGCAGCAGATATTGTGCTCAACTCACTTTCAGGAACATCATGGTTAGAGAACTCTGATGAAACCAAACACATAGTTAAGAATAGATTATATTTTTCTGACTATATTGAGACTCCAGGACATGAAGTTTTTGGTGTAGGCAAATCTAAAAGTTTAGAGAAGAAGATAGTTAAGATTAAAATAGTTGAGAGAAGCAAGACTACTTCAGTCACACTAAAGGATTATATTCACTGCCCTGAGGCATCATTTAATTTAATTTTGCCAGAGCACATCACAGATACTGGATTTAAACTCAAATTCAAGGAATCCTAAATAGATATTATCTCACCACATTGTCATGCCTATCATATGTTTAAAAGTGTAATTTTGCAAAATACCATACCTTACATGTTAGCCATGCAGAAGCATAGTGAGTAGGCTAGCAGTGTATGCAGCACATAAAGAAGCAAGATCATGAAGACAGAAAGTTCTATGATAGAAAAAGAAGCAACAGAATTAAAATATAAGAACTTTATCATTGTACTGTACTTTATAGATATACACAGCAATAAGGCTAAAGAGCCAGCTCACTTATTAAACCACTTATTTACATTAGAGAATTCAGCCTTAGTGAGATGTGCATGCATGTGGGCTGAGACTAATTGAGATAACTATGTGTCTGTAATCTATGACATATAGTCCCTGGAGATCTAGAAATATGATATCACATGTGAGATAATTGAGAGAATCCTCAGGCATAGTCTAAAAATAGGTTTCAGCTAATAGAAATAGTATATGGGCTCAAAGTCTGAAGCCTTCCTTAGTTACCAAGTCTAGAATATAACACTGTCACCTTTGGAACAGACCCAAAAGCTGAGTACAAAGTATGATCAGTAATCAAGGATTAAGCAGTTATTAAGTGCAAGTCTGTGGGCCACCCTGCTGCTTAGATGAGTAACATTGGCATCACTTAGCTTTTTGAAACTACTAAAAGAGGAGCAAATAGTGCTCTGCCAAGAGCACTGTGACTATTCAAATAAGGAGTTATCAGCCAACAATGATTTAACTTACTAATAAACTATTTGTAACAATAAATCTTTTAAATCTTTATATATTAAGATAAGCTATTTACCCCCATGTATAGTAATAAAGTTTCAGTTTGGATCTGGACTTGTTGCAATGCATAAGAGTTAGTAACTTTGAGTTTTATCTATAACACAAGTTAATAAGCTCATAGAGAGATAAAATAAGAAAAATATTTTGAATAAAAACTTCAGTTTACTTGAGATAAAAATAAAATTCAGAGGCAGTGACACTGCACCAATCTTGAGAGTTTACTATGTTACTTTTCTAGTTCAGTATAAGAGAGAGAAATTGTATTGTACTAGCCTCTGTGCAGGTTTAGAGTTGTTTTGCAAGAGAATCAGCCAGATTGAGCTGTTCTAGCAGTGGTACAAAGTGTTACAGGTGTGTGCAGTTGAACCTCGCTGCACCATTGTTCAAGTGAGTGCACTGTGTGTGAGACCTTGTAGGAATAGTCTTGGAAAATATATTGTATAATTTATTTAGGAGTGCCAAGGGCCTCTATTGCGACAAGTTTGAGAGTCAGGTTTAGCAACTGAGAAAAAGACAAGATTATATGCAAATTAGATTTAACAGCAGTTCATATTTAGTGAGTTTACTAACTGAACTTGGTCATGTTGCAGATCTGTGTGTCTATGTGTATTGTTTTTTAAAATATCCTTTGAAGGTTGTGTGGTTCACCATATTCTCTTGTAAAAGCTTCAAGAAAATAGAGAATTTGAGATTGGCTCAATAATTAGATGTTGTTGCATGCATTGTTTTAGCGAGCTCATCAAGATATATTGAAATACTGTTAGCATGCAAGTAGAATTAAATTTCTTGCTCCCCTCTACACTTATAAAGATTGAGTGAGTGTGTGTGTTTAGTAGAATTGAGTAGAGGTTTAAGATGTTCACACTAGGCTGCTCTTAGTTTCATGGGTGCCTATAATTAGCCTCATCAATGTGGCAAGACAATTGGCTATAGAAATAAGATATTAAAGCTATACAGCCTTGACATCATTGTGCCAGAAATAACTCAGGCTTATACTATAAAACTAATCTGATTATAGCAAAAGTGGTACAAAATATTGAGTCACTTAAACATGAGATTAGTCAAAAGACTGTTTAGAAAGAAAATAGTCAAGAGAATAGATGTGGATGAGTTAGCCAAGCCTCAGAAGAATTGTAAAGCCTACATATAGGTCAAGTATAATGCTGAGCCATTTTTATATAAAGTTAAAAGAGACTATGCTAAAATAGGTAAAGTGATATTCTCAGATCTATAAGAACTGGCCCAAATTCAGAGCATTTATGGTGAAAGATATTATATAAGCCTCACAAATAGAAAATCTTAGAGAACAATATTATTTTTTTTAAAGTCAAAACATGGTATAGAAATTTGAAAGAAAATCTAGCAATACTAAAAATACATTAAAGTTCATAAAGGAAGAATTTGAAGTTTATAAGGATTGACAGTAGAAAAGAATATGTCAATAAGGAAGTAAAGAAATACCTTCAGAACAATGATATTTAGTTGAAACTGACTACTGCATACTCTCTATCCCAAATAGAGTTGCTAAGAGAGTTAATTGGACTCTTTCTTGTAAAGCATGCACACATCATACTGGAAGAGCATCATTTGCCAAAATTTCTATGGCCTGAAACAGTGGCATATACCATATATCTGAAGAACCAATCACCAAGTAGAGTTATAAAAAATAATATAACTCCAGAACAAGTGTTTTAAGGCACAAAATCAAACATTTTGACACTCCAGAAGTTTAAAGTCAAGTGTTGAATGTTGCAACAAAATAATAAAAGATTAAAACTCAACCCAAAATCAAAGGAATTCATTTTTACAGATCTTATAGATGAATCTAAGGTTTGGAGATATTATAACTCTCAATTCAGGCAGATTCAGACCTCAAGAAATATTATATTTCTTGATAGCAATACCACAGAGCTTATAGATAATGACTATATAGTTTTCTTGAGAGAGGAGTTAGGGAGCAAAGTTGAGCAGACTTCAGATGAAAATAATGATATTTCAAACAATCCTGTGGATGCCAAAATTGCTGACATAAAAAAGACAAAGCCCCTTGATGCTCTGGAAACTAAAATAAAATTGCTTATTTAATATAAAAAGGTGATTGAGCCATGTGAGAAATCAGCCTGGATCATATTAATAACTCCATTGAGTTACCAGACCTTTAACAATCCAGCTGTATAAGGCATGAAACTACTAGAATAGTAGCATGTTGTAGTAGAAAAACTTTCAGAAGCTGCAAATATTGCAGTATACTATACATGTATAAGAGAAACTGCAAATAATCTTAATAATAAACTATTAAGTCTTGAAGAAGCTAAAACAAGACCAGATTGGCATTATTGAAAGAAAGCAATAGATGGAGAATATAATCTATTGACCTCTCTAGATACATAGTAGTTGGAGGAATTATCTCAAGACAGATCTCTTATTGATTGCAAGTGGATTTACAAATTGAAAACAGATAGTAATAGGAAAATCATGAAGTATAAAACCAGACTTGTTATGAAAGGATTTTCACAGATACCTGATATTGAGATCTTTAAGACATATATGCCTGTTGTTAGGTTGGATACATTCTGCTTACTTATAGCAATTATCATATAAAATTATCTTTTTAGGATTTGGATACATCAGATTAATGAGCAATCAATGTGTATACATCAGACAAATGGATTCTAGCTTCATAATTGTAGCTGTATATGCAGATGACATAACACTGCTTGCCTCAGATGATGAAACCATGTCCAACATAAAAGAAAAGCTTAAAAATATCATAGACATGAGAGAGATTCAATACATATTGAGCATAAAGACAGACAGGAGTTGAGATAAAGGCACTATTACCCTATTCCAAAAGACATATATTCTCAAAATATTTGAGAAAATAGGTATGAATGACTGCAAACTGGTTAAAATGCTTATAAATTTAAATGTATGGCTAAAGAAAATTCCTGTAGATGATTTCCAAGGTGTTAACATAGCCACCAGGTAATATTACTATACTGGTGTCAGATCTCTGATGTATGCAGCCAATAGACCTTGGCCTGACATTGTATATGCTGTTACTGAATTAAGCAAATATGTGCAAAATCTGGCTGCTAAGCATATCACAGCTCTCAAACAAGTTTTCTATTATTTAAAGAGAACTCTAGACATTGGAGAATGAACTGATACCTTATTCAGATTCAGACTGGGGAGAAGACAGAGCAGATAGAAGATCAACATCTGGCTATATCTATACCTATGCAGAGGGAGCTGTTACTTGGAATTCAAAGAAACAGCCTACTGTAGCTCTATTCACTTTGGAAGCAGAGTATAGATCCCTTACACATGCAGCTCAAGAAGTGATATGACCATGTCAGGTTCTGGTTCAGGAACATACTGTCAAAAATATTTAGAATGCCTTCAGCATAAAGAGTAAATAGCCCAACCTAAGCTTTCTCTGTTTATTTTTGTTTTCATGTTAAATATGGCTGTAGTACTAAAAACACCTGGATAGCTTGCTTTGCAAGCCTCTGCTGCTGCTTTGCGGATGGCCACAGCAGCTGCTTTTTTTGCTTCAATATCCTCTGCAAGCTTGTCCACTTGCTGAACCAGAACAATGGGAGCAGTGGCCTGATCTGTATAGTATTCATTCTAAATCTGGGGGACCTAGAGGTGGTGAGCACCAGCTGGCAAGTGCTATGAAAAGACAAATACATACAATGATAGGACAAACAACAGTAGCAGCAATTAATCATTGATCAGTAATCAAAGAATCTCTGGCTGGCTCCCCTATTATGGCTGGAAGACATCCTAAAAGAATGTTTAGTTAAATTGCCAGCAAGAGGTTAATATACATTGACTGACAATAATAATAGGCTTGCAACTCACCTGGACAAGAATATCATGGAACCGGCATAACTCTTTGTTTTTATACAAAATGTTAAGCTGTATTTAAATATTGTAAAAATGTGTCTTGATGAGGCCTGAAATCAAAGCATTAGCAGAGTATTGTACAGTGTTAAGCACATACTAAGCAAGAGATTGTGCATTGGGTCAATGACAATCATACAACAGACATCAAAATAAGAAAGACATGCCAGTTTACACCACTGGTGATGAGCCTCCAGGCTCTGTATGTTTAGAATTTATAGATTTTCCTTGCTAATTAAGGCTACTATCCTTTTAACAGCCTTTCAGTAAACCAATGATTGCACATATAGTAATACTACTTTCATCCCATGGCAACCACTCCTCATGCACTTTGCTATCCATACTATCTAGCTATGCATTATAAATTGTCATATTCCATCATAGCAAGGCACTTTGATTGACAATCATTCTAAAACAGAATTGCCACATCACTCTGAAGCACAGAGATGATGGGCCCATCAATCATCTAATGAAATAATGTGATTGATGTGAGTATTCTTCCAGCTATGATAATTACAGCCATAGCAATTACAGACCATGTTTACTAAGGCTGTTACTATGCCAAGACCTCAAGAAAATATAGCCTTACATATACTCCTCAGCACAATGACTATCACTTAGTAATCCACAGCTAAATAGCACTTAATAATCTATTTGTTGCTCAATAAAACCATATGGTTTTCATCCAAACATGGTAATGTCAAGGAGTTGCTGTTACTTTAGAAGTCAAAAGACCATATATCAACTACAGTTTTTACTAAGCTAAAGCTTTACAGCCTTACAAAGTCTCGCATATTTACTTTATTTATAAAATCATACTTGTAGTATCAAAGCTAGCTAGAAAACATAGTTTGAAAAGAGTTCATCTCAAGTTGACTACAGTCTACACCAGTTATCATCATGTCCTAGTCTATTGCCAGTAAACTATGTTATTCACCATTCTACAGCAATACACTGTTTACCATAGCATATTCTCAATTGCATGTTGACTCTTAAACTCACCAGAGTTATTTCATGATTTTTAACTGTGAAGAGTCCTTTGACACTTGCTCTTTGCTTTTAACACTATTGGTACATGCTCATATTGTGCCAACATATGATTACCGTGCCATATCTCATCTATGTTATCTTTTATCAAGCTGTTGATGTGCTTGGTAACAGTGAGTGGCAAAAGGACTAGTGAATGGCAATGAACACTAACAACACCAAACCTATCACTAACTCTACACTTATCACCAATGTATGGAATTTGGGTTTTTTGAATATGATAGAAGCACTCTGCAGACTTCAATAATCAAGGAAAGTTGTTTTAAAGATGTTTTATTCATTACTAGTGAGCTATACAAGTGTACTACTCACACTAGTGGGGTTGGTAAGACACAATTGAGTGAATAGTGACTTGGTTTGAGCTACTGTGCTCACTCTAACTGGGACTGCTTTGAACTAGTGACTCTCTTGGCCCTATACTGCTTCCTACAAGTGATAAACACTTGACTAGTCACACTCTGGGCTGATTAATGGCACTCTTGGCTTAAGAATAATACTTTAAACTTCAAGAACTTGTTTAAACTAACTTCAAAACACTCTTGGCCTTTGCAGGACATAAAGATTGCTCTAAGACACTTTAATTCACTCAATGCTATGGGTAACTTAGCAACTAGTAGCTGCTTTGTCAAGGTTAAGCACAAAAGCCTTTAATTGAGGCATTAGATACTGACTAGTAGATTACAATCATGGAGATGGCTTGCCTGAGCCATGTGTGCACCTATTCTACTACTTATATACTGATAATTAAGGTACCATCAAGATATAAATAACTGACTAAAAGGGTATTATTGATAAGGATTTCTTGGCTAGTCATGAATAATGGTGAACAATCATGCAATAGTCAATCTAGAAACAGTCACTTGCTGACTAGTGAGCCTAGGAGCTTCATTAGTAGCAGTATTCCATGTCCTTGGCCCAGCAATGCTCTACTAGTATTAAGAATAAATAACTAGCCAGGGGAGCATGCCTGTAGTAGCTGTTAATTGTGATTGAAGGCACAGCTCAGCTGTACTAGTGCCAATTGTGATAGATCTGTATTGCACTAGTCAGATCTGTCACAAGGTTAATCCATTGCTAATTCATTTCTAAGTCCTGCTTTGAGATTGTTGTATGACTAGTTGACCTGACTTAGATGTTTTATGCCCAGATTGGTCTACTAGTGCTTTGCTACTTGTTCAGTATTTTTGTTATTTCCAAAAGGGTGATAAATATTTTAATACCACCAGTGAAAAGTCTATCTTTTTGGAACAGGCATGCGAATGAGCCATGCACTTGTCCTGTTTCTGACACATCACAGCTTGTTTTGCCTTATCCAACAATGAAATTCATTCAATGAACCCTGATATGCCTGCTAGATGCACACTCTTAAAAACATGTGTAAACTAACATTTTTGAGTAATATATATTGAATATATTATACTAACAAGTAAGAAACCAAAAAAAAGTAACACATTGTAAGACAAAAGAGCTCACCTAGTAACTTTGAAATAAGTGATTCTAACACTCAGATAGAAGATTGGGTATTCTATCTAGCAGGCCGAGCATTCAGGCTGTGACTCTCATGGTGTAATCACCCAGCATTCCAGCAGAAGTTATCTGATCATCTGGTGGTAATCTAGTACAATTGATCGACCTAGTAGTTGTAGATGAGATAATATCTGCCAGGTAGAGAGTTTATCCTCACCAGGCTGGGTCAGCAAGCATATTAGTCAGTAGTAAAAGGATTGGCAATAGTATATCAGTAGGACAGTATGAATACAAGTCATGTATCTAGTGAGGAATCAGGTTTCTGACTCTCTGGAATGCTACTAGGTGAATAGTATGGGTTTTATTAGTTAAGAGCTTCAAGTTGTAGACTCACCTGGAATAGAAAAATTGTGATCTGGTCACATTGTGTGTGCAAGAACAGTAAAGCAAGCAAGCAGTATTAGCTGGAAACAGAAAGACAGACCTGAGAAACAGTTCAAAACCAGTCAGAGTGTTTTAAGTCACAACCAGGCACAAAGTATCAGTATTGAAACTGCATCAGACAGCCAGCACAAGTTCAGAACCTGCACCAGGCAGTTATTCTGTATCAGTTTAAGTTTGTGTTTAGTAACACATTGAACTTAGAGTGGACATCGCAATATATTCTTTATACAAACCATATTCATTGCACCCAGAACTTATAAAGTACAGTACAAAGTGTTGTAACTTGGTATAATCTACCTCCCTTTGAGTGTTTGTGTGTAGCACTTTGCATCTATATAAGCACTCAGCACCTTTCAACCTCCTTTGTTTGCTTTGTTCCTCTCTACTATACTGCCCAAGCTTGTAGCATGCATTTGCTCAACTTGCAAGGGGAAACAAATGCCACTTTAGATGAAAAAGAACCATGAGACAGCTCATCTGCATGCAGCATCTCATAGGAAATTAGTTTCTCATGCCTCCATACAATCTTCTTTGCCACAAACCATCAAGAAAATGACTTACTAGGAATAATGATTCAAGAGTCCCTGGAAGAATGTATGTTACATCTCTTAATTCTCATTTCTCTCCCTTTCTCATATTGATACACTGCTTTCTAGTTCAGTCTTTTGATTTCATGTTTGAGTTTGTGCCCCAACCCCCTTCCCCACATACTTGTGAACACACTTATCAGTCTGATCTAAGCCTTTTAGATGCAGTGGAGGGAAGTGTTACTAGACTAGACATCCCAGTTGCCTTTCCTTCAAAGTCACCATAGACCTTGGAGATCACTGATATTGTTCTTGAATGTCTTTATATTAGTATCTTTTCCATTTGACATTTTTGAGGCTTACCATACTCTACCATTAATCACTAATCACTTTAGCACTGAACCTATATTTCAAGTCCTTTTGGTTTGTCCTCACTGCATGGAGGTGTACTCAGAAAGCTTGAAACCTGATCAAGCATGTGTACACTGTTAGTCACTTATATTCAAGTTGACTTAAAGATGTTGCTACAGTTTCCAACAAAGTTGATCAAGGAGCAGCTATATGACATGCTTGCAGTTCCAGGGATGGAGAAGTAAGACACAAAGGCCAGGAGAATACATTGACAAATTTGATGGTGCAATATGTTGTAAGCTCAAAGGTACAGATGGCTGTCTCTTTTTTAAGAATTCTCTGTCCTCGACAAATACAGAATTACAGATTGGCCTGACACTCAGTATTGACTGATGAGGTTTAAACCATATCTGTTATCATAGTGTTTCTCAATATTGTACAGGTTTTTGTATTTATGTAGTTTAATTGCCTCATCACACTCTTCAGGGCCAATGTCCTTCAATGTTATCAACCTACCTGACTGGCTATGGTGTATTTGGGCATTTTGGGTATTGTTGTACTTTTGACTGATGATAACAATAGATACTGCACTTCTAATCTACTCCTTATGGAAATCACCCCAGGCCCAAAAGAACAAACAGGCAATCAAATTCAATGATTTATGCAGGTGTTTGTTAATAAGCTCATTCGGCTTTATGAAGATGGTTTTTTAGTTTGTACAGCAAAGTACTCTGAAGGGCAGCATGTTTATATTGTTCTAGTTGGTGTGATTTGTGATAAACCAGCTGCCTACAAGCTCAGTGGCTTTGGCTCTCACAGTCATACCTTTTTTGCTATTGGTGTTGGATGTTGTTGTCAGAAAAGCAAACTGTGTCCACATTCCAGAGTGATGATGAGTTGCTGTTGAGGTGTCATGTCAAACTCAGAATCTCACAAATCATAGCATGTAAATCTCAGACATATAAAGAGCAACTTGTGTTGATGAAGTGATATCTAGCCCTTCAGAATGAAGCATAGTGGAAAGTGTTTGTTACCATATATGCAACCTGGTGATGAGCCTAAACTTCTATAGTAATGGCAACACCAACTCAGAATGAGATTGGGCAATTAATATAGTAATATGGCAATTAAGGCAATCATGTGTGTGAGTGGGTTCAAGGCATCTCCATGCAGTAAATCAATTCCTTTATACACAAGTATACATTATGACTTTAAGTTAGTGAAGTAGTACTGCTTGGCAGTCAAGTACTAGATGCTCTGGCTGTAAGCTGGTAGAGATTTCTCAAAGTGAGAGGGAATAGAAACAGATATAATGTTAATACCACAAATCCATAAGAGAAAATGTGTGATGAGACTAGAAAATGTCTCTAGACGGTAATCCAAGTGGGATGAATGATGGAAGATGGGCTAAACCAATGGCAATTAGTCTAGAAGGGAGAGAATCAATGGGAAAATGTGATACTGGGGTTAAGTGTGACAAGAGAAAATGTAGAAAGAGGTATTGAGGCTGGAATGGTGAGAAAAAACATGGAACTATGAAAACTGGCAATAATACTGGTCTTATACAGTGCAATGGTGCTGAAGTCGATGTTGAAACTGGTCTTGTGCTAAAACAATCCTATCCTATATCAAAACTAACCTTCAAGTCCACTTGAGGGACTGTCCTATACTAATACTATGAGAAAACTTGCTGATACTGATCCTAAGTCTGCTTAGAGACTACCCAAGTAGGTGATGATAACAATGGTGAAAGAGAAAATATGAAAACTCCAATAGTGTGAAAGTGAAATGATGATGGTGATATGCTGTTTACATGTTTACACCTAGATTTTGCAATTTTATAATAATATTGCATATCTGTCTTACATTAGTGATAGTTAGACTAGTATGCAGCTAGTAGAGCCAGGACTTAGATGTGATATCACTAGTGGGTTAAATCTACCAGCCAGTCATACTAGTGACTTGAAAGCTAGCAGGACTAAATAAATATGGCCACTAGTGGATGAGTAACATGATTAGCACACCAAACAAGAGGCAGAGGATACAAATCTCATAAAGTTCAGTTGGCTACTATTGTAGTCTCATAATTGTAGAAGACCCTCAATGCCTACAGTGCTCACTTTTAATTGCCTTGAATAGGTGATTCATCTTCTACAGCACCATGTAAACTCAGAAAATATTTAATGCCTATGAAATGGCAAGCATGAGTACAAGAATTAGTTGTAATGGTATGGTAACAGAAAGAAGTTCTAAATATAACAATATGTATATATAAGACACACTAATAATAGTTTAACAGATAGAATAGAATAAAATAAGACAGGCTATATACTGACAGCACTGTGCACCATCAGATAAGGTGACGAGCATCATGAACATTGTTATTAGTAAGCAAGAGACTCACTATCAGTTCCACAATGTGAGTGTGTGGCTGCCAGAAGTGGCATGGACTGGAATCAAGGCATAAAACCCAATCAGGAGCTTTGATCTCAGAGTCTTTGCCAGTGTAAGTATCCAAGATAATAGGAAGGCTTGTGATGTGTGGGAGAAGCCTCATATTTGTTGGTGTCAGCAGGTGGATGGTAAAGGTGAGGTTATAAACAGATGGATCCTTGAGGGGTTATTGTACTATCTTCCAGTTGTGCAAAAAGCCACACATCAATGGCATTAGGTAAACCCAGGATATCCCACTGAAAGGCTTCTTGACACCAGGCCTCATTCTGTGCATAACACCTATAGTCAAGGACCAATCAATGCGACACCCAGATATAGAAGGACCTTGGAAGGGCAAAAAAATATGGTTCCTTACTTCAGTTGTTGGCAGCAGAAGACAAGTTATGATAAGAACATAATAGCAAAAAATCCAGTTGGGATATGAGCCAAAACCCTACATACTGGAGAACATCAGTGCAAAATTTCTTTATTGCATGATTATCACTCAATGAGACATGTCACATTATGCTGGCAATCTACCAGCAAATTCAAATATAGTAATTATATGTAATCATGATCTAATTGGATTGCTTATCTTTAATGCTGATTTACCCCCTGTCTCTTCCTTACTATCATCAGTGTCAGTGGAGAGTGTCTAAATCCCAGCCTGTAAAGCAGAGTACATTTGATGAGAGTAGAGTCTAATTAGCAACATATAAAGAAAAAATATAAACAGGTCTCCTAACTGTGACTGATATAGTAATTTGTGATGTGACCTGATGAGCCACTCCCAAAATAATTATTGTTATACTACATTCCCAATGGTCTTAGAAATTCATTACTATTACATATACATGTTCTATCATAATTTATACATAAAGTCCAAAACCAGTTTGGCCCTGAGAAAAGCACCCAGGCCAAGTGTCTCATTGAGTGGTACTGTCTCATTGACCAGTCCTTGACTGTAGGAGGTCCTCATGGGAGGCAGCAGTGGTGAGGTGTTGGTTTAAATCTTGGTCATATAGCTGATGATAAAGAATCATTAGAATCTGAGCAAGACATCAGAGCAGGATCAACAGGTGATGGTTGAAAAAATGTACCTTAGAAACAAGCTACAATCAAGCTCCATAATCCATAAGCCACAGATATGTTCACTAAGAGGATACTAGAGGTGGAGAAAGATGTGAGGTGTTCAGAGAGAAAAGCAACAGCATGTTCAAAAGGAAAGAAGCAGACAGCTATTCCAGTTCAAAATATGTAAAACACATAATGATTTTATGGCCTTATCAGTCAAAGATCATCAGAGTCCTACACATGCTTAATTTTTCAGTGTCCAATTGAGTACATCTCTGACATGCAGATATTCTGGTGTGTTGCATTGCTGTAGAAGTAGGAGAAAATGCAGTGAGTTAGAAAAGGATAGAGATGCAAGTAGAGGATTTGAGCAGGAAAGGTGCACATATTGGAGAGTTGGAGGAAGAGATTGCTTATCTAGCCAAGGAATCTGAAGCTATGATGTCTAAAATAGCTTATCAGGCAAAGGAGAGAGCTGAGGATAAGAAGCCGCTTCACAATCTAAAGGCAAAGATCAAACAGGTTTCAAATCACATTGCAAATGCTATAATGACTACAACATCAAATATCCTTATGGAATCTACCACTGATGGCCCTTTTCTCCAGCTGTAGAACAAGGGTGTTATTTCTGATGACACACATGAATTAATCAATAACCTCATTGCTAAAGATGGTGTCAATCCTGAGCAGGTTCTTAGTGTTCTGAATAAGATGGCCAATCATCTTGGAGTTCCTATTGAAGGGAGTGTTTCAGACCAGAGTACAAGACAGATTGTATAGGAGAGAGAGGCTGTGGCAAAGATGCAAGTTGTTCAATGCATGAAAAATACAGAAGGTAAGTCTTCTTAATAGTCTATATAATGAATAATTATACTCATCCATCATTCCAGAGATAACTATAAGTGGCAATGGTACCACTCACAAAAATAACAATTTAAAATGACACCATACAACCATTATTGATGAAAATAACCACAAGGCACAGTTTTTCCTTAGAATTCAAATAGCAGTCAACCATACAAGCAAAACTCAGCTTGAGAGATGAGTAGATCTGGTTGATGATCTGTACAGCATTTATAAATGTAGCCCTCACTGTCAGAATGAAGAAGATGCCTGAGATTTCTGGATTGCAGTCACCAGAATGCATACAGATCATGCAGAGAACCAGAAGAAGCTATTTCGACTTTTGCAGATATGAAAGCAGAGATATGAACAAGAGAAGTGCAGAGAGGAAACAATACTCAAGTCAACACTACACAAGCTTCTTGATATTCTATTCAAGATGTCACAGGAGGCTATTATCAATGCAGGTGAATTTAAAACCTGGGAAGGTCTTTCTCAGGATCAAAGGAAAATATGCTATGATAATGCCTTTTGCAGGTTTGCCTTTGAACTAGAAAAAGCTGAATTTGTGATGTCAAATGACAATTAGAAGAAGGATATTGATCTCTTAATATAGGCTGAATGCTGTATGCATAAAGAGATGAATGCATTCAAGGGAGAATGCACTTGTATGTCAAGATGGTGGAAGGAGATGTTGAGAGTACAAGCCATGACTGCAGGAACAGTCATATGGACTCTAAATTAGTTACTGATACTTGCAATTTTTGCTATTTTCACAGCCACACATCTTAGATCTACCACCCACTAATATGTGAGTACCTTATGTTTATTCATTCCATACCTTGCTGACATACAGTAGATATATTCTATTTTATCCTCACAGGTACTGTACACATTTACTTAGTGACCTACCACCTGCTAAGATATATATTCTATTTTATTCTCACAGTCTGATCCTCCCTGTACCTGTCTTGTCTTGCTCACTTGCCACTGTGTTCTCTCAAGAATTTCTGGTCCACTGCTCAACAGGTTATGGGCCCCAGTGACATATCTTCATCAACTTCCACTGTCAAACTCCTTAATCTACTCTACTGAAAAGACAATAGCATAAATTACATCCTATACAAGGAATGGATTCTGAATGTGACCACCTCAAAAGGACTTAGACAAGTCTTGTATGAAACCACTAAGAAGCCCATAGAGATGACAGAGATAAACAGAGACTACTACCTACCAGGAAACTTAGCCCCTTTATCTGATGATGAAGTTGAAAAGCAACTGACTCTTCAGGATATATATAAGCAGAAGGAGACACAGGTCTGTGAAATGATGTATGAGACAATCAGCATCTCAACCTTCATGCAGATCAAAAACAAACCCACCACTGCCATGATAGGGAAGAAGCTCACTTCCATCTTTGAGGAGAAAGGCATCTTGACATAGGAGAACCTGTTCAACAAACTTCAAAACCAGCATTGCTCTGATGATGGAGATATTCAAATCCACCTCACCAACATGTTGAGGATGAGAGAAGAACTTGCTACAATGGAGAAGTCTATCAGTGGCAACTCATATGCCACCTACATCCAAACATCACTTCCAACAAGCTATAGACCCACACTCAACATGCTTAACATCACCTTATAAATGATTGGCAAGCCCATATCAAGCAGCCTTCTAATCCAGTGCATCCAAGAGACCACTGACCAAAGGCAAGTTGAGAAAGATATTAATGAGTCTGTACAGAACTCAGCACTGTTCTCAAGCAATAGTAAAGGTAAAAGAAAGGCTGCTGGGAAAAAGAAAGCAATAATGGTCTGCACTGTAATAACTGCAGCCATAACAACCATGTCAAGAGGGACTGCTATAGAGAGGGGGGAGGCAAAGCAGAGCAAGCACTATGGGACAAGGCTAAAAAGACAGCTTAAGCCAACACAGCAGAAAAGGCAGATGACAAAAAACCTGTAAACCATAGATTCACAGCCATTCTAGAAGTCAACACACCTATCTTCAAGTGCACATCTGACTTCCAAGCACAAGCACAAGCCCTCACAGCTTTGAGCAATGACACAATTTGCAAGGTCATTGACACCAGTGCAAGAAACCTTTTCACCGGCTACCACGAACAATTCAGAAACTTCACTGCCATTAAGCTCATCCCCATCAAAGCAGCAGATGGTTGAACATTCAGCATGATGGGTAAAGGAGACTATCCTACCCAATTACCAATGGGACTGAATCAAAAGCTGACACCTGACACCCTTTTCAACACCTACTACTCATCTAGCATGGCATTCATGCTCATCTCAGTCAGCTACCTGGATCAAAGTGGATATGCACTCACCATTCAGGATGGTAATTTGTTAGGGATGTGCCAAATAGACAAAGGTAACTCGCATGAGTGGAAGTCCGCGGAGTGTGTGGGCTTTGGCGAAGCTATTAGCAACATCACCCTTGAGCTGAAGCCCTAAGATTGGATTGCAGAGCGGAGTCTGCAGAGAGCGAAGGTTTGGATAGAGAGTAAAGGTAGTCCAACAGAGCAGAGGCCGTGGACTTGGGGAGTGATAGATTAGACTTGGAGTCAGAGAGATTTGGCTAAACCAAGTTGATATTCGAACTGAGTATCTACAAGTAATTCTACAGTATATATATGAGTAGATAAATCCGAGTCGGAGTCCGATGGACTCCGGCAGAGGTCTGTTCACTACCAGATTCAGGTTCTAGAATTAATATGTGAAATAGTGAAATGAAATGATAAATGAAATATCAAATGGGGTGTAGTCATAGTATGCGGTTGGAGGCCGTGGAGTCCAGTGCTGGTGTTAGGATTGAAGTTGGACTGGGTGTGAAGCAGAGTCTGGCAGCATGCATGTAACAGTATCCCCCCCTTAGCATTCTTGCCCTCAAGAGCGCTGATCCTGATGGCTGATCAATACTGTATGCCTGACAGGATTTTCAAGCATGGGAATTTTGTCACTTAATCTCATACCACTACCATCTCCCTAATTATCTTTTCCTCACCATCTACCATGTCGCAGCCTATCGAATACTGCCTCTCCATCACCCCCGAGCTGTATGAGTCAGCTCTGACACCCGAAGATATTACAATGGAGGAGATCGAAGCTCAGGCCGCCGCAGAGGAGAGTTATGCGGAGGCCATGGCAAAACATGCTGCTTGGAAGGAGGTGAAGATAGCGGCAGAGTGGGAGGACAATTTGAGGTTGGCTCATAAGGTGTGTGCTGCGAAGGTCGAGGCCTTGAAACAGAAGGCTGAGGAGAAGAGGAAGGCAGAGGAAAAGCGACAGGAGGAGGAACGGCTCCATTTGTTGAAGGAGCAGGAGGATGCCACGGAGAAGAAAAGGCTGGAGGATTTGAAGGCCAAGGAACTTGAGGAGGCCACAGAGAAAAAAAGAAAGGATGACTTGGAGAAAAAGGAGAAAAAGGATGCTGTGAGGAAATTGATGAAAGAACAAAAGAAACAAGAGAAAGCCAAGAAGGCAACAGAGTCTGGTGGACTCCTGGATGCAGCAGAGTTGTTGCGGGAGGAGAAGGGGACCAATGGAGATAGTGAGGGGGAGTTGTCAGAGGCGTCAAAGGCATGTGTACTTCAACAATTGAAGAAGAAGCGCGAAGGAAAACGGAGGGCGACGGATTCTGTGGTGTCCACTGTGGAAGTGAGGAAAAGGAAATGGCCAACGACATCTGCGAGTGTGGTGGATAGCAGGGAGGAGGGGGTAGCTGGCCCTAGTAAGAGGGTAAAGTTGGAGGTCACGGGCCCCGCAGAGGGCGAAGATGAATTTTTGGGAACTAGTAGGTGTTTTCTTCCGGCGGCTTATTGTTTACTGACTTCAGTTTCAGAGCGCTGTATGCAATGCTGTCTCGATAGTGTCAGATGTTTTGCAAAACCGGCCTCCAAAAAATCCAACCAAGAACAGACTTGCTCTTGTTGCAAGATCAAGAAATCTGCTTGTTCTTTCAACAAGGGAGCAACTTCCTCGCTCGCCGTCAGCTCCGATGAGGTCTTGGAGGTTCTTCACAATTTGGTGGTGACCATGACTGTTCTGGCTGGGAAGGTTGATAGTTTAACAGGAGAAGTTGCTTCCCTCCAGAGCCGTGTTGGTGACCTCTGCGATGACTATTGAACGGAAGATATTGAGTCGCCAAAGGATCTTCTTTTGGAGTCCGATACCGAGGAGTGGAAGGCGTTGTGTGCCAAGTTGCACGATTTGGAGGGGGTGAATAGTGAGGCACTCTGGCGGGTGATGGGATTCTGGTTGGATCGTGACATTGCACAGCTGAGGAAAGGGGGGCTGCTGGAGCCCAAGGAGGTGGATCCTAAGGACCCATACGAGATTGCCAACTGTCAGTTCTGGTATGGCACCAGCGGCCTGGAAATGATTGAGACCATGAAGGTGCGACGTGAACTGTTCCAAGCTACAAGGAACAAGTTCTACAAGTTGGGAGGCTGCCAGTCCGAATGGCAGTTTTGGAAGGGCTACCTTCGTAAGCACAACTGTGACGATTTTCTGGTGGAGGACTCAGATCTGGAGGAGAAGGTTCTGGATGGCAAGGTTCGGAAGTCGCGGAAGCCATACAGGAAGGACTTGGGCATCCTGGCATTGGATGGCCTGTTTGTATTGGATGGTGATTCTGCAGGGGCGACAACAAGTGAAGGGGATGGAGATGGAAGTGGTGAGAGTGAGGAAGGATCAGAGTCCATGGAGGACGACGGAAATGCACTGGCAGGGGGTACTGACGATGTGGAGATGGGAGAGGTCGCAGATGTGGGAGCCCTGAATGCCTAGCTTCTTCCTCTTGTCGCCGTTCTTCTTGGACAAGTTCTTTTACACATATTTTGTATGTTTTGTCTTTGGCTTTTTTGAATGCATCCGGGGCCTGCAGGGCCCCAATTCTTGTTGACTTGTAATAAAGTGGAAGATGAGAAGACTATTTGCAATAGAAGGCAGGAAATGAATATGAAATACAGCGTACGGATTCCGCTGGAGGCCGGTCTCGTTTAGGAAATGAATTTGCAATAGGTTTTGTGGATTCTATTTGAAATAGGTTTTGTGGATTCTATTTGAAATAAGAGAGGGTGGAGCCGGTGGAGACCGATAATGTTACAGGTGAGGGAGAAGTTAAATGGTGGATTTTCGGATAGTGACCTTGGATAACGGTCCTGGTTTGTCTGAGTAACGGTGGTGGAAGTCATCAATGAATTTGTCCGCAGAGAATTCGGTAGCTGGTAACCAAGCGAATTCCTTGTTGGTGCCTTCATAACCTAACCATTGAATCCTGTAGAGAAGAGGGCACTGGAACCAGCGGTCAAGTTTGGAGTCTAGGATCTGAGCTATTTCGTACTGCTCTTCACCGTCGACTTCCACCGGAGGCGGTGGAGGTTGAGTGCAATTGGGAATAGTGTTTTCTTCTACTGGTTCCAGTTGTGATACATGGAAGACAGGGTGAATGGTGTGGAGGTCTGACAGGAGTTTGAGCGTGAAGGAATGGGAGCCTGGTTGAGCTAAGATTTCAAATGGGCCAAGGAATTTCTCTGTGAATTTCGCGGTAGGATGAGTAGTCTTGATGTGCTTGGAGCTAAGGAAGACCCTGTCACCTACTTTGAAGGGAGGAGCCGGATTCTGGCACTTGTCTGCTTGGATCTTGTAGCGAGACTGCGCCTGAGTGATTTCATCACATAGGAATTGGTGTAGTTCATCTAGGTTGACTACGAAGTCGCGGGCCCGAGCAGAGGCAATATCATGTTCAGGATGAACAGTGATATTAGGATGATAACCCTTGTTGGCAAAGAATGGCGAGATTCCAGTGGAGGCATTCGGGGCATTGTTGTATGCAAATTCAGCAATGGGTAGTAGTAAATCCCAGTTGTCCTGTTGATAAGAACAATAGATGCAGATATACTGTTCCAAGGTTTGATTTGCACGTTCTGTTTGTCCATCGGCCTCCGGGTGATAACCAGAAGTGAAGTGAAGTTCCATGTCAAGGGCTTTGGCAAGGGCACGCGTGAATTGGGAGACAAACTTGGAGCCACAGTCAGAGGTGATGTGGTTAGGAACACCATGCTTGGAGAACACATGAATGACGAATAACTGGGCGAGTTCTTCAGAATTAATGGTGTCGTGTGTAGGGATAAAGATAGCTTGCTTGCTTGCGCGGTCGATTACAACAAGGATAGCAGTGAATCTGTTGGAGTCCAGTAACTGTTCAATGAAATCCATTGAAATGGAATCCCACAGACATTCCAGAACCAGCAAAGGTTTCAGCAAACCATAAGGGCGATGTCTAGGTGTCTTGTTGCAACCGCAAATCGTGCAAGATTTGACGTAGTGGCAAATATATTCACGCATCTGCAGCCAGGTATAGCTCCGACAGACTAATTCTAAGGTCTTATTTTGGCCAAAATGACCTGCCAAGATGTGATTGTGATTATTCTGTAGGACACGGAGACGGATATCCTCGGAGTCTGGGACATAGATGTGATTATCAAGACAGAGAATGTCTGATTCATCTAAGGACCACCGAGAGGGAAAAGTGGGAGTGGAGGATTTGGCCAGATGGAAACCATCAGAGGCCATGGAGTCAGATGATTGTGCTTGCTTGATATCTAAATGGAGCTTGTCAATATCCATTATAGCACTAGCACAGAGGGTAGGGCCTTCAAGGAAGGTGGCGCGGAGAGATGCGGAGAGTTGTTCTTGAGTGAATACAGGGCAGAAATTGTGAGGATTGACTGCTGCATATTGACTATCCCTCTCTTTTGGATAGACGTCCCCTCGTCTAGTGAGTGTGTCCGGTGTTCCTCCGAGTTTCCCCAGTTGGAAGCGGATTACTAGATTGAATTGGGATAGGTATTCAGACCACCGGACTTGGTGCCGGGTAAGAATCTTGGTGGTAGAAAAATATTCAAGATTCTTGTGGTCCGTTACAATGTTGATTGGATCTGCGGAGCCTTCAAGGTAGTGACACCAGTATTTAAAGGCTTCAAAGATAGCTAGAAGCTCTTTATCATGGGTGTCGTAGTTGAGTTCGGCATTGTGGAGGCTCCGGGATAGGAAAGCGATAGGGTGGATTTCGCCATTGTCAAGGTAGATAGAGAGGATAGCAGCAATGGCATAGTCAGAGGCGTCGGTCTCTACAACTAATTGCCGATTGGAGACCCAATGGGTAAGGATAGGGGCATGAGTGAAGGCTTGCTTTAGTTCATTGAAAGTGGCCATGCACTTGTTGTTGAATTTCCACGGAGTTCCTTTGCGTGTGAGGCGAGTTAAAGGAATAACGATGTCACTGTACTCGTGGATGAAACGGCGGTAGAAATTGGCGAAGCCAAGGAAGGATTGGATGTCCTTAACTTTCCACAGAACTGGCCAATCTAAAATGGCCTTGACCTTGTCTTCAGACATGCGGAGGCCCTCTGGTGAGAGAATGTAGCCTAGATATTCCATGGAATCCCAGTGAAACTCGCATTTGGATCCTTTGCAGTAGAGCCCGTTTACTCTTAATCTGTGCAGAACCTCGCGTACATGCTGCCAGTGCTCTGCGAGGTCATTGGAATAGATGAGGATGTCATCGAGGTATACGACTATGGAAACGTCAAGCATGTCAGTAAAAATGTCATTCACGAAGCGTTGGAATGCCATGGGAGCATTGGTGAGCCCAAAAGGCATGACACGCCATTCGAAGGAGCCGTAACGGGTCTGGAAGGCTGTTTTCCATTCATCACCTTCAGCTATGCATACAAGATGATAAGCATGTTGGAGATCAAGTTTGGTATAGATGCGAGCGGAGCGCACGGAGTCAAGGAGGTCAGAAATAAGTGGAAGGGGATAACGGTCTTTCTTGGATATCTTGTTTAAGCCATGGAAATCGACACAGAGGTGGAGTTCTCTGGTCTTTTTCTTGACAAAAAGCACTGGAGCTCCATGGGGAGAACGTGAGGGTGTGATGAATCCACTATGGATATTATCATCAATAAACTCACATAAAGCTTTGAGCTCGGACTCTGAGAGGGAGTAAATTGGCCCAAGCGAAGGAGATGTTCCTTCCTCAATATTGATCTTGAGGTCATATGGTCTATGCTCAGGGAGTTTCTTGGAGAGCGAGTCACTGAAAACATCAGCAAAGTCGTGATATTCTGCTGGTACATCTGTCATATCTGGCCGGGCCATGGAACTGGCCATTCCGCTGATGCTAGGTGCAGAAGGTTGGAGGGTGTATTGTTGAGTTCCATCTTCAGCACATGCTCAAACAAAAGCAGCCATGGAGATGATAGATATCTTGGGTGTAACTGTTGCAGAAAAGGAAGGGACGGTAGGGTAGGAATAGATGGGTTCGTATGGCGGCGGAGTCTGTTGGGATCTCGGAGTTGGCTTAGGAGCCGGGTTGGAATTAGGAATAGGAGTTGGATGAGGAATGTCTGCACGGTTAGATGCAGTTGCATTGGATGCCGCGGAAGCGCTTGCAGGGGAAGAGACACCTGGTAATGGTGAACAGAAAGTGATACTGTGCTTTGCCCAGTCAATCAACGGATTGCAGCGGGAGAGCCAGTTGTATCCTAGAACAATGTTACAGGATGAATCTAGATGAGTGACATAGAAGTCGATAGAGATGATGTCTCCAGAAGGGAAATGGACTGGAAGGGTAATGGATTGAGAAATGTGAGATCCGGCGGAGCCGTCAAGGAGCTGAAGTTGGACAGGAGAGATAGGTTTGGTAGGAAGGTTGTGATCCTCAATGTATTTGGAGTCGACAAAACAGTGGCTGGAACCAGAGTCAACCAAGGCAAGAAAACAAAGGATAGTAATGATTGGAGAGTCATCGGACTCCATACTGGAGCCAACTTCAGAAGAGAGTGATACGGTTAGTGAATGGTTGGAAAGAGCAGTGGCATTGAGGGTGACAACCTCCGATGTGCGATTACAGTCAATGCAACCCTGATCTCGCATGGAGGATACAGGGCTGCCCTCTAGTTTTCCAGCTCCGACGGAGCCAGATCCTCAGAGGCAGGAGCAGGTTCTTCAACTTCTGTGGCACAGCCTTTAGTGGAGGCTGCAGCCTTGCATTTGTTGCAGTCCTTGGTCTTGTGCTTGCTTCCACAGAACATACAGAGATTGTTCTTCTAGCGATGGTCCTTCTCTTCTTGAGTGAGGTGTCCATCCTTGCCTAGCTTGTCAGCATAGGGCTTAGGGTTCGAAGCGGATCCTGAGGAATTGGAATCGGAAGACTTTGGAGCTGATCCAGAAGTCAAAGAACTGGAGTTGGAATTGGAACCCTTGGATTTAGGGTTGTTGGAATATGAACCAGAGGACTTGTTTTCCTGGTTTTCATGGGATATCTCAGTCCTCTGAGTCCAATAGCATGCGTTGAGTTCTTAGGCTAGGAAACGCATGTCACAGAGGTTGTTAGGTTTCCCGTGGTGAGCCATATCATCCTTAATGCATGTACAAAGTCTGCGGTAGAAAGCATGGTGAAGGGAATTGTCGCTGTAGCCAACTTGGGAGGCATATTGATTGAACTGAACCATATACTTCATGATTTGGTCTCTGTCGCACATATGGAGATGTTCGAGGGCATCCTTGGCATCTCCGATAGCATCGAAAGGACCAAAGTTGGTTCGAAGTTCGTCAAGGAAGGCAGTGTAAGAGTATTGCCATGCCGCCAGATTCCGCAGATTGGGATGGAGGATGTCTGGTTCAAACCAGTCAAGAGTGGTGCCGGAAAGGAAGGAGATGGCATAGTTGACTTTGCTGGCATCCACCGCAAAAGCAGTGGGTCTGTCATTAAAGTTCAACTGAAGCGAGACAATGAAAGCCTTAAGCTTCCATGGGTTGGAGCCGTCAAATGTATCAGGTTCTTTGACCTTGGTACAGATGTTGTTGGGTTGAGGATTGTTTAGCGAAGTGGAAACCCCATGCAACAGGTTCATGAATTCTCATAAGAATTCTTGCTTGTTGGGAATATTGTTGTTGGGTCCACCCGGTCCTCCTGGTCTATTGGGACCTCCAGATCCTCCGAGGCCTCCGGGACCACCAGGACCACCTGGTCCTCCTGGTCCATTGAGGCTGCCAGGGCCTCCAGGTCCATTCGGGCTACCTGGGGAGTCGGATCCATCATCACCCTGGTTGTGTCGATTCGGAGGATGAGTGGGGGTATCGGTTTCACCTCCAGAATCATCAGATCCCGTGGTGTCCGTTTGTTCCCCATTGGAGGTGGGTGGAGGTGCTGGGGTGTGTGGATCCAGATTTTCTTGGTATCCATCGAATATGCCTGTCCTTCGGTGACATAGAAGGTCGTCAGGTGGCGGAGTATCGAAAGGGTTAGGAGAACCGTAGTTGTCGGATTGACGAGCAGTGAAACTGGAGTGGCTGTAGGTTTCCCTACGGGATGGTTGTTCTCTGACGGAGGCCAATCTGAAGAGTTCTGGATTTTCCTTAGATGCGGATGCTACTATGTCTTCCATGGAAAAGATTGGTGTTTTTCACTTTGGGCCTTCGCCTGTCTCTGGAGAGTAAGTGTATGTGGTTGTCATGATTTAGAGAAAAAAATTGACTCAAGGGGTTGAGTTCGAATATACTGTTAGGGATGTGCCAAATAGACAAAGGTAACTCACATGAGCGGAAGTCTACAGAGTGCATGGGCTTTGGCGAAGCTATTAGCAACGTCACCCTTGAGCCGAAGCCCTAAGATTGGATTGCGGAGCGGAGTCCACGGAGAGCGAAGGTTTGGATAGAGAGTAAAGGTAGTCCAACAGAGCGGAGGCCGTGGACTTGGGGAGCAATAGATTAGACTTGGAGTCAGAGAGATTTGGCTAAACCAAGTTGATATTCGAACTGAGTATCTACAAGTAATTCTACAGTATATATATGAGTAGATAAATCTGAGTCGGAGTCCAATGGACTCCGGTGGAGGTCTGTTCGCTACCGAATTCGGGTTCTAGAATTAATATGTGAAATTGTGAAATGAAATGATAAATGAAATATCAAATGGGGCATAGTCATGGTATGTGGTTGGAGGCCGTGGAGTCCGGTGCTGGTGTTAGGATTGAAGTTGGACTGGGTGTGAAGCGGAGTCCGGTGGCATGCACGTAACATAACTGCACTATACAAAGCTCACAGCTGAAATGCAAAATGATTGGCATAATCCCAGTGACCAGAGGCCTGTACCATATAACTGTTCCTAGAGCACCTCCACCCATGCCCAATACCTCCATTACTGCATCAGCCAAATGTCTTGTAACAATGAGGGAGTTTCACAACCTTATGGGCCACCCAAGCAAAGTAGTTCTCATCATAATGACAAAATCTGGATCAACACTTGGCATCCACATTGATCTAGGGATCAAGGTTGGGTTCTGCCAGGCATACATTCAAGCCAAAGCTTCCCGAAGGCCCTTCCTGAAGATCAGTCTAGAAAACAAGACAGCAAAAGCATATGGCAACAAGGTCATGACAGATGTCTGGAGATTTGCCAACACTGAGTTAATTAATGGTTACAGATACAGCAACACCTACCAGGATGTCTCATCATGGAAGGAAAAGGTCTACTTCATAAAGAAAAAGTCTGAATCATACTCACACTACCAGAAGTATGAGCCTTGGGAAAAAGTGCAATGTGGTGTAAAGAACATATAGATACTTGGCTCAGACCAAGGGGGAGAGTTCATGAGCAAGGAATTCAAAGACCACCTTGATCACACTAGAACAGCATGTCATTTAACTGTCCATAACTCACCCCAATCCAATGAAATGGCAGAGTATAGCAACCACTCACATCTTGAAGGTGCTTGAGCTATGCTTATCAAGGCAGGGCTACTACTGTATCTATGGGTTGAGGCTGTATCACACAAAGTATGGCTAAAGAACAGGACACCCCACAGTGCATTAGAGAGCAATATCACCTCACATGAGAAGACAACTCACCAGAAGCCTGACCTCTCTCAGCTATGCAAATTTGGGTGCACTGTCTGGGTGAAGAAGCTCAAGTGATGCAAACTCCAACCCCAGGCAGATGCTGGCTGTTTCATTGGCTTTGACAAAGAATCCAAAGGCATTTGAGTGTACTGGCCTGAACAGAGAAGAGTCAGTGTTGAAAGAGATGTTTATTTTGACAATGAAAAGACACTCAAGTCTGAAGACATCAAGATTGAGGGGGAGACAGTAACAAACCCCAATCCAGCCACTCCCAACTTGAGCCTGAAGCCCAAAAGTCAAGCAGATGAACCTGAAATCCCCAAAGCTGTACTGGATATGCCTTATGAACACTCACTATCACCACTCACACCACCTCTCAACAGTCCTAGTTCTGCTCCACACAAGCAATGTGTCCAAATCACAGATAACACTGAAGATCAAGAGGATCCTGAACCTCTCAGCAGAGGACATCATTCCAGAAGAAAGCCAGACAGATTCTACAATGATAACCAACTGTCAAAGTAATCTGCAACAAAGCACACCCTTATCATCGAAGATGAAAGGAGCACTGAGTCAAAGACAGAGCTTGAAGCCAAAGAAGAAGAGTGGTTTGCTGGCCTATAGATGTTTGCATTTGCAATGAACTATGGAGAGCCTGAGAGCCTGCAGGAGGCACTGAAAGGAGACAAGGTGAGGGAATGGAAGCAAGCAATAGGAGATGAGCTGGACAAAGTCAAAGCCCTGGAAACTTAGGAGATAATTCCCAGGCCACACAGTGCCAATGTGGCCAAATGCCAATACACCTTCTGAGCCAAAAAGGATGAGATGAACAGAATTGTACACTGCAAAGCACACCTTGTTCTCAAAGGCTTCTTTCAAATATATGGCATCGACTTTCATAAAACCTTTACCTCAACTGTTTGACTCATGACCCTCTGTATTCTGCTATCTGTTGCAGCCAGTAAGGGCTCAGCAATCCAACAAGCTGACATCAAAAATGCCTACCTACAAGCTGAGCTCAAAAAAACCATCTACATGGAACTCCCTCCCATGTACAACTTGTTCTAAACCATTCCCAAACACCTGAAGAGCAAGCAACTAGTATTCAAGCTCCTCAAACCTCTCTGCAGCAGCCATCAGGGCACAAACAAGTGATACAACAAGCTAAAGGGTGTTTTCATGCAGCTAGGATATCAAGTATGCCTTTCAGATGAAACCATATTCTACAGATTTGATGGCAACAGGTACACCATTGTCACTGCTGCTACCAATGACTTCATTATCATAGCTAACTAAGACAAATCTGTGACACTTGTCAAGAAGCAGCTTAGTGAGCACTTCAAAATGACTGATCTCAGCACCCTTCACTAGCTGCTTGGCATTGGCATAAAGCATGATCTTACCACAAGGACCATCACACTAGATCAGTATGGCTACCTCAATGCAATAATCAAGGACATGGGTCTAGAAAATGCCAGAACAGTTACAACACCACTCAAGCCTAGAGTCAACCTCAGCTATGACTCACCTTTTGTCTCAAAAACTGTCCTGTCCCTACACAAGCAAACCCAATACAGAATGGCCATTGGCAAACTGATGTATGCAATGCTTGGGACATATCCTGACATTGTGTTTGCAGTCACTACTCTCTCCTGCTACATGAACGAGCCAAGAATGATTCACTGGCACACCATCCTCCATGTTTTTAAGTATCTGAAAGGCACAATCCATCTTGCACTTGTACTAGGAGACAAGAACATATTCCTGACTGGGTACATAGATGCCAATTTAGGTTCACAGATGCACAGACATTCCATCTCTGGCTATGTCTTCTTTGTCAGAATCAGAGCTGTCTTGTGGAGCTCTAAAAAGCAGCCCATCATCACAGCATCTACCACCAAATCAGAATACATCATGATGACTTACTCATCAAAAGAGCTGATCTGGGTCTGAAAGATCTTTGCAGAATTACTCTTGGCCAAGCTGACATCAAATACTGCTCCACAGAGGATATGATTGCCAATATCTTCATGAAGTCACTAGCCTGAGTCAAGCTGGCCAAGTTTCACACATTGTTGGGCCTTACAGAGGCCTAGCAGTCAAGCTCAAGGGGGAGTGTTGAGAGTACAAGCCATGACTGCAGAGACAGTCATACAGACTCTAAATTAGTTACCAATACTTACAATTTTTGCTATTTTCACAGCCACACATCTTAGTGACCTACTGCCCACTAAGATGTGAGTACCTTATGTTTATTCATTCTGTACCTTGCTGATATACAGTAGATATATTCTATTTTATCCTCACAGGTACTGTACATATTTACTTAGCAATCTACCACCTGATAAGATGTATATTCTATTTTATCCTCATAGTCTGATCCTCCCCATATCTGTCTTGTCTTGCTCACTTGCCACTATGTCCTCTCAAGAATCCCTAGTCCACTGCTAAATAGGAGAATAGTATTTCTGGTCTAATCAAAATGTACAATCAGGACAATGCAGCGGCTGCAGATCTTGAAGCAGAAACCACTGCTGCAATACATATAGAAAAGCATACACAGAGTAGGGCAATCAAGGTCTTTAGTCTTGTAGGTGCTGTATTTCATCACAAGGACTGAAAGTGTGGTCAGCAAAACACACTTCAATATTTTTGGGATCTCCAGATGGGTTTTACACACTGTTTCCCTGATACAAGCAATACCCACTTCCAATCTCATGCTGAGGCATGCATAATAATTATCACATATCTTGATCTTATTCTTCAATTCTTGACCTATGTTGAACAAAACAAAGCAAGTCAAACATTGAATCATATGGAGCACAACATTAAATGTGGATACAAGGATAACTCAACCCAATATAAATTTGCAGTCACTACAATCTACTACCAGGCTATTGGGGTTCCCTATACACACAAAATACATGGCCCTCTCCAGAGTAAGACAAATGTGCTTAAATTGAGCTCTCTGCATGAAAGAGTAAAATCCCACCTGCATAAAATCATTGCCAATCCTGATCTACTCCTGGGCCCTAACATGTCATATGAAACTTGTTGACCTGTATAAGTCTTGTTTATCATTGAGGTGTTTGGCTACAGCATCTTACATACTGTTTCATTTAGACTTTATCTTCTTCCCTCTTTAGTCATCTCTCCCATCATCTTGACAATTAAGGAGGTAAGCCCTTATATATATTATCCCTATCTACATACTTACATACACTACTTACAGTTCTGACAAGTGTCTTTGTGTCAATAGGTACCACCAGTCTATAGGTTATGGGTTTAACTTGACCGACCCTTCGTACACTTGGACCTGTCAAGACTCTTTCAATGACTCAATTCTGTCCACACATCCTTCAACTGGTTGTTCTTTCCCTGCATGAATCTTTGCCATGTCACAAGCCAATCCTCGTCCAACATTTAGCAGGCTGTCCACCTGTCTCAATGGCTGTCCACTGTCACCATGCATATATCCACTCAACGTCACCCTCACTCCTTGGTATACCCTAGATGCATCGACATGTATGTACATCATTTGTCACCGATCACTGACATAATACTTCCATGGAACCAAAATGGCAAGCCAGCCTCAGATCTTCCATTATCTAGTTGATGGTCTCAACAATATCATCAGCATGTCTGACAGATCTGTCCAATCCAATGGCGATATCACTCCTAAAGTATGCTCTCAGGTAATGCCTAACATTCAATATAGCTCCCAGTCTACCTCACACATCAATCCAACTGCATACCCTTCTAATTTTCCTTCTTACATATATTACCCTATGATTTCAGATGCATACATGAACCCTTATCCTGATCCAACAAACCTGACAATGCAAATTCCACCTCCATATTACATACCAATATACCAAATACAACCGCAAAATTACTCACAATTTCCACATCCTCTTCCTTTTCCCTCTTTACAATCAACAGAATACAGAACAAACAGTGTGGAGGGCAACTTATATACAAACCCCTCCCCAAACCCCACTTCTATCCCTCCTCCTGTCCAGATACATGCACCAGTCCCTCTACACTCTCCAAACCATCCTCCCATCCCTTCTCAACTCCCACCTCATCCCCCCCCTCCACCATTACCTCCCTGTTCTCCTCCTCCCCCACTAACTTGTCCATTACCTGTTCCTCCCATTGCTCCCCCTACTTATGCCACCCTCCCAAACCTTCATCTCCCTTATATACAGCCTGCTGCACCGTACCAATAACAAAACAATAATTTCCAACAAATACCACAACTGTACATATATATACCTATACATAATTCCTCAGAACCTTCTTTCCCTACTACTACTCATATACCAGAACTAAAAAGCCAAGCAGACTGGGGTGCTTGGAACTTAGGTGGCCTGAACGTACTAACCTCTTGGCAGCTTAACACCCATATCTGTGATCCTCCATCACCATTGGTACCACATGATCTGTTCAATACCCCATCATACCTGCCTGTCCTGAATCAATATTTGCCTCCCCAACACTACCAAGAATGGGTTAACTGGCACAAGAAGGACATGATTGTATACGGAGTACTCACAGCACGACTCTTGAGGACGATCATCGGCATGCTCCCACTCCAGAATGATCCTGTCACCAGCGCAAGATGCACTGCCCAAGAGGCCTATCAATCACTACGATATCATTGTGGAGGTGGCAACATCCAATATGCATTACTTGAACACAAAAAACTTGCTATAACCAACTGCACTTCTATTGCTGCCATACCAAATTTCATTCAGAACTGGCTAAACCTAGCACAAACCCTGAAGGAGACAACGGGTTATCCCCTCTCCTATGCTACATTGAGTATCAACTTCGTAAACATGCTGCCAAACCAATACTCAGAACATGAGAACAAAATTGCATGTGAAATCAAATACCCCACCAACTTTACTGAACTCTCCTTCCATGAACTCATTGACGAAGTCCTTGACCAAGCCAATGGCATCCTTCTAAACTGCAAACTCTCGCAAATGTATCCTATGATATGTTCAGACACTGCTCCCAAAGCTCCTTGCCCCCAATGTGGGAACCCCAAATGCCCATACCCCCTCAGCCACACAACTGCAACTTGCTGGCATGAGGGTGGAGATGACCCTGGGGGAAAAGAGAAATACAAGGAGAGACATAAAGCGAAACAGACACCGAGAGTGAACTATGCCTCCAGCAAAACACAGGGTGATGATCCACCAGGAGACATACAAAATAACAAGACTAACAAGTTGAATACCTGTACTGAACCTACTGAAAGCAATGAAGACATCTTTTACTTGTACATCCCTGGCACATATGAAAGCATACAACCAATGGCAAACACTTTACTCAACCTACGAGACTCTAATCCAAAGACTGTTTTCTCTGCAATGCAATCATACAACTCACTGCTTGACTCTGGTTGCACCCACCATATTATCAAAGATGGTTCCATATTCCATATGTACGACATCTCCCAAGCTATCCCAATCACTACAGTGAACTGCGGTATACTCCCCACCAAAGCCATGGGCGAAGTTTGATTCTCAGTAAACGTCGATGGTTGGACAGCCACCATTGTTCTATGAGATTGCCTTCATGCCTCAGACTCCCCAATAAACCTCATATCTGTTGGTGTGTTAACAGAAAATGGGATGTATATCGGCTTTGAGAAAAACAAAACAACATGTTACTTCCCTAAATACCATAAATCCCTTAGCAGCCTGTCATTCCAAGCAGACATCATTGGTCGCTTATCCTTCCTGAATTGCACTTACATTACCCCCAATGAGAATGCCTCTGCTAATGCTATACTTCCTTTCCAAAAACCAGAACTCAATGCATACCTTTGGCACTGCCGGGCTGGACACCCAAGTCAGGAAACCACCAAAAGTATTGTTACTGGTAAAGCAAGAGTCAAAGGTGTTACTTGGAATGGAAAGGCTCCTCATGAGTACTGCCCCTCCTGCATCATCGGGAAATGTCAGCAAGCACCATTTGACCACAACGTGAATCATACCACAACCCTGTTGGAACTCCTCCACATGGACACATGCAGACCTATGCCCGTAAAAACACCACAAAAACAAGAGTATTTCTTTGCCATCTTGGATGACTGCACCTTGTATAACAACACAGATTTGATGGCAAAGAAGAATGAAGCAACCTGCTCATTCAAAGATACTCAGGCAAAATGGGAGAACCAAACAGATGAAAAAGTCAAAAAAGTATGATGCGACAGCACAAAGGAACTCACAAAGGGTGAATTGGGTAGACATTTCAAGGAGTCTGACATTGAAGTTCAGGAAACTGCTCCCTATACACACCAGCAGAACGGGAAAGCCAAGCACTTCATATGCACCATCGAAGACAACATTCAAACACTACTTGCTGACTCAGGTCTTCCTATGTTGTTCTGGGGTGACACTGTTCTCACCGCAGCCTACACAAGGAGAAGACTACCCACCTCCACTCTTCCTGAAGGTAAAACACCACATGAAGCTATGCACAATGAAATCCCCGATCTATCGCACTTACAAAGATGGGGATGCCAATGCTTTGTGACCATCCCACCAGAACTCCATACCAAAGCTGGCCCATGGTGATTTGAAGTGATCTTCATCAGTTACAAAGAAGGTCGCATAGGATGGCAAGTAAGAGACCTCACAGGGAAGTACTACTTTTCAAGGGATGTCAAATTCAATGAAAACACTCCTGGCCAATTGAGTTTGAAAAGATCACATAAATCAAATACCTCAGACCCCTCAAACCCTGACCTTTCAAATGCATGCCCAAAAGAAACCATTAAACCCACCGAAAAAATAGCTAATATTGTCCCAGGTAAAAAACAAGGTCATATTCTTCCTCATCTCCAATCTGCTGAAGCTTCTTCCACCTTTGCTGCCTATTTCTGTGTGGAAACAATAACTGATCCCCTTGAATCAAAAATTGACTCCACCATCGCTACATATCCCCAATCTATGCTTTCACACTCCGCACCCAACAAAAACAACAAATGCTTCTGGGATACTTCAAAACCTCCACTAACATACAAGGAGGCCATGGCCAGGCCAGACCACAATCTATAGCAAGTAGCAATAGACAAGGAGTATAAGAATCTTGTTGACCAAAAGGTGATCGTCGAATCCTTCCTACCCCAGAAAAAGAAGGCTATCGGATCCAGATGGACTTTCACAAAGAAGACCCACCCTGAGATCATTGAGAAGGCTAGACTCATCGCCCAAGGCTTTGCCCAATGCTCTGGCGACTATGGTGATACTTATGCACCTGTGGCAAAAATCATAAGCATCCACATCATCTTCACACTTGCAGCCAAAGAGGACTTGGAACTCTTCACCTTCAACGTCAAAGCTGCCTTTCTGAATGCTCCCCTCTCACAAGAAGTCTACATCTGCCAGATTCCCAGTTTCCCCCTCTCTGACCTGAAGAAAGTCCTTCAACTATGCAAAGCGCTATACAGCCTCAAACAATCCTCCCATGAATGGTACAAAACTCTTTGTAGCGCCATGACATCCATTGGGCTGGAAAGTTGCATAGTCAACCCCGCCGTCTTCTATGGTAGATGGAGCTCACCCCCTGACTCTAGCATCACAATGCCTGCAGACAGCTCAGATCTATTCATCATCATCCCAGTACATGTTAATGATGGACTCTCAGCAACAAACTCTAGACCACTGTACCAGTGGATCATCATTTAGCTCAACAAGATCTTCAAAGTCAATGATCTCGGAAACACGGAAGTATTCCTAGGTATCAGAATCGAGCGTGATCGTCCTAACAGAAAATTTTGGCTTTCACAAAAAGATTACATTGCCGACCTTCTTCACATGTATGATATGGACAATGTTAATCCTACCGCTGTCCCTCTATATAAAAAAACTACAATCCTATGAAGCTGGTGATCATACACTACAGGAAGTCGATAACAAAAACCTGACACTCTATTTTCAATGGCTGAATGGCCAACTCCTCTATTCCACAGTCTGCACATGTCCAGACCTATCATTCACTACTGCCGCTCTGGGTCAGTATAATGCTAACCCCACTCACGCTGTTGCTGCAGCTGCCAAAGGTGTCCTGCGCTACCTCACAGGTACTCATGATTATGCCCTCCTTTATGAGGGTGAGTGCACTAAGGATGTGATCAAGGGATTGAATGTCTGCCCTACAGACATTGCCTTTACAGATGCCGATTGGAGCACAGATGACACAGACTGCAGGAGCTTTTTGAGATTCGCCATCTACCTTTACTCAGGCCTGGTTTCTTGGTCAAGCACCAAACAAAAATCCATGGCACTATCTTCTACAGAATCCAAGTATATGGCCTTAACCCATCTGATAAAGGAACTTTTATGGATCATTCTATTCACAAATGCCCTATCCCTTCCAATTTCCACTCCTTTCCCCATTCTCTCTGATAACGACAGCTCCTTGACAATCACTAACTCACAATCTAACACCTCACATTTAAAACACATCGACATCTATTATCACTTCATATGAGAACAGCTCAAGGAGAAGACCTTCACTACTCACTGGATCCCAACTTGATCTATGACCGCAGACATGTTGACCAAGCCTCTCTCCTCCATTCTCCACAAGATGCATGTCAAAGGAATGGGACTGGTCTCTCATTGACACCTCAATGATGGGGGTGTGTTGACTTGCATAGGTCTTGTTTATCATCAAGGTGTTTGGCTACGGTGTCTTATGTACCATTTCATTCAGACTTTGTCTCCTTCTCTCCTTAGTCATCTCTCTCATCATCTTGACGATTAAGGAGGTAAGCCCTTACATATATCATACCTATCTACATACTCATGTACACTACTTACAGTTCTGACAAGTGTCCTTGTGTCAATAGGCACCACCAGTCTACAAAACTGGCTCATTGGATGGAAAACTATAGGAGATGCCAGAGGCTATATATGCCATTCTCCAGCATAAACCCCAGCTACCTCACCTGTCTCTGCTACTGGTTTCATTCTGTACTGGAGCACTAGAGACATGGGAAAGATTCATCTCTGAATTCTTGGCAGGGGGAGCAATCAACACTACAACTTTGGAGCAGATTGATCATGCCTAGATGGAATCAACAAATGACTTGAATGAAGACACATTTGGTAACTGGAGACAGGCAGCTTGTGTGCAGCCAAATATGTCCTTATATTATTTCATTGCTCTGCAAATGTACTGGAAAAATGGAGCTTCCAGTTACTTCAAGTCCCTCACACCTGAGGAATGCAAAGCATTACAGAAACTCATCCATGAGCAGGACAGCTCTGGGCATAATCATGCTATCAAACATAAAATGGCTTATATGAAGGATGTTCCTGCCCAGAACACTAATGATGATCATACATATGCTGCTAGGATTGCAGAAGAAGCTGTTGATAGATGTGATCCTTATCAGACTTCTCAGGCACTGGAGGAAGCATATCAAGTCTCATAGTGTGAAAGGATACCTCACAGTAGTGGCATTGGATTTGCAGTTGGATTGGCATATAAAGAATGGAAAAAGTAGTTCAGGATTGGACATTCAGAAAGCTAAATCAGGTGCCAAAGGCAGAGGTGATCAAGAATCTAGATACAGACATCTCCAGACAGCCATAGCTAAGTATAAAGTGGCAGGGAATTTGGCAGTGGAGGCTGATAATGAAAGAGCAGAGGCCAGAGTTGAAAGCAGCCAAGAAGAGGTCATAGATGTTGATGTTGATGGGCAGTATGACAGTGAAGCGGAGTTCTATTCCAGGTAAAATAGTGTAGCTATATTACTTAAACTTGTATGGAGCTTTACAATGTGATAGGAGAGTCCATACAATTGAACTTACATAATTTGCCGTCGAAGTAGCCGAAAATGGGCTTAGTCAGCTCACGGTCCGGAACCGAGAGTTGCCGGTGCCCACTATACAACACAGACATTTCTCCAGTCACTCTAAATAATATTGTAAATAAAGTTATTAATTACATACAACACTCATCCTTGCGCAACAATAACCCCAGGGAACATCTGAGCCTGAGCCTGCACCTGCACCTGCGCAGCTTCCAGCAACTTCTTCTTGCGCCCATTCCCTGTACCCACACCCGTGGCTCCCTTCTTCTTCTTTGGCGCAGTAGCCTCTCCTCCTGGTGTAGCCGCCGCCGCCGTAGTCGCATTGCCTGACGGAGCCGCAGAGCCGGCAGGCTTTGACTTCTTCTTCGCAGATGTCCCACCTGCCTTGATGATCTGCCCCAGCGGTCCCATCTTCATCTGACTTGGTGCTGGTGCGTCGTCCGGTATAAGAGTGTCTGGCGGCGGTGAGCTGGGAGGGGGTGGTGGTGGCGCAGGTATTGGTATCGGAGCGCCTGAGGAATCTGTAAGAAGAGGGTACGAGTTGAGAGTCGGGGGTGGTGGAGGCGGCGGGGCCGACATCGCTGAGATGCGGTTTTGATAGAAGGGCTTGAGCAATCCGATCTGATCCTTGACTTTGCCCACGGTAAGGGGAACGAATGAAGGTGGCGGCGGATAGGGTGGGGGCGGTTCTGAGGGCTTGACACTAACGGACAAAATCAGCACATGAACGTCAAAGTGATAGAGGATGTACGCAGTAGACAGAGGTCCTTTTGACCGTTTCTTGCCTTTGAGAAGCCGCTTCGGGATAGTCAGACTCGACATTCCCAACTCTTCCGCAATACCAAGCTCGCGTAGTCCCAAATAATCCATTCCCAGAGATTCCGCAAAGTCGCCCCTAAAGGTTCATCAGCGAAGAACAAAAGGTAGAATGATAAAACAACGTACAAAGCCAGGACACCGGCCTCGTCCTCGTCTTCCTCTTCGAATAGCCCCTCGTCTTCCACAGCTTCGACGGCAGTCTAAAGAAATATTCAGTTTGAGAACCAAGCCGCAGGAAAATCGTATGCTGACTGCTTCTCGGTACGCCCCAACAAGCTTCTTCTCTAAATCATTCAATCGTGATCCATAACGCTCAACGTCATCAGAAATGTATCGCTCGAGGTCTTGGACTCGCGTCACACCACTCTCGAACAGAGTATGCAATATGATTTCCTGGAGATCCGTTCAGCGACATGAACTGCTTCATCACAAGTATGTGCTCACCTCTGCGGTCATCGTATTTGAATACTTGTCTGACAAAAATCTGATAGTTCGCCCAACATTCAACAGATAATCCGACGTGACTCCAGCAAGGACGTCCAAAGCAGACTGCGATGTCCCTAATCGACAACACTTGAGCTGAGTACAAAACCAATCACAACGCAGGCGTACCTTGAAACCCAGAATGCTCCAAAACTTTCTTGCTCATCCACTGCAAACAATCCGTACTGTTCTTCTCGCCAATATCCTCTATTCGCATCCCCATCCTCCCCAAACTCCACGGCCGTGTATCAACATCCACTACCGCTGCCTCTTCATCAGGCACGATCATCGGCTCGCCCAACGATGAATCGCTATCCTCAGTACCCGTTCCTCCCAGTGCTGAAAACTTGGCATGGGTATGCCTCACCCTTCTCATCGTCCGTATATTGTTGTTCATAAGCGTCAACAACGACTTGGGATTCGGCCTCGGAGGCTCAGGCTGTTTCCGTCGTTTCTTGCGCTTCAGAAGCAGAGATTTGGGCGGGCGGGGTTGTGGGACCCCAGGCAGACCATTAGGAAGTAGCAGATCAGATTGCGCCGCCGTCCACCACATCTGTGTGATATCGTCGCTTTCAGAGGGAAGGGGTATCGGATATTGAGGTGCCACTCGCGCCCGTTTGCGCGGACGAGCAATCTGCCCATTCAGCTTCCGCTTCTCGCCTGTTCCCACCTCTAGCCTCACTTCAATCGAGTCTTCCTCACCGCTCTGGTAATCCAGTGCGAACACCCGAAGCGCGTCGCGTGGGGGAGAGTCATGGTTTAGTTTTGCAAACAGCGACATACCGTGCTGTGTCCGGATCAGCGCAGGTGAGTCGGCAAAAGGGAGATCTCGGCGTTGTAGAGACGCAGCTGTAGGTTTGACAATAGCCTTTGCGAGGGGGCCTGAGCTGGACGACCGGTGATGCACCATGCCTGGCCTTGAGTATCCGTTCACCATGCCATTCAATTTAGGACCCTGTAGTGCAGCAGGAATTACAGGATCTGCTCGTTCCTTGCGATCCGTGATATTTCTTAACAGCTTGTCCGCTTTGCCCTTGAGCCGATTGACGCAGTGCCGTAGTGGATGATTCTAACGCGCTGTCAGAACAAAACAACAAAGAAATTGCAGTAAACGCACATCTCCATTGTAAGTGTAGCAATTCGTCCATATCAAGTCCAAATCGTCCTGGAATTCGCGTTTCGACTTGTAACTCTTCGCCTTGACTTTTCTCGCCATCGTCTGGAAGTCCATGGGGTTTTGAATGACTGTACCAAGTCAGCAAACAATAAACGAAATGCAGGAGTACGCACTGGTATGATAATCCGGAGCCTCCGTCTTGGACACCGGTTTGAGGAAAGCGTCCGCGTCGTGATTGTCCTGTTGAACCGGCGGCTAAAGCTCAGCGCGTTACATCATCGAAAAACGTGACACACAATAGTAACTGTCCGCAAATCCGCAAGCAAACCATCCAGAGAATCATAAAACGGATCCGACAACTTGTCTCCGGTGTGCTAGAAGACGATTACTAAAGTGGGATTGGAGTAAAATAACCGCGACGTACTCTGCCTTCCTTGACCGTCGTCAACAGCAATTTGAGGTCGGTATTCGGGAACGCCTCTCTGACATGACTCTCCGTAAGTGTCCTCAGGAGATTCTACGCATACAGCGGTGAGAAACGCGATAGAAATACAGAAGAACACGGACGCACATTCATGATGGTGGTCGGAAGACAAGCCGAGTCGATCAGGTCGGAGTTTGAAATTGAAGTATAAGTACCCAGACTGGGTTGTTTGACCAAAAAATGCCCCCCCAGATGTCTCCAGATGTAACAAGGCAATTAGATTACGGTAATTACTTAGGTATCCCGCCGACATACCAGCGGCGTCTGTACAAGTACAAGATGTGCTGTAACTGGTTGTAAACATATAGTATCGATATCCATTCGGTCGTTCATTCATTATTTCATTGACTCGCCGCCTTCTCCATCGCTTTCCGAATAGGATTCTGGCTCTTTGGCAACGCGCCGCTCTTCTCCAGTCTGTCGAATAACACAAACAGCTTCTCCATCTCCTGCTCCTTTTCTTCTTCAGTCATGTCGGGCAGCTCTGGTTTCTCCATCGTGTTGCCCGTAATCGGGTTGATGATCTTGCCATCGGGCGCGGTGGGTTCAGCAGATGAAGAGGTATCCTCGGGTCCAGGCGCAGACATGATGCCCTTGTTAAACAAGAACCCAGCCACGTTGCCGTACCCGACAAGGCTTGATAATATCCGCGCGTCCGAGTCGGACATTGCAAACAACATCTCCCCCACAGAGTCCTTCAGCCGTGGGTGATACACGCTGCCCATGAGCCGCAAACAGCGACCAAGCATATCTGACCGCCCCTCCAACGGAGCCGACCTATCCAAATCTGGAGGCACAATCCATTCGCGGAGCCGTCCGCGCGTTGTCGCATCTGCGAGGCACAGGCGTGTAATAAGCACAATTAGCGGTGAAATAATATCATCGAGGGACCCGTCCAGCTGCTCCTTCTTTGGGCGCTCGCGTACAGAGGAATCATCAGGGTCAATGGACCCGGGAAAATAGTGTGAGAAAGAGACTTCGAGGAGGTCGTGGGCACGCAGGAGAATGTCTTGCTGTATAGCCGTATTCGGTGATGGACTCCTCGACAAAGACCTGCGCCCCGCAACAGACAACACCGACAGAGCCCGGTCCAATGTACTTGACTTTGGAGGAGTCTGAGAGAGTACCGGTGAATCGCCACCACTGCTGCTGGACGTTTTGGGGCTACTGCTCGAACTACGACGCTCTGGGGTCGAGGGACCGAGCCATATGGGCCTGAGGGAGGACGAGATGGGTATCGTGATAAGGGCATGGATAACGTGAGTCAATGGTGACACCAAGGGGCTGGGGAACGTCGGTGGCAACGAGTAGAATGTTCGTAACAGAGACGGTAATAACCCGTCGAGATTGGAACTCCAAAAGTCACCCATAGCCTTCTGCCCATCGGTGGCTTGTGGAGTCTGTGGCTCAGCATCGACCATCTGCCAGCCATCAGCCTCTCCGGAGTCACGACAAGAGATCTCGCGGCGCACCTTTGGGTAATGCAGCAACAGATTGAACGTGAACTTTAGCAGATCCGCCGTGGCTTCACGTCCAAGCTTGGTACCAGCCTGTATGGCGACGAGCATGGCATCAAGCTTGCTGGCGATGATATCGACGATGCCTCTCCGCTTATGATTATGGTCTTCAACGAGCGAAACGATCCAAGACGGGCCCGACACCGTCGCCAAGAACAATATGCGCGACAGAATGAAGACTTGATCCGGCGTCGTCGATTTCTACGTAAAAAATAAGCGGGAGCGAGGAAGAAAGCGAAGAAAGGCTCACATCAAGCATGCCCACACAAGTTTCGCCACCGCCAACATCCTTGCCAATAAAAATACCCCTGGCATGCTCAAACAAAAGCATAGTGTTCGCGATGCACCTTAACGCCTCACTCGACGCTTCCGGATCGTCCTTGAATGAAATTGATAGCCCCAAGAGCGCGCTCAGCGTCGATGCCGTCGCGAGCGTCTCGGATCCTGATGGGTTCTTGCCAAGGGTTTTCACAGCAAGCAAGGCTTGGGCGGCGTCTTGCGGGGGAT
Source organism: Armillaria gallica (assembly GCA_037576215.1). Classification (NCBI taxonomy): domain Eukaryota; kingdom Fungi; phylum Basidiomycota; class Agaricomycetes; order Agaricales; family Physalacriaceae; genus Armillaria; species Armillaria gallica. The sequence goes on from JBANDB010000008.1 coordinate 4,169,246, forward strand.
AAGCTGGGAAGGACAGGCAGAGAACGGAGGCCGCACCCTTGGACGATAATCTCCCATTGCTGGTTCCATGCTTAGCAGTGGCTTTGAGGTCGCGTAGAATGGTATCGATAAGAGTTTTACGGGTATCGTTGCTGAACGTGAAAGGCGGCGCTATCAAGAAGAGAACCGTAAGAACTGTAAATCTCGGAAAGAACGACCGACCGGAGCATACCGTTAATTATGCTCTGTAGCACCACGGATCGCGACGAGGAAGAAGGGAGCGCGGTATACGACTCGAGCAGGTCAACGCCCGACATCCACCGCAAGAAAGTGAAATAACAGTAGAATGCAAGCGAGCAGGACGCAGGCGACGGCGACAAAGGCAAGCAAGCAAGGTGAAAGGAAAAGGAAGGATTCTTCTGTATCCGTTGCCGTTGCCATGCCTGTCACTTTTTCACTCCGCTCACCTAATTTCAATATCAGTGCCTGACTCGGCGCATTGACTGTTCGCGGCTGACGTTGCTGACGTTGTGAGATACCTCAACGAGCCTCAACGACGATACCCTGGATGACGACGACGGCGACGACGGCGACAGCGGCGATGACAAGATTCATTTTTTATATTCATTCACACTAATCTCACGGCCGCCTCTCACCGACAACTCCTGGCGCCCGCTCAACGTTTCAGCAGACAGCCGGCATGAAGTTTTTCAATATGTCTAGTAGTGTTATTGGCATTGCCTGGACCTTTCTCCTCCTGTGGGGCACTATCCTACACCATCTTCCCCCACTCACTAATCGCCAAGTCAATCGCCACCATCAGCTCAACAACAATCGCGTGGTGCTTCGGGACCACCTGGAACGAATCCTGCGAATAGTCCGACGGCATAGAAAAGAACGACGCCGCGAGCGAGTGGGACTTGTACGCCTTGAGGGGCGCATCCTCATCGTCGACGAGCGTGGTGCCCTCGAGGCTGTCGGCCGAAACGGATGTCGACGGCGATACTTCTTCAACTGTAGCAGCAAGCTTCGGAATAAACAGTGTCTGGGTGTAGATGGCGCGTCGTTTCAGGCTGTAAGGAATCTGGCTTCGGCGCTGAATGTCCTCAGATCTCCCGAAAGAGTGTCGAGTTGGGCTGGCTGGGTGCAAGCTGGATAGACTGGCCGATTTCGCGTGCAAGGCAGTAGGCTGGGCGTGTACAAGTTGGATATTCTTTCCTCTGGGAATACGAGTCTGGCGATTTACTGGCGGCGGCGGCGGCGGCGGCTTCGAGTTTTCACGACCACGAGTGAGCTGCACCATCATCAGACAAAAAAACAAAACTCTCCGCAATGGCACTCACTCCTCCTCTCGCAGCCTTCGTATTCCTCACCGTCGCCTCAGCATTGACAGATCTCAGCTTTACTCGCGCATTGGCCAACGGCGTGATCTCTTTGAACATCGGAGACGGCGCTCTCCTGTGCACATCGCGCAACGGAACCACCTCGAAACGATGCGGAGTCTTGTCTCGAACGGCGATTCGCGTCTTCATCGTCAAGGGCACCACCAGTTGAGGCCTCTTTGGTGGAGGCAACTCAACAATCGACGGAATTCGCGCAGACGGTCGTTCGCGCATCGCATAGAGCAGAGCATCGCCAAACTCGGGCGAGACAGTCCATTTACCATTGGCGTTTGAGCGAGGGAATACAAAGTTGGCATCGAGCGAAGGCGTAGGCATGGTGGAAGACAAACAGAGAACCGATCATTAGAAAGTAATTACATTTCTATCCTACATAGGCGGTCTTATTGGAGCACTGCCCTTTTCTAACGCCGTCCGTAAACTGTGAAGAAAATCAGCAATCACCGCCAGTCGAATACCATTCTACGCACCTGTAATCATCGCCATTCTGTGTTATATACCTCACCCAAGGCAACGCCTGGTACCCGCTCTTCTCAACAATCTTCAGATACCGCACCTGGATACCACTAACCGTAAAGTAGGGTATCTCAAATTTGACCGTGATAGGCGCGCGCTTCTCAGGCTCTTGCTCTACAACAATCTCAGCTGCCAAAGAAATACCCCAAACAAAGCGCAACTCACCACTCTTCACACTGGGCAACCCGAAATGCGCCCTCATCAAAAACTCCCTTCCACCTCCAAGCTGTTTTATCTTCCACACAAACGCACTCTTATCAGGAGCATACTGCACCGAACCAGTCGACGCCTATCCAAACCATCAGCAACACGCCAACCAAAAAATCTAACAAACTCACTCTAAACTTGGGGCTGTCTGCATCATCCGGTACCGGCACATAAATCTCGACATTGCTCGCCGTGCTCCGTCTCTTGAACTGTGCAAGCACTTTGACCACATACTCCACCCGACTACCCTTATGACTCTCCACCGCCGCCTCGACCCAAACAAGCGGCTTAACCGGCGTGCTCAACCGATAGCTCATCAACTCAAACTCTCCATCCGGCGGGATAAACGAAATCGTCCGGTCATTCTCGAACCGCGACAGCCGTACACACTGGTGGAACTTGACGTCTTCCATCTCTATAGCCTTTCCCCGGGCAGCTACGAACCGCAGTCAACGAAACACTCGGAAGAACACAGTCGTGGACTCACTCCTCCCCGTACTCTCAAACATGACCTTGTCGTTCAGTCCCAGCCGCAGTTCAGGCATTCCACTGAGGTAGCATTTCATCTTGACTGCACCCAGAATCTCTGACCGTACGACATTTCCATTCGCATTGACCTGCTAGCCATGAGACAAACATAAAAAGAGTAGCAATAGACACGCACCAGCAAATTGACACTCTCAATAACATCCAAAAACACCTCGTTCTTCCTGTACCTAATCCCCTCTGTACGCCATGACACCGCGTTCGTCACCGCTATCGGTGGCCTCACCTGAACTTCCAGTTTATGCGATTCCTGCGTGATGTACCTAAAACAAAGCATATCAGCAAGCACCAAGCCAACGCCAAACGGAAAACTCACTCCTGCAGAATTTTGCTCTCCGTCGTCTGCGGATACCCAAAATCCATCATCTCATCCATCAACTCATATATAATCACAAAATTATCCCTAATACTCTCCTCCTCCAGCTCCTTGAAGTACTCAACCAGGACCTGCGTCAGCCGATGCAGGAAAATAACCGTCTCAGCCGCATTGATATTCCTCTTCGACAGGGCCAACACTACCAACCAGTCAACATCCACCACTCCAATCCACACACAACCACTCACGATACAAATTGCTAAACCTTACATGCACGTAATTCACGCCCTCCTTTGAGAAACACGGCGTCACTTGCTGGCCCTCCTCCTCGATGTCCAGGATGTACGGCAGGAATTTCTCCACGTACGACGCCGGTACATCGTCCCTATACGACCGCTGAATCAGTGGCTTGCCCTTGAGGTCGAGTATCGCAATGAGGGAGGTCATTGGTGGTGGACGGAAAGAGAGAAATGGAGGTGTTGCCAAATGTGGAAATCACCGCCTTCCTGAACACGTCGGACCTGAAAAGCACGGCGATTGATGGGACCAACAGTGCGGGATTTTCTCTCTGTGTGTTCTTGGATAAATTCTCACCTCGTCCAGCTTGACCCTGTCGCAGCACCTCTTTAACGCGTCGGTTGCCTGTAGACATCAATATGTATGCGCCTCTCATGTAGACCACAGCCTTTCATAGCTAATTGTTGCATACAGACTCGTGACGATTAGAACAGTACAACCGACATACTCCCATGGCATCCTTAGTAACGGATTCATCAACCTCCTGCGAGCATTGTGCTAATGTGATACTTTCCTCTAAGCTACGGATTGCTGTGTATACATCGGCGGCGCTGCCGAACCTCTCGAAACCCACGGAGAGAGTGAGATGATTGTTTTATACTTCCTCGCCATTCCTTTACGCTGTTGAGTGCTGATTCCATTCTCTTTAGGCTCTGTGTACTAGCCCCCGGTCTGAGTTTTACGTCCCACGGCTTCAAATCTTGACTTGCGCTGGCATTTTAGACTACGTCTCATGCTCAAATTCGGTTCAACTGCCCGACGCCCTCTTTCAGACCCGACCTGTGTGTTGCATCTAGGTAAAAGCCGCCGTCTGAAGACAAGATTCATATACTGAATCAAAGAATGAGGGACTCGGCTTCTGCAGCTACTGGATTTTCACCGATTCTTGTCAACGTCGGTACTCTGCGGAAGGATTGAGTGAGAGATTTTATTTTTCATGGCTTTTGTTACGAGCTTATATTATCTGCAGTGCCGACGCTTTTTAGACGCGGCCACCATTCAAAACATGCTAATTCTGGACAATGTTTTTGCGGTTTTGGGGCCTAAAATATGCTAAAACCCGGACAAGTTTAGCGAGAGCTTCTGAGAGCCTATGCTAGGATCTTCCTTCACAACAAATCCCTGGGGGGGGGAAAGCAGAGCCTAAATTCTTTTTATACAGAGCATCGCTTAATACTGTTCCAACGCTACGCCCAGGGAAAGATTAGTAACCCACGTATTGGCATACTTCCTCGTTTCAGGATCGAAAGGCCCGAAGTGATTCTCTTCCCCATCCAGGGTCCAAAACTCATAATACACGAAACCGCGATCTTCATAACCATCATGCATCAATCCGCTCTTCTTGTTCTTCAGTTGAAGCTCCTTCATGAATTCCACCATCACCGGCTCCATTTTGCGCCAGGCTGATCAGACGTTCAGTGCTACATCACATATAAAGATTCGAACAACATACCTCGCTCAGTTAATGGCTTGGCTTGCGCTACAAGCTTATGCGCTGCAATTTTCCTCCAGGGTACCCTATAGATCAAGTCCTCCCATCCAAGTGCCTCGAGCTTCTCAATGACACTGACGCCGAAATGACCATCAGATTCAACTTCGAAGCTTCAATACACAGACTTACGCCTCGAGTCTCTTTCGACGAATCACACTTAGCTCGTCTTTGCGTGCATTTACTCTCTTTGCCAACCATGTGTCGCACATATCCCCGTGCTTCAGCAAATCAATCAATAATGGAAGCACTGTACAACGGGACCACATGCACCGCTTCAATAGCAACCAAGTAAGCCTTTTTCTTTTCGCACCATTCGTTGAAGTTAGTTTCATCGTCAAGCATACCTTTCGCTTCCTCGTTGACTAACATCATGGAAGGAACATAAAGGTACGTCGTGCCATCTGATAAAGTAGTAATTAGAAGCAAGCGGCGCGCTAAAGATGGTAGGGTCGACCGTAAAGAAAAGACGGGAAGATGATCACGGGTATTATCCTCGTTGATCGTCGGACCAGTGTCGGACTGAAACTTGATTGTACATACCATGAGCATCCGACTTGTTAATGATACGAAGAAAAACATACATCTCTGTGTTTTGCAAGCAATGCTTACAACAGCGTGTGCGAGTGGCCCACTGAACGAGGCTCGTTGCATGTAGACAGAACTAAAGATGTTGTATGAAGATTTGTTAATGATAAGTAATATAACAAGTTACAACGAACCTGACAGTATTTGTCAAAAAGCAGACTAGCATAACGAGGTTCCGACAAGTCCTCAGGGAGATCAGGGAGGCCATTCAAGTTCTGGCGAGCACTCCTCCAGACACCAAGCGAGTTGCGGTCCAGGAGAATCGAACGAAGAAACTTGTTTGTGCGACACAAATGTAGGAGGTTGCGTGGTTCTAGATGGCTGAAAATCTGAAGTTGATTGTCAACATCAATAACCGTACAGTGTTGTAGTACTCACCTCGAGAAGAACATCCAAGGGGGTCTCTGACACACGTTCTAGTAGCCCTTTGAGTCGACGTCGCCTTTTGGCCTCAATACCAGGGGTGCTATGTGGTCGTTTTGGTGCCATGCTCGGCCAGGCGTGAGGATCGCTGTCAATCACGTCAAAAAAAAACAGATCGCTAGAGTTTATATAGGATTCTAGACATGCACGATGACCGTTGATCGGCAGTCGGCAATCGCGGCGGTATACAAAATTGCCCTATAGGATACGTATCCATAGTAAGACTGACGTAAAGCAGATACATTCGAACGCGATTTCAAGAATTTTCGGCGGAAAAAAAACCAAAGAAATCGGAATAAGTATTGCAGTGACTAAAAACGGCTTATCAGCTACACTTTCAGCTTCGCATTTTAAGAGCTTTCGCGTCTGCATATACACTGACCAAGGCTATTTAGACCAGCGGAAAATATAGCTCAAACGTGGTTTTCGCACACCAGCGTAGTACTGAGCTCCCTGACGGCACCACTGAACCAGAACAGACACCAAGAGAAAAGAACGGCAATTCCCCCTTTATAACATGAACTACCATGAAGGTCCTTCATCGGAGAGCTTCTTCGTGACTGGGTCGAAAGGCCCGAATATGTTGTCTGCTCCATCCAGCGTCCACGATTCATAGCTAAAAAACTTCCCAGAAGCACCGACGGATTTTCCCATTGAGAATGGGTCTCTTTTGTTCCTCTGCTGAAGCTCCTTCATGAACTCAACCATCACCGGTTCCATTTTGCGCCAACCTGTGAGCAACGAACGATGAGCCAACGCATCGGATAATAGACTCAACATATACATACTTCGATCAGTCAATGGCCTGGAGTACGCTACGAGTTTGTGCGATGCGATCTTCTTGCGAGGTATCCTGTCGATTAGAAATTCCCATCCTAGCTCTTTGAGCTTTCCAATGACGCTGGTACCAAAGAACTAAAAGTTAGAGAGACGAAACAGTAAGACATAGGATGTGAACGGACTCGTCTACTCTCTTTTGACGAATCCTGCCGAGTTCGACTTTATGTGCCCAGGATCTTGCGGCCAACCAGGCTTCACACTGTTCACCAAGCTGTGGTAACACAATCAGCCAAGCGTCTTCAACTGGAACAATGCCGCATGTACCTCCTCGATCGCGTTCAAATAAGCCTTTTTGTCTTCGTACCAGTCTTCGAATTTATTCCCTTCGTCCGGCAAGGCTTTGACTTCCTGCGTCAAGGCGATCATGGAGGGAACGTGATAGTATTCCCTAAGGTCAACACCTAACCAAACTGAGACGTCGTAGCCAAAAAAAAAAAAAGTCAGAGAAACAACTGACCAGAAAAATGCGATGGGATTATGCTTTTCACTTTGATCAATTCATCAGGTATTATTGGGGTGAAGCTAGATCTATCTGTTAGTTCGTGCCCAAATGAACTGCAAAGACCTACATGGCAATATTCTTGAGGCAACCATCACAGCATCGAGTTCGCATCGACCATTGAACATAACTTGCCTTAGCAGACGCTAAGCATAACTAGTAGGGTATACCAATGAACGGCATATTAACTGAAGAGTACACATCGACACACCTGGCAATATTTGTCGAACAGTAGGCTTGCGAAATGAAGTTCCGACAAACCATCTGGAATATTAGGTAGATTCTCCAAGTTTCGACGAGCACTTTTCCAGACAGAAAGTGCAGAACGGTCAAGAAGGATAGCGCGAAGAGACTTGCTTGTGCGACAGAGATGAAGCAGATCGTGGGGATCCAAATGGCTGAAAATCTGTTCTCCTTTGTTACAAATGCACCTGACACCGACAGATACTCGACTCACCTCAAGGAGGATATCCAAAGGTATATCAGACACGCGTTGCAGCGACCCTTTCAGTCGGCGACGCTTAGCAGCACATGGTTTCCCAGCATTGCGCTGTCCGTGCTTTGGCATGTTCGCAGCTACACAAAAGGGAACAAAAAGGGCCAACTATTGCTACGTGTCCAGCTGCCAACGCGCTTTCACTTACGTGATTCTCTAAAAACGCGTTGATCGTGGATGTCAATCAGAAGCAGAAGCACGCAGGAGTGCACCTTCAATGTTCAAGTACGCATTTCCTATTTGGCCGTTTTAAAGTTTGCTTTGTTCTGAATCATTTTCTAGTCAGACAAGTCAGGGAAAATTCAGGCAATGACGAGTCCGTCTAGGGCAACACTTGGTCAGGTCATGATGGCATGTCCATGAAAAACCAAGTAGAGAGCGCGAATAGATGCCTAAACATCCGGAACGAGACAATGATGTTATTTCTCTGTTGCATTTGTAAGCGTGTGTAACGGGGGAGGTACTACAGCGTTAACAACAGTTATTACTAATTGCTGTTGAACCTCAGGCTATTACCTACCGTGACTTCGATCCCTACTGTTCAATCAGAGATCTCGATGAGTGTCCAACTTGTTCGAGACCTCTCATAGTGTCTCCTTCTGCAGAACGATAAATGTGCAGACCAATGTCTTGATAAGTATGTCCTCCTTGTCGGTTGGCGTTCTGAGGATAGTTTGTATGGTATTGAGGGGAGCAACCCATTGAGCGAGGTACGGGGAGAGAGCTTGCGGGTGAGGTAGATCTCATCTGAAGCTTATGCGGCGATAAACTTGGCAGTGTTTGTCAGGCAAAAATTCCGGTAGTGGGTCGGGATACTGAGGAGAACCTTTATCACCGAACTATTCTCCAAGCGGGGAGTAAAGAACGGTCAAGAAGGATAGCATGAACGGCACAGCGCAGATGGATAAATCGAGGCAGCGGGAGACTTGGGCCGTCGTTAGAAAAAGATGAGCGGGGTGGCAATATAGCACTCACCTCAAACATCTCAAAGAAAATATCCAGCCGTCTCTCAGACACCACGCTCAGCAGCCCCTTCGGTCGGCGGCGGTTCTTGAGATGCGAATCTCCAGGCCTCTGGGAGCGTTCCGCTGTGGCCTTTGGGAGAGGACACGACAATCAGGACCCTAGGCGGCTTTACTGGTGGCCACGCTGAGAAGGGGGGCGGGGAGGTTGAAAATGGGTGTTGTTGAATGAAGTTAAACAGTGAGCCAATATGTTTATAATTTGCCGCAAGTCTGGTGGTTTACGCAGGTCGCATGGATTGGTCCTCATATACGCAATGAAAATGTAATGGGGAGTAAAGTCGAGGAATGCCGGACATACCGGTATCCCCATCTCTCTGGAGGGTGCCCGCCCTTTCCATCTAATCACCGCTAACCATATTGAGGAGGCGGATGCCGTCCTATAGCGATGTCCTCCGATTTTTACTAGGATGTCTGGGGCGTAGCCTTGCTGTCGCAGTTGCTTAACTGACGCCAAGAATGGGAATGGTTATGGCCGCCGTGGCACTGCGCTCGGACCACTATTTATTCAAAATACACCTAACAAGCAGCCGTAAACAGTATCAGAGCCATCCCTCAGCATCCACCGCATTTGTAGTCAGAAATCTAGGAAGGGGAATCGAGCGACGCATGTACTCGGCAGCCGTCGCCTTGGTCACAAGGTCTCTCTCGAGCGCATCAACATCAGCGCACTTTACGAACATCTCTGCAGCGTGCAACGTGCGAATGGCTTCTTTAAACCAAACTCGGCAAGTAAACTTGGGTTCCCTGGCACGGTCAGTATCCGGGGTACACATGGGTATGCTGTTCAAGAAATAATCGAGGTATGAGTGGTCCCAGTCCTCTGGGATCTGTCCGATCTTGGTAAAAGTGACGGGCATGCTGTCCTCGGACTGGGGATTCACCCAGAGTACGCATTCGTACTGCCAAGGCGCGGTGCCAATCTTATTGGTGGCGTGGAATTTGTAGCCTTGTGAAGAGTCCTAGAGATTGGCTCATCAGCTAGCAGACGATATTAAATTACGGATACTCGCCACTACAAGATATAGGCTCCAATGAAATGCACCCGCGATATTGGTCGAAGTCAATACGGCATATATGTCGTTTTTTTCCCTATAGTCAAGCTCGTTCAGTGGGATCTGTGCAGCAGAATACGAACGCCAGTTACATGGAGGCTGTCATGCTTGGTCTAATGGAGAAAGAGGTGATAAGAAACGTGTGCCTACAACCCAACGAATGTAACGCACAGGGCTCGTGACTATAAAAGCTATTGATACGCGAGGAGTTTCTCAGTATGCGGTCATACCTCGAGACTAAGAAGCAAGGTAGGAAATTCTGGCCCTAGGTGGATTCGCCGGAAAAGGTGCATAAACAAATATCCGCAAGAGTGTCCAAGTTAATGATATATATCTTGATAAAATCACAAAGAGCTTCTTGTCAGATTAACCATGGGCCAAGGAGGTAAGCAAACAGAAAACCTATTAACATCACCCCGAAGAGTTCCCACCCTCGACTAATCCCTGACTCTCCCATCGAAATTGCTTTCTTCAGAGCTTCTTCTATCGATAGAGCCATCGCGTCCATGCTAAAAACACGCCTCGCTCGTTCCTTCGCCCTCTTCGATATAGCATGCCTATCTGCTTCGCCCAAGCTATCGATCTCCTTTAGGACCTCGGCCCACAGGTCTGCTTGAGGAGTACGCAACCAACCTGTACGCTGATCTGCCGGTCCATCCACAACACTTTCAACGGGTCCTCCACTATCGCATGCCAATACCGGCAAACCGCAAATCATAGCTTCGACAGGAACGATGCCAAAGTGCTCATTTGTCGGTGTATAGAGCAGAGCCTTCGTCGATGAGCTCTTCAATAACCAGGAACGCTGGGCGGTAGTGAAGTTGAGCAGGAACAAAACATCAGGGTTATCGCGAGTGGTGTTCAGAGGGAAGATTTTAACAGCGTTGGGAGTGGAGGGGGTGATAACATCGTATCGCAAGGCATGTCTCTTGGCAAGGTCGATCAAGGAATACAGGGTGAGCATGTTGTCTTCAAGCCGAGGATCATATCCTCCAGCGATAACCAGGCGCGTCCTGGGCGCAAGGCTGGGTAGGGCCTGAGCAAATGATTCAATAGCTAGGGCTGCGTTCTTCTTCTTCTCGAATCGATTCAAAGAGATAAAGGAAGGACGGTCACTGGAGGATAGTCAGAACAGGTCAGATAACACAAGACAGCGCCTTACGAAGCTATGGCGACAACGTCGGAATCCGAGGTATCAACCTCAGCCTCGTACGCAGCAATGTTAATACCTGGATACACTACTCTTGGGGTTGCTGAAATAGAGGTAAAATACGCCTTGAATACGCGCGCAGTAAACGAAGAGTTGGCCAGTATTATGTCCGCTTGTCCTGTGAACAGTAAGCAAGGGCGTTCAAAAGTGGTCGTGTACGCACGAGTTGTTATTTCTTCCCACCAGTCCATCGGAAACCGGTAGATCCTCTTTAGCAGGCTTCCCTGTTTCTGCATCGCTGACCCTTCGATGAACGCGCCATTTGCAAGCAACTTGTCCGGGAAATGGCAGTAGAATACCACTCTAGTCTTGCCCAGCATGCGAAGGAATGGTATACATGTTGATAGTTGGTCGACGAAGAATACATCATATTTTTGAGATGAGGACCAGAGAATATGGGCAGTGAGGTGCAGTTGCCTAGCGTGTGCGAAGAGAATATGGAATTTTCCCTTTAGGGCACGAGGAACCGGGGTTTGACGTTGAACACAGAGAGACTTCCTGATGAATTGAGAGAAATTTCACGAGGAAAATGCATGGTTGCTCACCATCTTTGGTCTCCTCAAAGCAGTGGCTAGGATCGTGGTGAGAGGTGTAAATGTCGACGGAATGGCCCAACCCCTGCAATCCAAGCGCAGCATCCACGACGAGACGTTCTGCGCCACCTACAATAAAGCAATGAGTTGGAAGTAAAGGCCAATGAGTATTGGAAAGCATACCGATTCCGAGATCTGGGTGGAGAAAAGCTACTCTCATGGTCGTGGAGGGGTGCAGATGGAGAATTGGCAATGGGACTGGACGGGCCTGAATGGAGTGAATGGACACGATTAATCGTGACTGTGACCTCACGCGCCGAACGTGACGCACAACGCGTCCGTTCTGCCGCTGCCGCTGACTACCATCTTCTTCACACGCAACGATGAGCTCGGCAAAGGCGTCCAAGGCGTCCAAGGCAACCAAGGCGCAAAAGCCGGCCGGGGTTGATATCAGGGCCTTCATGACCGGCTCGTCCAATAGCCAAGGCAAAACCGGTTCATCTGTAAGTGGCAGTCGTTTTATTCCAAGCCTGTGGGTTGAAAATACGCGTAGCAACCGGCAGCGTCAGGCTCGTCACAGACGAAGAAAAGCTTGAGTCAAATGGCGGGTACGAAATCTTACCTTGAGACACCAATCTGCAGCTTATCAGGTCGGCGTAGGTTCGTCGAGTCTCAAGCGCAAGACAGCGGTGCTCTCCAGCGACGACGACGAGGAACAAAAGAAGACTCCGCCAAAGAAAAAGCCAGCAACTGCGTCGACTAACGGCAAGCCTGCGAAGTCGTCAAAGGCCATTGAGATCAGTGAGTGTCCTGGTTTTACTCAATATCAACAGTCTGACTTCTTTTTAGGCGATGATGACTCTCCGTCACCCCCTCGAAAGCCGGTAGTGAAGCGCAGGAAGCCTGCTGCTCTTATCTCGAGCGACGAAGACGAAGAAGACTCGCCGCCCAAGAAGAAACCTGCCCCATCGATCTCGAAGCCCAAGGCCGTCACAACAAAACCGCGACCTTCAACAACCTCCAAGTCCAAAACTATTGGGAAGAAAGCAGAAGGTTTCGTGTCCATCAAAAATCACAAAGATGAGGATTACGCTTCGGCTTCCGACGAGGAAGAGGACTTGATCCCTAAGCCGAGCAAACCACCTCCCAAGAAGAAAGCCAGCACCTCGAAGGATGCTGATGGCAAGGGCAAGGAGAAATCAAAAGAAGAACCTAAGAAGTCTAAGTGCGTTCCCTCTTCTACCGCATTTCCTTGTACTGAGATGACCCAAAGCTGGGCCGCTGTGAAAGCCGCAAGGTTGGCCGCACCTGTCGCCCATGGCTCCAAAGATATCCCAGACGGCCAGCCTGACTGTCTCATGGGCCTTTCATTTGTTTTCACCGGCGAGCTAAGTAGTTTCTCCCGGGAAGAGGCAATTGATTTGGCGAAACGCTTCGGCGGGTACGTGTGTATATCGCCTCCCATTCAATATCTTATCTCTTCCCAGACGAGTGGTGGGACAACCCTCGTCACGGACTGATTTTGTCGTCCTAGGCTCCGATGCTGGGCCGTCTAAGCTGGCCGCCATTGCAAAGCACAAGATTAAGACCATGAACGAGGACGAGTTTTTGAATTTGATCGCTACCCGGAAGGGTCCTGGCAATGGCAAGGTTGATGAAAAGACGAAGAAGAAAATGGAAAAGGAGCAGGAGGCCATCAAGAATGCCGCCAAAGAGATGGAAAAACGAGAAAAGCAAGCGGCGAAGGAAAGCAGGGACGCGGCTGGCAGGTAATGTCTGTCTCGCCAGTTAAGGTCTGGCGCGACTAAACATCCTTGTAGTTCGAAGGTAATCGAACCATCTTCCCAACTATGGACGACGCGATACTCTCCTCAATCTCTCAAAGAGATATGTGGAAACAAAAGTCAAGTAGATAGGCTGCTTCAATGGCTCAATGACTGGTATGTGGACCTCTATTCCTAAAATTTCATTCAATAAATATGGTCCCAGGCCTCAGAGTCTCAAGAGTGGGTTCAAGAAACCAGGGAAGAACGGAATGAATATCTTCAGGGCTGTCCTTATCACGGGCTCCCCTGGTATCGGTAAAACGACCAGCGCGCACCTTTGTGCGAAACTTGCCGGATTGACACCCATCGAGTTGAACGCAAGTGATGCGAGAAGCAAGAAGCTCGTTGAAGTACGTCGCGCTTTCTCGTTTCTTGAGCAGGATACTAACTCTGTTGAACAGAACGGGATGAACATCAACAACATGTCATTGGATGGGTTTCTTGGTGGCGCCCACGTTCGTGCATACCTATGCTTATCATCTGTGGTCTCAGCTGGCGCTATTTTAGGCAACGAACTCCTCAGGCGTCACTATCACTGATCGAAGTTGTCTTATTATGGACGAAGTCGACGGTATGTCTGCTGGCGACCGAGGTGGCGTCGGTGCGCTCAATGCGTTGATCAAGAAATCCAAGGTTGGTAGAAGCCTAGTCGTCGTCTCCGCCAGCTAAGCTACATTCGATCTCCTAGATTCCCATTATTTGCATTGCCAACGACCGTAACGCACAGAAATTGACTCCACTAAAGGGCACAACATTCAGTATGAACTTTTCGAAGTACATGGTGTTAGTAGAAGAGATGGAAACCTGCTCATACTTTCCGTTATAGACCTCCCGCCGCGCAAGTCCGTTCCAGAATTTTGACGATTGCATTCAAGTAATGTCCCTCTCAGTATCTCTACAACCCTTATTCACGGTATTTGCAGGGAGAAGATGAAGGTTCCGGCGAATGTGATAGATCAGCTCATTGCTGGTTCACAATCGGATATTCGACAAGTTCTCAATATGCTATCGACCTGGAAGTTGTCCAGTGACTCGATGTCATTTGATGAAGGCAAAGCATTGTAAGTGCCGTCAACTTGACTATTACCAGTAATTCATTATGGAACGAAGGACGAAAATGAACGAGAAATATGCCATCATGAGTCCATTTGACATTACATCCAAGATGCTGGGGCCGTATTTGTTCTCGGCAACGGCTCGAGAAACACTGGGCGACAAGATGGAGTTATACTTCCAGGATCACTCCTTCATTCCGTTGTTCATTCAGGTGCGCTAGACCTGGTCTGTCCCTTATTTCTTGGTTCTCAACGTCGTACAGGAGAATTATCTGAAGACACAGCCTGCCAAGCTTCGGAATCTTGACGGACCGGACAAGGTCTTGAGAGAACTCCAGCTGATGGACAAAGCAGCTGCGTCAATCTCCGACGGTGATTTAGTTGACGGTCTTATACATGGGTTAGTCGTGAACCGTCATTCTGCGATCCCCTCTGATATGTGGGTGCTACAGACCGGAACAACATTGGTCACTAATGCCACTTCACGCTGTGTGCTCAGCTGTGCGACCAGCATCTTTCCTCTACGGTCAAGGGGCTCACTATGGTGGCCCAAATCCCATGTCTTTTCCACAGTATGTCTCTGTTCACTCTCTTGTTGGTTGCATGCATTGACTGGATGAAACCTAGATGGCTTGGGCAGAACTCAAAGCAGAGCAAGCTCAATCGTCAGTTGGGTGATGTCCAGATCCGAATGCGACTCAAGGTATCTGGAGACAAATCGGAGATCCGACAATCATATATCCCTGCGTTGTTTCCTCACATCGTTAAGCCTCTGGCGGACGAAGGCTCGGTTTGTCGTACTGTTGTTCATTGTCCGCACGTGTCTGACCAAACTCCACACAGGGGGCTATTGACGATGTTATCGAGCGAATGGATGAATATTATCTCTCAAAGGAAGACTGGGATACTATCGTCGAGCTCGGCGTCGACCAGAATAGGGATGAACTCACTCTCAAGAAGATATCTCCTTCTGTCAAGTCCTCATTCACGCGAAAGTATGTCTCTGCTATAGCCATATGTACCTGTTGCTAATCTCGTTCTTTCTAGGTACAATGGCCAAGAACATCCTATACCCTTCCACAAAGGCCAAGATGTTGGCAAGGCGCCCAAGAAACTCGCTGCTGGCCCAGCTCCTGACTTGGAAGACGCTTTCGAGGTGATTCGGTTTCCTGTACCCTCTGCCTTTCACTGATGCCCTTTTCTATTAGTTGGATGATATTGTTGACGATGCTTCTGATGACGAGAAGAAGCCAAAGAAGGACGATATCGATAACGACAAGCTCATCCACGTTGCCAAAGCGAAGAAGAAGGCGGCAAAATCGTAATTTAGACGACGTAATACCTCGTTGTATCTTCCAATCTATAGTTTTGGTTTTTCACCTCGACAATTCTTCACAGGGCGTATCAACATGGCGCTGTGATTAACCCATTTTGATTTTGGAACGAAGGAACGAACGACTTGAGTTATAGATGAATGAAGGCTACCCTGGAACTGGGATCTGGAGACGTCGTTGGGTGATATATAAAAAAGTGACGATCGATACTATTTTCCAAGTATGTCCTGTCATATGGCGGTCGGCTGTTCAGCATTTGTTCTCGGCTATGGGGCAGAGGACGCAGGAGTTGCTCCCGACGATGACCCTGTTGAACGATCAACTCACTGGAAAACAAAACAACACATATTTGGTCGTCACAACTTGTCTACACCGTACATTCCTTTTAATGTGGTAATGCCCGGGGGCGGTGGTGCTCACGCATTTTCTGGTCATCTCCGATGAGGAGGTGAGCACTGTCCCCCCATTTTTATTGCCCTTCGACTACAGTGAACTAGGCGAGTTCTGTTCCCTTTGAAGTTCATATTCTGTATCGATTTTCCGCATATTGGCACAGGTAAATTTTTCCCCAGGTCTGGTGCATGGGACTATCAAATGGGCGCTTAATTTCGGGTCTTGAGCACTGAGGATAAGTATCCAGATAGACGCTGCGAATTCTTCGAACAACGTCATCATTTCACACTTGTGATATATACAGGCCCTTATCAGCCTCCATCTCCAACTGCGACGACCGACATGCAGGATCTCATGCAGAACCTTACCACCTCTCTCTCCAAACTCTCCACAAATGCCGAAGGTTCGGGATATGGGCCGGCCATGCCACCACCTCTACATCGCCTCGGCTGCGCTAATCAAAGCATCTCCTCATATCGATTATGCCCAAATGATGCGACACAGTCCTGTAGTGGTTGTTTTCTCGTTCGATATTGTTCCAAGGAGTGTCAGACAGAACATTGGAAATCTCATAAACAAGGTACTTGTTCATTATATATTCGTATGCGTGCAGGATAACTAAGTAATCCTTTCGCAGATTGTAAAAACCCTTTGAAGTTGAAGTCGTGGTCGCCCATGTGGGTTAAAGAGAGCAGGAAGCCGGCCTTTGTGACTGGTCCCAATGAGAAACATATACCGCAGAAAAAGTTTGGCATTCCAATGGGGTTGTAAGGGCGTCTCCTGTTCACCAGTGGTTCACAAAACTGATACCTAGGTCGTCAGGTGGGGGAACATGATGTCCATTGATGTCATCAATGCAAAAAATAATGAAGGTGCAGATGGAATATGTGACAAAGATCTATCGCTTGCTTTCATAGGTATGTGTCGCACTTTAACCGTTTCCTAAGAAATTACTCATTCTGTGCATTACTAGCTTCCGGGGATCTGCGTAACGTCATCAGGACAGTCAACTCGCTGCCGGAAAACTACACTGGAACACTTAAAATCGTACTCAATGACAAAAATTGTAGGATTGTATGTCGCAATCTTGTTATTTTGACCATTCTTGGTATCGTCGAGGATGTGGTAAGTATTATTATCACTTTGTGTATTCCCTCGGCGTTATCTGACCTCATACTTTACTAAGGAGGAAGCCGCTGAGCAAGCGCTTCACTTCTGGTACTCGGTTTTCCAACCACTGTCTTATCGGTTCCTTGTCTTTCCACACTTTCCCGATGCCCCAACTCTTCAACACCTTGATGGTACCCCCGCTCGTCTGACGTCCTCCACCACAGTGCACACGAAATGGGACCCTAACACAGCCATGTTCCTCCTTTCTCTGCTCTCAGGAGATGAGATCGATCTCCCCCAGGCTAAGGATACGTGGAGCAGAACGATGTACGCGCCGGAGAGAATCGATCATCGTGAGCGACATTATACGGATCTCCGGCCGTCCCATAGAGTGGCTTTCGACGCATGGCGTAGATCTGGACTGCTTCTTCCCTTTGGTGCGATGAAAGATCATATGTGTGTTCCGAATGCATGGCTTTTCTCTGACCAGGGAGATCTCCTGCTCAATGATAGCTCTAATCCGCTTGAAGGATGGGAGTAAGCAGTATCTTCTTTTCTCTTCGTGACTCTGATTGGTTCCCAGTTACACTGAAGTGGTCGAAGCAGGAAAGGCGCACGGTACTACTGCCGACGATCTGATGGGCGGCATGTTCTTCTATGTGAAAGACCAGCTCGTCGAATTTTCCAAGCGACTTCGGAGATTCAAGATTCACATTTATTCTTACGACAAAGATGCCAAAGACCTTCCAATAGTTCTAAGAAGCGACATATCTTCTCCCAAGACTTTCGATCGAATCGAAACTTCCAATATCACTGACAAGAACTATGTTGGCTTGTCTATTCTATCATACTGGGGCCCCCTGTTAAACGGAGCTAATCCTCATGCCGCTATCATTGGCCTGTTCATGAATTGGACAACTTGGAAAAAAGCAGGTGAGGCCACGTCGTCCATGGCAACGATGCATCGCGCGATGAAGGAGATGGCATCGTGCAAATTCACAGTAAATACTCTCCCTCAATCCGCCCATACAAACAGTCGTGACTCTGTGATAGGACTTACGCCGTGTGTCTGGTCATTCTTTGCACAATGCCATGAATGGCCTGGATGCCTTCCACGATACCTCAATCGCATTCCAAGAATACCTGAATGAGGAGAAGGCTGATATGATTTCTAGAAAGGTAGGGCTCAAATGTCGAAGAATCAACAAGATTGTTCCACATGTAGGCTTTGTTCATTCACTGTCGTGCCTATTATCTCTAATACCCTACTTTATTAAGCGGTGTTTCGCCGAACTCGGGACATCACCAAGTTCACTGCCGTGTATTGATACGCTCGATAAGTGGTATGCCATGGTGAGTCCACCTTACGTTCTTTATCACCTCCGAGTCGTTTGTTGAGTGCGATTACATGTTCAGGCTTGCCTGGGTAATTCGAGCTGCCTTGAGCGCTATGTTGAGTGGGTCAAGGTCCCGAGGGGGTCAACAATATAGTGTCCTCAATTAGCAGATATACATTGGATGAGTTATGATCTTTGATTCCACTGAAGAATAACATATCGGGGATCAACGGAGTTGAAGGTAGTGGTATAAATTCTGTTCATCTACCTACTTGCGAAGTACTTCCCTGATCGACCTCATTCGCACCTTTCTCCCCATCCTTTTGCTCGATCATCTTTTCCCGAAACCCACCTTGGTACCCAAACCACGTCTTGCGCTCACAATGTGGTCCACGCACGAGAAGAATCAAAAGCGCAAGGCCTGTCCATCTGAGCAATAATCCAGCCCCCGCCCTTCATTCATATTCCAGAAACACGCGCGAACCGACGTCGGCGCCCATAACTTGTCCAAGGAAGACCTGGAGCAGATCAGATTATTAGAGTGAAAAGGCAGCACATAGTTCTTTTCTCACCGATATGACGAATACAGCATTCAACCGAGCCGTAGCTTCTTTAGAAATACTGACAAAGCGAATCAGCGTCATAGCGACGAACCCAAGGCGGAAATCGTCTACCTGAATATCGATATCTGAAGGGAGACTTGCAGCATCTGGCGGAATACGTCTATTCCCAGCACTGCCAGAATAATCTTTCAACAAATTAAGAAAACTGCTTGCCACAGGAACTGTGATGATACTGACGGGAGCGATGTTGATACCTGCCGCGCCTACCAAGAGGCCTTGGAAGCAGGCAGTGAAAATCGTGGCAAGCACTGAGCTATGCCACGGAAGTAGCTTGTCGAGGACTCGACCCGCTGGATAATACATTCATGAGACGCGTTATTCCAAGTCCAAGTCTTGTTGAATCTCACCAAGTGGTGTCATGCACACGCCAAAGATTCCAATTAGTCCAAAAAGCCCGATCACCAGCCTAAGGATGGATGATTAGGTAAATGAACATCCACCAAACCAGAAGCACATACGTAGAATAGTGATACGGTTCTCCGCCCAGTAAAAAAGTCAGCGTAACCCAAAAGTTCATCAGGCACGCAGATGAGAGGAAGTTTACCAAGTATGCCTGTTCTCAACCATAAATGCGAGATATATTTCCCATCAAAGAAACGCACCTGAATCAGCAGCGGTTCTGTTACCGCAAACACCACCATGGACCTTATGAGCTCCCAATAGCCTAGATCCTGATTTTTCACGGGATAATCTGGGATCAGCGCATAGCATGCAACCAACACGACCCCCTGCATGCCTACTGCAAAGTAATACACCACCCGCCAGTCTGCAAACTGAGCTATCAATCCTGCAAAGACCCGCGCAATGAGGATTCCTAGGATCAGACCGGAGACGACGATAGATAGCGCAAAGGCTCGTTTGGAGGGCGGTGCCAAGTCTACTGCGAGGGATACAAGGACTTGAGGTATGACATTGATTAGGCCGGCGAAGAAGGAGAGAACAAGGAACGCGTTCCAGTTGGGTACGAGAGCAAGGCAGAGTGTGAGGGAGAAGGAACAGAGGATGAGGGTGAGGATTAGCTGGCGACGTCGGAGAAGGTCTCCCAGAGGTCCGAAGAAAAAGAGTCCTACGGCATATCTGGCATGGATGAGGGAGGTGCCTATAATATAAGGAATAACACTCGGACCCGGCTTGTATAATAGTGGCGGCTCTGAATGCAGATGAGTAAGTAGCGTTCTGAAGTGGGAAAATGACCTACTTGGAGGATTCAAGATACGACACCTCGAAAAACTCGGAGATTTGAACTAGAAAAAACATCGTTGACTGCTCGAGACATTGTAGTTACTCTAACTCACTTAACAACGGCTGACAATAGTACAAATTTGCTACGGCTATAGACAGGTCACAGAAATGAGCCTGGACTTGAACAGAGGTTGACGACGGACTTACTAAAAGTGCAGGCAAATGCGAGGAGGATATTGAGTCCTAAGCCAAATTGGAAAGGCCTTTCTGGATCGTAGCGGAGTTTTTGGGGGATAGGAATGAGGTAAAAATCCCGTGTGGGGCTCGGACAGCTCATCTTGACTTTGGGATGCGAAAGGACATCAGGCTGGTATTTATACGGCCGAGGTCGCGAAGTCTGCAACTCAATTCTTTACGAATAGGTATCCGCGAACCATGCAGTACGTATTCACTAAACGTGTTTGATATCTTTCAACTGAGTATAATTGGCTGTTACAAGTCAAAACGTCGAGAGACCATACTATTAAGGGATAGAAATTAATATTCGAACTCCTCAATGGCACGACAGTCAGTCGCCGTCTGGGTTCTCGTAGCGATCTATTTGCGTGTTGCTTATTCCCGCGGGAATTTCGCAGTAATAAACTGGTATATTTCGTAGTTAGTCCCCATGTCGCGTTTGTCACAGATGTAGACCAATTTGCCACTCGCTTCGTTAAACAGGACTACTGGCGCTTCCAACTAGTACCGGGATGAACAGAAGAGGTGCCAGAGTAGTATTTACTAGTACTTGCAAGATCAGTTTCAAGTTCAATGGCTTTCAGTGTTCCTGCTAAAAGTTGAGCTGAGGTTGAACTCGTCCCATATCAGCGCTTCAGCGGCCACAGACGCAACATAGGCGGGCAGTCAAATTTTAAAAAGAAGGGAGACAAGAGCCCTCATTGAATTTTGAAAGATCGTGGTGGTGTAGGAAGAGAGGAGATCTCGGTCGACCGGACCGACACGCCTGTCTACTTTCGACTCCCATGTCTTCACTGGTTCCCATTTTACCCGTTGAAATCATCGAATTCATCTTAGCGACGCTGTGGAGCAGTTCCGATTTGAACGTCAAGGAACGCTTCTTGTTCATGAAATCATCCCTTTATGTGTGTCAGACATAGCGCCTCACGTTCCTGAGGATCTCGCTTACAGACGTTCACATCCTATCAATTCCATACTTGGATCACATCCTTCTCCTCTCATTCAGGGAGCCCACCACCGACCTTGCAGTTTATCTCATCAACCACTGTCGGTCCATCACCATGCACCCGAGATATATTGGGGGAAACCTTTTCAAAAGCCTTCCTCACGTCAGGCGAGTAACACTTCTATATCACAGCGAGTACATGTGGGCCCCTTTCTACCCCACCTGGTGTTTTAACCTCGTCTTCCCCCAAAACGTCGAGCAGCTCGACATGCTCTTCTCATTCGATCAAGAACCGTGCCATCAATTCTACTCGAAGAATCATTATTACCGGCCAGAGTTTTACTCGCCAAACTCCCCCAATCGATTCAATGGTCATCGGGACTACGAGTCCAGGTTCAACATGCCCCACATTCGTCATCTGGCCATATACGGCGCCAACCCTGCAATGGTCATACTTACTATCGAGCTCTTTCCTGCCCTGAAGACTTTGCAAACAGATCTTGATTCGTCTGTAATTAAGGCAGGATTTGATGCTGCGAATGTCCGGCCAACGGAAGGCCACATATACGAAATTTGAGATTGGACGCTTAGCAACCTGTGATACCAAAGTTGATCATCGAACATCGTCGCTACTTACTGGGTTTGTTACATTATTTCCTGTCTTATCAATATGAAACTTGGACATCCTTACTTGCGTTTCTGTTCAGGAGCCATGACGATTAAAAACCAAATTTGTTCCTTCGATGTAGATACATTCACGCCGCTCGAGAACTGCATTGGATGCAATTATTATGACCTTGAAAAAAGTGTTGAATCAAAGGCGGAGGGAATCAGATGACGAGAGCTAAAAGTACACCAGATATCGTTTGTACTTCTTTAGCTTTGCCAACTCTCATTTTTCCTAATGAAGTGGTCGAGTTTATCCTAACGACATTCAAGTGGAATAGCATTGGCATTTAGGAGTGACTCTTGTTTCTATCGTTCTGACATCAATCAGCGAGTGGCAAGCGAGTACAACAATATTCATACAAGCACTAAGCATAAAACTGTGAGTAAAACTAGGCGGTGGTAGATAGCAATGGAAAGTACTGCATCAATCTCCTCTTGCTGTAGCCTCGCCTGTGGCCGAAATAGTTGGATGATCTTCGAGATATCGTCGTTTCATTTCCTCAGTGCGGCTGATACCTGGATAATAGTCCATTCCATCATACATGTACTCTGGAAAGGGTTTGATTTCCTCTAGAAACAATCAGTCGTCGTAGGATGCATTCAAAGCCATTTACCTTCTGCATCACGAAAGATTTGCAGCTGACTGGGGGTCAGCCCGCGCTCCTGTTCCTTCAAGAGTTCAATGTCAACCTGCGACTGCCTGTCACTGTCAGAGGATCCATAATCGCTTGACTGTAGGCCATCGTCGTTGCGGTCAGCATTACTATCACGAAGGGACTCAGCATTCTCATCATAACTGTCTGCCTCGCCTCTACGTCTTTGTCTCGGTGGTGGTTGACCAGAGGGGCTTGTGGATCTATCACTCTCCTGCTTTCTCTTCGGCTCATGGGTTGGCCACATCGTCTTGGCAATAGATGTGATAGCCCACGCGAATCGGGCAAACAACGCATACCCCTCAATGCGGGGAGGTAACGTCATAGTACGCAGGTGGTAAGGCTCTGCCAACCCAATTCCCCAGGGAGTGAAAAAGAACGCTACGAACTTGCCGCAGAACGGGACGATGACGAACGAAGGTCGATTCATGCAATCATGGAGGCCCGATTCCAGAGTAACTAGTTGGCGAACATCATCAATGAGGCGAGCCTTGCCGAATGTGAAAGGTAAACGAAAGGTATAATATTTGTAGAATTGATGATCGTTGTACTATACACTGGATTAGAAAATGTATAAGAGGAGGAAGAGGCGATAACGGACCCATGGTGCACATGCCTGCGGAATTAGGTGCACGGCTCGAAGCTCTCGATCGAAACCCGAGAGCGCACAAAACTTATCGATGTATATAAGATGATTACCGATTTTGTTGAACGAAGACTCCATAATTGCGTCGTTTCGGCCTGTGTTGAGCGTCTTGACTTTATCTATCGCCAACCATCGCTCTGGGACGTCTTCCCGGGGGAGCGGCTCCCAATCGGAGAAATCGGTACATATTGTGTAGTCGGTAGCATCGTCCAGGAAGAACCAGTATTCTATACCAGTAAGAAAATCATTTACGCTTGTGGAGATCTTCCCCGAGGGGACCGGAGTGGAAGACAAAAACCCCTTGCCACCAGCAAGGACAAGGCACGCGTCGAGGACGAACCAATGAGGGATGCCTAGGTGCTCTACGCCATCCTCGACGACTTTCTGGCGGCGGCCTAGCACCAAAAACGCACCAAGTCTTGAATGGAAGATGGCTATTGGTTGGACACGGTCATTTCGAGGGGGGAAAGGTGATCGTGGTCGGGATGAATTAGCCAGAATGGATGATTGGGTCGTATAGTTGGATGAGGGTCGATTTCAAAAGTGTCCACGACCTGGCCATATATCCCTTTAAGCGAATATCCTGAAACAGTATCGATATATCCAAAAAGGTATCTGATGAGTCAGCATTTCTGCTCGTCGACCAACACGGTGACGGCCAGTGCATCTGAAAAATACTTGAATTGAGCTCAATAGGCTTGCCAGGACAATAGTCTCGTCAATTATTATACGTGACGATGAGCTACCGCGGACGCCGACGGTACAGAGGTGAGATTGCTGCAAGTTTGCCAAATTTCTAGCCAGACGAATCTTTCTTCCAGACGACTATGACCGACGCGAGATCATCGAGTCTCCTCAGGACAAGCTCAAATCCGCAATTTTCAAGCTTGGAGAGGTGGTGAGTCGCTCTGCAAAAGCTTTACTGTTCGGCTGTAATCATTGGTGCGCTGTAGGATCCAGTCGAGGAGCTGCCCCACCTAGAAAAGCAGATTCGTGCTCTCGTTCCTCCTGCCATCTCCAGTCTATCGGAGGCCTTTCGGATAGGGTGCGTTTGACGCGTCGCCGTGCTCTTTTTCCGTCCAGCTCATCGTTATTCAGAGTGACGGAGCAGCCGTACAAAATCCCTTACTACGCTGCCTTACTGCGACTCCTACACGAACAGCCAGACGGAGAACCCTCGTTGGGTCGCCAAATTCTCGAAGATATATGGAAAGGTTTCCAGAC
Organism: Armillaria gallica; assembly: GCA_037576215.1. NCBI lineage: Eukaryota > Fungi > Basidiomycota > Agaricomycetes > Agaricales > Physalacriaceae > Armillaria > Armillaria gallica. Next base: position 4,193,897 of record JBANDB010000008.1, read on the forward strand.
GTATGTCGACCAACTGGCATGGAGAGAAACTCGGTTCTGCGTGCGTCACTGCCCTTGTATACCACACCTTTATGCTTACCGTCTGCTCAGATACACTTCTTCGCTCACCTTACATTAGCAAACTTGGTCTCCATAGATTCACTTGTTGGCCTACTTCAATCCCTTACTGCCGTTCTCGACGAATTCGGTGTTTCTCATGGACGAGCAAAGCGCGCCGCTCTCTGCGCTGCTGAGGGACTGATGATTGCCGGCTCTGTTATCAAGACGAACCATGCGTCCAATGCTACGGACATCGTTAATGCAATCGTGGCATTCAACGAAACTACGACAAGCGCAAAATGGATTGTCCATCCAATGATGTCTTTGCCTTCGACGAGTGTCACTACCGACAATGCGGATGAGGTGAGTATGGGAGTCGTGTTCTTACTTCCTTTTTCTCATTCGGTATCAGCTCCTGGATATCCTATTAGCATCTCTCGGAGCTCTTGAAAAATCCGGATATGTAGAATCCTTGACCTCGTTTCCCCGTCCGTATGCTGATTTCTCAGCTCTGGATCTGGAATCCTTCACCCCCTTCTCTCTTCCCTCCGTCCTTGTCCCCCCAGAAGTTATCGAACTAGAAAATGAAATGGGAGACGACGCACCGATCAAGAAGGAAGAATGGCCGGAATACTTCATTCGTTTATTTGAAAATGACGTAAGTTTCCTTTGTTTTGCTTCTTCTCATCGTTTATCGTTAAACTCGAATCTAGGTGTCTCCTGATTTCAATACACCTGAAGGATATGCTGTTCGGACGGATCTCGTATCGATACTCGATATATTCGAGGTCAATCGGAAGGAGTGCGCACGTATCCTTCTCGAGTATCCCAAATGGATGCTTCCAGGAACCTTCAAGCCGAAACCTGGCGCTCCCGTTGTTGATATCGAGCCTGTACCAGGAAGAGGCTGGCAATTAGAGAGTACAATCATCGAGGTAAATGCCTCTTGTCTGCCATACCACTTGCGACTGACTATCTCTCTCTCCAGACGATCCTTGGAGCTTTCTTCATTCTGCCTGAATCATCACAGAAATCCATCTACTACATGAGCGTCATCACGGAACTCTGTAAACTGTCACCTTCCACCGTGGGCCCCGCGGTCGGAAAGTCGATCCGTAAGCTGTACGGATATCTGAGCGACGGATTGGATCTGGATATAGCTCGGCGGTTCTCTGAATGGTTTGCTGTGCATATGAGTAACTTTGGGTTCCAATGGGTGTGGAAGGAATGGTCTGTCGAGTTCTTGTCTGTTCACTGCATGTGGTTCTGATTGAGAACTTGTAGGCTTCCCGACCTTGCCTTGGTGATTCAAAATCCCCGGCGTGCGTTTATGCGACGTGCGTTGGAGTACGAGATCCGGTTAGCGTATTACGAACGCATCGCGAAGACCCTGCCGGAACCTATGCAAGATCCCGAGGTGTATGTTGTACCTAAGCAGGCGCCAGGGCCCAGTTTTGAGTTTGACGATCCTAGTAAGATTTCTGCACTATGATTTGAATTATTCTAATGTACTTCCAGTCAATCCTCACCACGACAATGCACAATCAGTGCTGAATTTGTTTAGAGGGAGGGCGAACGCTGAAGACGTCATCTCCCACCTCGACGCGCTCAGATCTGCAGTTGAGACATCCGAAGACGGGCATGTCAATACCGACTCGATTGTTCGCACCATCGCCATTCAATCACTGTTACATATTGGTTCCCGCTCTTTCTCCCACCTTTTGAATGCCATAGAGCGTTACCTCCCCCTTCTCCGACACATCGTCAATAGCGGCGCTACCGGAAACGTAGAAGCCAAAACGGACGTTATGAATGCCGTAGCCCGTTTCTGGAAATACAACTCGCAGATGGTGGTCATAGTGTTTGACAAATTGATGCAGTACCAGATCGTGGACCCGACGGACGTGGTGGCGTGGACGTTTCAGCATGGGAGGACGGAGGATGATGTACTTGGTAGTCCGTCGGCGCTGGGCGTGCTGCAGTGGGACTTGTTGAAGGGTGCATTAGATAAGGGAAATGGGAGGGTGAGTATCGCGAGGAAGAAGTTGACTGTGCTGAGGAAGGAGGATGATGATACTCGGGCCAGGGCTATTGCTGAGGATGGCGCCAGCATGGAGGTCGATGCTGAAGCCAAGAAGAGTAATTTTGTCTTCTGGTTGTGTGTGATCTCAGTTACTGACTTGATTATTTTTCAGATGAGATGCCCGAAAATCCTGCGCTCACCAGTGCTATTAAAGCATTTTCGACCTTGACAAAGGAGCAGAAATCTGTCCTATCACGGACGTTGGAGGGTTTCATGTCTTACTTGGTCCCCTCGAGCCCCGACGTGATCACGGAGAAGGCATGGCACAATCGGGCGAACTGGGGCAAGGAAGAGTGGAATACCTGGGAGACGTGGGGATGGTATCGGCATTTCTGCAGAGTGGTATGTCTCTCTCCGTTCCCCTTGTCTGCGGATTGTGCTGATCTAGGATTGCCTTTTTTTTAGTACTCGCCGTATTTGCGTACGTTCTCGACGACGCTGTCGACCGTGTCGTTCGCGAGGTTGGAAGGCTCGACGGACCCTGCGGCTGTGTTGGTACAGAAAGTGTTCAATGTGGCTGTTGGGCAAGAGTAGGTTTATGTATGCTGTCTTTGGAATCCGTCTGATCCTTTGAGATAATATATGAATATGATATCGCGTGCTAGTCGTTCAGATATCTGAAAGTCAGGTGGCCAAGTAATTATACTTCATTGCTCCTACCCTCCTCTCTGTCATGCTCAACTGGTTGCCAAGGGGTCCTTTAGCGTCCCTAGTTGAAGTGCTTTGATGCGGTTCTTTTTATCCGGTATCGATGATAAACCTAAAAACTTGAGCGCTTGAGCGGTAGAATCTCGGGAAGATCCTTGGCAGAAAATTATTTAACGTTTTAAAGGTGGCCTTCGTTTTCTCACCATCGTGGAGCCGTCTGTGGAGGTGATTGTTGGTTGCACCGGAGAAATTAAGCCGCTCTTGGGCTTTTTTCAACTGCCGAGGCCAAGCTAGGCGATAAATGCGAGATGCGGCCTAGTCGATTATATAACCCGGCTACTACGATCAAATCATGCATATATTATCTTTTGTTGCCGATCCATGGTATCTTCTTTTCCTTTCCTTCCCTCGACATCAAGTCACCGTCCGTTACGCCGTCCTCTGGCAAGCCTTTCCTTTCTCTTTCAACCATGATGGCCACGAGTAGACCGTACCAGCCCTCGTCACCGTATTCCTTGCAGCATTCATCACCGCTCGAGGCACTAGGCAGACGCCAGAATATACCACAGCCAGTCAGGCTTCCACCAGCTCATTCCTCGAGCAGCTCCAGACTGAATCCCCAGTTCACTTATCCTACTCAGAGTTCTTCAAGCTCGACGCCACCAAGACAGCAATCGCAGCATCCGGGCCATCATCTCACTCCTTCCTCGCCACTTCTTCACAGTCATTTCTCTCGCGGATCTACAGCGACAAGGTCGTCGAAAGATGACAATTCGTACCTAGACTTTTCAGGCGACTCGTCGCAGGCATATCACGACGATTATCACTACTACGACGAGGAGAGCATCTACTCGTCTGTCCCAGCTATCCGCGACTCATGGGAATCTCATGGCACCTCGCCTCACAAGCACCTGGCAAACGACTATGTTATCGACGACGATGACGAAGTATACGACGCCTATGCTGCGTGCCCAGACTCCCCTGTCCCGACCGTATTCGTCTCGCCAGTGCCAGACGAACCCATTCGCCCCGTAGGCAAAGCTCCCATCCTTCGCTCTGCAGTAACCAACAATTACTCAAGACCCGTCCGCCCTACCCTCCCCTCGGAAGAGTCTCCAGCTGAGCTGGAAGACCGGAAACGACGGGTTCTCGAACGCAACGGACGGAGCAATCATTCATCGCCTACTTCGAGCTATCGATGCCCTTCACCGTCTCACTTCCCTGCACCGCCAGATAATTTCCAGAATTTACCCTTGTCTCAGCCAGGATCACGTTCGCCAAGCCCGACAGAGACAATACATAGCCCAGCAGCGAATCCCTATCCTAGCCCCAACATGCTCTCCGTACACCGTCCAGAAGCAATTTCGCTCCCCCGTAAGCCGCCATCTATGCGCGCAGACTCTCCAGCAAGTCTATATTCCACATACTCCTTCTACCAGCTCGACAATGGAAGTTCAAGTCCCTCATCACCTCACTTCCCACCAGGAGCTCAATCGCAGCCCAATCCCGTGTCTCAGCCAACCAGCCAATCCCCCTCGCCAGCTTTGAACGCACCCACAAAGCAGGCCGATTACCTTCAACTGGGTATAACACACCACGAGGCAAACAGACTGACCGAATCCGCCTCATGCTTCGAGAAGAGCGCTACGCTCGACGGAGGCTGTGGAGTGGGCATGCTCATGTGGGGTCTCACACTGCGGCATGGGTGGGGGTGCCCGAAGAACGAGAAGACGGGGTTCAGCTGGCTAAGAAAGGCAGCTGAGCTTGCACTGGGTGAACTCGAGCAACAGCGAGGCATGAGCGGGAAAGAAGAAGTCAAGAGCGAGCTGGTCCTCGCTATATACGAAGTCGGGCAGTGTTTTTTCCATGGCTGGGGAGTCGTCAAGGATCAGAAAATGGCTGTGGTGAGTTATCTGTTGTCTTCGTTTATCATCGAGTGTTGATCGGAGCAATAGAGCTATTACACCACTGCTGCCCGGCTGGGGGACCCTGATGCGCAGAGCGATCTGGCGTTCTGCTTAGCGAACGGGAAAGGATGTAAGAAGGATAGGAAGGAGGCGGCGAGGTGGTATAGGAAAGCTGTGGGTTGTCTTTCACTTCCTTGTACTTTTCCCATCAGCTCATGTCCCGTCAGGTTGCCCAAGGTCAGAGTGATATCGGCTTGGCATGGATTTACAAGGAAAAGTTTCAGTAGCGCTGCTAGCTATATCATTATTACATGTATGTACCCTTGAACATTCCCTTTCCTTTTTGTTTTCTTACTGCAATGTAACATTTCTGTGCATGGATACTACTCATAGACACCTTCCGCTTCAGTGTACAGACATCCACAACTGTACTCGTATTGCCGCTCGCCGATCTCATAAGTCAGCACAGGGGTTCGTCGGCTCAACGTTCCCTAACCCTCTCACGCAACGTTATTTTGAACCTCAACGTCCGGATGACGCCCAGTCCGCTTCATTCGACCTATCGGATATTGACTCTGAACAGCTTTTTGGACTTCCTCCATCGCCCATCACTTTGACAGACACGTGGATGGCTCTCACTCTCAAGAAAGTCACGGCTTTACCCTCCCTCACATCCACTATCTCTGAATCCCTTGATGGCTATGTTTCTATGCTCAAATCTAAGAACGAATCGTTATGTTCTTCCCGTCTTTACCGATCAGAATGCTACCAACATCACGCAGCGATGTCATCACGGGCGCATCTGCTTTTTTACAGGCCGCTTCCCTTCTCCAGATCAGCCTGAACTCAAGGCAGTGTTTTGGATGGACAAAGAACCTCCCGACAAATTCCATTCACAAAAGTATTCCCTCAAGTATGCTATACAATGCTTGAAAGACTGGAATTTTGGGATTTGGAAGACACGTCTTCTCTATGTGGGACTGTTTCCCTCAACTAGGAATTTTGGATACACGCTGTCCAGTTTGGCTGAGTTTCCGTGCAGCCGGTGTCGCTCATGGATGCATCAGATCGCACTGATGGGAAAGAAATATGTCTACAATATATATGTTGACTTCGATAGCACAAGAATGAGGGCTGAGCATTGGTGGCCGGAAGATCTGTTGTGTGGTTCACATATCCGAGACGATAACGAGCTTTGCAGCAATGTCGCCTAGTGATGAAGCATCCTTCCGAAATTAGTGCCTAAGATAGTCTTCTGGTTGAATTTCGATTTGCAACATCCATTATACGAGTAAACGAATGTTGAATAAATTTATTCTCCATTTTCGTGCCTATAGGTGATGGGCAGATCGGGCCGAATGCCGACCAAGGTTCCCACATGAATGTTGGATTTTTCGCCATCAATCTTTGTCCTATTCCGCATTCTGCTTGGGGTTCGTCCAGGCTATGATCTATGTTGGACTCACTTGAGTCTCGCGACGAATCCCCCGTCGATATCGAAGCTTTGGAGGAACTCCTCAACTTTGTGCCACCACTTCTACAGCATGATCCAGACTTGGACGTTCCCGCCCCGAATTCGTCGCCAGTCACATTCTACGACAAACACTTGGACGATTCACTCATTCTAAAACGAGTCAAAGCCCTTCCTTGTCTTATCTCCACCCTCACTGAAGCCCTTGATGACCATGTCTCGTCATTCATATCCCGAGGCAAACCGTTCTATTCTCCCTCCATGACCATGAGGCGGGACATTTATAGTAAACACATCGTTGCCACGGCATCCGATGTCTCTAAGCGTTACTGTGAAGGAGGACACCGTTATGTTCAAGCGGCATCTGTGCTTTCGTTTCACCCTGACCAGCCTGAACTAATGGCTGTCTTCTCGATGTCAGGAAGTTTGGTTGAAAGACCCCCTACTTTCCACTCAGAGCAATACTCTCTTCAACACGCGTTCAAGAGAGGGCCGACTTGGCTTGTCATGGTAAATGCTTTGGACGATGACCGAAGGGCCCTTCTTCTATCAATGCGGAAGAACCTTCTCCACATGGCTGTTTATGAGGCCTTTGCACTGTCGGGAAAGACAGTATTGGAAGACATGTCAGGATTGCCAAGTGTTGCCACCTTTCCGTGGAAGAGAGGAGGAGGATCAATTTACCGAGAGTCTCTTTCTCACCGAGTTGCACCCCCCGATGTCTCTAAATATCTATGGGCGACGAAGCCCGCTACCGGTTCTGTGCAGGTGATCGATCCTACCCGCTTTCGTCGTAGCGAGCGCCTTAAAAGCTTAGCTCCGACAACTTCATCTACTTTCAAGAGTTCCGACCGTAGCACACGTCCTGCTCGTAAAGTGGCAATTCCAACGCGCACTATCATCACGCCGAAGAATCCTACCAACCATAAATACCAGGCGAGCGCTGCAGATTTTGTACAACGCGTAAGTCAGCAACTACGTTCTGCTCCGTTGTACTTTGCTCTGATTCGTATTGCCCTAGGCTTGGGTGCAGGCTGTCAATTTCGACTCGACAATAATTGTGTTTGACTGTGGAAATTATTTCAGAGTTGGTGTCAGACACCGCAAAACGCAGACATTGTATATTTCCGATTTGGTGGACGCTAGCAGCCGTACCGACCCAGCATATGGAAAGGTCATGACGGCAATAAATCTAGCGATTATACGTGATGCCATGGACCGGACCCCCCTTTTAGATCCATCGCTTCATAAGAATAGGCCTTCATCCTGCTCAACTTCGCGTAAACGCCACCGCGACAGAGATGATACGGCGCCTGTCCGGAGGTCTCGTCGCAGACTTGGAGAGCCGAACAAGGAGGCCGAGCCAGAGGTGAGTCTCATTGAATGTGCTGAAGCTGGTTAAGCTGATGAGAGATATCCTAGGATGCCCTTGCTGAACTGAGCAGTCGCAACGTAGCGCTTCTGTATTTTCGAAATGGGAAATCTAATTCCCCGTATCCTTCTTTTTTCCGACGAGCTGGAAGCTCAAGTCGAAAACGCTCCTATCGTTATAATGAATACTTAACTTTGGTACTCGGGAGGAAGTTGGGTCGAGGAGCAGTGGGGGAAGCTTACGAAGCATCTCTCGAAGTCGACTTTGGTGACGGGAACATAGCGCACTATCCCGACAAGGTGATAGTCAAGCTTGCCATTTCTGAGAGACAGACGGAAAGACTTCGACATGAATATAGCATATACCGTCATTTGACTGAAGGGCCCATCCGGGTAGGTAATATCCCTCGTGCTTTCGGGTTTTTTGAAGACGTCGAATCGGAAGCGGGCGCCCTCATCCTGAGTCACGCTGGCAAAGCACTGGCATATCGCTCGAGTCCGCCAGGTACAGGTGTCACGGTCTCTGCTGAAGAACGGTATGTTAACTTAATGTGGCAAGATTCCGACATACTCATCAACATATATCAGAGCTGCTTACATCAAAATACTCACTTCCATTCATGACGCGGGTGTCGCTCACGGCGATATCAGGTCTTGGAATCTCCTTGAAGATGATGAGGGAGGATACTTCATAGCTGACTTCGACAGGGCAAAATTACATGGCTCACGATATCAGATGGCAGCTGAACAGGACCGGATAGGCCGTCTTTTAGATGGCCATGACATTGACGATGACTCCGTCACTAGCTATCCTGCGTCATCCTAGTGCAATTTCGCAATTTAGACTAATTCTATCTTTATTTAAACCATGCATTATCCTTAAGCTTCTTCAAGTCCGCCTCAACTGCCCTTTTGCGTTGTCGCCGACTTCGTTTCATCGGGGAATGGTATTTTCCTTTCGAAACGACTCCAAACTTGGACCTCTCAGATCTCTTTCTCCTCGCCGTCAAGGTAGCATCCATAACCTTCTTGTATAAAGCTTCGCTGGTATTTGCGCACCTCGCCTTTGGCTTCCTTATTATGCTGTCGTTATAAACCCTCTGTGTTGCCGTGGATCCCGTGGATTTTTGATGGACCTTGCCATTCTTCCACCTGACGAAGCGGATCCCCCACTTGCCTTTACTGTTCTTCCCATCTTTCGTGACCAGGATGTTCTCCGGAACAAGAGTACCATGTGTGATCCACGATGCGTGCATGATTTTCACTACTTCGCAGACTTGAAGACTAATGCAAAGGTGGTCATTCGCTAAAGAATAGGTTCGAACGCAGAAAACTTACTAAATATTAGCTGGGGTGCGACCTGGACCAAATTTGTCAGAAATGGAGCAGCCACCATCTAGAAGGACGAGGGCGGTCTTATTGTCACGCGAATGCCGGTAGAGCCCGCACTGTTTGACAATCCCCAAGTGGTCGATGATTCCGTCGATTATTGGGAATTTGGTGTACATGTCGTACTCGCGCCGGAGGCCTCTCTCTTGATCCGGGAACTGTGCTAGCTTGACGACGATGCCGCGCACTGCCGTCTCGCCATCGTTGACATAGCAGGCATATGAAAGCGTGGAACTAGGGTATCGGGCCAAAATGAACAGTTCCATCTCCTCGGTCCAGATACCCATGTGAGCAGGCCAGGCGGGTGTTCGCCTGATTAACATGCTACCAGGCGCTCCTAAGTCGCGTACATTTTGTTTCCATGTTATTTTCAAGGAATGCGCGTGTCTTAGTCGGTGAAAGAGGCGCTTTTCCTGGCGATAGGTGTCCACATCAGTCAATAAATAATGAATGTTATATTGTAATGAGACGTACTGCGGGAGTGCAATTCAGTTCACCTTCTTCATCTTCATCAGCGCTAACATTGGTCTTCGCTTTTTCCCCTGCCCTTGAAGTGTTGACCGTTTTCGATAGCCGACGTGTCTTCGATGTGCTCGATGACATCTTATCTTCAGACGGCTCACTCCGATCATACTCATAAGCATAAAGCTCGGGCTCTCGAGGCAATGCGTTTAATCTCTCTGCCCTGTCAATCGCATCCAGGAGCGCAACAATTTCAAGACCAGTATGAATCTTGAAGTATCCTGGTCCGCCCGGCTTTGGATTTCGTAGGTCCAAAAGGGGGGAGAGATAGAGACGCTGTAGTCTTCGGTCTCGTATGCCGATATATTCTAGATTCGCGCAATTCAAGACAATGAATGTCGCATCGATGTTGACTGCTTCAGCCCATATCTGAGTTCAAACGCGTTGTCAGACCGGAAGAACGAAGAAAAGCAAAAGTACCTGTTGCACGATGTTTAAGGCTTTATGGTAGTCCTTTTCTGTGAAGGACAGAGTATCATCATCATCATTTGGCTCGTCGTCGTCGTCGCTGTCGTCGTCATCGTCACCATTATTATCATTGTCATCGTCATTATCTCTCTCGTCATAGTCAGCATCAGTCGAATGTCGGTTATCTGATTCTGGCCTGGCCCGCTTTTTCGACCGCTTCGGATTCTTGAATTTCCAGCGCCTGGTATCCTGGACAGGTTGCACAGAGCAGTCAAGTTCTGACTGGTCAAGGACGAAGGAACAACCGATGTTCGAGTCATCTTCACCAAATCTGTTCTCCAGTATAGCACCATCAACGCCCGTCTTGTTTCCCGTGACAGCGAACCCGAATCGATTGTTCTTCTTCCCGCAAAACTGGCTACCACAGGGTTTGGACCCTGGACAGCGAAACCAAGGGAACTCTGAACCGATCAGATGGGAAATGGCAAGCATGACTCCCTTCGTTCCAGCATTCATACTTTTGAACTCCCAGAACAATAAATCCTTTTCGATGACAAGCTGTAATTTATGTTTCAGGTCTTCAGGAAGTTTGGACGTTTCAATAGCAAGTGTGTCCAACGAAAGGTATCCATCTGCTTCCGCGCAGCTAGTGGCGACCCTGGGCTTTACACCGAAGTGGAAGATGGTGGACCATTCATCAAGACCGGCGAGAAGGGCAGAAGCGGCCAGAGAAGGATACTGCTGCAGGGTGGGGTAACTCATCTGAAGCGTAGCCTCGTGGCTTACCGTCCAGGTCTGTCTTTGGGCCAGTACTTCCGATATGAGCCCCGGGTGCAGGATGCCGGACGCATCAACGTGAGGAAGTTGCTTTGCGGCGTTTCTGGAACGATATGGCTTCATCTTGGAGTCGACCACCCCAGCAAGTTGGTTAAACATGTCAGGAAAGGAGACGATATTTTTCAGAGTAAGCTGCGAGTGAAGGTGCATGTCATAATGCGCAGGATTTCGGGTGTCGTGGCTGCCTTTGAAGCCCTTGAGTTTGATGAACTTTGGCTGGCACGTAAAGAGGGAGTCCAAAGCTGAAACGGCAGGTCAGTCACCATCGATGCAAAGTCTTCAAGCAAACTCACCGTCAACACCACCCATCCCGGAGGCGGGCCGAAAATTTCCCTTCTTTGACTTAGTTTTGGGCGACATGGGAAGGAGTATCTGCTACAGCAGGCAGGTTGTGAAGTAGAGTTGGATGAGGATTGGATCTTGTACGAAATACTCGTCAATCAAGCACGAGCAAGGGAGGTAGGGGCGGGATGAATCTGAGAATGTAGGAGAACTGCACAGGCTGTCGAAGGGGTTTCTGCTTTGTTCGAACACGCCCACACCTTTTGAATAGCATTGCTTCGTCCCCAGGTGGTCGTATTCATGGTTGTCACCTGCCGTTGTTTTTCTGTGCGTTCTTTGGATCTTGAGTCCAGTTCCTATTACGAGTAGATCAAAGCTCGATCTGAGAATCTGCAATACAGACTGGACAGCGATGAAAACAACAATGTTCTCGTTTGCGGCTAGGTAGCCAGGAGATCAAAACAGATCAGAGAAAAACAATAAAGCATGATGATGCTGGGCCTCCCCAGTGGGGAAGCCAGCGCCATGGGTCCACGATGGGGAAGTAGCATTGTGAGTGCGGTTGCTGTGATGGTCGCGTCTCCTGAATATATTAACGTGCGAAGCACTTTAGCATTACAATACCGGCGTCTCAGCACATCACCAATCAGGAAGGAGTGTGAAACGGCGAGCCACTGGTAGGAATAGAATCGCTACGTAATGGACCGCCTTGCTATACGGCATCACCAGGGGCCCCGAGTATGAAAATATATTCCTAAGTGAACAAAAAGCACTGAGATCATGGGTTTTAGAGAATGAATACGAGGTAGTTGATGTTACACGTACTGACGTCTATAGAATGTCGAGGGCTTCCTTCGATACCAATTCAATACTGCCCGTAGGCGAAGTTCTGAATACACGTTTAGACAATGAAGAGGCGCATATTCCAGGCTGACAAGACTTATAGCTGCATGCGCTTCAGGCAACAACAAACTGGAAGGGATAAAGAAAACATGTCGGCCAACGGTCAGGAACACCGGTATTAACAGGCACAGGACGGCGAGGGCGAGGGCAATGATATCCAGGCGATCTGTGACATGCACATGTGGAACAATGAATGTGTCGTTATGATAAAAACACATATTCGTCGTTCGCAGGCGCTGTGAATATTTGATGCCAAGTCTCAATAAAGCCAACTCGATGTGAACGGCCCAGGCACACTGTGAGATAATTGCATGAGTCACTTCCGAGGAAGGAAGGAGACTGGAGGAATGATCTAACGAACACTGATCGCTCAGAGTATTCGCAGGCACACAGCCCTAAGATCTCTTAGCTGCGCAAGCGAATCTCGCAAGTAATAAACCATCATACCTTACTCTGAGGTTTAAGGTAGTACCTATCTCAAGACTCAAGAGTACTCGAGGAGTCACTGTGACGACGTGAGTTGGGCTCGAGTGATGCACGAGTTTCCCACGAAATACCCAAGGACAGCCATTACAGTGCTGCCACTTCATCTGGCAGAGATAAAGTCATAAGAGCCCCGAAAGGGAATGGGCTTGCCCTCAAAACGCCATGATTGAAGGTACCGTTTGATCCAGGCCATGTGTAGCTCAGCCAAGTCCACTGTGACTGGAGTGAGAAGTTAGTGAGAAGGACGATTGATTAAGGACTGGCTGATAATGGCACACTGCCACAGGTAACATATGCGCCGTCCGTGTCCCAGTTTCCCATCTCGCAGAAGGCATCGTAGGAGCCCGTCGTATTAGCCATCGGGAGTTCAGCGTACTGACTCTCTTGCACACCAAAAGTATTGACATACAAGTATCTGACTCTCAATGAAATGACTTGAGAATTGGATCGCCTGGACAACGACGCGCTGCCACATCTAACAAATGCACCGTCCATGTCACAGCTATCTAGATTCCATCTGGCGGAACCGAATTCTTGGAATGTAGGAGCGCGTACCCAGACCTTGCCTTCCCTCCAGCGCAGCAGAGGGTATCGTCGGAGGCGACCGTATTATGAGCATCATCACTCGGGAGTTAGCTAAGAGATTTGTTCGTGCAGAAGAATTATGGAATCGGAGAGCGAGAGTATGCGTGTGCGTAGATCGAGAGAAGAAACACAGGGGAATGTCAAGGAGCAGTGCAAATAAATAATACGCATATCACTGGCTGGCCGTGGCAAGAATTGGTTGATAATGTATGATAGCGCCCCCGCCGTCACAGCCATTTGTGTCCCAGCTTCCATCTCGCAAGGATGAACTCTTGGCGGGGCGAACGAGCCCATCCCAACGGCCATCAGGAGTTCGCTCTCAAGCACGCCCTTGAACACAAAGGATACTGGCTGGCACCTAGTCATGCATCTAGCCTTGGGTTTGAGGGGATAATGATCGATGAAGCCGCCGTCAGGTGTAGGAAGGCATGGAGATCGGCTAATGTCTAATGGGGTTGGCTTGCAATCGTGAACGAATCGAGCGCTATCGTTGCTCTCAGTTGTCCCGGATCTGCAAGGGCTGTCAAATCGCAAAACAATGCCGTGTTCTCCTCGGAAGGCTCAACACCTCCAAAACGATAGTCCCGTTCACCTCGACACGAGGTTGCTGCTGGCTGTAAGGTGTGAAGTCGGTTCGATTCTCGTTACTGGGCTGATATTTTGACAGTTGGCTGGGAATTGACTGACAATGACGCGCTGCCACAGCCGACATACGTGCCGACCGTGCCCCAGCTTCCCGTTTTGCATAGATGAACTCTCGGCGCGTCGTACAAGCCCACCGAAACGGTTACCGGGAGCTTCGCGTACTACTCCAGCCTGCCGCAGAATAGCATCATAATCAAACAGCTGAGGGGGTTTTCTTCTGGGTCTTCTGTGAGTGCTCTCCATGAGTGTCATATGCAGCTTGAGAGGACACATGTCGGTGATGAAGTCTTCGTCACGGAAGATTTAGTTTATTTGGCTGAACAGAGTGTCGGGAGGCGGTGAAGGAGGTCAAGGGCAGTTGGAAGAGATTCAGGGGGGAGGTTCATGACGCCATGAGTGAGGTGCACGCGTTGAGGGCCTGTGAGAAGCGTTGAGTCTGGTGTAGAAAGGTTGAGGGCGGCATGGAGATCGGCAACCCTGGCGCGGAGAGTCGGGTGAGTCTGGCCAAGAGGCATCTATAGAACTGCAAAGGATGAGTCTGGGATTAGCTAGCAAGCGCATATACTCACAGTGCGTAGGTCGTGCCATCGTGGTTGGTGAAAAAGGCTCGGCTATCGGGCCGAGCACCCGGCGAATCCTGTTCTGGGAGTTTCAGCGATATCTTCGAATAAACCACGAAGGCGAGGATGTCGAGTAGTTATAGGTTGCCTACTTACCTAGATCTCATACGAGCGCGGCCGGTTTTGATAGTGTTTCTTATCATCCTCTTTATTTATGTAACATATTGCGGAAATTCAAGCACACTGAGTCCCGTACAGACTGAAGGGAACGGAAAATATTTAATGAAAGACGTACTCACAAAGGTTTTGATGGTTGGTGAGTAAATGTACGTCTCATTTTCATTTTTTAGGCATGCTGGTGGGAACAATAGAGCTATTACGCAGCTGTCGCCCAGGGGAGGGCCGGGGTGTCCGTATCCCGCAAGGACGAGGGTGTGACTTGAACGTCGTACTTCACTATTCCGTAGAGAGTGTAGAGCCGGTGGTGCCGGGTGGTGCTTTTCGGTTTTTGATGTGTTCGTTAAGTATGTACCTAAGTATTAGAGATCGATCATCAACGGACCGGATCCACTCGGACCGATGTTCAAAGCCAACAGTTTCTCACGCAATATTATGTTGAATTTCAACGTTCATCATGGCGAGCTCACGCGCCGATTCCTTTCCACACTGGAATCCAGAGGCTGATCTTGAACATCTCTTTGGGTTCGCTCCATTTCCTCTGGAACATGATCCTAATGCCGACATTCCTAAGCCATACTCGTCGCCCATCACTTTTTTTGACAGACACTTGGACGAATCTTTGATTCTCAAGAGAGTCACGATTCTGCCTTCACTCATATCTACCCTCACCGACGCCCTTGACGACTACGTGTCCGCCTTCAATTCTAAGAACAATTCATATCATTCTTCCCGTCTTTACCTCAGCCCTGAACTCTATGACTGCTTGGAACCCCCAAAGAATGCTGCCGATATCGGACGGCGATACTGTCAAGGCGCATCTCCTTTTTTGTACGCTGCCTCAGTTCTCGTTGTTCATCCGGAACAACCTGAACTCAGTACAGTGTTTATGATGGACGACAGAGGCACAGGGTCGGAGGAATTTCATGCTGAACAATATTCCCTCAAGTACAAAGCTTATACGAGAGAGGATATGCTTGGAAGGTTGGAATCTTGGGATACAGGTAACCAGGCACTTCTGCTGTCTATGTGGGGCTGTTTGCCTGACTTAGCGATCTGGGATACGTACGCGCTGTCCGGACGATCTATTTTAGAAGATATGGCGGGTTTGGCGACTCTCGATGTCTTTCCCTGGAAGCAGTGTGGTGTATCGGGAAACCGGCATTTCACGAGTACAGTCCATGTAGAGAGACCCGACGTCTCAAAGTACCTGTGGGAAATAGCACCGAGACGGCCTGATGGTATGGCGCGAGATAGTGCTACCGGTCTTCGTCGCAGCGAGCGACTCAAGAGCCATCCTTCTTCTGCAAGGAAGCCACCTCATTTTTCCACGAGGAAACAGGCTGCCCGTTCATCGCTACCCAAGGAACCTACTACCCCCAAAATTGCTGTTCCTAAGTCTGGACGTGGAACGTCGAGATACAAGGCGAATACTGCGGACTTCATACAACGAGTATGTTTCTTTCTCTTTCATGTAAAGCTGTGTGATAATCAAGTCTAGGCTTGGGCGCGAGCTGTTGACTCAGATTCGACCTTTATCATATTCGATTGCGGCAACTTTCTCAGAGTAGGTGTTCGACACCGGAAAACCCAAACGCTCTACATATCTGAGCTAGTCGATGTTCGAAATTGCTCCAGTCCACCCCATGGAAAGCTCATGGTAGCAATCAATGTGGCAATATTACGCGATGCCGTTGAACGTATTCCGCTCCTTGACCCGACTTTAATCAAAAGCAAATCTCGTAAACGGCGGAGAGAAACTACCGAAACAGCTGCCCCCGTCAGACGTTCCCGTCGTAGACTCGGAGAGACGCTTGATGAAACATCACCCGAGGTAGGTTATACTATTAACATGGCCTTTCCATACTCAACGATCAAACCACAGGAGATGGTACATGAACTGCTTACTCGAAACATAGCGCTGCTTTACTTGCAACATGGAAATCACCATTCTAGCTCGCCTTCGTTCTTTAGAAGACCGAACAGCCTCGGTCGACAGCGTTCGTATCGTTACGATGACTGTTTGACTTTTCTTATCGGGAAGAAGTTAGGTCAAGGTGCTATTGGGGAGGTATACGAAGCTCAAGTATTGGTGGATATGCCTTCTGGACGTACGGCTCGTTATCCAGAAAAGGTCATCATTAAACTCGCATTCTCAGAAGAGCAGAAAGAGAAGATGCGGCATGAGTACTCGATATACCGACGTCTACTATATGGACCTGTGCCTGTTGCCGCAGGGGATATACCTACAGCTTTTGGATTTTTTGAAGACATCGAGTCCAATACGGGAGCTCTCATTTTGAGCTACAACGGTCAAACGCTAGCATATCGTTCAGACCCGCCCGCCTCCGGAATCTCCGTCTCTCCAGAAGAAAAGTGGGTTCAGATGATGTCCCACAGCCAGGACTGACGCATGCATCACAGGGCTACGTTACTTCGCATACTAGACAGTATCCATGCAGCTGGCGTCGCTCATGGGGACATTCGAACGTGGAACATGGTTGCTGATGGGGAAGGAAATCTCTCTATCATCGATTTCGATAGGGCAAAATTCAGGGGCCATAGAGCACAAATGAGGGCTGAGCGTCAACGTTTAGAGGATCTCTTGGATGGTGAGCCCATCGACGGGTTCTCTGTCACAAGCTACGAGGCATTGACAACAAGCGATGAGACATCTTATTAATACACTTAGTATCTATTCCATATTGCATGATCTAACCTCTTTCTGTCCTTCTCAACGGCAACATCCCACAGTTGTTTCAAGGTCGAGAAAAGAATTTTGCACCCATAAGGTGTGCAAGGGAGAGCCTTTCGCCTCGACATCCACACTCTCGAAGATGCGGCCTCGTAACTGTCCGTTCCACGCTGTTCTTTGCCATATACACCTAACTTGGATAACGACTTGCATCGACCCTTCTCCTTGCATGTACGCCTCGGTGACCTTTTTCGAATATTGCCGTTATTAGCCTTCTGTACCATCAATAAGCGTCGATGATTTTGACCGTTTTTCCAGCTGATAATGTGTATGTCCCACTGGCGCTGCGTTTCTTGCTCGTTCCTTGTTACAAGAATATTTTCTGGTCCCAGGCTTCCGTGAGTAATCTTTTCGAAGTGCATTTTTTTAATTGCTGCTTCCACCTGGGAACTGGTATCCTTCAATGACTGCACTGGACACGATGATAGTGACACTCACTAGATGTCTTTGGGAGTACGGTTTCCAAACTTTATGGAAGCCGAATCGCCACTATCCAGAAGAACGAGAACCGTATCGTCCTCGCGCTCATACAGTCCAAAATGTTCGGGTATTCCAAGGCTTTCGGCAATGGTTCCAATCCTCGACAATCTAGCATACATCTCGTATTCATCCCGAAGGCCCTTTATTTCGAGCGCACCCTGATTAAATTTGATGACAATTCCCCGCACGGCAGTTTCACCGTTGTCGGCGTAACAATAATAGGATTGAGCGCTTTTCGGATAATGACCCATGACATGCACCTCCATTTCTATGTCGTTCGGGGAACTTGCATTTGACCGTATGACTGTCATGCTGCCCGCTGGTCCTAAATGATCTATGTATGTATTCCATGAAATCTTCAAGGATCTTGCTTCTCGCAGCTGCTGGAAGAGCTGTAATTCCTGATGAAATGTTGTCACTAAGGATTCAGAGGCATATGATTGTTTATGCTTACCTCTGAAGTCAGCTTGTTTCCTGAGCTGAAGTTCTTCGCATTCGATTCCGCGCGACCCTGCAATATCTTGGCTTGAGCTTCATTTGCAGTCGTTGTGGACTCGGAAAGCCTGGGTGTCTTCGTGGTCTTTGTTTCCTTGTCTTGGTAGGGTTCTGCGCGGTCATATTCGAATGTATGAAGCTTGGGAGCTTGTGAGAGCGCCTCCAACTGTTGCAACCGTTTCGCTCGCCGAATGACATCATGGAGTGCTGTAATTTGTAGGCCGGTGTGGATTTTGAAGTATCCTGCTGGGAGACTACGGGGATCGTCTAGGTCTATGAGCGGTGACAGATAGAGACGTTGCAATTTTCGATCCCGTATGCCAATGAATTCTCGACTCCCAGCATTCAGAACCATGAAAGTCGCATCAACGTTGACAGCTTCTGCCCACACCTGTTACACGTATCAGATATGATAACACAGAAAGCTAGCAGAATCACAGGTACCTGCTGGATAATTTTCAGCGCCTTTTTGAAGTCACCCTCGTTAAATGGCAGCCTGTTATTGGCACCTCCGTCGTCTTCGATATCATCTCCTTCGAATTCATCAGACCCATCGCCTGATTTCCGTCTCTTCTTCGTTCCCTTTTGTGTTTTTCTTTCAGCACATTTGAATCTCCATCCGCTCGTGTCCAGAACCGAAGCCACGGAGGAATTGATTCTAGATTTATCAAATCTGATTCCGCCGGTGTCGGAAACGTCAGACTCGGCATCTGAGGGGTCGGCAAAGATATCTCCATCCTCGCCTGTTTTGTGCCCCGTAACGGTGAACTGAAACCTGTTGTTCGGCTTCTTGCAAAACTGCGCGTTACAACTCTGGGATGTAGGGCAGCGAACCCAAGGAAACTTTGAGCCGGCCAAATGGCTAATAGCTCGCATAACTCCTTCACTCCCTGCATTCATACTCTTGAACTCCCAGAACAGGAAGTCCTCCAAGCCCTTCTCGATGACGAGTTGAATATCGCTGTCAAGGGCTTTGGGAAGCCCGGCCAACTTTATGGCAGCTTTAGCAGGCGACAGATATCCATCTGCGAGAGCACAAGGCATCATGGATGTAGGGCTGCTGTTGAACTCGAGGATGTTTGACCACTGATCAAGGTCAGCGAACAGAGTCGAGGCGACGAGAGATGAAAGATTCTGTAGGCTAGGGTAGTTTTTCTGGAGGTCCGTCTCAGCTCCTATTGTGAGGCCGGTGGACGTGCCCTTCAAGGTTGCATGAACACGTCCTGGATGCAACGCATGTCCACCGGGAACTCGAGGTAAGCGCTTCGTGTTTCCAATCAAATGGCGGAGCCTGGAGTCAACGACACCAGCCAGTTGTTCGAGCATGTCAGGAAAATGGACGACATCTTTAAGAATTAGTTGGGAATGTAGATGCATGTCATAGTGTGCCGGATCCCGAGTACCGACGCTACCCGTAAAACCTGCTTTCTTGGCGAATTTAGGCCGATAGTTAAAGAGAGATTCCAAAGCTTGCGAGTCAATGTCAGAATTTGCATCAAATAAACCAGAAGCGTACGTACCGTCTTCCCCGGACGATGCTTTCCTGGAAGGCGTGGACGCAGCGGGAGGGCCTGCTTGACGCTGATCACGACGCTTTGAATTTGACATAGCGCGGCGAGGTCGCGAGCAAGAGTGATAGAGGGATTTGGAAGGTGGTGTAGAATGCAAGGATGGAGGCCTTCGGCTGGCGAGTTATGCTGTATTGGAGCCATTCCCGCAAGCTTTTAAGGCGCATAGAGAAAACGCTCGTGAAATGTTCGTATCCACGTATACTCTGAGGAGGTCATTGTTCTTTGCGTAAACCTTATGCGACTCGTGTGATCAGCTGTCGTCAAAGCAAAGGGTTACTTACCTGTGGGAGCACCATCTCGATGCAACGAAGTCTAGAGACTTGCAGCGCCTTGAAGAAAACAATAGTATCCATACTGATCTTTCTGGAGAGTCATCAAAGCGGAAAACGGCGTATCAGAGAAAAGAACAACGGAATCAGCTGGAACAGAAGTCCACGATGACGAGAAGGGGTGTAAGACACGGGATGGCAGTGGCCGTGACGGCAGCCCATTCATTCGCTTAGCGAACGAAGCCTTCGTCGTGATGATACCGGTGTCTACTCTTATCATGTCCCAAGTATATCGTACTAATAGAACAACAAGAATTTGCTTTGAAGTAATTTACGGCCCACGAATCGGGGCCGGTATATGCAGAATGGGACGAGGAAATTGCCGCGCGTTGAGTATTAAGGCACCTGAAATGTGGACATGAGAAATTGTCCCTACATCGTGGAAATAGCGCGCGGCACAACGCCGTTGAGGCAGACTAATACGGAGCAAGTTTGAATAGCCAAACAACGATAGTCAATGATACTTCACGCGCCTTCCATGATACTGAATCATTACCGACGACCGCGATACCTCGGAATACCCTAGAAACAGACTACAGCGGCAGCCCCAGGTTGTACCATCCCTGAAGCTCAGTCATCACAGAACAGCAGCCACATCTTACAGGACGTATAGAGACTGAGCTGAAATGAGCGAGCCAGTTCCACACAAAAATTCTTGACGTGACGAAAAGAGATCGGCGATCGATCCGATCAGCCTCGGATTCCAGTGCTTGAAGTTGATCCCCCTCCTATCACACTACCGGCGAGTAGCCGCTTTGCCCGAAAAAGAACAAAGCGCCTCGAGATGGCTACCACTAGATATGGACGATCATCGTCAGTGTTGATTAGATAGACCTCCATGAAATTCGTTCTCTCAGAGCCTTCAATTGAAATGTAGATGGGATCCGGCCCTCTGCATACTGACACTGACACGCTCTTCGTATTCTCTTCGGATACTGATGTACAGCATTAATTCTTATTCGACTCCCGATAACAAGTAGGTTTGTACCAGAATGGCGAAGTATATCACCCGCCGGAATCTCTGACTCCAGGACAGGAACTTAAGCTGCAGGTCCACGCGCTCATTTCGATCCAATAGGGCATTTATTATGCCAATACACGCATCTGCTCCTGGAAGCACTGCAATCTTCGGCACGAAAGAAGAAGATCGAGAGCGAGGAGTAGACTGTAGATCATGCTTCCGATGCCCGCAATATAATTTGATTCAAACTGATGCTTAGTACGCTCCACTAGATTGGTACTACAGGGATTATAGCCTGAGATACATGTCACTTTTTACAATGCTGTGAAGACGATAAATATGATCAACATTTTTCTGAATCTAACGAAATGTCAGAAAAGGGGAAGGAGAAAAAAACGAATACTAGTTCTCACAAGATGATTGCCCGCGTACTATTCATTCCAATAGTGCTCCGGGTTTTCATCATAGCGCCCTTCCCCAAAGACACCGACGGCAGTCCAAAACTGGTTCAACACCCGGGCCTCAGCAAGCGACACCGGTCTGTCTATCAACGCATAGTCCCAATAATCCGGATACCACCCAGCTGCCTCCCAATCGATGATGGCTGCAAGCCGGCCGTCACCAGTGACAAGGATATTCTCTCTGGTAAGATTTGAATGCGAGAAGCAGACTCTATGGTATCCAATGATTCGTTCCCGCACGTTGTAGTGACTTTCCTTCGCCACTAATCCGAGTAACGTTTCATGGAAACTGCGGACAGTTATGAAGGGTGGCAGCACGTGCCGCTCATCATATCGTTTATATATCAATGGCGAGCCATAAGCACCGGTCACCTTATAGTATGTAGGAGGGATGATAGATCGAAGTTCAGTGAGAGCCTTTCTCAGGTCCTCGATGAGCTGTGGGCTATCTGAGAGATCGAGGAAAGGTTTATCGAAGGATAGCGCGAGGTCAGAGAGTTCCGCACAGCTCCGCACACCGCGAGGATAACATGAAGGAGGACTAAAGACGAGTGACATGTAATGGTAATACTCGGGCGGGTACATAGTCCTAGCCCTGAGCCAATCATGAAGTGTTACGACTCCTTCAAGTTTGGGCTCCTTCATTAGGACCATCCCCAGCGACCAGGATGAAGCAGGAACGACGTCAAGAACGTCAGGGATGCCAGGAATGGAGGTGTTTTCACGAACAAACTTGAGGTTGTTCGCCTCGATTTCTGGGGGTTCGAGAAAGTATTTAAGACGCAGGCCGAAAGGGAGATGGAGATGGTATACTAAGCCTTTTCTTTCGAAGAGACCAATACAAATCCACAATGTTGCAATAAAGTCGTATACGACCCATCGGGCAGGGAAACGTAGCCATAGCCACCAGAGGATCCTTGTACAGGCTTTCAGCGTGGATGAGAGGAGACTGAGCAGCTGCATGGCGTCAGAGGACTATGGGAGCAGTTCAGTGCTTATGGCCTAGTATACAAAAGAAGATATTCTCGCCTTTACTCTAGTGCTTGTGGTGGGTGGAGGTTGGTGTGTACGTCAGCACGCAGTTGTCCTCTCCGGTGTTTCGGCGGCCAAACTTGAATCTTCCCTTTCTTGGGCATCTAGTGATCCCTTCAACGGAGTCTATGTTTAGTTTATGTTCTGACATTGAATACTTGAGTTGGAACTTGCATCTGGGAACGGTAGTAGCATGGACAAATCCTTCAACGATAGCGTACTGTCACAGAACTGGCTGGAACTGGCTTCAGAGATGTGACTAAGTACTACATTAGTGAAGGAACCTAAACTACATGCTGACATGCTGTAATGAAACTGGGCTCAATATATAGCATGACTCGCTGCAAGACGTTGTGGACATACCGTTCCATTGTCGGTAGCAAGTCGTGATATATGCCGCATACCCAGCGGCGTCGTACTCCTGCCCTCGAGAGCGGGATAACTCACCCACCCACATCTCATGCAGGAACTCGGGATGCAGATGTATGAGCTCATCCTTGCACAGACAGTAGACTCGGAACCGAAAAGGTACAGGATCCCTCGTGCCAGCCAACGCCTTTCCACCGCCAGGTCATGACAGAGGCCAACCGCACCTATACAATGAGCTGAATCCAGATATCATCCTGATGTGATTTGCAACTTCAGATCTAACGAGAAGAAGTTCCAGAACCTCGGTGAACCATTGTCCCCAGTCATGAGTTCAATTGTTGATAATTATCGCCGTTTTCATCAACACGTGCGATCGTTGCAAGTAAGTTAGTTAGTGAACGGAGGGAGCAGTATCATCGGTACGTGGTTTTGCATCATCCTAAACGCTGAAGATTTAAGATGGAAGCGCTCGGTTTGATGGCGACGAGAAGCAGGGACCGGAACCGTCATGCCCGAACAAACAAAGACAAGGTTGAGAGAAAGGCGTATAGATTCCCTAGTAGGAAGTGACAAGTATAAAAAGGAAGCGCATCTTGGACATGTAAAGTGCGATAGAGAATGCAGCGAAACGATAGAGATGGTGGACTGTGTATTGTAAAAGTCGCCGCGAGAGTTGAGATATCACGCTGCGGACGTAAATTCTTCCATTTAGAATGCCATCAAGTCTACGGCAGGGTAAAACGGCGCAGACGAGCGTATATCTCCCCTTGGAAGGATATTCATATGCAGTTCAGCCAGGTATATTGTGACTGGAATGAGAAGGACGAACGATTAAGGACCGACGTGACATATCCCAGCTCCTCTCGGCGCCCATCGGGAGCTCCGCGACCTCGCTCTCTTGTATCCCAACACACCAGCGATAGCATCGTATTCAAATGGCTGAGGGTGTCCTGCAGCCCGTTCCAGGGGAGTGCGTCGCTCGTCACGCTGATCTGAGGACGCAAGACATAGACGCGGCCGTGCTGAAGGTTGGGGTGCAGGAGAAGCGTCGAGCGCGGCGGGGGACATGCGCGCGCTGAGGGCAGAGACGTTGCGAATTCTGGTACGGAGAGTCGGCTTTATTTGGCCGAGGGGGATGCATATAATGAGTTGGTATTAGCGTGTAGCGCGGGTCATTGTGAGTCGTCCGGCATATCGGCGGCGACTTCCACTGGAAATCGCCAAAGGTCGACACCGTCGACTCTGATGGGATGAATACGTTGCAGGAAGTCTTGAATGCACCATGGCGTGGATTTGGCATTGTAGTCTCGATTTACAACATGTACGCCCGCTTGCTGCCGGACGTCGAAGGCGTAAAAAGGTTCGGCTATCGGACCGTGCAGCCGGTGAATCCTTCTCGTCTGTCCTTCCCAGCACCTTGTGACCTTCAATACGGTCTCTAGAAGAACAAAGATCCCTGAACAACAAACGTACGCCAAAAATGCCCCAGTTAGGCGCCCGAATGTAATCTGAATCACGACTAGTTCCAAAATCCAGATGAAGGAAAGGGCATCGAATTCTTCAGTGGGCGGGCTGCACACAACCATCCGCCGCCTATCAGCGCACATCTGAAGATCTAGCGCAGGAACGAGCAAGTTTTAAATCCTTCCCGAGTCCCACACGGCACTGGCGGAGAAGTTGGCTCACGCAGACGGGTCGTACGCAGAGAGTTTACGTGATGTTTTGAGGGAAGGAGTGACAAGACTGTCAGGATGAGCTGAAAGTGAACGTAGCGGGATACAGGACTTCCCACAGATGTATCGGAGGGCGAGAATGACTGATTTGAACAACGGTGTGCTGACATATGCACCGTCTTCTCGCTTGGCAGAGATAAAAATCTTGGGGCACTGTATGAAACAGCTAACGGGAGCTAGGAGGATGACGCAGAGGGTATCATCTTCAAGAGACGGAGGCGTCTAATCCTTCCCATGGGCGCCGAAATATACGGATGATGTCGTACAGCGTAACTTGGATTGCACGGGTGAAAGATAGGAGCTTGACATGATTTGATAGCAGTGCGCTGAGAAAGGAAAGAGGAGACGATGGGCAATGCAAGGAACGCTGAGCGGCATTCCAAAGAGAACACGACAAGGGATGGCAGTAGCTTAGACGAGCTTATTGGACAATGGAGCGCTGACATATGCACCGTCCGTGTCCCAGCTTCCCATCTTGCACAGATGAACTCTCGGCGCGTCGTATGAGCCCATTGCAACGGCCATCGGGAGCTCAACGTACTCGCCCTCCTGCACACCGAAACTTTCCAACACACCAGCCTGCAGCAGAATACCATCATACTCGAAGGGCTTCGGAGGGCGTTTGGTCCTAGGTCTTCTATAAGTGCTGTTCATGAGCGTCATGTGCAGCTTCAGAGGGCGCGTGTCGGTAATAAAGCCTTCGTCACGGAAGATCTCATTGATTCGGCTGAACAGAGGTTCAGGCTTGGATGGGCCAACCCATAAGACGTGGGCACGACGGCGGGATTCCCTTTTGAGCACATCGAGGGTGTCAAGTGTGACGGTTGGGAGCGCGGCTGTGAGCGGGAGGAGCGTTGGGAGAGGGTGCAAGAGGTCAAGCGCAGTCGGAAGAGACTCGGGGGTAAGATTCATGACGCCGAGAGTGGGGTGCACGCGTTGAGGGCCTGCGAGAAGCGTTGAGTCTAAGGTTGAGGGCGACATGGAGATCGGCAACTCTGGTGCGAAGAGTCGGGTGAGTTTGGTCAAGAGGTATCGACAGAACTGCACATGGGTGAGTCTGGGATTAGCTAGTAAACGCATAGACTCACAGTGCGTAGGTCGTGCCATCGTGGTTGGTGAAAAAGGCTCGGCTATCGGACCGATAAGCCGGCAGTTACCTACTGCGACCCAAATTGCATTCGTCTGCGATCTCGCCTGTCCCTTCGTCATACAAGCAGCCAGACTTTCAATCTACCTCTAACAGCGCGGATGCCCCTTTCGGAACGTCGAACCTATACTAAGAAAGCGCAATCGACGTCTTCCCTAGAACCAGGCTCCCAACAACCACTCACCAACCCAACTGATATCGCTGAACACGAAAAATACCCTGAGAAAACGGAGTATACAGTCAAATGACTGTTCACTGATGCCTCTGGACGTGCCTCTGGACGAGTGATGCCCACCCTACTAGCAAACGTCCGTGTCCAAAGTCAGCAACTGGAACAAGTCGCCGCCACCGTCGGGGTTCGAGATGGGACTATGCTCGTGGTGACAGTATTCCGACAACGGGAGGCTACCGAAGCAACTGTCCCTATTAGACGCTCCCGTCGTAGACTTGGAGAGACGCCCGATGAAACTGCACCCGAGGTAGGCCATACAATTAACATACCGTCGTCATACTCAACGACGAAATTACAGGAGCTGAAACATGAGTTGCTTACTCGAAACATAGCTCTTGTCTACTTTCAGCATGGAAATTACCATTCTAGCTCGCCTTCGTTCTTTAGACGACCAAACAGCCTCGGTCGACAACGGTCGTATCGTTACGACGATTGCTTGACTCTTCTTATTGGGAAGAAGTTAGGGCAAGGTTCTACGGGGCAGGTATACGAAGCTCAGGTCTTAGTGGATATGCCCTCTAGAGGCGTAGCGCGGTATCCAGAAAAGGTCATCGTTAAACTCGCACTTTCCGAAGAACAGAAAGAAAGGATACGCCATGAGTATGCGATATATCGACGTCTGCTATACGGACCTGTACCCATTTCTGCAGGAGATATCCCCACAGCTTTTGGATTTTTTTGAAGACATCGAGTCCAATACGGGAGCTCTCATTTTGAGCTATAATGGTCAGACACTGGCACGTCGTTCAGGCCCGCCTGCCTCCGGAATCACCGTCTCTCCAGAATAAAGGTGCGTTCAGATGTCATTGCACGGTCAAGACTAACACATGCATCGCAGGGCTACGTTGTTACGAATACTCGAGAGTATCCATGCAGCTGGCGTTGCTCATGGGGACATTCGAACGTGGAACATGGTCGCTGATGGAGAAGGACACCTTTCTATCATTGACTTTGATAGGGCAAAATTCAAGGGTCATAAAAAGCAAATGAGGGCTGAGCGCCAACGACCGGAAGATCTGTTGGATGGTGAGTCTATCGACGGGTTCTCTGTTACAAGCTATGCAGCATTGACACCAAGCGACAAGGCATCTTATTAATACCCTTAGTATCTATTCCATACTGTCTGATATAACATCCTTCTGTCCTTCTCAAGAGCGGCATCCCACTCTTGTTTCAAGGTCGAGAAACGAGTTTTGCACCCATAAGGTCTGCACGGGATTGCGTTCTCGGTGACCACGTCTTCGGAGCAGCCTGGTAACCGCTGTTCTCTGCCGTACTCACCTTTCTTGGATAACGTCTCGTTTCTCCTTCCTCGTCGTACGAGCAGCCAGGCCTTCAATACGGCCTCTCTTAACACGAATACCCCTTCCACAACGTCAAATCTACCCCAAACATCCCAGTCAACATCTTGCCTACAACCAGGCTCCCGGAAATCGACGTCTCTGGTGTGGAGAGTTGGGTGCGTTCGGCCAAGAGATATCAACATTCACAGTGTGTAGGTCACGCCATCGTGGTTGGTGAAAAAGCTTCGGCTGAAGGACCGATCAATCGGCGAATACTTGACAACAGCTAATGGCGACGAATACTGTCTTGTCCCTCTCAACACGTCTCTCGATCCTTTTCCGAAGTGTCAATGCTATTGGCACCTCTGCATAAGTCTGCAGATACTAGTCCAGCACCTACTTCTGAGGCGGATAATTCCTTTCATATTCATGGTGCCTCTAAACGCGTGTGGGTTCAACGTGTAGCTCAGTGTGGTGAGAAAGGGGAAGTTTTCGGTGCCTAGAGGCTGGCTAAGCGTTTTGGAAGCGTTACGGATAAGAAAAACTCCGGCCCGCAAAGTGCTTATTTTGTTCAAATTTATTCACGAGGTGCGTTGGGGCGCCATATTTTAAACGCGTTAATAACATTGTTAAAAAATAGACGTTGCATTGATTCCCATCTTTCAGCCGTACCTTAGCGAAATTCCTTCATTTCTTTGTGCTCAGTCGTTCCATGATATCAGCTGAGGTGAGAACTCTTTTACATATGTTCTATACACCTGTAACTGACGGTACATCGTAGCTTTCTGTTCCTACGGTGTACAAATTCTAATCTCCGCGGTCATATTCGAAGGTATAAAGCACAGGGAGACGTGGGAGCGCACTCGACTGTCTCGCTCGCTGAATTGCATCAAGAACTGCTGCAATTTGTAGACCGGCATGAACTTTGAAGTAGCCTGCTGGGAGGCTATTGGGGTCATCGAGGTCTATGAGCGGCGATAGATAGAGACGTTGCAATTTTCGATCCCGTATGCCAATGAATTCTCGGCTCCCAGCAAACAAAACCATAAATGATGCATCAGCATTAACAGCTTCGGCCCATACCTGTTCCACGTATCAGAACTGATAGCATAGAACAACGACCAGAATTACAGATACCTTCTGAATGATATTCAACGTATTCGTAAAGTCGTCCTCGTTAAATAACAGAGCGTCGTCATTGGTTCCGCCGTCGTCTTCGAATCCGATATCGTCTCCTTCAGTTTTGAATTTCCGCCCGCTCGTGTTCAGCACGGAATCCACGGAGGAATTGATACATTTATCAAATCTGAGTGCGCCGCTGTTGGAAACACCAAACTCGAAATCTGAGCCGTCCTCAAAGATACCTCCATCCTCGCCTGTTTTGTACCCCGTGATGGCGAACTGGAAGTTGAACATGCCGTCCGTCTTCCTGCAAAACCGTATACCACAACTCCGGAAGGTAGGGCAGCAGGCCCAAGGAAACTTTGAGCCTGCCAAATAGCTAATAGCTCGCATGACTCCTTCATTCCCTGCGTTAATACATTGGAAGTCCCAGAACATGAGAGAGTCTGACAAGCCCGTCTCGATGACAAGCTGAATGTCACTGTTAAGATCGTCGGGAAGTCATCTTCATCGAGCAACATATATCCGTCTGCAAGGGCGTACGGCATCATGGAATAAGGCCTCGTGCTGTACCGGAAGATGTTTGACCATCGATCAAGACCAGTGAATAGAGTCGAGGCCGCCAGCGATAAAAGGTACTGTAGGGGGATGTAATTGTTCCGGATATCACCTTCAGGTCCTACAGGGAGACCTGAACCGCGCTGTAACGTAGACAAAACCCGTGTCGGATGCAAGTTTGCAGACCGAGAGACTCGAGGTAGGTTTCCACTCAGATGGCGCAGCTTAGAGTCGACCACACCAGCCGCTGGTCGAGCATGTCGGGAAAAAGGACGATGTCTTTCAGAATTAGTTCGGTATGTAGATGCATGTCGTACTACGCAGGATCACGAGTGCCGACATCACCCCCAAATTTGGGGAATTTAGGGCAATGGTCAAAGAGAAATATCAGGGCTTGTGAGTGAATGTCAGGACTTTGAAGCAAACAAACAGGGAGCCTGCGCACCGTATTCTTCGGGGAGCGGCTTTGCCTTTCTGGAAGATTTGGATGCAGCGGATGGACCTGCATGATGCTGATAACGGCACTTTGAGTTGGACCAACAGTGTTTTGGATACGGCATAGCGAGGTTGCGAATGAGGAGGATAGACTGAGTGGAAAGGTGATGTGGAATGCGAGGGCGGGGATCTTCGGCTGGTGAGTTGTGCTCTATTGCAGCAGTTCCTGCAAGCTTTTAAAGTACATAGAGAAAACGCTCGTGAAATGCTTGTATCCACGTATACTCTGAGGAGACTATTGTTCTTTGTGTAAACCTTATGCGAATCTGTGATCATCTGTCCTGAAGGCGAAAACTTACTTACCTGTGGGAACGCCATCTCGATGCAACAGAACAATAGTCTTCACACCGGTCAATCC
The DNA here is from genome assembly GCA_037576215.1 of Armillaria gallica. Classification (NCBI taxonomy): domain Eukaryota; kingdom Fungi; phylum Basidiomycota; class Agaricomycetes; order Agaricales; family Physalacriaceae; genus Armillaria; species Armillaria gallica. Next base: position 4,223,591 of record JBANDB010000008.1, read on the forward strand.
AGAGAGGGGAAGTCTTCAAAATCGTAAGACGGCGAGTCAGAGAAAAGAACAATGGGATAGGCTAGAGGACAGGAACCAGGTCGCGAGCCCGTAATGATGAGAAGGGGGATAGCAGTGGCCGTGACGGCAGCCCATTCATTCGCTTAGCGTGCGAATCGCTGGTCGTTATGATACCGGCGTCGACTTCCACCATGACCCGATTGCATCGTGCTAGTAGAACAACACGATTTTGCTTTGAAGTAGTTTATGGCCCGCACATCGGGACCAGCATATGAAGAATGGGGACAAGAAATCACCGCGCGTTGAGTATTAAGGCACCTGAAATGCATACATGAGAAATCGTCCCTACATTGTGGAATCAACGAAAGTAGCAACACATGACTTTCTCGTCTTCAGTGAACTGACTAGAGAATTCGGATAACGGCGCACTGCCGTCCAGGTCCCAACTTTCAGAGAAGTGTCGTACAAGCCCAAACTGAGTCACGGGCACACCAAAAACAGTGCAGCAGAAGATATCCATTGTATCTGATCCTCCATAGAAGACCTCGCTGAACAAAGATTCAGGCCGAGACGAGCTACTAACCCCTACACGGTGATACGGCTGTGAGCGGGAGGAGTGGTGCAGGAAGTCAAGCGCAGTAGGGGACATGCACATGTTGAAGGCGTAGACGTTAGCGATTCTAACGCGGAGAATCGCCGAGGGTAATGGAACGAACTGCATATAATGAGTTAGGATTAGCGCATAGATGGCAGACACTCACAGTTGCGTAGGACTTGCCATCACCCTTGTGAAAAAGGTTCGGTTATCGGACCGGGAAGCCGGTGAATCCTTCTCGCCTCTCCTTGTCCCACTCGTTACACGGGCAACCAAACCTTCAACATGGTCTCGAGAAAAACAGAGCCGCTTCCCGAACGACAAACCTGCGCCAAACAGGCCAAGTCGACATCGGGAAATCTAGGTTGTAACATAACTCTTTTGGGCGCCCGAAGGTAATTTGAATGGCTGGTTCCAGATGAAGGAAAGGGCATCGGACTCTTCGTTGAGGGCACTGCATATAACAATTCGCCACCACCTATCGACGCGCATGTGAAGATCCAGCGCAGGGACGGGCGAGGTTTAAATCTTTCCCAATTTGAACTGGCTGAGAAGTTGGTTCATTCAGAAAAATCAGCGCATCGTGCAGAAAATTTACGTGAAGTTTTAAGGGAAGGAGTGATAAGACTGTCCAGACGAGCTGCACTCGTGTAAAGTGAAAATAGCAGGATACGAGATTTCCCATAGACGTATCGGGGGCGAGAATGATTGATTTGAACAGCGGTGTGCTGATATACGCGCCGGATCCTGATAATAAAACCTCGGGGCACTGTATGATCTCAGGGAAACAGCCAACGGAAATGGGAGTGTTCTGTACCAGCACGCGGATGGTGTCGTCTTCAAGAGGTAGACGATCCCGTAGGCGCCGAAATATACGGATGATGTCGTACAGCGTAACTTGGATTGCTCGGGTGAAAGGTATGAACTTGACATGATCTAATAGCAGTGCGCTGATAAAGGGAAGGGAAGACGCTGGACAACGCCAGAGATGCTTGGCAGTATCCCAAAGCGAAGATGGCAGGAGAAGGCAGTAGCTTAGACGAGCTTATTGGACAATGGCGCACTGCCACAACTAACATACGCGCCATCCTTGCCCCAGCCTCCCATCTTGCAAAGGTGAACTCTCGGCGCCTCGCAAGAGCCCATGGCAAGAGCCATCGGAAGCTCATCGTACTCGCTCTCCTGCACGCCAGTCTGCCGCAGTATAGCATCGCATTCAAACGGCTGAGGGCGTTTCTGGGTCTTCTGTAAGTGCTGTTCATGAGCGTCATATGTAGCTTGAGAGGACGCGTGTCGGTGATAAAACCCTCGTCACGGAAGATCTGGTTGATTTAGCTGAACAGAGGCTCAGGCTGGGATGGGCCAACCCCCATAAGACGTGAGCACGACGGCGGGATTCCCTTTTGAGGACGTCGAGGGTGTCGAGGGTGATCGTCGGCAGTGTGGCTGTGAGCGGGAGGAGCGTCGGGAGGCGGTGAAGGAGGTCAAACGCAGTTGGAAGAGATTCAGGGGTGAGGTTCATGACGCCCAGGGTGATGTGCACGCGTTGAGGACCTGCGAGAAGCGTTGAGTCTGGTGTAGGAAGATTGAGGGCGGCGTGGAGATCGAGTACGCGACTAGACAGGCATAACACGCGTACCTTGAGTGTCGATGCGGATGGGGCACGCGGAGCGGAGAGTAACGTCCCTGGTTGCTTGACGGTTGTATAAATGTCAGATGCAAAAGTCTGAGATGTCTGGCAATCAGAATTCAGCAACTGATGCGAGGTCTGGGAGACTTACGGATGCCCGTATTCATATCGGTGTTCAAGCGCAAGTCAGATTTGGTTCTAATGACAAATTTCTTGAACGAATCCATCCTGTCCTAGCACGAGATGTGGGCCTATGGATGAGATTGAGTGAGTGAGTGAATATACACAAAAGGACTACAACTATATCTAGGCACTGATAAAGCAAAGGGCTGCAGGTAGTGTCGTCGGTGAAGGGAGTGACACCCGGTTGAATGGTTCTGCAAGCAGTTATCGACGCCGATATGCTACAGAGCTTCAACGGAGCACAAGGCAAGGACAAGGAACTCAGCTCCAAGGCCTATCTTCACAATGCGCAGCCCTGTCCGTTGACAACCCTTTAGCTAGTATCTCGGACACCGGCACGCTTCTGTTGAGGAGCAACGTCGGGTAATAAAACTTCCTTCCTTCCTTCCTTCCTTCCGAGGACAATGAGGGGGACAGGAGCAAATATAAACTAGGGGCATATAGAAATACGACAGGAGGATGATCGATGAAGCGATGAATCGATGAAGGACGATGAACGAAGACTCAAAGAGAAAAAACGAGGTGGAGAACGAAGCGGCAAAGGCCGTGCACGAACAAAAGAAACCTCCACGAGGAGCGGGACGGAATCAGTAGACAAATGAACGACGGAGGAGTTTTATTCTGATCGATATCCCTAAGGCAGTCGCCGAAGAAGCGAAGGAAGCGGAGCTTTCGGGAGAAAGAGGATGAAGCCGGGAAAAGAGGGTGCACGAATAGAAAAACTCCCACGGCCCAAGGACCAAGCGAGACATGATGTAGTTGGCAAACGCTAGTCCTGTCACAGGACCTTCTATGTGGCAAGCTGCCTAAGCGAAGAGAGACTAATGAAGAGACACGCGTCTCTTATACCTCTCGTGAGCGAGATTCCAGAGGGATACGAGCTCCAAAATCAAGGCTCAAGGGTGGGTGGGAGGGTAAAGATTCGAGGTGCAGACGGTGCTGACTGCGTACGAGAGAGTTCAAACGATCTCTCGTTCGCTTAGTCAGCACCTTACGTGCGCTGCCTCCGCAAGCTCCGTCTGCTCACAACGTCCAGCTGCCTAAGCGACTAGCGAAAGACCCGGGTTGGGGGAGAGAGTGTAATGAAGAGACACGCGTCTCTTATACCTCTCGTGAGCGAGATTCCAGAGGGATACGAGCTCCCCAAACCAAACTCGATATTCTCTTAGAGAACATCGAGTACAGACGGATACCTCTGGAATCCGACTTCCCCCAAAGAATAGTAAACGATAGGAGGTACATTCCGAATAGAGTTATCATATTACACTAAGGTGCGGTGGCACCTAGACGAGCTATAGAATCCTTCAAGGAAGTAAACTTGTCCATGGCATCCCCTACTAGTATGAAAAGCGGTAAAATCTCTTCTACCTTTCGCCAGTACAATAACAACGCCTTTGAAGACCATCGACCCTGCTTCATGATGACCCAGGGTTCGACTCCGAGAAGTAGCAAGTGTGTGGTACCGCCAATACGAAAGCTATGACCGCCGACAGCATCTAAGCCTTCCAAAGACCAAATGTATGAACATCTGGAAAGAAAGGTCTCCTTATCTAAGGCCTGCCAACCATCTTGCACATGATAAGCAAACAAAGGAGCAGAATGGGGAAGGTCATCGTTAACACGAAGATGATTCCGCAAGGCGGCGAGAGGGTCGAGATCATCATTGGTGGAAGTGATTGAGATCCAATCACCGCGGTACTTCTTAGTCTTTGTGAAAGGAATGAACAGATTCATCCATTCATGCCCGTTTGAGGCTATCCCGAGCGACCTAGGACAACCACGATGAACATGTCGAGAAGACTGGAAAGGTTTGGACTTTGAGAAGATCAATTCTCCTAAGCGAGAGCAGCTGTGCCATGCGATAGACGCGACAGCCCATATAGCTGCATCAACGGGATCTTCCAAATGTAAATGAGAGTGTAAGGCAACCAGGTGTTTCTCGGTGACTGGGAGTCGAGGAGTGAGGGGAGAAGGAGGTGCCATCACGGCTGCACCTTGTTTCGTTCGTGATAAGATCCTTCCACCATACCAGTGGGCGCTCTGGATATCATGCCTTGATAGTAAGGGTCAGTGCTGACTATTGAACAAGCTTAAACCATGAATACCATAATGCAAGGCCAGACAACCATGTGTCAATTGTCGATGGTTGTTGTTACGATTTATTCACTTTTTTCCTTCATCTTATCTTATCTTCGACAGATAAGATAAGATGACTCATCACTTCTAGATCCGCGACTCCCGGGGAGCCTTCATAAAATCTTCACATCGCTAACACGTCACACTCGGTCGACGTGTACGCAACACGTACTCTACACGTCACACTCGGCCAACGCGTACGCGACACGTACTGAAGACGACTTAACACGTCTTAAGCACGCCTTATTTCTCGGCTATCGTGTATCTTGCTTATTCACTTTCTAACACGGTAGCCTCACCTTAGTACCTTTTACGGACCTTGACTTTAGTATATAAGTAGCTTACTCAAAGCCTGTATTTCCCTAGCTTTGAGCTAAAGTTTATTCATACCGAATACTCTCCCCATTCCCCACTACGCTGGAAAGCTCCTAAAGTGAGTCTTGGGCATCAATCATCTAAAAGGGCTAGACGGTGACTGTACGAACGCGATACAGCCGATCTAATTCACCTTTTGATTGGAGTTCGGGTCTTACAATTAGCTCAAAGCTTCTTTACTGATTCTGCCTCAGAACCTTTATGGAGAACGACGACGCTCGGATTATAGCAATCGCGCTAGGAATACCAAGCGCCACTCTCGTCTCCATCGCCCTCATTCTTGCAGTCAGGTTCCGCTATAGGACAAGACAACTACAGCTCCGACGACAAGAAGAGGCGCACCGCACCTCCCCCTCAGTTTTTGTAGATAACACAAATGGCATCCCGCTCGAGCAGCAGCCACCCCGACTCTTCACACCCATACCGCGACGTCAGATCCCAGTCGACCAGTTCGTTAGGCCAGGAATCAACGACACGGAGGAGGACGTTTCTGAGCAGGTTCCTCCCGGTGAACCGGAGGGAGAACCTGTTACCTCTCCCGGAAGGGCCCCGGCCGATGTCGACATCACCACCGAGCATTCCGCTGCTTACTATGCCTCGCTTGTCCCTCGAACTCCCTCCCCCGGTACGGACACCAGAGCCACCGACGAGTGGAGGCGACAGAGCATGGGCCGCAACAGAGGACCCAACGTCCCAGCAACCGATAACGACCCAGGGACGAGCAGGCGTCGTATTGCACCATCCGCAACCAACATTACTGCCGCGGAGTTCTGGGACAACTACGATGTCCCCTACAGCGCCTTCTTCCCGCGCCGCAACGCCCCCTCGCCCGAGTACCGTGTACCCATCGGAAGGTTCGGAACGACCCTTACCACGTGGGACATCCCCGTACAGATTCGAGAGCCAACACTCGAGCCTGTACGCGTCGAGGAACCAGTCCCCGGCCCCTCTAACCCCGCACCAAGGAGCGGTTGGAGAGCACAGCCAAGGAGGTCGGGAAACCGTCCCCCTCGAGCAAGTGCTTGGGAGCGACGCGCCCACACAATCCGGGAGCAGCAGGAGCTCGAGCTCAGCGAGTCGACCACCGTCGTTAATCCATGAACGAATCGTCCCCCTACCCCGTTCCGACTCCCAGTCGATGGGATCACCGAGCCGACCTCCGAGCAGGCGCGCGACAACAGCCCCTACTACCCCAGTGATGATGACACTAGTTGATGCCATCAACTTCCACTGGACAAACTGAGGACGACCACAAAGGCGACTCAGAGCCAACGCCTAACGAAGCGACTATCGTGATGGTTGGACCATCGACGATGCTAGAAACGAGCGCGGTAGTCACAGAGCTATCGGTTCGACGCCCGGCGAGTAATCTATTACAGACGAAAGCTCGAGGCGATAAGTCACCCACCATAGTGACACCCATCATAACGGCGGAGCACCAGTCGAGGCCTTCCCTAGGGGAGTTTCAAGCCGCAGTGACGAATGTCCGACCGGATGGGGCAGGAGAGCAGACAGCTACGTTCCCGCGTAAACGTCCTCTGCCTGAAATTGCAGCTCTACGGAGTCCCTGCCGCGCAGGGAGTTTCGAGGGAATAGCTACGGCGAAACCTCCTCTGGTAAAAGAGACTTGCACACGGGCTGCAGAGTGTAAATCCCACGACGGGGCTCTGACGACAGCAACGGAGACCAGCTCCCGTAACACTGGACACCCGGATGAGGCCTCGAACGACAGAGATCGCGACGCCAAGACTCCGATGGAGACCAGCTCCCGCAACACTGGACTATTGGCCCTAACGAAGGCCGCACTAGAAGATCCGAGGGACGCGAGGGTCTATTTGCTCTCCACCCTGAAGACGACGACGGACACGACGGGGGTATTGCCCTCGGTCCCGAAGATGGACGACCCGGAGTCGGGTAAGTGCCCCCGATCAGTTGCCAACGCCTATCGAGACGTAGGGCGACCCGACAAAGGGGGAACGCCGAATGAAACGAGGATCCCGGTCATCACAGAGACGGGCCCGAAGGAACCAGGTGAAAGCGACTGTTACTCAACGATGAGAAGCGTAGGCAATCGTTGTGCAACAGCGACAGCCCACCTTGTCACTCCTCCTAGGAGCGACACCTTCGCGGAAAGCTACTCCCGTTCCACGACCGACCAGAAAGCCGCAGGATCGGAAGCTGCTAGCGCCCAGGCAGTGCAAAGGGGGCATCAGGTAGCTTTTATTGAAGTACCTGACCACGAGGACATTACCAGTTTCATGATGAACAAGAACACTAAATTAATCCCTTTAGACTTAGAAAATGCGGTGACCTCACCGACGGTAGTCGCGCCCGTATGGGGCGACGCGAAGGTTGAAGAGGTCCCGCAACTGTCCCGCACCTATACAAAGGGACAGACCTATAGAGAATGGCTCAAACCATTCGGAGCAGAGTGGACTCTACGCGGCGTAGCACAAGTGCGGACGGAGTCAGAAGCAAAGGCAATCCTCAAGAACTGGATTCACAAAGCACGCGCAGGAGAGGTCAACGACTCAATGATCGAAGCAATGAGGGGGATGAAGCGAATTGATGCGCTCTGGTGGCTTCACGAACTACAGGAGCCAAAGCGACTTATCAGCGCACTAAGCAACAAAGGGAAAGACTTGGTGATCCCCGTCATTTTCGGGGCTCCAGGAACAATTCCCAGAATTGCCACTACTGCGTTGGTAGACAGCGGATGCACCAGCAGCGCCATCAATCAAAAATTCGTAAAACGACACCACATCCCAACCCGACCAACGGCCGCTCCAATCCCAGTCTACAATGCTGACGGAACCAAGAACTCAGGAGGATCAATCACCGAATATGCCGAGATCGAACTCAAAATCGGGGATCATTCTGAACGAATAGATCTAGCCGTAACAGATCTCGGTGATAAAGAGATCTTCCTTGGTCACGACTGGTTAGCCCGGCATAATCCCATCATCAATTGGAAGACTGGAGGATTAACGTTTGCACGATGCGAATGCCATAAGAACCCGTTCACATTACCTGACGCGGATCCCGACGACAAATGGGACGAGGAACTGGAAGAAGGGGACACCATCCTTGCAGTAGATTTCACGAAAGCCATTCTCATACGCGCACATCACGCCAATGACTTAGCCGCCGCGGCCAACGCAGACAAGGAGACTAAGACGTTCGAAGAAATGGTTCCAGAATGGTGTCAGGATTTCAACGATCTGTTCGACAAAAACAGCTTCGATGAACTTCCTGACCCAAAGACATGGGACCACGCCATCGAACTTACTCCAAATGCGAGCGCCAATCTAGACTGCAAGGTATACCCTTTAAACCGGAACGAGCAAGCGGAACTCGATAAGTTCTTAGACGAGAACCTCTCGAGTGGACGAATACGACCATCCAAGTCGCCCATGGCTTCACCATTCTTCTTCGTCAAAAAGAAGGATGGCAAGCTACGACCAGTCCAGGATTATAGGAAGCTCAATGAGATGACGATTAAAAACCGTTATCCGCTCCCGTTAATCTCAGAACTAATGGACAAGTTGCGGGGGGCCAAGTATTTTTCCAAGCTCGACGTCCGATGGGGATACAATAACGTGCGCATCAAAAGCGGCGACGAATGGAAAGCCGCGTTCAGAACTAACCGCGGGTTGTTCGAGCCCACGGTTATGTTCTTCGGGCTCACCAATTCGCCCGCCACCTTCCAATGGATGATGAATGACATTTTCAAAAACCTCATTGCATCAGGCGCCGTCACAGTTTACCTTGATGATATCCTTATCATGTCCAAAACCAAGAAGGAACATCGCCGCATCACGCGCGAGGTTCTAAGACTTCTCCGACAAAACAAGCTCTTCCTTAAAGCAGAGAAGTGCGAGTTCGAAACCTTGGAAACGGAGTACTTGGGAGTCATCATCAGTGAGGGGAACATCCGCATGGACCCAGTCAAGATCGCAGGAATCGCAGAATGGCCTGTACCAACCAAGAAAGTACAGCTCCAGTCGTTTTTAGGCTTCACCAACTTCTACCGACGTTTCATCAAAGGGTACAGCAAGGTCGTCAAACCAATGACCCAGCTGACAGGAAACGATCCGTGGAAATGGGGAAAAGCGCAACAAGACGCGTTCGAAGAGTTGAAACGCCTATTAGCCGAAGAGGTGGTACTGGCAATACCCACCGACGGCGGAAAATTCCGCATAGAAGCAGATGCAAGTGAGGGAGCGATAGGTGCGGTATTGACGCAGGAGCAGGATGGAAAATGGCGCCCGGTCGCATTTTTATCCAAATCCCTCACCACGACAGAACGAAATTACGAAATTTACGACAAAGAGCTGCTCGCGATAATGATCGCGCTCGACGAGTGGAGGCATTACCTGATGGGCGCAGTTCAAGACTTCGAAATATGGACGGACCACCAAAACCTCCAGTATTTCCGAAAACCCCAGAAACTCAACCGGCGACAAGCGCGGTGGGTAACTGAACTGGCCGAATATCACTTCACGCTTCACCACAAATCCGGAACCGCAAACAAGAAAGCCGACTTACTTAGTCGCAGAGCAGATCACGAGCAAGGAAAGGAGGACAACGACGAGGTTATCGTCCTCAAACCCGAGCACTTCCGGGCACTAGTCATGCCCACTATCGAGGAAACCCATTCCAAGATAAAGCAAGCCACGCTCGACCACCACCAATGGGACAAGAACATTGCGACCTCCCTAAACCACGACCGAGGACTGAAAATGAATGATGGGTTAATCTATTACGATTCCCGCATTTACGTTCCTTCCAACCATGCGTTACGAGGCGAGATTGTCTCGCAAGTTCACGACCACATTACGGCGGGACACCCCGGCATAGAAAAGACTAAAGAACTCGTCTTACGGGAATATTGGTGGCCCAGAATGAAAAAAGACATAGAGGACTATGTCCACGGTTGCGAAACGTGCCAACGAACGAAATCGAGCACTCAAGCAAAAGCAGCACCACTACATCCCAACGCGATACCCTCCCGACCTTGGACCCATATCTCCGTAGACATGGTGACTGGTTTACCAAAGAGCAAGGGCTTCGACGCGATCCTAATGATCGTCGATCGCTTCTCCAAGGAAATCATACCAGTCGCATGCACTACAGAGATGTCATCGGAAGGGTGGGCCAAAATCCTACGAGACGAAGTTTACGCCAAACATGGGATGCCCCAAGTCGTTATCAGCGACCGGGGCACCGTGTTTGTATCCAAGTTCATGAAAGACCTTTATGAACTGCTTCAAATCAAGGCAAACGCATCCACCGCCTACCACCCACAGACTGACGGACAGACTGAGCGAGTGAATCAGGAGGTTGAAAAATACCTCCGGATCTTCGTCAATCACCGCCAGAACGACTGGGTGGAATGGCTCTCTCTCGCGGCCTTCGCTCACAATAACCGCACCCACTCCGCAACGGGTAAAAGTCCCTTCGAGGTTACCCATGGCTATATCGTCGAGGTCCTCCCTGGTGCCGTACGACCCCAAGCACCCTTCAGAACACCGGCCTCAAACACGTTCGTTTCAGATATGCAGAAAATCCACGCCGAGGCAAAGCAAGCACTCGAAAAAGCCGCCGACCAGATGAAAGCCCAATACGACAAAAAGAAAAGACCTGCAGTTGATTACTCGGTGGGAGACGAAGTGTGGCTCGACACGAGCAATCTGGCACTCCCACGTCCGAAGAAAAAACTTGCAGATAAAAAAACGGGCCCCTTCCGTATCATCGCCAAAATCGGAGCTTCGGCGTACAAATTAAAACTCCCCATAGGCTGGCGTATCCATCCAGTATTCAACGAATCACTCCTAACACCCTATGTGCCACCCGCATTCCCTAACCAGGAACAGCCGCCTCCGCCACCACCCGATCTTATTGACGGGGAGGAGCACTATGAAATCGAGCAAGTTCTCGAGCATAGAGACCGGAAGGTCCGAGGAAGGGCTGGCGAACCGTGGCGCTGGACTACAGACTACTTCGTTAAATGGAAAGGATATGGACCCGAATCCAACAGCTGGGTGAAAGAAAATGACATGGATGCCGACGAACTAGTCGACAAATACCTCGCAGAAAAAGTGAACCGCACCAGACAAGAGACAGGAGATTGGCAGTCCTATACAGACCCATTCACTGGTCGAAAAATCTGGTACGATCAAGCACTCGACTGGGATTGGTTTGGTGGCAACGACGAGCCCTCGACAAGCTCGAAATCGTCGTACGAAGCAACAGAAATCCCATAAACAAACAGCAGTCGAAACGTGCCCTACAACGGGGGATAGCAACGGACCCTCACTCACGAACTTTTACGACAAGGATGCATCCTACTCATGACTTTCACGAATACTAACGCGTCACCACAAGAAATCCGCCTACCGCGCATATGGATCCCCTTTTGATCCCTTTCATTGCTGTCATACGAAAAGTCCCCCATGCCCGGAAGGCGAACAAGGCCCCCGGGACAAGCTGCAGCGCGTATGGCATCGCTCGTTAAACACTAGAAGTTTAACGAGACAGACAATGATAAAATCAAAACGGAACGCCGATCCACTGGCAGATGCGCATAATCAGGCCTGCTCAACGAGGCATACGGGTCTAGTCTACCTCTCGCGTCACCATCATATGGAAAATCCCCTCCTCCTCTGGGCGAACAAGGCCTTTGGAGCAAGCTGCAGCCCATATGACATTTCTTCGAAAACTCTGCTCAAGGGCATGAGATCTCTAGGGACGGCATGACGATGACGCTGACGGGACGCCGATGTACTGGCAGTTGGGACACCTGCCCTAAGGGGGGGGTAATGTTACGATTTATTCACTTTTTTCCTTCATCTTATCTTATCTTCGACAGATAAGATAAGATGACTCATCACTTCTAGATCCGCGACTCCCGGGGAGCCTTCATAAAATCTTCACATCGCTAACACGTCACACTCGGTCGACGTGTACGCAACACGTACTCTACACGTCACACTCGGCCAACGCGTACGCGACACGTACTGAAGACGACTTAACACGTCTTAAGCACGCCTTATTTCTCGGCTATCGTGTATCTTGCTTATTCACTTTCTAACACGGTAGCCTCACCTTAGTACCTTTTACGGACCTTGACTTTAGTATATAAGTAGCTTACTCAAAGCCTGTATTTCCCTAGCTTTGAGCTAAAGTTTATTCATACCGAATACTCTCCCCATTCCCCACTACGCTGGAAAGCTCCTAAAGTGAGTCTTGGGCATCAATCATCTAAAAGGGCTAGACGGTGACTGTACGAACGCGATACAGCCGATCTAATTCACCTTTTGATTGGAGTTCGGGTCTTACAGTTGTACTTTACCCGCACCCATCTCAGACACAAAAAGGGCAAGAAGAGGTTCACTTGCTGGAACACGTAATGATTCTGGCACTGAGTACGCATCGCAAAATTGCGTGAACCTCAAAAGGCCGGCACCATAATTTCCCCGAGTTTCTTCGGTGACAGAATTAGCCATGACAGCTTGCCATTTCTGAATAACATGGGAGGGCGCCAGTGCCAACAATTTATCCTGGGCAACATCCAAATATGGAGAGCGCCATTCAATTAGCCGCTCATGTGCAATGACAAGGGAACGATATGCAGATTGACTTATTTTGGAAGTCGTGCCGACACGAGGGCGACGACGTGGCTTGTGATCATGTGAAACGATAGAAGAATTCGAAGAAGAGATGGAAGAAGTAACCGGAGGATGCAAATGGTGAGCCTGACGAGTGCGGCAGGCAATCAGTGCAGAAAAGGCACGGTTGTGACTCTGAGCAGTCATACCAGCAGGCTGCGGCGATACCTGTGGAGTCAACATAGGTGAACCCGCAAGTATGATGGGATCTGCATGTGCAGATCTTGGTTTCCGTGGAATCCTAAACATGATCCAACCAATGCTGTATATCCTCTGGCAAGGCGAAATCAATCGCCAGCCGCAAATCTTGAGGACCGAAAACGCCGCGAGAGATCGGATCAGCAAGATTCTTTTGGGACTCAACATATGAAGGAGCCAGGGCCAAATTCCGAGGGGCAAAAAGAAGTGATAGTCGACGAATAGAAGCATTGCGCTGAGGATTCCGAGAACGACCAATACTATGAGCATCAATAACTCCAGTATTATCGCTGTGAAGATCAAATATGGTGTCTGTGTAAGTTGTTGCCGAGGCAACGTAACGCGCTGCGAGCTCGACGGCAATGGATTCAGACCATCCAATATCACGGCCATCTGAGCGCCATCCTGAAGTCAATTTCCAAGCGGCCCAACGACCACCAACGACCAAACCAATTCCCCAGTCAGAGGCATCAACCCATATATCCATATCAATGTGTTGGCAGGCGTTCAGGGAACGACCTGGAGACGGTGTCGAAAGACAAATCTTCCACCACTCTAAATCATTCCAAACATTTTTCGAAGGGTGATGAGCGACGTATTTGTTTGGAAAGTGGCCCACAAATGCTGACAGTGCAGGAAGATAAGCCTTCCCTGCCCGATAAACAAAGCAAACATGTTGCAGAGTGCCATGTAGAGAGCTAGCTTCATTGAAACGCACTGGTTTCGGTCGACATTGCAAGAAAGATGTGACTTTGGCCAGGTACTTCTCGCGCTTCTTTTCGGAGAGACAAACATGCTTGGTCGCGAGGTCCCACCTGAATCCGAGGTACGTAGTTTGATATGCGAAGTTGTGACCTTTTTCGGAGACATCATGCCACATGATGCCAAGAGGTCTCGAGATATCCAGGATCTTCTGGAGATCAAACGTGTACGAGTACTCAATGATCCCACTTGGGATTAAGCGTTGAGAAGAAGGCTGGCGAAGAATATCGTAATCGTCAACCCACTTGAAAACACCTGGAATGCCGTTCGCATGGAGAATATCATTAAATGCATCGGCAACATTACCTTGTATGCCGCCTGAAGTGGTCAGACCGAACGGTGCACAATGATTGGGATATATGAGTCCCTTCCACATGCATGCAATGTATTTTTTATGCTCAAAAATGATTGGAGAGCAGCGGTAAGCCTTAATCCAATCCAAGGCAGCCGCCTCCGTGCCTGGGGGCGCCTTGATAACCTGAAAGTGGCCTGAATCAGAACCTAGCTTCCAACCATGCCAGGAAGCAAGCAAGACACTATGGCTGTACACAAGCCGAGTACCAATGTAAGTACCCATCAGTGGGAAGCCCCTCTTCCCATAGCGAGGTGCCTCCAGGCACCACGCACCAAAGACGCTCCTCTGCGAGCCGCAGGGCATACAAGAACATGACCCATGTCATGTCAAGGCATGCGAGCCGCGTGCCCTGAGCACCACCGGTGCTCATACCGCCGGAAACAGAAGATAAATTAGTACTCACCGCATCTTCAAACGTGGTAGCTGTATACCATTTTATGGGCCAGTCTTTTGCGTCCAGCCATGAATTTGTAGAAAACCCTTCAGAGTCATGAGCAGACAGATTATGTATGACTCGAGGTTTTGCCTGGTCAAATACTACACCCATCGGCGCAGTCCGAAAGTGACCCCCAAAGAAAACATGAGCTTCTTCAACTGTAAGCCCTTCTCCCATCCGACCCGCAGCGATTTCATCAGCCAGATACTTTTTGATAATTTCAGGGTTTTCTAAAGCGGAAGGCATATTGGGAGGAATAAAAGTAGAATGAAGAGGAGGAGGATCTCCGATAGGCGAACCGTAAGTCAAGTCAAAAACCAGATTAGGATACTTCTGCGATAAATTATACTTTTTGAGAGCCCGTTCCCATTCCTCTGCATTGTAAGGAGTGATGACCTTATGGGCCTCAGTTACGAGTGCATTTCGTCGCTCCGTGGTGAGTGTCTGCGCATAGGGAACAGATGTGGGCTCCATGACAGAATGTGGGTTCTGCTCGGCAACCGGTAAGGTTGAATCGGATACAGACGTATTTCTGATCGGAGATTCGTACAAGTGAATTATCTCTCCATTCGACGAGAAAGGAGCGGCCGTGCTTGCTCGGGGCGGAGGCGCTGCATGCGTCTGCCCGATGTCCGATTTCTCCACACCTGAGGCATAAGGGACGAAAGGAATTGGTGCGTCCAATGGTATCCCGCTGATTGATGTCATATGGCATGAATCGTTTGCTTGGAAATCCTCCCGAGGGTTTTCCCCGTCTCCATCGACCTTCGCCACCTGTCTGGGCCTCTTGCTGGAATAGCAAGTAATTATCCTTCGCAGTTTGCACTCCTTCAGACCAGCTCTTAGAAGATGGATCCGGGATGAAGGGATCCTTGAACAACTTCGCTCGGTAGTCCTTGTCAAAAATTTTGTAAGCCTCGAACCATCTCGCGAATTGTGGGTCAGAGAGCACGGTATGCAAATGTTCATTGAGGCCTTGAAGTGTCCGCTCGCCGAAGCCAATAGAAGTTACAAACTCCAGAAGACTGTTGTAACATTCCAGGAAATCCGCTCGAGTTAACTCGTTTTCGGGGGGAGCCTTGGAGGTATCGAGGACACTAAAGTTTTTGCTTGTTCCATCCGCAGCCATGCGCGTTATCTTGACCCGTGGTAGAGCGTCGTCATTGAACTGCAAAGCACGTAGATAGGCAGAGTGAAACATGGTAAGGGGAATGGAAATCTGGTGTATCAAAAGAGCCTTATAATCCTCGTGGAATGAAGTATCGTTGGGATTGTATGCCTCTTGGTTGGACGCTGTCGTCGCATCCGAGAAAAGATTGGAGAGAGTAGCATCCATCGTTGTCGCAGTAGCGGTGGTATGCGAGCCGGTGGTGCTTGTTACAGCCCCAGCAGGGGCAGTTCCAGCAGAAGGCTTGGAGGCAGGTGAGGTTAGTAGTTTGGCCTCTACTGCCTTTTCCACCGTCTGAAGAACAAAGTCAAACTCATCCTTTTCGTCCTCTGAGACATCTTTAGGGTCCCCGCCTTTAGCTGTCATCTCCTTCCTTCTCTTTGCCCTTCTAGCATTCCTATCTGTTACATCTTTGCTCATCTTGGCTCGCATCTTGTCCATGTTCATTTCTTCGGGACTTTTTGTCGGCTTCCTACTTGCAGTGGTGCCAGGTTTCAGTCCGCCTTGAGGATTCGCAGTAGCACCGGTTTGAGACATTGGTTGACGATAGTTCAACAAAAGGATATGAGATTAAGAAGATACAAGTCGAAGACTTCATAGTAAAGATTCGAGGTGCAGACGGTGCTGACTGCGTACGAGAGAGTTCAAACGATCTCTCGTTCGCTTAGTCAGCACCTTATGTGCGCTGCCTCCGCAAGCTCCGTCTGCTCACAACGTCCAGGTGACGATATCGACAGCTTGCCTCTATATACAGTCTGGTCACGAAGCTATTATCTACTAGTGTCCATGTATGACTCATTGCGAGTGAGCAGACGAACGAACGACTCGAGGAGAAGAGACGCGAAGGATTGCGTAGCTTCTCCACCAATTGCATATGCGGCTGGGCGCATCCTTGACATGTTGGAGGATATTCGTCCTTATACCTGTGTGTTTCTTATCGTCACTCGTTCTTACTTACTATATATATTCATACACCTCCGATGTCCTTTCTCGATCAACTATATAGCCCGACCGCAGATACCCAAGTGCCTCAGTCGTTTCACCATCGCTGTGCCCGAATGAGGTACGTATACTATTACTACACTTTTTACTATCTTACTTACTCCTTCCCGCGTCGTACTTAATGGACCTTGTCTCATTATTAGTATCGAAACTAACGAATTGATAGGTTCCTGTATACTAGGTGAGGTTGCTTTGATTCCTTGGCTAAGCCACATTTACTCAGAGAACCAACAGAGAACGCAATCCCATAATCTTCAAGTTTACTTTCAGTGATTCCGCTTGTCACTACGCGGTGAGGAAGTATCCCTGAATCGCTTGACACATAGTCACAGGATGAATATAAGAACCAACCTCTTCGTACGGAGATTGTAAATTGACGAGTAGGCTGCATAACATGACGCTGGGCACTACTAACCTTTACTTCTGGATTCAGACCAGGATTCGATCCTTGAAACTCACATCTTGCAGGTTGATAATCTCTCAGCCGTCTCGGGTCTCGTCGTCTCTTTATGCATTCATGTTTAGATTCAGAATGCAGTCTGCAGATAGTTGTATTTTAGCTTCATGCATGCGATATTGTGAAGACGTAAAGATGGGCCTCATTTCTTCGTTGCTCTAAAATATCCCTGCAGACTCTTGCAAGCCGTGAGTATCGTGCAATCTAACGGAGACTCGAGAACTCGCAACATGCAAGTTGTGACTCACGAAGCTCATTGATAATCAGTATTAGTTGTCTCTGTTCATTTAGGTATGTTCTGCAGCTAACAGCCGTGTTTCGCAACCAACATTGGCATTACTTATTACGGTACCACATACATATTCCGAATGGCATGACGACGAGTATACACCCCCCATCATCCCAGTGCTTCCAAACACTGTTTTAGACGGCAATTGTTACAAGGAAAACTTGAAGGACAAGGTGGTCAAGACTTGACTGAACCACGTCAGAACACCAATAACTCCGATAGATACGTCTGAGGACTCACCAGAGTTCTATGATATCACCAATCAGAGCTCATCTTTGCCTTCGCCGCCGCCTTTGTAGCGTTTGCGGAGCTGCCTGAGCACAGCCATCTGTGCTGGTTTCTCAACGTGATTCTCACTTTCCCATTCAGTTTCGACCGGGCGTTCACCCCATTCAGTAAAGAGCTGAAGGGCTGTTACTCCGGTGCCCGTCCTTCCATGACCGTATCCACAATGCACGAGCGTAGATGCATCACGATGGAGTCGTATGAACCTCCAAAAATCAACAGCCTGTGTGAGCTGATCAATAGTTGGAGCTTGAAAATCTTCGACTGGCAGGTGGCGATAGGCGATCTGAGCGCGGTCCAAAAGGGCTATCTCGTCGGCGGTGTATCGATACTGGTTGAAACTGATAATGCTGTTGATACCGTGCTCGGTAAGGAATTCCACGGCAGTTTTCGTGAGTCGCTGGGATTTATCATGGTGGCCATCATAATTGGGAGCAGAGGAACGGTAGAGTCGACGACCAGTAAGGATGTGCTTGGTGACTTCGTAGAATCGATGCCATTCGTCGCTCATGACGACTAGAGTAGGCGCGGGTGAAGAGTGTGGAGGAAGTGCGACGAGGTGCACATTGTCTTGTACTAAGGTTAAACGTACAATAATAGTATGCTCACCTGGAAGGTCGTCTCGGCCCTGCCTTCTTAGAATTTCTTACGGAAGACCAAAACGACAGACACCCTGGAAGACTATTATTGGTGGAAGAAGGGTAACAGTGCATCCGCCTGAACCAGTTACTACAAGCATCCACAGCGGTGTTGTTATGGGCTTTGTGCATCAAGCTTCCAAGGCACGTTGCGCATGGCAGAATGACGAGGGCCATGACGTAAGATCATCTTAATATTCATTCTGACAGACTGAGATCTACTGAAATTCGCCTACTGTGGTTATCACGCGACAACAAAAACCCTCATGTCAGAGTGAAGGCAGCGCTTCGGTGCGTACATGAGTTACGAACGTTCAATATAGTACTGATGTTGTTGCGATTGGTCGCTGGGACCTGGAGGTACCATTTTCACCTTTTCACCTCTTCACCGGAGAGTAACGCTCGGCTTCTAGCGCTTCGGTGAATGCGATGTGCCGAAGATTCGAGTGTTCCTGGGCATGGAGGGCCAGTCAAAGGTAGGTGGTACCGTGCCGCGTGATGATGATGATAACGGACAGTTGTCGTTATTCACAAAAAACATTCTGCCATATGACAGACTTGAATCCGGTATAAAGCCCTCCTTAAACGCTCGTCATTTGATCCAATCGCAATGCCTGACTTTTCGTGTTATTTCTCTGTCCACAACCATCTTGATATTGATCTAGCCCTGGCGAACGA
This sequence comes from Armillaria gallica, assembly GCA_037576215.1. Taxonomy (NCBI): domain Eukaryota; kingdom Fungi; phylum Basidiomycota; class Agaricomycetes; order Agaricales; family Physalacriaceae; genus Armillaria; species Armillaria gallica. The sequence continues at coordinate 4,242,448 of JBANDB010000008.1, forward strand.
CGACATCACAACTGGTCATTGGGAACAGAAGCCCAACAACGGTCACGTCCCTGCGGCGTCTACCTCAGGGACTTTCCAAATCAAAGATCGCTTTGGTCCGTACCCCTTCAAGCGAAAAGCTCTTCTGAGCCGCGAGTTGATACTGTTTAATAGGCCCGGAAGGATCGGAAGGGACAATGGAATTTAGAGGGTCGAGAGGCAATAGGGACATAGTTGTCTCTATCCACATCTGCTGTGGAGTTACCGATAACAATCAAGTCACCATTAAGTCTGATGACTCGTCACTACTGGTCTCCGTTGTTGGATTTATGGGTATTGATGGTCATCCATTGGAAGGTCAGTACAATAATTGTGGCGCACCTTTTGCATTACTGACTTGCTTCCAAGTGGAATTTGTCATAGACAGACGATCGTGAGGCTGTTGCAGAGTGGTCCTGTTTTGTAGGAGTCACGTATTTTGGAAGGGTCTGCATCGTTTGAATGTCGAGGCCGCCTAATGATGAGACTTTAAATGTTGATTTGTACTATGAATAGGATGAATTTCGACTCACCTCAAATCTACAACTTGATTGACCGCAGCCATGCAGGCTCAGGACTGTATATTCTCGTCTCTCCTCTTCCTGGTGCATCGTCATCGTATGAGCAGCCAAGTCAATTGGCCCTCTAACAGTGAATACCCCTCCTTCAACGACCTATGTCAAAAAGGTCCAGTTGATGTTTCCCTAGAATCAGGCTCCCAGCAACTGCTCACAAATGCAACCTGAGCGTTTGACTGCTCGCACGACGAGAAAGGGGAGACGAGAGTGCAGGAGGGTCTGCATTTGCGTTGTTGGAACCTGTCGGCTGATCAGTCCGATAGACAACACGACCTACACTGAGGCTCACCCTCTGCAGTTTTGTCCACACCCAGGTCAATTCCACCTAACTCTCCACGCCGGAGTCGCTCGTCTGCATGCCACCCTCAGCCCTCCTACATCGGGGTCTACTGGCCCCAATGCGTGCACCTCACATTGTGATGACAATGCCTTCGATACCCCTCCCTCAAAATTCAATGTCGAATCTACGTCAAAAATGCCCATTCTATGTCTTCAGGCTCCCCACAACCTCTCACCAACCCAACCAACAACGCCAAGCACAGAAAATGTCAGGCTGTACCTCCCCCCAAAACTCTCAAGGGTGTTGGGATCTCGGCCATAGATTCTTCGGCGGGTGAGCCGCACGTTTTAACTCCTTTGCCGAGGTCCCAAAACAGATATGAAGGTCTAGCACAGGAACGATCATAACAGGCGAGTTGAATTTTACATCCTCCCAGTTCTCATACATCCACATGACGAGAGCTGGCTGAGAGGTTTGTTACGAGTTCTGCGAGTATCCATAAAGCGGGCTTGCCAGGCTAGGTTTGTTCACGTGGCAGATGGATTGAAAGGGCACATAACACCGGCGCATCGTGCAGAGGGTTTATGCTCCAACATTGAGGGAAGGAGTGACAAGATGAGCTGCACCCGTGAAAAGTGAAAATAGCGGAATACGAGTTTTCCTGTAGATGTATCGGAGAGCCAGAATGACACCCAAGGACTGATTTGAACAGCGGTGTGCTGACATACGCGCCACCTCCTCGATTGGCAAAGATAACAACTCAGGGCACTGTATGCAGCAGCCTACGGGACTAAGAGAATGACTTCTCGCCTACACCAGCACACGGAGGATATCATCTTCAAGAGGTAGACTTTCCCGCAGGTGCCGAAATGCATTGATGTTGTCATGCAGCGTAACTTGAATGGCAGATTTCGTGCACCAGCAAGAGGGCATGAATTTGACACATGTATATTGACCGCATCGAACTAATGGATAAAGGAAAAGGGAGATGACGGAGAGGGCCAGGATGCTGAGCGGCATTCCAAAGAGAACATGGCAGGGCATGGCAGAAGCTTAGACGAACTCCTTGGACAATGGTGCGCTGCCACAGCTGACATACGCGCCATCCTTGCCCCAGCTTCCCATCTTGCAAAGGTGAACTCTCGGCGCCTCGTAAGAGCCCATGGCAGCAGCCATCGGGAGCTCAGCATACTCACTTTCCTGCACGCCGAAACATTCCAACACACCAACCTGATGCAGGATAGCATCATAATCAAACGGTTGAGGGCGTTTAGTCCTAGGTCTTCTGTAAGTGCTGTTCATGAGCGCCATGTGCAGCTTCAGAGGACGCGTGTCAGTAATAAGGCCCTCGTCACGAAAGATCTCATTGATTCGACTGAACAGAGGTTCAGACTGGGATGGGCCAACCCATAAGACGTGGGCACGACGGTGGGATTCCCTTTTGAGGACGCCGAGGGTGTCAAGTGTGACGGTCGGGCGCGCGGCTGGGAGCGGGAGGAGGGTCGGGAGTCTATGAAGGAGGTCAAGCGCAGTCGGAAGAGACTCGGAGGTGAGGTTCATGACACCGAGAGTGAGGTACACGCGCTGAGGGCCTGCGAGAAGCGTCGAGTCTGGTGTAGGAAGATTGAGGGCGACATGGAGATCGGCAACTCTGGCGTGAAGAGTCAGGTGAGTCTGGCCAAGGGGTATCGACAGAACTGCACAAGGGTGAGTCTGGGATTAGCTAGTAAACGCATAGACTCACAGTGCGTAGGTCGTGCCATCGTGGTTGGTGAAAAAGGCTCGGCTATCGGACCGATAAGCCGGCAGTTACCTACTGCAACCTGCGATCTCTTCGTCATACAAGCAGCCAGACTTTCAATCTGGCTCTAACAGCGCGGATGCCCCTTCCGGAACGTCGAACCTATGCTCAGAAAGCGCAATCGACGTCTTCCCTACAACCAGGCTCCCAACCACTCACCAACCCAACTGATATCGCTGAACACGGAAAATGCCCTGAGAAAACGCAGTATACAGTCAAATGGCTGTGGACTGATGCCTCTGGACGTACCTCTGGACGAGTGACGCTCGCCCTACTAGCCAACGTCCGTGTCCAAAGTCAGCAACTGGAACAAGTCGCCGCCACCGTCGGGGTTCGAGATGGGACTATGCTCATGGTGACAGTATTCCGACAACGGGAGGTTACCGAAGCAACTGTCCCTATCATCCCGTCGTAAACTTGGAGAGACGCCCGATGAAACTGCACCCGAGGTAGGCTGTACAATTAACATACCGTCGTCATACTCAACGACGAAATTACAGGAGCTGAAACATGAGTTGCTTACTCGAAACATAGCAGCTCGCCTTCGTTCTTTAGACGATCAAACAGCCTCGGTCGACAACGGTCGTATCGTTACGACGATTGCTTGACTCTTCTTATTGGGAAGAAGTTAGGGCAAGGTTCTACGGGGCAGGTATACGAAGCTCAGGTCTTAGTGGATGGAGGTGTAGCGCGGTATCCAGAAAAGGTCATCGTTAAACTCGCACTTTCCGAAGAACAGAAAGAGAGGATACGCCATGAGTATGCGATATATCGACGTCTGCTATACGGACCTGTACCCGTTTCTGCAGGAGATATCCCCACAGCTTTTGGATTTTTTGAAGACATCGAGTCCAATACGGGAGCTCTCATTTTGAGCTATAATGGTCAGACACTGGCACATCGTTCAGACCTGGAATCACCGTCTCTCCAGAAGAAAGGTGCGTTCAGATGACATTGCACGGTCAAGACTAACACATGCCTCACGGGGCTACGTTGTTACGAATACTCGAAAGTATCCATGCAGCTGGCGTTGCTCATGGGGACATTCGAACGTGGAACATGGTTGCTGATGGAGAAGGTCATCTTTCTATCATTGACTTCGATAGGGCAAAATTCAAGGGCCATAGAAAACAAATGAGGGCTGAGCGCCGACGACTGGAAGATCTGTTGGATGGCGAGTCTATCGACGGGTTCTCTGTTACAAGCTATGCAGCATTGACACCAAGCGACAAGGCATCTTATTAATACCCTTAGTATCTATTCCATACTGTCTGATATAACATCCTTCTGTCCTTCTCAAGAGCGGCATCCCACTCTTGTTTCAAGGTCGAGAAACGAGTTTTGCACCCATAAGGTCTGCACGGGATTGCGTTCTCGGTGACCACGTCTTCGGAGCAGCCTGGTAACCGTCCATTCCGTGCTGTTCTCTGCCGTACTCACCTTTCTCAGATACCGTCTCGTTTCTCCTTCCTCGTCGTACGAGCAGCCAGGCCTTCAATACGGCCTCTCTTAACACGAATACCCCTTCCACAACGTCGAACCTACCCCAAACATCCCAGTCAACATCTTGCCTACAACCAGGCTCCCGGAAATCGACGTCTGGTGTGGAGAGTTGGGTGCATTCGGCCAAGAGATATCAGCATTCACAGTGTGTAGGTCACGTCATCGTGATTGGTGAAAAAGCTTCGGCTGGAGGACCGATCAACCGGCGAATCCTTGACAACAGCTAACGGCGACGAACACCGTCTAGTCCCTCTCAACGCGTCTCTCGATCCTTTTCCGAAGTGTCAATGCTATTGGCACCTCTGCATAAGTCTGCAGATACTAGTCCAGCACCTACTTCTGAGGCGGATAATTCCTTTTACATTCATGGTGCCTCTAAGTGCGTGTGGGTTCAACGTGTAGCTCAGTGTGGTGAGAAAAAGGAAATTTTCAGTGCCTAGAGGCTGGCGAAGCGTTTTGGAAGCGTTACGGATAAGAAAAACTTCGGCCCGCAAAATGCTTATTTTGTTCAAATTTATTCACGAGGTGCGTTGGGGCGCCCTGTTTTAAACGCGTTAATAACATTGTTAAAAAATCGATGTTACATTGATACCCACTTTTCAGCCGTACCTTAGCGAAATTCCTTCGTTTCTCTTTGCTCAGTCGTTCCATGATATCAGCCGAGGCGAGAACTTTTTTACTTATGTTCTATACACCTATAACTGACGGTACATCGTAGCTTTCTGTTCCTACGGTGTACAAATTCTAATCTCCGCGGTCATATTCGAAGGTATAAAGCACGGGGAGACGTGGGAGCGCGTTCAACGGTTTCGCTCGCTGAATTGCATCGAGAATGGCTGCAATTTGTAGACCGGCATGAACTTTGAAGTAGCCTGCTGGGAGGCTACTGGGGTCATCTAGGTCTATGAGCGGCGACAGATAGAGACGTTGCGATTTTCGATCCCGTATGCCAATGAATTCTCGGCTCCCAGCACTCAAAACCATAAATGTTGCATCAACATTGACAGCTTCGGCCCATACCTGTTCCACATATCAGAACTGAGAAAACGGAACAATGACCAGAATCACAGATACCTGCTGGATTATTTTCAACGCATCCGTAAAGTCGTCCTCGTTAAATGACAGAGCATCATCATTGGTTCCGCCGTCCTCCTCGAATTCGATATCGTCTCCTTCAATTCTGAATTTCCGCCCACTCGTGCTCAGCACGGAATCCACGGAGGAATTGATGTTGGATTTATCAAATTTGAGTGCGCCGCTGTTAGAAACGCCAAACTCGGTATCTGAGCCGTCCTCGCCTGTTTCGTACCCCGTGATAGCGAACTGGAAGTTGAACATACCGTCCGTCTTCCTGCAAAACCGTCCACCACAACTCCGGAAGGTAGGGCAGCAAGCCCAAGGAAACTTTGAGCCTGTCAAATAGCTAATAGCTCGCATGACGCCTTCACTCCCTGCGTTAATACACCGGAAGTCCCAGAACATGAGAGAGTCTGACAAGCCCGTCTCGATGACAAGCTGAATGTCACTGTTAAGATCGTCGGGAAGTCCAGCCTGCGCAATGACATCTTCATCGAGTAACATATATCCGTCTGCAAGGGCGTACGGCATCATGGAATAAGGCCTCGTGCTGTACCGGAAGATGTTTGACCATCGATCAAGGCCAGCGAATAGAGTGGAGGCCGCCAGCGATAAAAGGTACTGTAGGGGGATGTAACTGTTCTGGATATCACCTTCAGGTCCTACAGAGAGACCTGAACCGCGCTGTAACGTAGACAAAACCCGTGTCGGATGCAAGTTTGCAGACCGAGAGACTCGAGGTAGGTTTCCACTCAGATGGCGCAGCTTAGAGTCAACCACACCAGCCAGCTGGTCGAGCATGTCGGGAAAAAGGACGATATCTTTTAGAATTAGTTCGGTATGCAGATGGATGTCGTACTGCGCAGGATCACGAGTACCGACATCACCCTCAAATTTGGGGCAATGGCCAAAGAAAAATTTCAGGGCTTGTGAGTGAATATCAGAGCTTTGAGGCAAACAAACAGGGAGCCTGCGCACTGTATTCTCCGGGGAGCGGCTTTGCCTTTCTGGAAGATTTGGACGCAGCGGATGGACCTGCATGACGCTGATAACGACGCTTTGGGTTGGACCAACAATGTTTTGGATACGGCATAGCGAGGTTGCGAATGAGGATGATAGACTGAGTGGAAAGGTGATGTAGAATGCAAGGGTGGGGATCTTCGGCTGGTGAGTTGTGCTCTATTGCAGCAGTTCCTGCAAGCTTTTAAAGTACACAGAGAAAACGCTCGTCAAATGCTTGTATCCACGTATACTCTGAGGAGGCTGTTGTTCTTTGTGTAAACCTTATGCGAATCTGTGATCATCTGTCCTGAAGGCAAAGGCTTACTTACCTGTGGGAACGCCATCTCGATGCAACAGAACAATAGTCTCCACATCGGTCAATCCAGAGAGGGGAAGTCTTCAAAATCGTAAGACGGCGAGTCAGAGAAAAGAGCAATGGGATCAGCTAGAGGACAGGAACCAGGTCGCGAGCCCGCAATGATGAGAAGGGGATAGCAGTGGCCGTGACGGCAGCCGATTTATTCGCTTAGCTGGTCGTTATGATACCGGCGTCTATTTCCACCAGGACCCAATTACGTCGTGCTAGTAGAACAATAAGATTTTGCTTTTAAGTAGTTTATGGCCCGGCATATGAAGAATGGGGACAAGAAATCACTACGAGTTGAATATTAAAGCACCTGAAATGTACACATGAGAAATCGTCCCTACATTGTGGAATCAACAAAAGTAGCAACACATGGCTTTCTCGTCTTCAGTGAAATAACTAGAGAATTCGGATAACGGCGCACTGCCGTCCAGTCCCCACTTTCAGAGAAGTGTCATACAAGCCCAAACTGAGACACGGGCACACCAAAAACAGTGCAGCAGAAGATATCCATTGTATATGATCCTCCATAGAAGACCTCGCTGAACAAAGATTCAGGCCGAGACGAGCTACTAACCCCTACACGGTGATAGGGCTGTGAGCGGGAGGAGTGGTGCAGGAAGTCAAGCGCGGTGGGGGACGTGCACACGTTGAGGGCGTAGATGTTGGCGATTCTAACGCGGAGAATCACCGAGGGTAATGTATATAATGAGTTGGGATTAGCGCATAGATGGCAGACACTCACAGTTGCGTAGGTCTTGCCATCACTCTTGTGACAAAGGTTCGGTTATCGGACCAGGCAGCCGGTGAATCCTTGACACAACAAGCTCTCGCCTCTCCTTGTCCCACTCGTCACACGGGCAATTAAACCTTCAATATGGTCTCGAGAAAAACGGAGCCGCTTCCCGAATGACAAACTGGCACCAAACACGCCCAGTCGACATCGAAAAATCTAGGTTGCAACACAACTCTTTTGGGCGCCCGAAGGTAATTTGAATCACGGCTGCTTCCAGATGAAGGAAAGGGCGTCGGGCTCTTCGTTGAGGGCACTGCATATAACAATTCGCCACCACCTATCGATGCGCATGTGAAGATCTAGCGCAGGGACGAGCGAGGCTTAAATCCTTCCCAATTTGAACCGGCTGAGAAGTTGATTCATGCAGAAGAATCAGCGCATCGTGCAGAAATTTTACGTGACGTTTTAAGGGAAGAAGTGATAAGACTGTCCGGATGAGCTGCACTCGTGAAAAGTGAAAATAGCAGGATACGAGGTTTCCCGTAGACGTGCGGTGTGCTGACATACGCGCCGGCTCCTGATAAAAACTCGGAGCACTGTATGATCTCAGGGAAACAGCCAACGGAAATGGGAGTGTTCTGTACCAGCACGCGGATGGTGTCGTCTTCAAAGACCATCCCATAGGCACCGCAATGTACGGATGATGTCGTGCAGCGTAACTTGAAGTTGGATAGCGTGCACTGGTGAAAGGGCAGGAGCTTGACAGGTATGTATTGGCCACGTCGACCTAATAGCAGTGCACTGAAAAAAGAAAGGGGAGATGATGGACAATGCCAGGGATGCCGAGCGGTATTCCAAAGAGAAGACGGCAGGGGAAGGTAGTAGCTTAGAAGAATCCCGTGGTCAATGGCGCACTGCCACAGCCAACATACGTGCCATCCTTACCCCAACTTCCCATCTTGCAAAGGTGAACTCTCGGCGCCTCGTAAGAGCCCATAGCAATAGCCATCGGGAGCTCAGCGTACTCGCTCTCCTGCACGCCGAAACATTCCAACACGCCAGCCTGCCGGAGGATACCATCATACTCGAACGGCTGAGGGTGTTTCCTGTAGGTGCTGTACATGAGTGTCATATGCAGCTTGAGAGTATGCGTGCCGGTGATGAAGCCTTCGTCATGGAAGATCTGGTTTATTTGACTGAACACAGGCTCAGACTGAGATGGGCCAACCCATAAGACGTGGGCACGGCGGCGGGATTCCCTTTTGAGGACGTCGAGGGTGTCGAGGGTGATCGCGGGGGCGCGGCTGTGAGCGAGAGGAGCGTCGGGAGGCGGTGCAGGAGGTCACGCGCGGTTGGGAGAGGCTCGGGGGTGAGGCTCATGACGCCGAGAGTGAGGTGGTTGAGTCTGGTGTAGGGGGATTGAAGGCGACATGGAGATCGACGATTCTGTCGCGGAGAGTCGGGTGAGTCTGGCCAAGAGGTATCGACAGAGCTGCAAAGGGTGAGTCTGTGATTAGCGCATAGACGCATACACTCACAGTGCGTAGGTCGTGGTTGGCGAAAAAGGCTTGGCTGTCGGACCGATATGCCGGCGATCCATTGAAATTCTGCGATCCTGTCTCCCTTGTTCCGGCACCTCATCATACAGACAGCCAAATCTTCAATACGGCTTCTCATAACACGAACACCTCTCCCCTAACATCGGACCTACGCTAAAAATGCCCAATCGACGTCTTCCCTACGGATTCCCAACATCCAACAACTAATAGATTTTGCCGAACACGAAAAGGCTGGAAGAGAATGAAATAAACAGTCGACTGGCTGAGACGGGATTGCACTAACGACTCTGCCCGTGCTTCTCGACCAGTGATGCCCATCTTGTTTGCCAGCGTCCGCGTCCAAGGTCAGAAACTGGAACGAGTCGCCACCGTCGGGGTTCGAGATGTGAGTATGCTTGTGGTGACGGTACTCGAAGAGGATGTGAGTGCCTCGACTCTTCATATATTTTAGCTGATGAAAGTAGTAGAACCTCAAACACGTCGAGGCTGCCATATACGATGCCAAAATACCTTCTATCATTCCGCAGAGGTAGGATACACGGACGCCGAGGATCCTGGTGCCCAAGCCGACGCTCGATGTCAAACCGTCGGTCGTCGCTGCTGCGGCGAAGAAGGCGGAGGAAACTCGCGTGCAGTGCCGCAAGCTCCATCAGACGAACATGAAGAAGGACAAGTATGAATAACGGTCCGTCGAGCTTGAGCTTGAGGTGGTGCGTTGTCGCTGCGGACCTTCGCAGCTGTATGCTCATTATTGAACGGTTTCAAAATATGCTCGACAAGTACGTTGCCGAGATTGATAAGGTCTTAGTGGACATAAAACAGACATCGGGTCCCTCGACCATGAATTTTCAGCGGCGGCGGCGAGGGTGTCGCCTATCTACTTGGATCTCTTCCAAGCGCAGCCGATTTTGATAGTATTTCTATCACCAGACTTCCGCTAGCTCATTCCTCAAACAAGTCCAGATTGAATCCCCAGTTCACTTATCGTACTCAGAATTATCATCCAGTGATCACCTAACGGACCCCTCCCCCCCAAGGCAGTAACCGCAGCACCCGAGCCTCACGACGAGGAGAGCTCTACTCGTCTGCCCCAGCTATTCGCGACTCATGGGAATCCCTTGACACCCCGCTTCCCAATCACCTGGCAAATGACTATGTCGTCGTCTACCGCCGACGACGACCTATACGATCTCAACCCAACCTTGTACCCACAATCGCCCTCGTCGACATTCATGCTAAACCTGAGCATACCCACGACACAAGCCGACTACCTTCAACTGGGTATAAAACAGACTGGCCGAGTCCGCCTCGTGGTTCGAGAAGAGCGCTACGATTGACGCATACGGAGGATGCGGAGGCTATGTGGGGTCTCACACCACGCCATAGGTGGGGGTGCCGAAACTGAGAAGACGGGGTCCTCAAGGACTCGAAGATGGCCGTGGTAGGTTGTTTTCCGTCTTCTTTTCATTTGTTGTCTTGATCGGGGGTGTTAGAGCTATCACACAATTTCTGGAGACCCGGATACTGCGATTTGACGTTTTTCCTGGTGAACGAGAAGGGACGTCAAAGTTGACTTTATGTGAGAGTGGCTCATGGGTATACAAATGCACTTATAATTGTTAGATCATACAAATCACTGCTGGGGCTGTTCCCTTTTTAGGACGGAAAAAGGTGTTCTGTTTTCCTTTCCCTTTGCGTGTCTCAAAAATGGGATATAGAAAACTTGATAAAAAAATCAGTCTATCTAGTGCTCCTTTCGCGTGCCAAGTGCTGCTCTTCTGTAAATGAAAAGCAGTTTCCTTTGTTCTGACCGCAGGAACGCCTTTTCCATTCGGTTTTGCGGACTCTTTTCTTTACCTTAAAAGAGTACGTGAATGATCTCGCCTGTTTGTTTTTCTGAACTCAATTTTATTAGAAGATGAAATAAATGCCGCAACCGCGACAGACATGTTCGATCTGAAATGTGTCTGTACCGGTTAATGTTTCTGAGCCCTCAGCTCAACTAGACCAGATAATTTCTAGTCCGCGCTCTCGCGACTCCAATGCCGTCCAGCCTCTCTCTTTCCTTTCGGTCGGTCATCCTGATAACTGACACTTTCTCAAAGCACCCTTTCTGTCTTCGTCCGACTACCCAATACTGCCCCATTTCTTTCCATGACTCGCGGCTGCCAATCAATGTATACGACCCATCAGGTATCAGATGCCTGTGGGGAGCGGCGATCTTAAAGACATGGCGAATCCCAGTGGGATCTTTGACGATTAATTCTCCCCAACGAAGCTTCCCTTCCAATCCTCCCAAACGTAGCTCCCGTTCCAATTCTCCCAAACGCAGCTCCTGTTCCAATTCTCCGAAATGGTTCTCCCGATCCAAATTACGCTGCCTCCCTTCCAATTGCTTGTTGTCCAGTCCTTTCATATGCTGGAACTTTTGTAATTCTTCAAAACGCCGCTTCCTTTCCAATTTTACCGAAGTCGGCTTCCCTTCAGACTTCCCCCCACCAAATCCTTGCACATAGCACTCTTCAATGTACGGTCCGTCGTACCAGTCAGTATCAGTTTCCTCGTCCCGATCGATGATCTCTACGAACCGGTCTCCATCCGTCAAGGGAATCTCCTCAACCATCGCCTGGTGCCACGATGGCTTCCACCTCGTCTTGCAATTCCCAGGTGCGGGATACAAGAGGAACAGAAGTCCCCGATGCTTTCCCTCCATCGTATTTACGAGCGCCGTCCAAGCATCCTCTAGATTCTCATTTTCATAATATGCCGGTATCGTTGTCGACCGGAGCAGATACGCCAATGCTGCGACTTTATCCACGGGATTGGTGGACACGCGTTTCTGCATGAGCGACAGTAAGCCCAATACCTGATCGGTATTCCACTTCATGAACTCTAGGGATGCTAGTTGTTGGCGAAACCTCTCTCGGGTTTTCACTTCTAAGTTGCTGCGATCACCTGTATCCCCGCCCAGATCGTAGTTCCTGGTAACCTCCTGTAGCGTCCACGCACGATTGAACCAACACCGATCACCATTCAAGACGGAGTTCTCTGTCAAGGGCCGCCCCAGTCCACTGAGATAACACACCACCCTCTCCGCCTGTTCATATACTGCTCCAATAGTGGGCACGTCCACCTTCCACTCCTCCGCACGCAGATCTTCCATCGGCCCTCCCTTCTGCCTCAAACACAGCACATCGAGCCATGTATACTCGGCTCCCGAATTGAGCATTTCAATCCGGATAAGGTCCAGGCTAGAGTTTTTTGGGATGGGCACCGGCCATTCATATCCATTGATAGGTGTAGACACATAGACACGATCACTGTCATCCACCCAAGCATGTGATATCGCCTGTGGGCATTTGCGAGCTACCCACCAAGGTACCACCCGATTACTGTACAAATCCCAGACACGTCGAGGGGGCACTCTCCGATCGGTTATTTGATGGCCAACAACAGCGTCTCGTCGTGTCTTTCGGTCCAGCGCTTCGAGTTTCGGTTGGTCTTTAATCTTCGAGGGTTCGTACCAGATGGGACGGAGATAGGCATACACGGTGCCAAAGTCGTAGTTATTGGATATATATGATTGGAGAGTAAAGTACAGGGACACAGCATCCGATGAGATCCTGAGAGCTGCGAGAGGTGATCGCAGAAAGGAGGGTAATGAGGTGCTCAAGGCGTACGAGGTTCCCAATATGAGGTTTAGTTTATCCAACAGTCCACGAACGCCCAGGTCGGTGCATAGAGTGTTGGCAAGAGAGGATGGAATAACAGGCTGCCTCCCGGTGTATGATCGTTGTTTTGTAACTGGAATGAAGGATTCCGCTTCTCCGGTCTCAGTCGAGCATGAAATGGTAACCTCGGGAAGGCGTGCATATGCTTTTTCCTGCGCCGAATTATTCATCGCTCTTCTGTGAAAGCTGTATGTGCATACCATTGCCTCGTACGGTCGAAGAATTTCAAGTTCCTCTTCGTTGGAAAGCCGTTTGCGTCGGTAGTCGTTCAAAGGCCCTACGATTGAAAGTTAGATGAAGGTCTTCACCATGAAAGAAGCATAAGCATACATACCACTGACAGACTTTGTCGTTGACGGGGGTATGCTAGGGCACGTAGCCAGAACTGCTGCACGATAAGTGGGGACGCTAAGTAAATTGTGTTGGACACTATTTGTTTACACAGCCCGCTGGATCAATGATCATCGAATTGATTGACAACAGTTCAGGTCAACAAGCGTTGCTAGCGAGCGGACTTTTAACTGAGTTTTAAATTAGCCGGAATTTCCCGTTTACAGGCGTGATGCCGTTGGACTTGCCGTTGGTTTGCAGTTCGTAGTTGTTGCGCTGACTGCCCCCTGCCACAGCCAGAGATTTGTATTTGAATATTGATATTATCTGTGCTTGAGTATGTATAAGCCTGCTTCATTTCAAGGTTGTAGTGTTTCACTTTATCTAGTACAAGGGGGTAGTAAAAGCAAGGGGGCACCGGAATGTCGGCCCGGCACATCCGGTAGGGTGGTTGGTTGCCTCCGGAGGGGCTGAAAAAATTTTAGAACATGGAATTTTGGGCTCTCTTAGGGCAAAAAAATGATGTTTTTAGACCTATTAGTACCATTACTTCTATGCAAGCAGTCCTCCCAATAGCTATCCTGAAAGATCACCAAGAAATTAACATCTGAGGCAGTTAAGAGGCAGGTGTGCCGCAAAGATGCCGGAGATTCACTGGAGAACAACCACATGATGTCATTAAACTAATCTATATATAGGTATAATAGAGTCATGTGGGTGGGTGGTTGGTCCTTGCCGGCCTGAAATAAATTTTTGGACCTTATGTGCAAAATTTTATTTTGTGTGCCCTCTTGAGTAAAAGTTAAGAAAATCATATTGGGTCGATATTATTTTTAAGCCCTCTCCTGACCAACCAACCGACCACATGGGAATAACATACCCTTAAAGGCAGGGTCATGTGATTAAATGACGCACAAGATCCCTGGTCCGTTGTCTTCCGTTGTCTTTCCATGCACTGCCATGTCCTCACAGGCTATGACACTAACGGCGACTCCACTTCCCTACTGTACATGACACTTTAGTTTGATCCTCATCTTTCTAAGCCACCACACTGCATGAGATAAGTACTGGGTTCAAGCAAGGTGATGAACCAAATTCCAATTACTCAATTGAAAGTTCACATTTCTTTGCTTTGGGATGCCTCTTTCAGGCTCTGAAGCTTTCCTTGATCATTTAGGCATGTAAATTGGCCCTTATAATTGAGTGTGGGGTGCACAGGTGCTAATTTGCTAGGATGGGCAAAATTATTTTTAGTGACCTTTTCAACTGACCAACTGATCAACTGGATGTGCCAGGCTGACGGCCCGCAACCCCCTTGATCTAGTATTCTGAGTCCTATGAATATAGGTAATCGGTCATTATGCAGTTGTGAAAGATCTGTGGGAAATTCTTTTTGTGCCATCAATTGATCTTGCTTTTTGCCAACTGTCCTACTCTGAGCTATCATAGGAACATTTTCTATTTGCACCCGTCCTTTCCCGCATCCTGTTCCAATTAATTTCGGTTGCCCTATTCCTTTCTTGCTTGCCTTTGCATCTGTCTTCCATCTTGTTTTTTCTCTCTTCGTCATTTCTCATCTTGTCTTGTCTCACATGTACCCCAGTTTTCTGTCTTTGCTCTCATTACCTTAATTGTCCTTGAAGATGTCAGCTAGGCTGTCAATGGATAAGGCGGTGCATTGCAAAGATAGGCCTTGAACTTGCAGCATGGCTCGTTGCTATTTTTTCATTCCTGCAAGACCCCATCTATGTGATATTGGTGGATGATAATTTCAGTATGACCTTGCCTGCTGTTGAGCAAGATGCGTTGCTGGCTTCTCTGTAGTTTTCTCCTTCTGACCAATGTCATTATTTAATATTCCATAGCATCAGCCACAACTCCAGGATACTGGTGTCCAGTTGCTTATCCTTCTATCATAACTTCAAGGTCTTGAAATTTCCATATGGACTGGAATTCACAACCAACAATGCCCCGAACATTTGAATACACCTCTGACAAACCATCATAAGCCTTACCCCCCTCTGCTGGTGAGATTCTCCACTGCCTTTCAACATTCAGAACGTGATCTTGGCTCTATTTATAGACTTTGATATGCTGGGAACAGCTATTTTGAGCCACCATGTGGTCAGTGCCAGTTCCAAAGTCTAGACTCTGGGAGTATTACACCTACAAGGCTCATGTGGTGGATAAGGATATGTTGAGACACTGGCAGGATGACATGGCAACTCTACTCATCCTTATACATCGCTCCAAAGTGCGTCATTTCTTATACTCATTTTGTCCAGGTCAGTTTGTTTTCTGGTGGCATCCTCACCATCTTCCTCATTGAGACTGAGAAAAATATTGATCTGGCCAGTGGCTGATCTCGGCCAGCAACTGCAGGTGCTCTGATGTATAAAATGACCAATGTGCTATCAGAATTCCTTGTTCCATGGTGTGCCTCATGACTACGATGCCTTAATGTACTACATAAATGTGTAGAAAGGAAGGAGAAAGTGATTACAATGCTAATACCATCAGCTATTCTAGTGCCATTTGCCATTTCGACTCTTAAGCCTCCTGGTTAAATGTACCAGCATCAGTGCAATGGAGGTGTATGTCTTGACTCCTTGCTTGTGTTTTTTTTTTGCTCACCAAGAACTCAAATAGTGAATCCTCTCCTTTTGCCTGTCCCATGTCTTGGCCACACTAGCCATGCTGCTCCTTACTCATCTGCCACCTCCTAGCTGCTCAGGCCTTTTTGGTTGGTGTTCAGCTGGTTTCAATGCGGTTTTTGTGTTCTAACATTTCTGCAAATTCAGGGCCCCTAATGATGAGCCTAGACTTCCGTGGCAATGGCAATACCAACTCGGAATGAGATTGAGTAATTAACATAGTAGCATGGCAATCAAGGCAATTGTGTGTGCAAGTGGGTTCGGGGCACCTCCATGCAGTAAATCAATTCCTCTATACACAAGTATACACTGCGACTTTAAGTCTGCGAAGTAGTACTGCTTGGTAGTCAAGTACTAGATGCTATGGTTTTAAGCCAGTAGGGATCTCTCAAAGTGAGAGGGAACGAAAGCGGGTATAATGTGAATACCATGAATTCATATGAGAAAACATGAGGTGAGACTAGAAAACATCGCTAGACGGTAATCTGAGCGGGGTGAATAATGGAGAATAGACTAAACAGTCGGCAATAGTCTAGGAATGGGTGAGGTGATGAGAAAATAGAGTGGAGACTGCATGTGGCAAGAGAAAACATGGAACTACAAAAACTGGCAATGATACAGATCCTATACAGTGCAATGGTGCTGAGTCAATGTTGAAACTGGTCTGGTACTGAAACGATCCTATCCTATGTCAAAACTAACCTTCAAGTCCACTCAAGGGACTGATACTATATGAAAACTGGCTGAACTGATCCTAAGTCTGCTCTGGGACTACCCAAGTGGGCGACGATAACAATGGTGAAAGAGAAACTGTAAAAACTCCAATGGTGTGAAAGTGAAATGATGATGGCCTATAAAAGATAATGTGGGTGAGGTATGGCATGGCAATCACGTATTGGCACAATATGAGCATGCACCAATAGTGTTAAGAGCGAAGAGCAAGTAGCAAAGGACTCTTCACAGTTAAAAACCATGAAATAACTCTGGTGAGCTCAAAAGTCGACGTGCAATTGAGAATATGCTGGGGTAAACAGTATATTGCTGTAGAACGGTGAATAGACATGGTTTATGGGTGATAGACTAAAGCGTGACAATAATTGACGTAGACTGGGGTCAACTAGAGATGAACTGACTATGAACTATGTTTTCTAGCTAGTTTTTATACTACAAGTACGAATTTATAAATAGAGTAAATACACAAGACTTAGTAAGGCTATAAGGCCTTGGCTTTGTAAAAATTGTAAGAAACATATGGTCCTTGGTCTTCTAAAGTAATAGCAACTTGTTGATGTTGCCATGTATGAATGTGAACCGTATGGGGTCATTGAGTGATGCACAGATTGTTAGGTGCTGTTTAGCTGCAGATTACTGAGCAATAGTTGTCGTACTGAAGAGTATGCATGGGGCAATGTTTTCTTAAGGCCTTGGCAGAGTAACAGCCTTAGTAAACATGGTCTGTAGTTACCATAGCTGCAATTGTCATAGCTGGGAGGGTACTCACATGGATCACGTCATTTTCATTAAGTGATCAATGGGCACATCAACTGGGTGCTTCTGAGTGATGCATCAATTTCATATTGGGGTGATTGTCAATCACAGGTGCCTTGCCGTGATAAAGTATGGCAATTACGATGTGTGACAAGATGGAATGGATAACAAAGCACGTGAGGAGTGGTTGCCATAGGATGAAAGTGGTATCAGTGTGCATGCAATCATTGGTTTGCTGAAAGGCCATTGAAGGGACAGTAGCATTAATTAGCAGTTAAAATCTGTGAATTCTGAGTGTACAGAGCCTGGAGGCTCATCACCAACTCTTTCCTTTATGTAGGAGAACATACAAAGAATTGTGTCTCCGATTTACAGCAATGCACTTGCAGATTTTAAAATTCTTGCCTTACTATTGTACAAGTTCATTCAATAAGTTTGTAAGTGGTCAGTACACCCAAACAGAGAGTGCTTAAATATTTTCAGATTCAGCTCAGTGATGAGTGTGGAAGCTCTTGATGAAATGGTGTAGAAGTTGTGGTGACTTTGCTGCTGTATCCTGCATATACTAAAACAGCTGCAATGTCCCACAGCCTCCTAAGGGGTGCTGTGTCTTTGAACCGAGTAGGCTAGAATGACAAACTCTGCAGCATTCCATCAAAATCGAGATATCCCATCTCTTGGACAGTGACTTCATGTACATTAAGTCAGTCTGATGTCACAGAATGCCATAAGTATGAATATGTGCCACTGTTGCTGAGGGTGGCTGCTGCCTTCACAGACACACTGCCAGATCCTGAGATACAGGTCGATGTTAATGGCAATGTCATGGTGTATTGTCCTGCTGGAGTAGTGAATTATCAGACTAACCATTTCACCACTTGGTTCATTGACCTTGACAATAATGTGTGGTTCAACAACTCTGGTATCATACAGAGCAGAAACACTACTATGAGAGGGGGTCGATGTGATGCTCACTATGTCTGGGAAATTGCACAATCATTTCATTTATAGATGGATATGCTTATAAAAAGATAAAAGCACATAGGACTCGGTCCTGCCACACAGATGTGCTGGCCCTCACCAACTAGTCCAATGTTCATGAAAATTGAAATCATTAAGATGGCTTCAGTCTCATGAGAAGATGATCTTCAGATACTGTACAATTTCAACTTTATCTTCACAGGGTGTGACATGTTATGCCACATCTTCAGTTGTGAAGATCTTCACATACAGATGTTGTTAGAGGATATCTGTATGTTATACTCTTATCTTACCTTTCAATCATCACTTGTTCTTACTTACCTTATATATATAACTTCTGTTGATCACCTATATAGCCTTGCCATAGATATCCAGATACCTCAGTCATTTCACCTACACTGTGCCCGACTGAGGCATGTATACTGTTACTGTGCTTATTACTATATTACTCACACTCATTCATAAATCTATACTTATATATTCTTCTGTTAATAGATGTGAAATGTTATGGTCATCTTCATGTTATATATTTTCATTGCTGTGGTAGTCTTGTGGTTATGTATTGTGACTGAGCTTCTAGGTTGTGAGTTCAATCCTCTTTGATTGTTTTTTTTTTTTTGACTCCCAGTGGTGATGTTTTAGATGGCTGGATTTGCTAAACAGGCCAATTGTTGGCAAGAGAACAGGCCATGGACATGGAGTCCACCTTTGAGCTCCTAGAACAGGGTCATTGAGGCTGCATCATAAAACCAAATCACTGGTACAATAGAAACATCTGAGAATGTGCATAGACAATTAAGACATGTGTATTTTGTTATTTCTTGCTTGAAAAGAGTGCTAATTTGGAAGCTTTTTTCATCTCTTCACTGAGTCTTGTGACATATTATGTGAAGTTAAGGTTGAAATTGTACAGTATCAGAAGTTCACTGACTGTTAAGTACCTTCAAGAAAGATCAAAAATTCAAAATTGAGGGAGCTGACAGCCAGTCAATATTGAATGCTCTTATTACAACAGCAATCAGATCAAAAACATACAACTGTATTGTTTAATATAGCCACAAAGTTTCTAAAGGAAGACAAAGAAACATCACTGGAGATGGCATGGGCATCAAGCCATCAGGACATACCCAGAAACAAAAAGGCAGATGTCTTGGCAAAGGAAGCATACATGATGCACCATCTGAGATCTCAGATAGCACTGATGAGCCTAGACTTCTGTGGCAACAGCAACACCCAAAACTTTGAGAGAGCTTAGGCAATTAACATAGTAGCACAGCAATCAAGGTGTTGTATGTGTGTGAGTGGTTTGGTGCACCTTTGTGTGGTCAATTCTTCAATAACGCAAGATACACTGCGACTTTAAGTCAGCAAAGTAATACTCTTGGTCAATGAGTACTAGTAGATGTTGGCTGTAAGCCAGGAGGGATCTCAATAAATGAGATGGGATGGAATCTGGTATGACACAATACCAAGAAACTGTGATAGAAACCATAAAAACGGTCTAGAAAATGTGAGAAAGGACTAGAAAATGTTGCAATGCTCTAGAAAATGTGTCCTGAAGGTTCAGAAACATGGTAATAGATTAGAAAATATTGAAATAGCCTAGAAAATGTGGCTAGAGGATGTACCTAATAATGTGAGTTGAAACAATGGTAATAAATATACAGAAACTGCAAGAAACTAGGAGAAAACATGGTAACTGAGGTGCTGAGTGGGCTGTTGTAGCAATAGATGCATGGCAACACTGAACAATGATGAAGACAAGGGTGAACCTATGGAGAACGGTGCTAAACTGGGCCTACACGGAGGCAATACTGAACTAGGCAATGAAAACGATGGTGATGTAGAAGGTGAAAGTGATGAAACAATCCTATGTGATGAAAGTGAAGCAATATTGTAGCATTAAAAGACAAAAGCAAGTTATTAACACAAGATTTCATGTATTGCAATATACAAAGCTAACCAACAATATTAAGAGTAAAGCAAGCAGGAATGGATAACTTGAAGTAATCATAGCTGACTGGTAATGCCATAGACTGGTCAACTGGGTAAGAACTAGCTCTAAAAATGCAGTATTTACCTCATTTTTATATTACAAGTACAGTTTATAAATAAAATATTCATTGGAGCCTTAGTAAGGCTGTAAGTCCTTGGCTTTGTAACAGCCACAGTAAACATATGGAATTTACAGTTCTAAAGTAACAGCAACTTCTCGATGTTGCTGTGTATAGATGAAAACTGTGTGGTTTTATTAAGCGATGAGTGGATCATAAGATACTGTTTAGCTGCAGATTACTGAGCTACAGTTGTCATGCTGAGGTGTATGCTTGTGTCAATGGTAATTTGAGGTCTTGGCACTGTAACAGCCTTAGTAAATGTGGTCTGTAGTTGCTGTATGCTTGAAATATTTTGAACTAGAGGAGAGTTAATGTTAATCATGTCATTTCATTAAGTGATCAAAAGACACATTAATGTGGCAATGCAACATGATGCAGTGATGAGCCTCCAGGCTCTGTACGCTTATAAATTTGTGGATCTATAATGATCTAGCGACATCCTACCCCTTTCAAACCTCTATATCAAAGCTCAGCCATGATTGTCAGGCACTTTGATCATGAATCCTATTAAAACCATTCTAAAATCATTCCAAATCCTCATTCCAGACTTTCCAGATCACTTGGAATAGCTGTGAAAGACTTGAATCCTGTTACACAACTTTAATGACAAGTTAGTGAACTATTATAATTCACTACAGTCAGCAGCAGTTAAAGTCTTACCAAGGCTGTTTACTTTGCACAGTTCATAGCTTAGTAAATGTGCAGGAAGTTCACTTTGCAGCAGCCTTGCACAGTAACTGAAGCTACATGCACAGTTATGCACAGCTATGCATAATTGTGTAGTTCTTAAAGTTGCACAGCTGCTGACAGATCCTAATTCAGCATTAGTAAAGAAAGGATAAGAATACTCTATTGCATAGTAAATAGTTCCCTTGTGTTGTGAATTAACATGGCAAGGACAAATGTAGCTTACCTACAAGTACAAAAGAAAGAAGGAGACAAACCTCCAGGGAGTTACTTGCCCACAAGTACACTACCTTACACACCTCCTAGATCTGATACACACACCCAAAGTTATTGCTTCTCTACTATTCATTAGAGAAATAACACTTAGTGAACTTTCCCTTTACTAATAAAAGTTAGCTATAACTTTGTGTGCTTACCTCTGCTCCAAAAACTTTACTAGGAAACCTTTACTGGTTACCCTTGTGAAGCATCCTTGACATTTTAAGTTCACTTGCATGCCTGTGTGCTTTAAAGAGCAATCTGCAGCTAGGATTGAAGCCTTTAGCCACTAACAACCCAGTTCTACCATTTCCAAACTTAGGAAACAACACCACTTAACTCTTATAAAGTTAGACACCTTGGGGCCTTAGCTACCTTTCTCATAGAAGAGAAAGTTCACTACAGTTGCCCTTGTAATTCAACTCAAAATTGATACTGACTTGCTTGATATTAGGATCATTTAGAGCTATATCTTGCTTGCACATATTTTATCTTGGACAAAACTTCACTCACACCTGGAGCACCAGTACTAGTTAACTCACATAGAGTTCCCCAACTGGATCTGCAGCTAGAATTTCAACACCACATAGTTTGCGCTGCATCTAGGTTGCCCCTGCTCAACATACATCTGTGTTTATACATCCTTTCCCTTCTAGGAAAGTTCATGTACATACTTTGAGCCTCTGAACAGCCTTCAGAGAATCATAACAAAGTGTAGCAATACTTTGCTACACCACCAGGAAGCTACAGTCATCACATGGAGGTGCAAGACTAGATTCACTAGAACCTGCCTTCAGATTCTGTGCTTGACTACACTAGCCATTACAGATCTTATGTTTTCTGCCCACAGGAGTCTCTAGGTTCATCACTGTCCCTTGAAATATGTGCATCCAGAGCAACTGGTGACATTGCAGAATATACTCAGAGGCTATTTGAGGAAGGGTAGCTAAGATATTGGAAGGGTCCTAGTGAGAACTGTTGCACTGGGCATCATCCAGCTGTTTTAGACATTGTCCATTAGAAAATATGTTTCCCAAGCAATGTGCAAGTCTGTGCAATACTCCAGAGTCCAGTCATTCAAGCATGGCAGTACAAGGTGCACAGTTTGGCAGCACAGTTGGCTGCAGGTTCAAGTGGCTGCCATGACCCCTATTTTGCCCCTGGATGTCATCTGGACGATTTACACACAAACCATCAAAGTAAGGTCTCCCTGATCAATCTGCAACTTTGCAAGATACTCTCAGAGACAATTTGAGAGAGGAAGAGTCAAGAAATGGGACCAACTCCATGGGATCAGCAGAAACAAAACCTCACATGTGACATACATTTTTGCATTTATGGTCAGGCAGAACCCCTCTCCTCTCCTCTCCTGCCATATACAGTAGTAGTATATCCATATTGGGACTGCTTAGTGATGCTATCTAAGCTACTGGGAAGGTACTGACTTGTGCTGCTCAGCTGCCCTGTCTCACTTTTGCTAGGAAGGAAGGAAGTTTTATTACCCAATGGTGCTTCTCAACAGAAGCATGCCAGTGTCCATACTACAGTCCCCCAGATACATCCACACTAGCTACTGTGTGTCTACTATACCTAGTGAGGGATGTGACTGCTACAGTACCAAACCAGTAGGAACCTGTCTAAGAAGAGTATTTTAACATGAAAAAATGTATATTCATATGAAACCATTGAATTACATATAAGCCAGACCACCAGCAACATCTTAACAGTACTAAATAAGACAAGTCAGTTTTGTGTTTAAGGCTCAGACCCCTCCCCCTTATCCAGACTATCCTATGTGTGGGATATTGGCTGGGCCATTCCCTTGCCCACCTGACTTCTTCAGCCTCCCTCTCCCCCCAAAACAGAAAAAAAAATAGAAAAAAATAGAAAAGAGCACAGAATCAGAATCGGAAATACAGGGAGAGATAAAGAAGAAATGAGTTTCTCAAAACAAAAACAAAAAAGAATAATGGTGATTTGAGTGTTGGCAAGTGGTTCAATTTCAATTTTCTGAATGAGCAGACCACTTTTGCTAAATCACCCCTTGATTGTAAGTATGGCGTATAAGATGCCAACTTTGGGAAAAGCGGGGAGAGACCATTTTCGTACATCATGTGATACACATGGAGAGCGGTTTGCACTGCCAGTAGGGCTTCGCACCGTACCGTATACGGTATACGGCCGTAGGGAGGACGGCCGTCAACCGTCAGAATTTTGGCTTCGATGGAACGGTGACGGTGACGGCAGTTTCCACCGTAGGGTGCCTGACGGTTACCTATAGCAGCAGGGGGAAGGGTTAAATATAGCATAAATGGTGAGCTTTCATCATTTTGTATCCAGACAGCTCAAAAAAACTCACCAATTTGACTGTTCTTAGGTACCCGTGTAAGAACCGTATAGTCCAAAATGGACCGGACCCTCTGACGGCACGGATACGGTACCCATACGACGGCACCCGTACAACCGTACGATACGGTGACGGTGCGAAGCCCTATAGCAGTGGAGATTTATGAAATCTCAAACTCAACCAAAATCTGCGTTGTCTTCCCTGAACACAAGCAATGGGCTTAGATATTCAGAGGACACCCTTCGCAACCATAACATGAAGGTCAGTAATGATCTGTCACATCGATAATACAAAGCTTACTGGGTTCGAGTCGTTTACATCAAGTGAGACGGATTCTACGCTCCGTGGCTAGTCTTTGAAGCTCCAGCTTCTCTTCATCCTGGCCTGTAGGCATTCGAAGCACCGATACCTTCTCGAACAAATCCCCACTCTGGAGTCGCCCGAGCACCCAGTATTTTCTGTCGCTGCTGCCTGCCAAAGCATATATGCCATCAGGGATTGAGTATTCGTGGGTGGCAGTGATGCTGAATGTATGATCCATCCCTTCAATGGTCAACTCTCCTTGTCGGGGTCCTCCGAGGTTTGTATCGGCCAATCCTTGTACTTTGGCCGCCTCGATGTAAGGTCCGTGATACCAGTCGACGTCGTCCTCCCGATCAACCTCGTATACCAGCGCCTCATAATCTGATGGAAGGATTACATTCAGCACCTGATTGAATGATGGCCTCCATTTCGTGTCGCCTTCCCCAGGCTCAGGAAATAATAAGAAGAGACCCCCACGATACCCCCTGTTCATGGTATTGGCCAATATCGTCCAAGCGCTGTCCGGAGACTGATTCCTATCATACACGGGTAACGTCGTCGATTCCAGCAGATATGCCAACGCAGCAACTTTGTCCACCTCGTTCTCCGCCTTTCGCGACTGCATGAGGGACAGCACGCCAAATACCGTAGCAGAAGTCCTCTCGGAGTTCCTCAACGACGACAGTTGCCGGTGATACAACAATCTGGCTTCATCCTGCAATTGTGGGTCGCCACCCGCAACTGCACCCATGGTCCAGTTTCTGACCGTCTCCTGTAGCGTCCACGCACGAATGAACCAGGATCGGTCGTCAATGAAGACACGCCGTTCAGTCAACGGTAATCCCAGCCCACCGAAGTAGCACACCACCGTGTCAGAATCCTCATAGACATGTCCAATAGTGGGCACATCTACCTTGTGTTCATCCAGGCGTAGGTTCTCGTCATCCCCTTTCCACTGCTGTCTGAGACAGAGGACGTCCAACCACACATATTTTGCTCCCATTCCCAACAGCTCTTCGCGGATTTGCTCCAAATCGGCGCCTCTGGGTAAAGGTACGGGCCATCGGAACCTATTGATAGGTGTCCATAGCTCGTACCTGTCTTCAGGTTTCACCCAGGCATGCGATATCGACCATATATGTCCCACCACCGCCCAATGCGGCACAACACGGTTAGAATACAGATCCCATACACGGCGGGGTGGTACCCTCCGGTCTATGATCTGGCCGTTAACGACCACCCTCTCGCGCATTGTCTTGTCCTTTTTTTTAGGGGCGCGTCGCGTGTCCTTGGCGGCGGCCAAGTTGAACCATACTGAGCGGAGGTAGCCGAGCGCTGTGCCAAAGTCATAGTTTTTTGAGATGCAGGAGTCGAGAAGTGGGCGTAGAGATTGGGTGTCGAGCGCATATGGAAGTCCGAGTAGGTTGAACATCTTTTTGACAAGGAGGGACACTCGACCAGGAAGTCGATACGACGTTCCGAATGTGAGGTTGAGCTCCCAAAGGAGATCATCGATGCCGAGGTCAACGCAGCGAGTATTCGCCATGGAAGAGGGTATATGAAGTATCTTATCATCAAAATGTGCCTGCAGCGCGTTATTTATTGATTCTCTCTTCGTCTTTAATTGACATACCAAAGTAACTTGAAACCTGCGAATAACATCCTTGAAGTTGTCATACCACGGAGACATTTTGGATGTGCTATCCTGCAATCAAAGTTCTTCAAATGAGAGTAATGCAATAGCAAATATTGTTAGTTGTGCAAAGGACAATCGGGCATCTAGGATGGGACAGGATGAAGGTGGTGGAGGCAGGATGACTGCAGAAGCCCGCTCCGGCCATTTGTAAATTTACCGGACCTGAACGCTTGAATTTCAAGATCCAAAACCGTCATCAAACGACGAAATCCGTGACAAGATCGTTGTCAACATCCTGCCCTGCCCTGCCCTAACAGCCAACCCAAATCGTTGTTATTGCAACCTGAGCGAAGTGGAGCCTTACTCGCTCTAGTCCAACCAATTTAGCGCTTAAGCAATGATCAAGGTTCTGTATGACTTATTCTAGCTGCCCACCTCACAAGGCCTCGACAAGGCCGTGTGGTCAGTTTGCATTTTCTCCGTTCGCATTCGGCGACTCCACAAGCTGGCTATGTAGCGTCAATCCAGCTCTCCCTAGTCTATGACACTCTGCGTGTCGTCGCTGCTAGTTTCCACCTCCAGCCCTTCGCACACGTGCGTTGTAAACAAATGTGTACCCTTCCAAAAACTCGAACCAAACTAGGTACGAAGAGATATCGACCACCATTTATACGACAAGGATCAGCTGCCGGTCCAAGGTTGCTCATCTTTGAACTTTCAAATGAAGACATACAGCTTTCACGGGCAAGTTTACATACATATGGTATGAGATACAAAGATTCCAGGTAGCAAGTGGAAGTTGGACATTCATTAAAGATGTATTAGTTGATCCTGTTTAGACGACTTCATGTCGTAGATGCACTGCAAGGGAAAACAAAGTCAAAATTGCGCTGTTTCCTGAACAACGACGTCTGTTTGGTCGACAAATGTGCTATTGAATGTTGTGGCAAGCCTAGTTACGAGAGTACTGAACAGCATATGAGTGCCACAATATTCTGCGAAATGACTAAGATCCGGCTTCAGATAGCTATACGCTTCCACGGCTAACATACGCGCCATCCGTGACCAGTTTCCCGTCTTCCAGAGATGTAGTGTCAGGGCGTCGTACAAGCACATCGTAACAGCCACTGGGTACTCGCTCCCTTGGATACCAGTGCCTTCCAGGACATCAGCCTGTCGCAGATCAGACGGCCGAGGACGCTTTGTTTGAGAGGACCCGTGGTGGCGATAATACCCTTAATACAGAAGATCTTGCTGACCTGGCTACATAGGAGCCGGGGTGAGACGGATCAATCCCTTCTTGAGGGCGACAGTTAGGGTATGGCTGCGAGCTGGAGGAGGAAGGAGGGGAGTCGACGCAAGAGGTCAACTTGGGAGGATTAATGATGTCGAGCGTTAAGTGCACGGGTTGGGGTCCTGCAAGGAGGGCAGAGTCTGAAAGAGTAAGACTAAGAGTGACATGTAAGGTGAGTTTGGCCGAGGAGAAGAAGTAGATAGACGCAGAGACTCAATGCGCTCAGTGTGTGGGTCTTGCGGCTCACGACGGCGCGTGGTAAAGACTTCCAACGACTTGGTCATCACTTTCACAGATTCTCTTCTGAGTATCCTTGACCGCGACCGAAAATGCACTCTCCTGCGTTTGTCTCTCCTTGTTCGATACCTCGTCATACGAGCAACCGAGCCTTCAACGCGACGTCTAAAACCGGATACGCTTCCTTCTACGCTCAAAAGGCCCAGTCAACGTCTTCCGACGGACATCGCCGAGCACGAAAAATGCTCAACGCATTCGAGCGCCTAAAAGTAATTGAAATCACGCCAACTTTCAGACGAAGGAAAGGGCGTTGGAGTATTCGCCATGGATTCTTCGGCGAGCATAGCAATCCCTCTATCGTGATCCCATCACCCATCGCCGCGCAAGATGTAGGGCAGGGACGATCATGATATGCGAGTTCTAAATCCTTCCCAATTTCTATACCATCACATGATGGGAACTGCCTGAGAAGTTGGTTCATGCAGATGGGTTGAAAGGGCAGATACAAAGTATCGGCGCATCGTGCAGAGGGTTTCCGTGATGTTTATGCTCGAAATATGTGCGGCAAGACTGTCAGGATGAGCCGAACCCGTGAAAAGTGAAAATAACGTGATGTGAGGTTTCCCGTAGACGTATCGGAGGGCGAGAATGAGATGCAAGAGACGATTTGAAGGTGTGCCGTCTCCCTGTCTGGCAGAGATAAAATCTCGGGGCACTGTATGATCCTAGGGAGACGGCCAACGGGAGCTAAGAGAATGAGTTCCCTTCTATACCAGCACGGAGGATATCATCTTCAAGAAGTGGAGGTAATTAAACCTTCCCATGTACGGATGTGTGCTGACGGAACTTGGATAGCGGATTTAGTGCAGCGGTGAAAGAGCACGAGCTTGACGCGTATGTATTGGCCGTCTCCATCTAATCGCGGCGCGCAGATAAAGGAAAGCGGAGATGATGGAGAATGCCAGGGATGCTGAGGTGTTCGTGTTGGTATCGGCACAAGGTCCCAATAAGGAACGGCCGGGTCCAGATATCGAGTGCGTCGAAATTCAGCAGTACTGCTGTGAGCAGGAGGAGCGTCGTGAGGCGATGCAAGAGGTCGAGCGCGGTGGGGACTGGTGGGAAACTCAGGTGAGGTGCATGCGAGGAGCGTAGACTGTGGAGTAGGGAGGTCAATGGCGGCATGGAGGTTGGCGGGCGAGTACATGATAGGAAGGTCTAGACACTCCATCACACTTAGGCGAACGGTATGAAGGAGCAGGGAAAGTTGAGGACCATTCTTGCTTCTGCAAGTCGACTATGCTGTCAATCTACCAAGCGCAATTGAGAAACTCCAGACATGCCAGCCGCTGAAATGTGTACAGATGATGTCGTACTGACGGAACTTGATAGCACATTTTGACTGATTTCGTATACAGGTGAACAAGGCATGAGGTCAACAGGCATGTGTTCGCCACATCGATCCGGAGGGAGAGACAACGGAGAATGGCATGGATGTTGAGCGACGTTCTAAAGAAAAGACGGCAGGTGGGGAGTGAGGACAGGGTCAAAGCCCAAGGCAACAAAGCAGTATAAGCTTAAAGAATTGTGGTCGACAGTGGCGCACTGCCGCAGCTAACATACGCGCCGTCCCTGTCCCAGCTTCCCATCTTGCAGAGATGAATTCTAGGCGCTTCGTACGAGCCCATCGAAACAGCCATCGGGAGCTCAGCGTACTCGCTCTCCTGCATGCCGAAACATTCCAACACACCAGTCTGCCGCAGGATAGCGTCATATTCAAACAGCTGAGGACGTTTGGTCCTGGGTCTCCTGTAGGTGCTGTTCATGAGCGTCATGTGCAGCTTGAGAGGACGTGTGTCGATGATAAAGCCCTCGTCACGGAAGATCTGGTTGATTTGACTAAACAGAGGTTCGGGCTGAGACGGACCAACCCACAAGACATGGTCACGACGGCGGGATCCCTTTTGAGCACGTCGAGCGTATCGAGGGTAACGGTCGGGGGCGCGGCTGTGAGCGGGAGGAGTGTCGGGAGGCGGTGAAGGAGGTCAAGCGCGGTTGGGAGAGATTCAGGGGTGAGATTCATGATACCGAGAGTGAGATGCACGCGCTGAGGGCCTGCGAGAAGCGTCGAGTCTGGTGTAGGAAGATTGAGGGCGGCATGGAGATCGGCAACTCTGGCGCGGAGAGCTGGATGAGTCTGGCCAAGAGGTATAGACAGAACTGCAAAAAGGTGAGTCTGGGATTAGCTAGTAATCACTAGAGCGCATATACTCACAGTGCGTAGGCCGTGCCATCGTGGTTGGTGAAAAAGGCTCAGCTGCCGGACCGATAACCCGGTGATTCCTTCACTAAACCCAAAATGCAGACTCTTCTGCGATCTCGTCTGTCCTTCCGAGTCCCACGAGCAGCCAAACCTTCGATCCGCCCTCTAACAGCGCGGATACCCCTTCCCCAACGACGAACCTACGCCAAAAAAGCCCAATCAACATCTTCTCTACAACCAGGCTCCCAGCAGCCGCTCACCAAACCAACTGATATCGCCGAACATGAAAAATGCCAGGAGAAAATGAAGTCTACAGTCGACTGGCTCAGACGAGACTGCGCTGATGCTGTTGCACGCGCTTCTGGACGCGTGACACCCGCTCTACTGGCCAACGTCCGTGTCCTAGGTCAGAAACTGGAACAAGTCGCCACCGTCGGGATTCGAGATGGGAGCATGCTCGTGGTGACGGTGTTCGAGAAGGATGTAAGCTCCTTGGCTCTCCTTAGACATCGGCTGACAACAGTAGTAGAACCTCAAACACGTTGAAGCTGCTATATACGATGCCAAAATACCTTCCATCACACCCCAGAGGCAGGATACACGGACGTTAAGGATCCCGGTGCCCAAGCCGACGCTCGACGCCAAATCGTCAGTCGTCGCTGCTGCCGGGAAGAAGGCGGAGGAAGCTCGCGTGCAGTGCCGCAAGCTCCATCAGACGAGCGTGAAGAAGGGCAAGTATGAGAAGCGGTCTGTTGAGCTCGAGGTGGTGCGTACTCTTTGCCGTGCCTTCCTATCCTTATGCTGACTCTCAGGTAGTTTCAAGATCTGCTGGACAAGTACGTCGCGGAGATTGACAAAATACTGGTGGACATGAAGAAGACGTTGGGCGTTTCACGATAATCCCTCACACGCAACAGATACGGTAGTCGGTCTCATTATAAATCTATTTTTCTACCTCGTACCTTGCATAGCCGTGTGCACCAACTCACGAGGACGATCCCTCTCCCAGCCCTCGACGTAGTGGTGCCAAATCCGACCACTCGCCCTCTATTCTATGGTCAGACAGGACACGCCTATCCACTTCGTCTGGCGGTTCCATCGACTGCTCCCTTGTACAACTCAGCTGGTAGCACTGGACAGCCCCGTCTATTCATTAACCTCCCAAATAGTCGAGACAATCCTCAAGTTGTTCCTTACTCGAAGACGAAAAGTACCTGGACATCCTCGAACGAGGGGTCGATGCAACCAATCTATACGAGTCGCGTGCTTAAGATTCGCGTACTCATGCTTTCCTTCTCAGAGCGTTTTTAGGGTATTCCGTTGGTCCTTAACGGTTCCGACACCCTTCAACCTCCCGCACAACACGGTAAGCCGTCGCCAAGTGTCCATCAAATTTTGTAGGTGTGGCCTTCTGTTGGTCAGACGTTCGCAGCATCAAGTCCCGCCTCGAGTGCGGATGAATCAATGTCTGTGTGTCTGTCTTTGATTTAAGAGTTCGCCTAGGGGAGACTATAGCTTCGCTGGCCATCAGCGGATTTAAAAAAGACGGGATGAAGGATTTTTGAGAAACGGCCAAGAATTTGAAGAGCACTGGCTTCACGTCGTCGTCGATCTTCAGCACAAGACCGCAGGGTAGCGGCATCGCGACGGGAGAACTTGCCATAAATATATGAATTTACGATAAGACTCGGGAAGAGGTGCGTGGTCCCGGCCATCGGTTATGTGTCTCAGCCGGCGAATTCTCTCATCTCATCCGCCATGACGCCTACTTCAATACGGTACCCGACACCCTCCCCCAGCGAAGCACCCACGCCAAAAATTCTCGTCTTTCCTAAAACCAGACTCCCAAATATGATCGTTCATCAACTGACATAAAAATGCCAGGAGAAATGAAAGTCAACTGGCTCAGACGGTGCTTCTGGGCGAGTGACACCTAATCGCGCTTCAGAGGAACTGTTGTCGCGCCACCTACCGGCTAACGTCCGAGTCCAAGATTAGAGATTGAAAGAGGTCACCATGACCGAGGTTCGAGATGGAAGTATGCTTGTAGTGAGCAGGACGTGAGTGACTTGATGCTTCGTTAACTCGGGCTGATGAAGGTAGTAGAATCTCAGACACGTCAAAGCCGCGATATACGATACTAAACTGCCTTCTAAGGGCCCTTTTATCACGCCGCAGAAGCAGAATACTACATTGAGGATCCCCGTGCCCAGGCCGATGCTCGATGCCAAGTCGTCAGTCGTCGCTGCTGCGGGCAGAAAGGTGGATGAAACGCGCGGGCAGCGCCACAAGCTCTGTTAGATGAACGTGACGAAGGGCTATTACGAAAAGGAGGGTGTGTATGCTCTGATGTTTCTTTGCATTCATATGCTGAACCTTTGGTAGTTCAAGGTATGCTGGAAATAGAGGGAGATCATCTCATATGTTTGGGTTCTCATGATCACGCCTGCCATTACGGGGCGAGGATGAGTATCCCTGAATAGATTGACATATAGTCCCGCGATAAAAATATGCAGCAACTTCTTCGTACGGAGATTATAAGCCGACGAATGGGTCGTGTAGTACGTGTTATCAATGTATCATATATGCCATGCTAACCTATGCTAACTGTTGCTTCTAGATCCAGACTTTCGCCTCTTGCGGTTGATAATTCTCTAGTTGTCTCAAGTCTCATCGCTTCATGCGTGAGCATCGTGAAATCCGATCGTGCATGTGACTCGTGAAGCGTATAAGTTCCTCTTCGGAAGCTGTCAATCCTTGTCGACACGCCTTTTTTTACGTTCTGGCACAACAATACAACCGGACGGCTCCAATGCCTCATGATAACGCCAAGGGTGGGAATGATTCCGAGAGCACTAACTATTCCTAATGACTCATTCCTGTCTCATATCTCATACACCATTCGCTTGCAGGCACATGTTCAGAAGCATCATCTATGCCCACCGAGGTAGCTTGGCGGTTCATCGATGATCGATATCAGTTACCACTGTTCATTTCGGTATGTTTTGTAGTAAAGTGCCCAATATCATTAGCGCTTACATGTTGTAAAGGAATTCGAATGGCTTCGTTTGAGCTTCCTACTTAGAGGGTCATAGACAGGCTCAATCTCTGTATACCCACGTCAGCTCTAGGAGTGCAGGAGGCTACTGGAGAACGTTACCGGTGAGCACTGACAAATACGCTTGGACTTATTTTGAACTTGGAAGGCAGATAAAACAAACTATGGGATATAACACTGATATAATATATACCATGACTGATACACGGTAATGAATCCTAGAACTCGCACACGTACAAAGTTTTTTATTAAGAGAATCACACCCCTAGTTTTTAGGTCATCGATATTCATTCCTGCACTCCCCTCCTTTGAAAAATTGATCGATGGCGCCTCTCAGCAATTGGCCGTAGCAAGTGAGTATCGCTACATAAACGCCGAGATTCTTTACTTACCACCCAACTTTCAAGATGAACTCAACGCCAACAAAGGATCTTGGCTTTATACCTATCCCTCGCAGGCTCCGTTACGACCCAGCGCGGCCGTTTCAGTTTGGTATTGGGCTCAATGTTCTTTTCGCGCTCGCGTGCACCTTTAGTAAGTATGTGGGTCACAATTGTGTAGTAGCTGACGTTCATTATTGGATAGTGGCAGCAAATTTGTTCTACTGCCTGCCATTATTAAGTGAGTTCGCCTCTTTGGAATGGGCTATGGGTGCTGAGATATACCCTAGTTCAATTCTCTGAATCTTTCGGAGTATCGTATTTTGGTTCCTCAAGGTGCGTTATGCAGGCTTCTGGCGCAGGGTCACCTAACACGTTCATCTAGAGCTCCCACCCTTCTCCAGGCCGGGTCTGTTCCCTGATTATCTACTTCAATTGCAACGCCGCTCATATCATAACTAGATACGCGACAGGTCTCTTTGTCCTCGCACCACTAGGTGATATCATCCGACGCCGGCAGCTCCTTCTCGGAGTCCTCATCTGCTCCACCACTCTCACCCTCTGCCTCGCTCTCGTCCGTAACTGGAATGCATTCCTCGCCGTCTCTTTTTTTGCGGGCGCACTGAATGTCGTACCCCCAATCCTCCTCCCCCTCGCAGCGGACATGGCTCCTTCTTCCCAGCGCGCCTTTGTCGTATCCATCATCGTCTCCGGGCTGATCATGGGGATCCTGGTCGCGCGAGTCGTTGCCGGGGTGATAGCTCAGTTTGCCGAGTGGCGGGTGGTCTATTACTTTGCGGTAGGCGTCCAGAGTGTCGTGTTGGTCGCGTGTTACGCGATGGTCCCGGATTACCCGGCCAAAAATGCGGATAATCTGGGGTATTGGGGCCTAATTAAGTCTATGGTGTTGTTTGCGGTTGGGGAACCGCAGTTGATTCAGGTGTGTTTGGTAATTTGGGATTTCTGCATTGCACTCATCGTTCACTGCAGGCTTGCCTTGTTAACTTACTTTCCTCAGCGGGTCTGTCAAACTTTTGGGTCACATTAACATTCCTGCTGGGCGGTCCGCCGTATAACTATTCTACGTAAGTGTCTACCCCTCGGGAAGGATCAAAGCGAATAAAATATCCTTGTCAGGTTGTGGATTGGGCTCTTCGGAGTCATCGGTGTATTCGGGGTATGTATGACACCGCTCGGTGAGTTGCTTTCGCGTTACTTCAAGCCGGTGATTTTCTTGTCCTCATCACTGTGCATCAGCCGGTCGACTGGTAGACAAGCTGCATCCATGGCATGGTTCGATTCTAGGCTCTATACTTTATGGGTGCTTTCAGCTGCTTTTGGTCGGCGCGGCTGGTATCCATGTTGCTCCCGTCAGTCACCTTACCACTCGCCGTTAATTCGCGCTGATTTTGTTTTTCCAAAAAAGGTGATTTTGGCTACGCTAGGAATAGATGTATTTTGTCGAATGCTACAAGTTTCGCTTCAAATGTCCATCTTCAGGTCAGTCTCTATGAATCTCCAGTGATATATCTGGATCCCCAATTACCCGCCACAGCATCTCCGCAGCAGCTACAACACGCCTGAATGCTATCTCTCTCATATGGGTGAGTGACCGTCTTCGCTTTTCTGTATTATTCTTATCGTATTTACCTTCAACAGGTCTTCCTTGGGCAAGTTATGGGTGCAGATGTGGGTTCGCGTGTGTTTTTGGAGTATGGATGGAGAGCAGGGGCGGGCTTATCGCTCGGTTGGACCGGGCTCGGCCTCTTGGTCCTTCTCGTGCGTGGACCTCATTGTGGGCGTAAGACGTGGTTTGGGTATGAGGGTGGATTTGGTGCCGAGAAAAATGCCGAACAGACGGATGGGGAGATAGGTGAGAAGGGGAGTGATATTAGTGTTTCGGACAACAGTCCGCATACGTAGATGTGCCTACCGTACTAACTACTACGCCCATAATACAAGAGATAAAGACCGATACCTAAATTTATGATCATGAAGGGAGCCGCCGGCTTGCCCAACGGATCTGAATGCCGGTTTACCGGCTTACGAAGTACAGTAACTACCGTCCGTTGTCAACTTGTTGCCAACTAGGGTTGAAACTTCAACCTAACGTTCAAGATCATTATGTACTTGCTTATTCAGGCCTTCTGTCTCCCAGTTGAATTATCCTCGATGCGCATTGTGCAATCCTTTTCTCTAAAAGTCTATCACCAAAGTGAGCACGTAATCTACATCCACATTAACCAATGTTATG
Source organism: Armillaria gallica (assembly GCA_037576215.1). NCBI lineage: Eukaryota > Fungi > Basidiomycota > Agaricomycetes > Agaricales > Physalacriaceae > Armillaria > Armillaria gallica. The sequence continues at coordinate 4,277,381 of JBANDB010000008.1, forward strand.
AACATTCTTCTGGTAGCGAACTTCGAAGTGTCAGCTGACGACATTTCCAAACGTGCATTCTACAGTCATGAATCTGATGCTTCTGCGGATTCTGGAAATGCTTTACGCGCGAAGGCTTACACTTCGGGATTTGCAACGCCGGTTAGAGTCCCGTTTTGTTATGCGATTTTACGATGCCGCTTGCGAGTCGCACGCCGCTCGTACTCCAAGAACAAGTACCGTAGAGTCGTTTTCTGCTTTCATGTCGAGACTGTATCTTGCTGAGGAACCGCCTCACAGTCAACATACAGATTTGCTTCAACTTCCACTCGCTTGGCTTTAAATTGGACTGGGAAAACTAGCTCTACTCGCAGATCAACAGATTTTTGCTGGATCTATCGATGAACAGCCTATCATTAACAATGCTCTTTTGGGAAAATAATTCCGACACTGTTCTATCGAGGTTTCTTTAACTGTACCTATCCCCATCCGAAGTTCAAACTGAGCGATATTTCACAACTTTGTCAATCTTCACTGTCAATCTTCTCCGTCAACCCGAAACTGCGCCCGGTTCCGCAATATAAAGCTCAGTGGTGCATCTCATGAATATCACTACCTTCAGCCAACATCATAGTTCTCTCTCTAGCTATCATGGCCGAAAACATGGTTCGCGAACCGCTCTCTGGCATAGACATCCTCATCGCCGGTCGGTTCAGACCCTTCAATAGCATTTCTTCGCAACACTGATACCTTTCGTGTAGGTGGAGGCCTCGCTGGCTTGACCGCTGCCATCGAGTGCTATCGCAAAGGTCACAACGTTCGCGTCGTTGAACGTCGACCTGGTCTCGATCCCTTCGGTAAGTAACTCAAATCAATATACAATCCCCAAAATTTACGCCCGCTCCAGGTGATCTAGTCGCCATCCAACCCAGTGCACTGAGTACCATGCGCAAGTGGCCGGGGTTCGTTGATCAGCTGTACGAAAACCAATTCGGACCCGACATCCACATGTACAAGTTTGACGGGACCCTCATTGGGATATTTCCTAGCTTGGGCGACTATGACCCGAGTACCGGTGAACGCGCTGTCGCCCTCAGTCGTCTGGAGCTCCATCGGGCGTTGCATAAGTATGCGACATCGCTTGGGATCTCCGTCGAGCATGGGATTAGTGTCGAAGACTACTCAGAGACCATCGATAAGGGTTGTGCTATTCTTGCAGATGGCACCAAGCTTGAGGCAGACCTTGTCATCGCTGCCGATGGTGTGGGCGGTAAAGGATGGGGTATCGTGAGTGGGGAAAAGGACCAGCCTATCAGCAGCGGCTACGCAATCTATCGAACGACCTTCCCGCTCGAGTATGCATTGAAGGATCCCCTGCTCGCGAAGGTGTACGAAGGCGACGGTTCCCATGGCGCTACTTATATAGGCTTCAACACGCACATAGTCACCGGCAAGAACAAAAACATCGTTTGCTGGATGATGACTTATCTCGCAAGTATTATTTTCAATCCCCCCTGGTTGATTTCTGATAACATACTAGGATGATGGCAATGCGACCGAGGATTGGTCAAAGACTCAGTCTTCGGATTCTGCACTCAAACATGTGAAAGACTGGAGTCCGTTCGTCCCAGCTCTCATTAATGCGGTGCCCAACAAGGAAGTCGTCGACTGGAAGCTTATGTGGCGTAACCCCCAGCCCAAGTGGATCTCTCCAATGGGTCGTGTCGCCCAGATCGGAGATGCTGCGCATAGTCTTCTTCCTACTAGCGGCAGCGGTGCGACCATGGCTATGGAGGATGGTTTCACTCTCGCAGCTTGTCTCCACATCAGCGGAAAGGACAAAATCCCTTTGGCTGTACAAGTTTACAACAAGCTACGGTTTGTTTAACAATTATACTCTCGCTGTTCAGTGCTGATGCGACTCATTTACATATTTAGGTTTGAACGCGTCTCTTGTGCTCAAAGGATGGGATTCAAGACACGTGAAAATTGGCATCACACAGATTGGGATGCTGTATCGAAGAATCCTCAGCTAGTCGGCAAGATCATCGGTAACTGGCTAGCGAAGCATGACTCAGAGAAGTACGCGTACGACAATTATGCAGCGTGCGCCAAACATATCACTGACGGCACGCCTTTTACTAATACCAACACTCCTCCGGGCTACATTTACGAGCCGTGGACAGTTGAGGATTTATTGAAGGCGGCGAGAGAGAAGACTGATGTTCAGGACGCTGGTGATTGGAGTTGAGTTACCCGGCTATGTTGTAACTTGTCCATAGAAACTCCTCCTTTAGATGCCTAATCTACTATATAATGTGTCTTTCCGCTATCCCGGCTTGTACCTCTGACTTTCACAGGAAGCCGTCGGCGATTTCTGCGCACCCAGATTCGCACTAAGCTTACGCATATGTATGATTGTTTAACTTTTTGCAACCCCCTTTGTTCGGCACACTGCGTAACTTGACCGGTACCCGGACCGCTTCGCCGAGTCAGCTTCCCTCAAACTACGAAGAGCTTACGCTCAAGGCTAGCGGTAAGAGCAAGGTCCCATTTATGGTGAATCTGACTGAGAGATATTCATTCACAAACCATACTTCAGGGAAACATGTGGTGGTGTCGCTCGCTTTTACACATTCTGGTGGTAGACCGTAGCACTTCCATGGCGTTTATGGCTATGTTTCCCGAAATCTATGAGATCATCCGTTTACCTTCGTTTCGCAAAGTGGTATGGCGTTCGAGAATGGAGTATGCAACGCCTTCCTTTTGGTCTTATTCTTAAACACACTCAAGATAAGCCCCCGGAGATCGAGGCGAACAACATCAAGTTCGTCCACGAAAATACAACCATTCCTGTCCCCCGTATTCTTGACGTCCTTCCTGATATACCAAAGGGAACCGCGTCCGAGGGGTCGATTCTTATGACAGAGGTAAAAGGTGTGACATTGGTGCAGTGGCTCCTCTCAAGGACCACATACCCTCCCGAGTTCTTTCATTACAGTGACCTCCTCTTCGGTTCCGCCCACCTCCGCGGCGGACGTAGTCTCAAAGAGCTATCTGAGCTCATGACATCCTTCAACAAACCCGTACTCGACCTCTCGGATAGTGCACTACTCATCGCCGACCTGAAAAAGGCTTTTACCGAACTTCGCTCCATTCCTCCTCCTCCTTCCGGTGAGGTTTCTAACCTTCATGGCTCGCCATTCGTACACATTCGATGTGGAGATCGTTGTGTAGTCCAGCTGCTGAAGAATATCCGCGCTTTTCATGACATGTTGCTTGCAAATGTGTCTTGTGTGAGCCGCATGCCTCGTCTCCTGCAGTTGGCGTCGCCCGTGTACGCCAAACCACATAAACTATGCTTCTCGCACTGTGACCTACAAGACTAACATCCTTGTTACTGAGGATGGCCGATTGGCTGCTATTATTGATTGGGAAGCTGTGGGATGGTTTCCCGAGTATTGGGAATACACATCGACGGTGATGCAGAATGTGGACTCTGAAATTCTCGGCACGTTTTGAGATGCCGTTGGCGCAGTTGAGAACGGGTGCTATGAGAAAGAGCTTGAACTAGAACGAGCGCTGTGGCATAGCACTGGCGATAGTGCTGTACATCCAGGCATCTTGCCTGATGACCCTCTCGATGCACCTCTTCATGATGATGAGGACGTCATATGGTAAGCTTCGATATATATCTTCCTTAATGACTTCCTCATGCCTCGATAGAACTCAGCACGCGAATTGCATGTTGCGTGGTCTGCTTGTCTAGTGCTATAGATATCCCGGTCCATCTAGGCGTGTTAAATATGGCTTAGAACGACATGTTACCATGTTCAAGACGAGATGCTGACCACAGGGTAAGGTCATACGCTTCACCACTACAGCTCAGATTGAATAATGTCTTTGAAAATGCCGATGCAGGTATTTACCAGGCATAGACGTCCATACAAGAGAATATTCGAGGTGAAATCCTCTCTTTTTGATTCTCAAAGAACGCGATTTTGACAGTGACTTTCCTTGGATAGTAAAGGACATTCGATAGGTATATTCACGTTGATGAGAGTTTTATATTATGCCTCGTCTACAGCTCCCAGGCGCATCTCCCTCCACCCCAAAAAGAAGGTCAAAGTAGTTCGTACATGGAGATAAATGAAAATTCATGCCATAGTTATTCATAAGCGATAATATTAATTCAGCAAAACAAACACATAGCAGAAATTTTCGGAATAAGTACCTACGAGGGCTTAAAGCATAACCGATCAACGCCCTTCCCCAACCCTCGAATCGTACGGGTTCCTGACGATCAACAACGTATCCAGGAGTTCAAAATACCAACGAATCGTATGTGCCTCCACCTCATCCACACCCCCCTTCCGGCACATCCCCTCAACCACATCCGGCGGGAGGACTTCTCCATCCGCGAATTTGAACTGGAGCTTGATCCGATCCGAAAACTCCTTCACCAAAGGGCATATAATCTTGTGCGGCGCTTCGCCCAGCTTCCAAGCCCGCTTCTGGCACTTTTCCGAGCAATAGGACACGCGCTTACATCCGCTGCAGTTCTGGAACTTCCTTCCTGTGCTCGTGAATGTCTCCAAACATCCTGGAGCGTGGCACCGGTCGCTCAGAGTGACCTGACGGATGGCGGTATACGCTTTCCAGAAGTCATTCTCCTTCTTATGCTCTTCGTCCACGGCAAGAGAGCCCGAGAGGATGAGAGGATGGTACTTGGTTGGATCGTGAGGAACACTGAGGGCGTCATGTATGAGGCAGGCCGTTGCGAGGAGCTCTTCGTGAAGCGGAGATCCAATTGTAATATTCACGGCCCTACTGAGCGCTCGAAGAAGCGCCTCCTTGTGGTTCTTCCAATAGGAATCAACACGCATACCCTCTCCCTGGTTGATCATCTCGATAGTTGACATTTGGACAGTACACTCAGCTTGATGCAAGACGGAGAAATCGCGGTCAGCGAGAGAAGTCGTCTTCTCCAGAGAATCAACACTCTTGTTGATAACCTCGATGAGCTGAGGAGCAAAAGAGGGGATAATAAAGACCATGACGCTGAGAGTAGCGCCGGCCATGATGATAATGCCGTTCAGAAGTAAGAAGGATGGCCTGAGCTCATACATGTAAGCCCATTGCCAGAGCATCTTGACCGTCGTCTCTGCACCAACAGCGGAATATAACTCGTCCGGCGTGATCGGCCACATCGGTGTTTTCCCCTGCTTCTCCTCCCTGAGGGCGCGTTTGTGAATTCCGTGGTGCAAAGTCGTTTTCTTGGATTCCTTGGGATCGAAAATGCAGTTCAAGAGGATCGTGGACATGATCAAAATGACGTCGGTGAAAAGATAACGATCGAACGGACGCTCGAAATAGTCTGGTGGGCAATATTTGTGTAATCGATTCAAAAGTGGATTGTCTTTGGGGCAGGAACATGTTTGCATAGTGCTCTCGAGAGTACGGATTTCATCTGGTGTTCTTGGCGTCGTCAAGAACAACAAGCACGTTTCCAGCAGGTCGTGACGGGATGCTCGCAGATCGGCCATGGTGTGCAAATTCCAGAAACCGACGAGAGAAGAATTGTAGAACAAGACGCAGTGGGATGGATGGGTGGGGTCAGAAAAGGACTCTACGAACAGGTCGACGATGGCGTCGAGCTTGTACGAAGATCCATCCGGAAATCTGATTTCGCGAGATGCCATTATGCTTAAAATATCATTTGCTTCAGAATACTCCGAAAAAAAAAAGGAAGCTCACTTACCTAGAACATATACGAATAGAGGAAGATCCAGAAAGCACACCGGTGACGTGGTAAGAGTGAAAACCCAGTTTGACAGCGAAACTCGACGATCAGCGTCATAGTCATGTGAGATTAGAAGCAAGCTTCATCAAGTTTGAATACTCGTGGTATAATTGTGGCGCGCGATGAAGGAAGGCGTTCGACACCCGTCTAGTGAAGGATGTGTGGTGGTCCATCGAAACACACAAGTGCGTCAACATCGCGATGTGGACTTTCTGGGGGTACAGAACCTCCATATACTTATTGGGACTACATGTCGGTTGTCTACCGGCTGTGTTGTACGAGAGCGAGAACAAGAAGAACAGTAGAATCGACTGGTACATGTATATCCACCGCCAGACCATGTGAACAACTGTGTCTCGTCCGACCGTGGAGTAGAGAGTATCGCGAGTGGTAGCGTCGGCACCACTGCGTTTCTCCCAGCGTACACACCTGAAGACGGCGTGGAAGTTGGTGCTCTTTCCGGCCTACCCACGGTCAGCATGAAAGATACATGTCATAAGAAAAACGATCTCGGAGAAGCGGAATCAATCCCTAGGCCTCAGGGTGCTCCTGATAGCTCCAGCGTGAAAACGAATGCGAGGTAATGACTAGTGCCGAACGGGAAAGTTTCAGATCTTTGAGGGGTGGCACTAGTAAGGAACCGGATAATGATATCAAAGAGGGTGCGGTGATGTGAGGTACGAAGTTTCCGGATGGTAAGGATGCTGTTGATCGTGCCGTTTCGAGTCGAGCTTGTTGACATGTCAGTGAGGAGGGTTGGGTTTGCTGGGCCGTCACGCTCGAACGTGAAGATCGTTCGCTGACTGGGCACTGGGATGGCTCCCTGACGATTCGTCGCCGCCAAGTCCTTGACACTGGTTCCTCCATGGCCAGATCCTCCAAAGATCGAGGTCTGCTGGTCAGGTTTTCTCTCGTAGGACTTGTGTTCGCCTGGAGAGGACGAGTTGGGCTGGTGTGGTTGCCTGTGCATGCTGTAGCCTGGCTATATGCACTGAAGTTTCTCCCTGAGGGTCGGTTGCATGCGCTCGAACTCGGGTCTCTGCTCGACCCTCGCCGTGCGCATAAGGCTGGTCGAGCGTCCTTGTACCCTGACTCGACGCTCCCTAGTTGGCGCATGGCTTATTCCAAGTCGAAATCCGGTGCGAAAGACCACGATCGCGACCTAGGTACACATAGGTCCTTGTCCTTGTCTGCTGGTAGCATCTGCTGCTCTAGTTCTCTCCTGGTTGCTGCAATCATCTCAGCCGCAAACGTCGTGGCCTCTCTAAGTCCATCGCCGTCACTTCTTATTTCTCTGTATTCTCGTTCCTACCGTATGTCCTGCCTGTGGTCGTAGAACGCGGTATTGCATTCGCCTGTCGTCCTGACCCTCTCGGAGACATCTCTAGGTGTACGAGTTGATAAGGTGCGTGGTTTCTCGTGAACGAAAGATTTCGCCAAGGCGGAGAAGTACGGAGAGACGTTTAGGGTGCAGATTCCTCGTATCAAAGACGGCTATCCACGAGTCGCCGACAAGACGTAAAAGGGTACCATGCCTTTCTAACGTTCATATTGAAGCCCTTTCCAAAGTTTCTAAATTTTAATAATGTTCACGAAGCAGCAGAGGGATAACCTTTTTCGAGCGCGTCAGGGGAATCCAAATTTACCCGTCCCTTCACCTTGAACGCGAGACACTGATGTCAGGTACGCCAAATGGCCAATTACATTCTCGGCGCTCTGCAGGAAGAGACCGCCGACAATAATTGCATCAATTGATGCCTATGTCAAGGGTGGATTTGAGCATACAGTGAAGTTTACGAGCCGATTGAGACTTACCCGTTCACATATTGCCCAAGTAAATATGCAGGTGTCTTTAAAGCGGGGTCGGTGTTATGAACGTAAATTTTGAGTAGACGCAATTTGAATCCTACACGAGGTCCAAACGTCTTCCTATACATCATCCCTGCAATGCTACCACCCTCAGGCGTGTTTAGCAGAGCCACATTGACAGCTCAGCCTCCCCTTGCTGTGGTTATATCAAGGCGGGGAGCGAGAGAAAGGTAGCTCCAAGTATTTGGTGTGTTCAACGAACACCTACCGAGCCCGAGTTAGGAATCAAACCAAGGGGGAAATCATGAATTCGCACCATTGTAACCTTGAGGCATTCTCAACACTAGGTCGACTCTGGAATAGAATGTAAAACGATAATTATGGTGGAAGATAATGAAGAGCCTTGTGATTTCTCTTATGTGGACAGACCGACAACGATAACGGACAAGGAGCGGGGTTCTAAGAAGCGATTTGTAGGGCGTATTTATTTAGGTTCCTTCTGTGCTAAGGCCTAAGGCTCAGAGACGGGTCATCCTCAGGAGTCGGTGCGCATAGTCAACACGAGCAAGGTAAGGACGAGGCAAAACAATATCTTTATAATCAGACTAGCTGACTTTTTCGTTGTCGTGTGTGAAGGATTATCGCGAAACCCCCAACGTCTTTTTCATGTCAACCAAGATCTTGTCAATCTCGGCTACGTACTTGTCCAGCAGATCTTGAAACTACCTGAGAGTCAGCTACGAATCAGAAGGAATAGCAAAGCATACGCACCACCTCGAGCTCAACAGATCGCTTCTCATACTTACCCTTCTTCACGCTCGTCTGATGGAGCTTGCGACACTGAACACGGGCTTCCTCCGCCTTTTTTCCTGCAGCAGTGACGACAGACGACTTGGCATCAAGCGTCGGTTTGGGCACCGGGATCCTCAACGTTCGCGTATCCTGCCTCTGCGGTGTGATAGAAGGTATTTTGGCATCGTATATGGCAGCCTCGACGTGTTTGAGATTCTACTATTTTCATCAGCCAGATTCTACGAAGAACTGAGAGGGCTTACATCCTCCTCGAATACTGTCACCACGAGCATGCTCCCATCTCGAACCCCGACGGTGGCGACTTGTTCCAGTTTCTGACCTTGGACGCGCACGCTGGCTAGTAGGGCGGGCGTCACCCGTCCAGAAGCGCGTGCAGCAGCATCAGCGCAGTCTCGCCTCAGCCATTCGACTGTAGACTTCATTTTCTCCTGGCATTTTTCATGTTCGGCGATATCGGTTGGTTTGGTGAGCGGCTGCTGGGAGCCTGGTTGTAGGGAAGATGTTGACTGCGCTTTTTTAGCGTAGGTTCGTCGTTGGGAAAGGGGGATCCGTGCAGTTAGAGGCCGTATTGAAGGTTTGGCTGTTCGCAGGACGAGGAAGGAGAGACGAGATCGCAGAACAGTCTGCATTTTGGGTTGCAGTAAGGAACCGCCGGGTTATCGGTCCGGCAGCCGAGTCTTTTTCACCAACCACGATGGCAAGACCTACACACTGTGAGTATACTATATGCGCTTGCTAGCTAATCCCAGACTCACCCTTTGCAGTTCTGTCGATACCCCTTGGCCAGACTCATCCGAATCTCCGCGCTAGAGTCACCGATCTCCATGCCGCCCTCAATCTTCCTTCACCAGACTCTACGCTTCTCGTAGGCCCACAACGCGTGCACCTCACCCTCGGCGTCATGAATCTCACCCCTGAGTCTCTCCCAACCGCACTCGACCTCTTGCGCCGCCTCCCGACGCTCCTCCCGCTCACAACCGTTCCCCCGACTGTCACCTTCGACACCCTCGACGTTCTCAAAAGGGAATCCCGCCGTCGTGCCCACGTCTTATGGATTGGCCCGTCCCAGCCTGAGCCTCTGTTCAGCCAAATCAACCAGATCTTCCGTGACGAAGGCTTTATCACCGACACGCGTCCTCTCAAGCTGCATATGACACTCATGAACAGCACTTACAGAAGACCCAGACCAGAACGCCCTCAGCCATTTGAATACGATGCTATACTGCGGCAGGCTGGTGTGTTGGAATGTTTCGGCGTGCAGGCAAGCGAGTACGTTGAGCTCCCGATGGTTGTTTCGATGGGCTCGTACGAGGCGCCTAGAATTCATCTGTGCAAGATGGGAAGTTGGGGCAGGGACGGCGCGTATGTTAGCTGTGGCAGCGCACCATTGTCCAAGGAATCAGTTTAAGTTACTGCCATACCCTGCCGTGTTCTCTAAGAATGCCGCTCAGCGTTCCTTGCACTTTCCACCATCATCTCCCCTTTCCTTTTTCAGCACACTGTTATTAGATCGTGTCAAGCTCATACCCTTCCACCGGGTGCAATTCAAATTACGCTGCACTGCATTATCGCGTATATTTCGGCGCCTCTGGGAAGGACTAAACGCCTCCGCTTCTTGAAGATGATACCCTTCGCGTGCTGATACAAAAGAGAACCAACTCATCGACATCCTCTTAGCTCCCGTTGGCTGTTTCATATAATATACCCAGATTTTATCTCTGCCAAGCTAGATGACGGCGTGTATGTCAGCACGCCGTTTTTCGAATCAGTCATTCTCGCCCTCTGATACTTCTATGGGGAATCTCGTATCCCACTATGTTCACTTTCAGCTCGTCCTGCCATTCTAGTCACCCCTTCCCTCGAAACATCACGTAAATCTCTGCATACAACCCGTCTGCATGAACCAACTTCTCAGCCAGTTCCCGGCGTGGGAATTGGGAAGGATTCAAAAACTCGCTCGCCCTTGCGCCACAATTTCACATGCGCGTCGATAGGTGGTAGGGCCCCGACGAAGGAATTTCTATGTAAGCCTGCATTTTCGATAGGAATTGCCGACTGATCGGTCCGATAGCCGACTCCCTCGCGCTGCAAGTGTATATCGTTCTACTTACCAACGGCAAGATGTAGTAGGATATGATGCGTGATGGACACTAGTGCGCCACTGGCTACGACCTGCCAAACCCTCGTGTTCCTCCGTTCAAGCTATCTGTTCCCATTTCGTCCTCTTACCCTCCATGCATCCGGGGACAGCCATTGTCCAAGTTTACCCTTTCTGCTTCATTAATCCTCTCAGTCGATGGTCATGCTTGGAAAGATGGGGTGGATGTAAAATTTACATGCGCTAAACGTTCCTGCATCAGATCTATCGACAAAAGGTTTTCTATGTGCGGTCCACTTATCGACGAATCCGAGTATGCAGAGAGGCAAACGATATTATCCCAGCGGCCATCTCTTTGCTTGACCCAGGCACTCTTTGCTTCGAAAGGTGTGATTGCCCCGGGGCCCGGGGGAATTGCAGCGAGACGTCTTTTGCCCAGAGCTATCGTGAACGGGGGCGCACTACCCCCAAATCCGCTCGATCACGGTAGTTCCAAGAGCCGGTGTGCTCGTTCAATTGTAATGTCTTCTGACATTGGAACGAAAGGAGGGGGATGGAGCTATAGTTGTAGCTGGCAGGGATATATATTACTTCTCTGGTACGATGGCATATGTTCATGATGTCTAGAACAAAAAGAGATCCTGTAAAGTACAACAGAGAAGACAAACATCGCATTCATATGCGTAACGCCGGATTCCCATTCTACCATTCTGGAAGTACTTAGGTACACTTGAGAAGCGAAGTGTCCCTGAGTGGTATCCATGTGGTTTCGAGTTCGAAGTACAAGGCCTCTGCGAACACAAATTCTACGGGTATCTATTTAATCAAACTGACGGCGGTCAACCATACCCATTGGCGGCAGTCATCTCGAGGTCCTTTGTACTTCTTCAGGCAGGGTGACTAGTTGCCGGTAGTAGGATCAACAAAGCGCCAGCAAAGCACTGCAATCGGCCGATCGGATCGATCACCGATCTCTTTTCTTCGTTGAAAGTCGAGACATTTTCAAATAGGACTGGCCAGTCGCTCGTCTGAGTTCCACCTCTATGCATCCTATGACATTTGGTGACTTCTTTTGAGATGCAGGAATTGCGCATCCCGGAATTGTCGCTGCAGCCTGTTTCTAGGCTCGGGGTGCTGCGATCATCAAAGTTGGAGACGCGGTATGGAAGGTGCATGAAGTGGTATTGGTTATCTTTGTTTCGCTAGTGAAGCTTTGTCCTTGTCAGTTTGCCTTCGTACTGCGCATTAACTCCACTATGTAGGGACGATTTCTCGTGTCTACATTCCAGGTGCCTTAATATTCAACACACGGCGATTTCTCGTCCCCCATTCTTCATATACCGGACCCGATTCGTGGGCCGTAAATTACTTCAAAGCAAAATCTTGCTGTTCTATCAGTACGATATACTCGGGACATGATGCGAGTAGACGCCGGTATCATCACGACGAGGGCTTCGCACGCTAAGCGAATGAATGGGTTGCCGTTACGGCCACGTCTTACACCCCTTCTCATCATCGTGGACCTCTGATCCAGCTGATTCCGTTGTTCTTTTCTCTGATACGCCGTCTTCCGCTTTGAATACTCTCCGGAAAGATCAGTATAGAGACTATTGTTTTCTTCGAGGCGCTGCAAGTCTCTAGATCCGTTGCATCGAGATGGTGCTCCTACAGGTAAGTAACTCTTTGCTTTGACGACAGCTGATCACACGAGTCGCATAAGGTTTACGCAAAGAACAATGGCCTCCTCAGAGAATACGTGGTTACGAACATTTCACGAGCGTTTTCTCTATGCGCTTTAAAAGCTTACGGGGGTTGCTACAATGGAGCGTAGCTCATCCAGCAAAGATCTCTGCCTTATTTTCCATTCAATGTCGCCCATTACTCCTTCAACTAGGGTGAAACGTCGTCCCGCTTCTGATAAGAGCGGTGTTGATGGTAATGCCGTTTACAAGCACTTGTGTGTTTTCAAGGCGACTCATCTGCCATTTCAGCTCTGGAACACCTCTTCACCCGCCGACCGACCTTCACGAAGCTCCCCGGCTTTAAAGGTAGCCGAGACACTCGGGGACCTGCACATTATGACATGCATCTTCATCCGCGACTCATTCTCAAAGACATCGTCTCTTTCCCTGATATGCTTGATCAGCTATCTGGAGTAGTCGACTCCAAAATCCAGGAGTTCATTTCCAAATCAGCGACCGAGAGTCTGCCTCGCATCACTACGACGAGTGCTTTGCATAAACGCAGGGTCTCACCAATAGTCGACAACCCCGAGTCCTGGATCATTGGACACGAGGTTGAACTGCAGAGAGCCTATCATCGTCTGGAACAGTATCCTACTTTGGTCGCTTCCACTCTCGTCGCCGGTCTTAAACAATGGTCTTCTATCTTCCGTTACAACGATAAACCCAGAGTGCCCACCACTTGTGCTATAGCAGATGGCTACCTTTCTCTGAACAAATCCGCTATCGACACCGCCAACATTCCCGTAGCACTCAAAGACAAACTCCAACTTGTCATTGAGCAGGATCTGTCGGATTTTCTATTCTGGGAGTTCAAGAGCATGAACTCTGGAAGGAGGGGCGTCATGCTTGCCATCGGCCACATCATCGGATCAGAGTTCTCTTGGGTTTCCTGCCCGAGGTCCAGATCTTGCGGTAGCCGATTTTGCCACAAGAAAGACAATCGATTCAGGTTCACAGTCACTGGGTTCAAGACGGGTGTGGACGGTGTTATCTTGGAGGACAGCTCCAATGATGACAACAAAGGTAAAGGGAATGCCGACCTTAACTTCGTGTTCGACACGTCGAGCATCGACTGCTCCTTAGTACCATCTGTCCCTGATACAAGGCGGTGGAAATTCAAGGTGTCCAAATCGTCCAAGAAGAGGGTCAGGAAAGAATCGGACACTGGAAACCAGGATTCGGACGATAATGATAACGAGAGGTACACCGGAGATGCCGATGCAGACAAAGAGGATAGCGATGTTCCTGACACCGCTGACTCTCTGCCTTTTTTTCGAGAAGACTATGAGACAGCCTTAAAAGTGATTCAACAGGTATTAATACTTTCGCTCCACCGTCTCTTCAAGTCTGATGGCGAGTACAACCTTAGATCTGGGCCGAAGCAGTCAACATCGACGCTACGTTCATTGTTTTGAACTGTGGGAGCCTGGAATATATTGGCATTCGGGACCGCAAATTGCAGCGTCTGTATCTCTCGAAACTTTTGGACCTAGATAATCCTGATCCAAGCAAGCCGGGCTATTTTAAAATCCATACTGGTCTCAATATCGTCGCGCTCCTTGACGCTATCAAAAGGGCAGAGAAACTGAAGGCGATGCAGCAGCCTCCCGAGCTTCACACATTCAAATATGATCGCAGCGAGCCCGATAAAGACAAAGTACCAAAAACACCGAAGAGCGCCAGACCATCGAAATCTACGAGGACTCCAAGGACAGTAGTAAAGGCAACGACCTCCGCTGACAGCGACGACGACAGTAACGAGGATTTGAATAGCCAGGAGTTAGATTTCAGTCCTGCGGTACGTACCATCTCCGTATATGCAAGTTACCCAGTGATTGATGGGAGCACACTTGCACACCAGGAAAAGCAGCTCTACAGTCGCCTGAGCGAGGCCCAATCCTTGAAGATCACATGGAAGCAAGATATCCACGGTCTAGGCACGGCGGGTAGTATGAGGATGACACGATCATCTTCGCCTGCCTATATCGATACATGGGCCGAGGAAATGGAAATACTTGTCATGAAGCAATATCCAAATTCTCCACTCACTTACTCCTGTTATCTTCACGATGGAGACACAGCTGTATGCGGCATCATCTTTAAGTTGGCAGAGTCCACGACCAGGAAGGCTTGCCTGCGGAAGGAATACGAAATGTATACCAAATTTCCTTCTATTGAAGGAATCAGCGAACACTTGGGAATAGTGGAACATATTGGACTATATCAGTATATGGGCACACGGAAATTGGCTCTTGTGCTTCTTGACGGTGGCGACCCTATTTCCAGCAAATTTGGGCCAGGTCGCATACCTGCCGGCATTTTGTAAGTAGCTCAACAACGTATGTTTCATCACCCAAATAACCGCCACTATTATTAGCTTACAAGTCCGGGAAGCAGTAGGAAAAATGCACTCTGCAATGGTCACGCATGGGTACCTTGTTCCAGAAAATGTCCTGATCACGAAGGATCTGGAAAACAAGAACGGTGGATGGAAGGTCCGTCTGATTAGCTGGAAAGATGGAAAGGACCATCGACAATCTACGGCAATACAGGAGGCCTATAACCATGACATATTGAGGACGCTGAAAAGTCGCTCGCGAAAATTAAACTGGAGATCCACGAACCCCGACCGGGTGCCACACAGGGTCACGGGCACGTCTTCAAAGAAGGTTGCAAGGAAAAGGAGGCCGAGGGTGTCTAAGTTTGGAGTCGTTCCGAAGGCTAAAATCAAATTGGCGGTAAAAGAAAACCTGCGACGACACAAACGTGAGGTTAAAGCAGATTTGGAGAAGTTACAGGACAATGTGTGGCCTAAATTAGACTAGAGAATGCTAGATCATGATGATGCAGGGTAGCTAATTACAGAATCATCGTCCATATTACCACCATCTAACAGGAAGCTCATGCGTTTCAGCTCTTCTGCCATCTGGTATCGCGACCCATGTATTTTCGCCCTGTCAAAATCAGCTATGAAGAGTCCTCCCTTATCATCTTCAAGAAGATTCCAGGATCTGATGTCGCCATGAGCGACGCCCGCCGCATGAATGGATTTTAATATTTGCATGAATGTATCCCTAATACGCCGTTGAAAATATAGCGTGACGATGTTCGAATATGATCGCACCTTTCTTCGGCAGACACTTCGACACCTGTACCTGGAGGAGTGGAACGGTATGCTAATGCCACGCCAGCATGACTCAAGATGAGCATACCCGCTTCGGATTCGACGTCTTTAAAAAACCCAAAAGCACGAGGAATGTTTTTCACTGGGTTTGGCCCATTCGAGAGATAGCGGTATATGCTGTATTCGTGCTCGAGTCTCTCTGTCTGTTCCTCATAGAAGGCAAGCTTGACTATCACCTTGTGAGAACAGTGTGCTATGTTGCCAGCACTGAAATCCACTTCGAGAGCTGCCTCATATACTTCTCCCACCGCCCCTTGACCTATCTTCTCCAGAAGCACGAGAGTGAGGCATTCATCATACTGATAAGATCTCTTCCGATTGGAGCTTTCTGCTCGCCTGAAAAATGACGGGAACGTAGAATTGAATCTCCCACTCTGAAGATACAGAAGGGCCACATTGCGAGTGCTCAGTTCGGAGAGGATCACCTAGCATGTCTTGAGTCAACAACGAATCTACAACATAGGAAGGAAAAAACTACCTCTGGCTCGACTTCTTTGCTTGATTCTCCGAGCTTACGACGGGACCGTCGGAGAGGCGCTGCTTCGTCTCTGTCGCGTCGACGTTTAGGTGAAACTGTTTGAATTAAACGCTTATTCGTCGCAGTGAGCGACGGATCAAGCAAAGGAGCACGATCCAGGGCATCACGTATGATTGCTAGATGTATGGCAACCATGAGCTTGCCATATGCAGGGTCTGTATAACTGCAAATGTCGACCAGGTCGGATATATAGAGGGTCTGGGTTTTGCGGTGCCGAATCCCTACTCGTAGATAATTTCCGCAATCAAAGATGATTACGGTGGAGTCGAAGCCAACAGCATGTGCCCAAGCCTGAGATATGGAGAATTAAACGTCAAGTACGACTGCGCCAGACATAAATACACTCACGCGCTGTACAAAATCAGCGGCATTCGCTGTATATCTATGCCTCGCAGTTTTCTTGGGCGTGGGTATAGACTGCGTCATGGCGGCTGCTTTACGAAATCGTTTCGGTATGGCTCGATGCTCATGTGTCTTGAAGGCATCCAGAGCCGACTTTTTCAGTCGCTCGCTACGACGAGGACCGTAGGTAGCCTGCATCTGTGCACTGTCATCAGATGGCTCCGTTTCCCAAAGATACCTCGACGTGTCCGAGTCAGGCGGTGGAGCTTGGTGAGAAACCTGCCGACAGCGTGATCCTCCCCCTCCCTTCCAAGGAAAAACAGTAAGAGTTGACAATCCTGACATCTCCTCTAGGACTGCTTTGCCGGAGAGCGCGTAAGCCTCATAAACTGCCAAGCGAGGGAGGCTTTTCCGCGCGGACAGAAGAAGGGCCTTTCGATCATCATCCAAAGCCTCCAGCATGGTAGACATGAGTGTACCTGTTTCAAGAGTGTGTTGTAGAGAGTATTGTTCTGAATGGAAATCCGGCGGATCCTCAGCCAATCTTCCTGACATTACAAAGACACTCTGTACTTCAGATTGATCGGGATGGAACGCAAGCACAGATGCAGCTTGAATGAAGGGATATACTCCTTCGCAGAAGCGTCTAGAAATATCAGACGCTGTGGAAACGACAGCGTCATTGTAGGGATCCCGTATGATGGTTATGTAGGGATAATAGAATGGTTTGCCTCGGGACTTGAAAGACAAGAGATGGTCATCAAGAGTTTCAGAGAGGGTGGAGATAAGGCGAGGAAGGACTTTAACTCGTCTGAGAATGAGGGAATCATCCAAGTGTTTATCGTAGAATGTGACAGGCGACTGTTCTGGTACGGGAACGTCTGAGTCTGGGTCGTGCCGGAGAGGTGGAGGCACAAAGCTGAGGAGCTCTTCCAAAGCATGTATACCATCAGGGGATTCACTTCGAGACTCAAGTGAGTCTGACATAGGTCACAGCTAGGACGAACCTCAAGCAGAATGTGGAATGGAACAAAGATTCATTGCGACAAACCCAACATTCATGTGGGAACTTTGATCGGCATTCGGCCCGATATGCCCAGGTACACAAAAATCGAGAATAAAACATATTCTCGATATATTATGGTTTAGGGATGTCGGAATCGGGGTCATACTCAAGAGGAAATGGAGCAAGCCCAAAGAGATGGTCAAGGTCAGCCTCAGGATTTCCAGGATGAAGTGTGTCAATGGGGCGTGTGAAAAGGTGTGAAACCGTTGAAGTTCGGGCCGATCACCCGGTGAATCACTCTCCTCGTCGTAAGAGCAGAATACATCTCCACTCCGAACGCAAAAGTTCCCGCTACCTTGGTAGTGAGCTACTGCTTGCCGGCCTTACTTATTTTTCACGAGACTCTGACGCGACCCTTTGAATTTATTGATCTCGCGCGTATCTCACGGACCCGGCGCTCCTTCTCCTGCCACTGTAAGCTCTCTTTATTTGCACTTAGTTATTTCCTGGCCACTCTGACGCCATCCTGATGCATCTAGAGACTTGGCATACCGATAATGCTCTCATCGACAGAACTGCCTTTGTATCGCCGAATCTCGACCGCCGTATAGCTTCTCCAGACCAGTTTGACGACGATAATAGTATCGCATCGGTAGTTTCGGAGTCTCGATTGACTTACATTTGTGACTACTAAATCAGAGAAGAGATAGAGCGCGAAATGCTGGCTTTGACATTGGAAAAATTTTCTGTCTTTGTGGGAAAAAGACGTGAATATATTTTTGCATGGTATTTCTATTGGCTGAAGATATTCTGTTGCCAAGCTGAACGTGATGGTGCTTTGTGTATGTCCGCGGAAGGTCTCATCCTAGATAAGGGTGCCGATGTCCCTATTCAAGCACTTATTGCTCCCAACGCTTTCTCTTACCAAGCTCCCATTTTTGAGTACATGGTGTATGGCCTTTGGGACCGCGGGTCAGGGTCATATGCCTTTCACCCTGTATACGAAGGTCTCGCTGTCGGACTTAACGAAAATACATCGCCCGAGACCTTGACTACTGTATAAGATCAACACAGGACTCGAAATGGGTATATAACTTGTATGCACAGGAGCTAATAAATACCAAGAATGTGGACACGCAATTCGCCATTATGCTCACGATGAGCACTCCAGGCCCGACAAAGGACTTTGATCTTATCTCGATCCCTCATAGACTCCGCTACGATCCGACACGACCGTTCCCAGAGTTCGGGATTGGACTCAACCTATTTTTCGCCTTTGCGTGTACTTTCAGTGCGTCTGCGGTGTGTTTTTCGTGCGAATATATGTTCATTTCCAGTGTCTCAGTTGTAGCGAATCTGTACTACTGTCAAGCATTGCTATGTGTGTCTGGGAGTCTTGATAGCAGTGAAATCGTGGAGCTAACATTATTTTCCAGTCGGGTTCTCTGAGTACTTCGGGGTGCTTTACTCTGATTCCTCCAGAGCCGTCACTCTCGTTCATGCCGGGTTCGTTCAGTTTCGAATTGCCTCAGTTCCACTGATGCTAACGTTGTTATTAGATATGCTGTAGGACTATTATTTATCGCACCTTCAGGAGACCTCCTTCGACGTCGCCAACTAATGCTCGGGCTCATTTTCTGCTCCACGGCTCTAATGCTCTGCCTTGCTCTCGCCCCAGACTGGAACACTTTTCCTGCACTATCCTTCCTAGTCGGAACGATCAACGTCGCAACCCAAATACTCATTCCCCTCGCAGCAGACGTCATACATCCCGCCCGAAAGTTCTTTTTCTTATCAATCCTTATTTCAGCTTTGGTCATGGGGATGCTTGTCGCGCGGGTTCTTGCAGGGGTGATAGCCGAATATGTCCACTGGCGAGTGGTGTATTACCTTTCGGGAGGTGTGCAGATCATCTTGTTGGTGGCGTGCTATATGACGATCCCCGACTACCCGGCCAAGAATAAAGGAATGGGGTATTGGGAGCTGATAAAGTCAATGGTGGGCTTTGCAGTGAGAGAGCCACTATTGATTCAGGTACGGTCATATATCCATGTCCGCGTTGTAAACTTATTATAATTATAGGCATGCCTCGTTAACTTTCTCGCACCAGCAGGCTACTCGAATTTTTGGACCACGCTGACGTTCCTGCTGGGTGGGCCTCCGTATAACTATTCTACGTAAGAGTCTTTCTATCTGGCAGCTATTCCGTTTGACAGTGTTTCCTCCTTAGGTTAGTCATCGGGCTTTTCGGACTGGTAGGAATTGCTGGTGTGTGCTTGACACCATTTGGTAAGTCGAAGCTTGACCCAGATTTGTGTGCTTTGATCACGCCATCTAGCAACTTTGACAATCAAGAAGTTGTATCCGTGGCATGGTTCGGTTCTGAGCGCCATACTCTATGTTTGCTTTCAAGGCCTTTTGGTAGGCACGGGCAGAATCCGCTTTGCTTATGTGCGTATCTTGTCAATCGCAGGGAGCCTACTCTTATTTATGGGATAAGATCCTCCTTGCTATCATAGGAATAACCGTGTTCTGCCGGGTGCTCCAAGTCTCCCTTCAAATGTCTGTATTCGGGTGAGGGCTTCCCCCTCATTCGTATAATTTCTAGTTACTGATGATGTGGAAAAGCATTTCTAAGGCTGCCATGACCAGACTCAATGCTCCACTACTCTTGTCGGTGAGACAGGGTAATCATTGGTGTCGTTTTTGTCTGAAAAACATCTAGTTCTTTCTTGAGCAGGTAATGGGTTCATCTGTGGGTTCGCGTGTGTTTTTGGAGAGTGGATGGAGAGCGGGAGCGGGGCTATCCCTGGGCTGGACGGGTATTGGTTTTTTTATGCTTCTCGTTCGTGGACCTCATTGTGAGCGTAAAACATGGTTTGGATACGAGGGTGGATTTGGTGTGAGAAGGGATGTCGAGCAGAAGGGTGAGGAGACAGGCGGGAAGGACTGGACCGAAAGTGTGTAGCAGCACTTGTATGTTATATCGCCGGCGCACATCAACTGTTACCTAGGCTTTATATCTGTATCATCTGTGAGAATTAGCATTCTTTCTATCACAACTATCTAAGGACACCAATCTCGCCTAGCTCAAAAAGGGAACGAGGAAATGTATGCTCCATAAGCAGATTGACTCGTTTGCGATCAATGTCGGGGGTAGATAAGTGAAGAACCATTCCGAATTTCCGAGTTGATATCTCCAAGAAATTTGCTTCGAGACCAAGTAAGTCAGTCAAGTGTGTTCGCACCGGCAGAGTATAGTGGACAAAGCAGTAGTACATGGGCGTAAGTCTAAATCTAGATCATGTTCAAAACTTTCCTCTGAGAGTTCCAAGAACAAGATGCCGAACAACATACATCAGTACTACCGCGAGCATGATGGTACTACCTGTTTTTTTGGCCATAAGCAAAACTCCAAACAGCATGGAGGGAAACTCTTACCTGCATAATACCCCACGACCTCAAACCCACCCGTAGCTGTATTAATCGCCCCGGAGATCGGCGGACCGGCAAGCGCGCCAAGGGCCGCTATCGACATCGCCATCCCCGTCCGTCGCCCTAGGTCACCAATCTCGCCTAGCTCAAATATGGGGGTCAGGAATGAGGAAACGTATGCTCCACTAGAGAAGCTAAGAACATCCATCCTGATAAGCATAACGTCGTGTGAAAAATGAGGAGCCTACCCATAGATCACAGCTACAACAATCATAGGAGCCAAGCTCCGCGCGAATGGCCAGGCGTATGTGAGGGCAGCTGCTATAATTGTCATAGGTCCAAAGTAGTTCACAGCACCTATGAGCAAAAGCATCAGAAGTGATTCCAGACGGACAGATGAAACGTCGAGGAACCTATTCGATCGATAAAGATCCCTGCCACGATCCGTCCGATTCCCGAGCTGGCATTAGCAATAGAGACCATATAGAACGAGATATCGGCCGATACACCATAGGCCGCGGCGCTAACGCTGATATAGGTCAAGACTAGGAGACGCGCGCAATGAGAGCAAGCGGACAAAAAGTCCGACCGTCCGCACCTGTATACAGTCCCAAGAAAGCGATGAAATTAGCAATACACCAAATCGTATACGGCGCGCTCTTGAATGCCTTCAGGTTGAGTATACCCCCAGATACATTCACAGGGGGAAGTCGGCGTTTCAACGTCAAGTTGGCGATACCCAGAGTAAACATTAAGATGAAAGCGATGATCCGCATTGTCCATGGGAACCTGTCAGAGAGACCTTTAAGAGACAACATAATTGTGGGGAAGGGTGAACACTGACCCTACGGCGTTTATGAGTTTACGAGCAGTTATTGGGATGACAGTACCACCGATCGATGAGCCAGTAGCCATTATACCCAGGGCGAGCCCCCGTCGCCGTCGGAACCAATGTCCGATGATACCCATGGCTGGGCCAAATATCGTTCCACACGCTAGCTAAATGTAGATTAATATGCGCTTAGAACGGTTGCGATGAGCCTTTGAAGGGAAGAAGGACGAACCCCAATAGCGAAGCCCTGACAGAGTAGGAAATGCCAGTACTGAGTGCATTGGGCAACCAGAAACGTCGCGACAACAAGGAGTATGCTTGCTAGGAAGAACGGCAGTTTGAAGTAACCGATGTCGAACATTCGGCCAGTTATTAGACCCGGCATGAAGATGAGGGCATACTATTCGACAGTGTCAGTGTTAACACACGAAAAGAGGAGAGGATGGCACCTGAACAGAGCCAATCCAAGCACTAAATGAATGAGCAATGAACAAGAACTCAACGACAATCGCAGAAAGACACACATCTTCGAGGAGTCTGAGTCCTTCAACAAAGTTTCTTCGTAGTAAGCCTGGAAGACCTGTTGCTCCGTCGTTACGACTTATTTCTATAACGATTCAAAACAAATGAACTCACCCCCCACGCGTTGACATATCCGAATCTGTAGTCGCAAAAAACCAAGTGAGTCCGTCATGAACCACTGGAACGAGTCACAACCGGAACTCACGTCGAAAAGGTAGTGCACATCGTCTAAGAATTCATAAGTCGACAAGCCAATCAGTTGTGCAATCAATTTAGAAAACATTGGACTCACCCCTCCGACAACTAACCAAGCTCTCAACCCACCATCTGGAAAGTCTCCCTCGAAGCCCGTGGGTGGCTTGACCAGGCCATTATCCTCCTCTACCTTGGGTTTCCCTGCAGGAGGCTCGTCGATAGTCTTTTCATCGATCGATCGCGTTCGTGTGCGGGGAATTTGCTGGGCCATGGTTGCAGAAAAAATCGAGGAACAGTACACCCTATATAATCTTCTGTCATTAATAATGCACGCGCAAGAAACTTGAGCCGGTACGTCACTTGCGAGTGTTCGCAGATTTGTGAGTCAGCCTACCAGATTGCCTTCAAGCCTAGATCGTGGGTCCTTCATTGAACGAAGAAGAGAAATCGTAGTTGGTCCTTTTCCGGAGAAGGTGGGGAAAGAAGGCGACTCCAGGGGGACCTGACGGCGAGGTAAGTACCGGCGGGAATTTGCGTTTATCCGGGAATTTGCAAATTGGTCTCAGCGCGGCAGGCTTTAAGCGTCTTCGCGTAGAGAGCGCACTTTCAGCGTCGTACCAACGTCGTACCGGACTTCATTCCTCACTTTGCTTGCGCTCTAGTTTGTGGCATCAGCCTTTGTCACGGACGGATAAGAGGATATACCGTATTCATTGCAAACCTACCAATTGTCTCCAATCTTTCCGCTCATGAGCCGACGCCATAAGGTCCGACAACTTGAAGACAACGTCAGGCACGAGAACTTTACCTCAGCACGGAACTTGTCATCTATATATTAAGAGAAGTACCGGCCAATCCGTGGTCACGTGGATAATTCGCGTCTTATCTCGAACTTTACTTTACTCTGTCTCCACTCCAAACACGAAACGCCTTCCCAAACTGGCTGGAGCTCTGGGAACATAATTTGATTTAAGAACCTCTCCTACCCATGGACGGATGCGCTGTGCAGGTATATATTATGTGACTGCTGCCCATAGTCATCTAATAGTTTATATTTTCAGTTTGACGAAAGACAGTTACTTGTTTATAGTGACAAAGAGTTGAACCATTTCATCTTGCGATCGCCGCCTGTCCCGATAGACGATGAATTCCAGAGTAGCGTCAGAATACTCTCTTCTTCATTTGTGGCCAAATATGTATCACCTCGTCGCTCCCGTGTACCTGCGGACGAGGTGTCGGCAATGAAACTGGCCGAATCGATTGGGATCCGTGTGCCACAGATCCACCGCATCGTCCAAGAGACTTGTGCTAGTAGTATTGGTGAGCAGTTCCTCATCATGACCCGAGTGAGGGGGCGCACGCTCCAAGATGCTTGGCTGACTCTTAGCTGGTGGTCGACCCTCAATCTTGCGTGGCAGTTGAGGCGATACATCCACGCTATGCGCCAGTGTACCTCCGTAACTGCTGGAGGCCTTGTATCAGGCTCCGCTTTCTGCAAGTTCTGGGATTTTGACTCGTACGGTCCGGAACTCCATGCATCACCCGAAAACTTGAGGGAGTACATGAACTGGTGGCTCCTTCGTTTGCCGTCGACGAAACCTCAATTTCACCTTGAACTCAAGCCTTTCTCTACGTTTATGTTCTCTCATATGGACTTACACACGCGGAACATGATGGTCGATGAACGAGGGCAACTGTGGCTAATTGATTGGGGGTCGGCGGGATATTATCCTCCTTTCTTTGAGCGGGTGGCTTTACGGATTATGAAATGGTATCTTGCGGGATGGGGGGGTCGCCTTATGGCTTGGAAGTGGAAATTCTTCCAGTGGTTTTCTGCGGGATCTGTGCCAGATGAGGCAGATTCTCTCAATTTTATCAAACTCCGATCGACGAGACAAGCAAATGCCCGGAAAGGGTTTCCGAGCGAACGAGCGACGCGGGAAGCCGAAAGGTGGGTATCTTCGTCTGTGCCCAAGTTGTCAAGATGCTGATACAGGATCAGGGCTCGTAGACGACAGATGACGTGACCCATCAAGATATGCGATTTCTTTCGTCTCTCTCCACTTTTAAGTTATAACAACGCTCAATGAAGGAGGATATTTCTACGACCGGACGGTTTCGGAATTGTCACTAAATATGGTGTATTCACAAATGTTTTGCCATTCTGTTACATCGTTGTCGTGCTAAGTTTCAGTCTGAAGGACTCAGAATGGCAGCGGAAGAGGGGATGCTGTTGCAGTATTTAAGAGCAATGCCGGCAAGATGGGGTAGCCCCGGTCTCAAGATGTCGAGCTTGGTGGCCGCATTGTGTACCACGAAAATGCCTGATTGCCAGCGTACTGTCAATCATATATTCAAACCTAGGGCTTGCGTAGCCCGTCTACGTGTCGAT
Source organism: Armillaria gallica (assembly GCA_037576215.1). Lineage (NCBI taxonomy): Eukaryota > Fungi > Basidiomycota > Agaricomycetes > Agaricales > Physalacriaceae > Armillaria > Armillaria gallica. Next base: position 4,302,074 of record JBANDB010000008.1, read on the forward strand.
ATCCCCCTGGCCCGTCCACTCCCATTTTGAGGTGCAGCCACGGGAACAGGTGTGATATTAAGGCCGCCAAAGAAAGTGACAGGAACGCCTTCCAATCCTTCAAACCCGTGATTGCCAGATGCCAGAAGTAAGAGCAACTGCATGGCACAGAAAACATCGGGAAAATTGACGATCAAACCGTCTCTGATGTTGGATAAGCGAGGCAGGAAAGGCGTGAAAACATAGACGTACATCATCCTGTGCACCCATGCCCCTGGCGACATTTCTCTCAGCAGCCATACATTATAATTTGAGAGAGGTTCCCTTGTTTTCAAATACAGCACAGAAGTCATTCCCAGGTCTATTGCGGTGAGGAGACCATAGTGGGGAGCGGGACGTCCGATGTCATTGCTGTTCTTCAATTTCGTATGAATACCTAGTTGTTCTGCATCTGAGCGGAACAGTTCCCGAAAGTCATTTGCGTAGTCGGGGGACACAAATTGGATGCACTATCCAAAGTTGATATAGGGCCATCTTTATCAAGAAATATTTGAGTACTCACAAAGGAATTGTTCAAGGTAAAGGTGCCATATGCTTTAGCGGGTGATCCCAGCTTCCGCAAGACCTTTCGTATCGCTGGCATGACCGGCGCCATGTCCTGAACGTCGCTTAGAACAACAGTACTTGGGCGGTTCTGTCCGCGTGTCGGGATATACCATTCTGGAAGCCAATAGGTGGACGAATCTTGAACATGAGCACTTGCAGTACTGCCATCCTCAAAGCCTGGCAAGCCTTTCCGGAGCGCTGCAAGAGCCTACAGCAATATTCAGGTAAAAAGAACGAATTCTACGAAGAAATGCGGACCTTAATCGAGGATTCTATATCCAAGTATCGGAACACGAGACCATGGGATGGCCCCCCAAATCGCGTTTTCTCCACAAACTGAACAGATTCTATCTCTCCATACGTCGATAGAGCGTTCCTGCACGATTCTTCGGTCGGCGGCTCCTTGTTCCGTCTGCGATAGACATCGTAGCTCACGTTAACCGCTCGAGAGGCATTGTGCAATCCCAAATGTGCGACCGTGGTAGCAAGAAGCTGTGGCGACATAAATTGATCCATTTCGCAGGTCATCCCGTATTTCAGCCTCGTATTCAGCTCCTTGATACATCTTGAGGCAGCCCGTGTATTGAAGAACTGAAGCATAATACAGTTGTTTTCGACCGTGGCTCGCTCGATGGGACCGAATTTGATTTCTTCGAGAAGCCTGGTGACAGAGCAATTCGCGGGGACCCCGCGAAAGCAGACAGTACGAAAATGAGGGCCGTATTCAATTTCAGGGCACTCTGTTATGCCTTCTGGAGGAGTTTCATATATGTAGTCTTGCCATGAGTACAACTGCATTTCCAAAAATTCGACTGGTCAGCATTTAACATACAAGAACTGAGATTTGCATGCTTACCGTAGGCTGGACCTCGAGAGGAGACAGAGGAGTTGAAGCCCGATGCGTAAGCGTGCGCGTCAAGACATTTTGGCGAAAGGAATGTGCAAGAATCCGGCTTTGCTGTCGCACTGATAATATTGTGGACATGGTAGCGGTCCGGTGTTTCCGCTTAGAAAATTGTCTGCTTACGTCATCGCGTACTGTGTGTAATGGAAGTGAATGGACTGAGCAAGGGTGCTCCGGAATGTCGGCCCGGCACATCCGGTAGGGTGGTTGGTTGGCTCCGGAGGGGCTGAAAAAAATTTCTGAGGGGAGCCTTTGGGTGCTCTTAGAACTTAAGAAAATAAATTTTGAATTATACTTTTCATAGAACATGAGTGTACTCAACGACTATGGTAAGATATCACCAGGAAAGTGACAAAACAAGATGATGGACAGATGTGCGGGACATGGCGGAGTCTGACCCAAAAGTAGACATATGATGTCATTACACAGCCCTATATATAGGTATACTAGAGTCACGTGGTTGGTTGGTTCCAACCCACCGGCCTGAAATAAATATTTCGACCTTATGTGTAAAATATTATTTCCCGAGCACCCTTGGGACTGAGTGGATACAGTTGTGGAGCCACGGCGCTCGTTTTTATTCTACCTGAACGAGAAAATGTCAAACCAATCGATGAAGTATACAGGAAATTGTTTTTCTGATCTCATAGGTCTAATTCTGGGTAACAGCGATCCAGTAAAAGATCGGCGGCCAATATTTACAGGTATGCGCACAATGATGTCGATAGATCACTGGAGTGCTGCTATGCATCAGTAGAGTCCTTCTCGTCCGCCGTCTGGTCCTTCTGTTTATCATATTTTCTCACACTAAATCCACCCTCATATCCAAACCATGTTTTTCGTTCGCAATGAGGTCCACGAATGAGCAGCAGAAGGAACCCAAGTCCTATCCAGCCCAGCGATAACCCCGCTCCCGCTCTCCACCCATTCTCCAAAAACACACGTGAACCCACAGATGAACCCATGACTTGCCCGAGGAAGAACTGGAAGCCTTTCAGATGAAAATGATACCAATGATAACTTCGTCTCACCGATAAAAGTAGCAAAGCATTCAGTCGGGTCGTAGCTGCCGTAGAAATACTTTACCAGATCGTCAGTCACTAAAAGTATACGAGAGAAATGGAGAAACACACCTGAATACGGACATTTGAAGGGAGACTTGGAGAACCCGGCAGAACACAACTATTCCTATGATAGCAAGGAGGATCTTATCCCAAAAACAGGGTCAGCTCGCTGCGAGTAATGATCAAGTAAAGTTGCCCACGGAAGCGAAATGGAGACCGGCCGCAGCTACTAAGAGGCCTTGGAAACAAGCATAAAGTATGGTACCCAGGACTGATCCATACCACGGATGCAACTTGTCGATCGTTAGAGTTGCTAGACAGTATGATGATGAGAAAAAAATATACAGAGACAGGTCAAGGATGAACTTACCTAGCGGCGTCAAGCATACGCCAGCAATCCCCACAAGTCCGAAAAGCCCGATAACTAACCTAGAAAAAGCACCGTTTAAGTAGTGAGTACTGCCACTGCGTAGAAGTTGCTTACGAAGAATAGTTGTACGGGGGACCGCCCAGCAAAAATGTCAGCGTGGTCCAAAAATTCGAGTACCCGGCTGATGCGAGAAAGTTAACGAGGCATGCCTATATACTTAATCATAAGTTTACAACGTAGATCGCGACCAAATGATCCCACCTGAATCAGTAATGGCTCTCCCACTGCAAAGCCCACCATAGACTTTATCAGCTCCCAATATCCCATTCCTTTATTCTTGGCCGGGTAGTCCGGGATCGTCGTATAGCACACCACTAACACGATGACTTGCACCCCTACCGCAAGGTAATACACCACTCGCCAGTCGGCGTATTCGGCTATCACCCCTGCGAGAACCCGCGCGACAAGCATCCCCATGACCAACGCAGAGATGAGAATTGATAAGAAAAAGAACCTTCGGGTCGGATGTACGACATCTGCTGCGAGGGGAATGAGTATTTGGGTTGCGACATTGATTGTTCCAGCTAGGAAGGAAAGTGCAAGAAACGCATTCCAGGCGGGGACGAGAGCAAGACAGAGCATCAGAGTGGTGGAACAGAAAATAAGCCCGAGTATTAGTTGGCGGCGGCGAAGGAGGTCTCCTAAGGGTGCGATAAAGAATAGCCCCGCAGCATATCTACATGACGTGAGCATCGGTGGAATTTGGGTAGATAAAAAACGGACGAACCCAGCATGAACGAAAGTGACGGCTCTGGAATAAATGTCGGATTAGCAAGAATAGAAAAAAGCGGTATGACTTACCTGGAAGACTCAGAATATGGCACCCCGAACTCCTCAGAGAACTGGACTGGAATGTAAAGTTAGCTCCACCATCTTACTGATGTCGAGACTCCCAGACGCACATAGCAATGTTTGACAGTAGTACAGATTTGCTACAACTGTGATCATAGAAATGAGCAATATACTGAAATAAAGGCGCATGAAAGACGTACCAAATGTGCACGCAAACGCGAAAAGCAGAATACGTCCAATCCCAAACTCAGGAAACGGCCGTTTTGGATCATAGCGTAGTCTTTGAGGGATAGGAATAAAGTCAAAATCCTTTCTCGGGCCTGAGGCACTCATCATCAATGTGATAGTAAACTTGGAGTCGACATCCTCAGTATTTATGCAGCGATAGCCCCTCGTACCTCAATGGTTGAGAAAGGGAAAGTCCGCTGCAATTACGAACCCGAGCGCCAAGTAATGCCTTGGCATGCTTCTCGTATATCCATCGCAGAAGGAAAGCGAATGCATAAGAGTCGTGTAGGACGGTGTCTAGGTGCATTCTAGGAAAAACAGTCCAGTTGGATAATAGACACCAGTATCTGCGATGAACTGTGGTGGAGCGCCCTTCTGGATCCTATACGCAGTCTGCTGTGGCGCAGAAGGATGTGCTCTTAAACGTTTATGTCTGTAAGATGACGCAGAAGCCGACGGGGACGCCTATGCGTACGTGTATTTACACGAACTCTTGGCACGCAAAAGCGGAGCATTGAACCGAATATTGGTGTTAAATGCCTTTTCTAGGGGATCCAGGCTGTAAAGTATTATTCCGATGCCATGCTATGGGTGTTGCGTAGTTCGCTTTCATGCCTTCAGAGTCTATGCATATGAATCGTCGGAAACAGAGAATGTTGTTTATACCGGTGCCGCTTCTGCAAGAAGAATGGCGTCGGTAGAGTAACGTTATCGTTTATACGATACGTACGCTATAAAGAATCGAGAGCTCTCCACAATGGGAAAGCATCCCGGTGCCTGTATTTGATGAGCGCAGCACCGATATCACGAAGCACAGGCCTCCGGAACGTGTACACGCCGTATCCGTAGACGATGTTTCGATAGGATCAACCTGAAGACGATCTTCCGTTAAACGGAAGCCAAGCGCAAGCGGTAAAAAAAAGAACGAACACCACGGATTGCCGGTTCCAGCATTAACGAGTAGGTGACGACCCGGAGCATCGTTCGCTCGCTCAACAAATTCAACATGGCTACAACCTCTTCCGCAGTAGCCGACCTCCAAAGAACTAATTATGTTTGTTTTCCTGATGGAAACTTAATGAGTTAACGAGAACGACAGCATGAATTAATTTCGAGCTACCTGGATATCAACTCAATATACGCCTTAGAGCGTTTGAACGGCTGTTATCAATGAATAATACCCAAAGTACTGATATATGACGTAGATGGGTCCATCCAGAGTTAATCAAAGCACAGGGAGAGCGTTCGAGTCCGCGAGGATATCACGCGAACCGGGTCAGCAGATGAGGTTCAACGGAAAGATTCGATACGGTGTCTAGCTGCAACTTGCCATGTACCACGGATAACGGATGGTCACATTGATCGGCTTCATAAACATTGTCTTCCTTTGCAACATGAAACTCCGTATTAACCCCATCGTTTTAGTCAACCTGGATAAGGACATCAGCACCCTTCCCAAGGACAACATATGCCGTAGACGTACCTATACTGCTCTGTGCACTATTACGTTCGGTTTTTTTTTTTTCAGGTAACGGAAGTGCCATGCAAGGCTATCTTCACAACGTCTTTTTCGCACAAAGACGGAAAGTTTTCCAGCGTCAGAGACAGCATGTCGCACTTTATCTCTTCACTAATGTGGTAGTCGCAGATGTAGGTCAATTGGAGACACCGAAACGTGTCGATGCGGGAAAGGATTAAACCCAGATTTGCGAACAGACTCCAGATTTCATCTTCGTCAACAAAGTCGTCAAAGCTTTTCACAGTCATGTCGATATAGAGATTTTCTAGGTGTCTGAGCTGAGGGCTGTGGCCCTCGATGAAGGCATTGAGGAACCACTGCATGGCAGAGACATCTGTCCCTGCATCAAGGGCGCGATAATTGATATCGAAAAAGAGGGACTGCAAGCGAAGGGGCAGCATGAGTGGTTTGACATTGAACCACTGCGTTACTAGAATGGAAGCAGCTTAGAACCGACTAGAAATTGATCCAAGTGAGCACGTACGGAGACAATTGGAGGTTCCGAGCACGTGTAGGGACTTGAGCGTGCGGAATTGGCTAGCAGCACGAATGATGTCACTGCACAAGGAAAGATCTTTCCGCCTGGGATTGTACATATTGATGTAAAATTCTTGGAGAGACTCGAGGAATACACTTCGGTAGCGAAGGGCAAACGGAAGGAAATTAGAGGACCCTGAGTGAAGGTGGTGTATATGGAGTTTTTCGAGGGAGGGTTTATCCGCAAGAAATGAATTAGACGGAGGATCCACAATCTCCTCGACATCAAAAGTGATTGACTCGAGCATGAGAGATTTGAGGAGAGGGAGACCGAAGATAATCATGCGGAAGCATTTGAGGGACGTGGAGGTATTCTTTATGTTGAGAGATGTAAGATTGGCCATTAAGAGCAGGGAAGTTGGGCTTGACGAAGTGTGCTGGGGTCATACGAAGAATAGATTTCTGCAGATTTAAAATGTATAAAAATATGCGGAGAAGTATGAGCTAGGACTCTAAGGCGGTGCATAGAGTCTCCAAGAATCTGAGAGATTCTTATGGATTGGAAGAGATGGTGACGGGTACGAGGGTAGAAGCCGCGGGAGACGGTAGAACAGACTTTGAGCGTTTGTTTGTCTTTGCGGAGATGATCCAGAATTTCTTCAATAATTTCGATTGGTATCTCTGGCATTGTGGCCTAGTATTTCAAGCATGTCAGTGAGGAGAATGGTTTGTCCAGAGAAAATAACAGACAGTGGCGCTGGCTTTGATTTATTTGTTATGGGTTGCAGGAGACCTGGAGAGCCGACAAGGATATCGTAAACATGGGAAGCTTCAAATCCTACAGAACACCGACGCACCCACGAGAGTTGAAGAAGTGAGGGAAAGAGATAGCGTAGAAAACTGCCAAGGAAACGTCTCGGCTGCCGGACCGATACAGTGCCTGCCTGCCCTCAGCCCTAACAGCAAACAGAGGTAAGAACTTCTGGAGTTTGTATTGAAATTCCTCGATGCTGTAGAGTATCTATATCAGTGCGCAAAGAATTATCTAGTTTATGATACAAGGCAGGGGATTACTACCTCTGGTACATCCCCACACCACTACTAGGCATGGAATCCCTACAGTAAGACTTAGTGTCAAGACTCGAATACAGAGGCCCTCGTCGTCAACATCATGATGCGTGATAGCAAAAGAAACATAAAATACATCCAAAGATCATTAACATCCGTCGTAAAGGGAATTCCGGGGGAACGTATACCCGGCCTTATCCCATGTCGTCCAATTAGCATTCGTGTACGCTTCTGCATGACTATCACAAAACATTGAGAAAACAACCAGCACCGCCAACGGAGAACATACTTCGCAATATAATCCGCTGTAGGTCTCTTTGGGGGGTTACAAGTCAACCCATTTTCCGTCCCCGAACGTTGATACACTCGCACGTAGTCGATATACATCGAACTCGGGAAGGTCAGGTGCTTGTAATCTTGCGCCTGGAACGAAAATGCCATGCCAAGGTTGAGGATGATGTACTACAATAATGTACGTCAGCTTCGCACACTCCGGGTAAAAAAAGATGGTACCCACCAAAGGCTCCTCTGGGATAAGCCGCTCGCTGATCTCCACAGTAGAATCTGCTCCGATCGAGCCAGCAGTGATTGTCCATGACTCCACGCCATTACTATACCAAGTGATATACCCCTCATCGCGCTTATCCGGATTCGAAAACCACTCATACCCATATGCCCCATATCCAGTCCCATTATACAATGTCTCGTCGATATAGGTCACCGCTGACACCGCCTGCTGGTAGGTACCACCTTGATACGTATTGAACTTGGTTATCGTATCATTGTAGATAGTCGTCACACTGGACGAATTATCAAACTGATACTTGTAATTGAATGGCGCGATCTGGTAACTCTGCGAAACTTCTCCTTGCCAGATAGACGTGTCGATTTGGTGTTCGATGATATCAATTTCGGGAACGCCACGCCCCGTGCTGGTGGTGGGACCTGGATGATCTGATCCGCCGCATGTGCATGCGGAGAGGCGCTGGCCAGGGAGGAAGCTGATTGCTGCGCCGCCGTTCCCGCCGGTAAGCGCGGCAGCTGGTTCGCCCGATGCGGTGGTTTGGTTTGGGAATGTGCCCAAGTCACAGGAGTCGTAGCTGTACGGCCACGTTCCTTCCGTGGTAGCACCGTAGCCAGCGCGGCCCTGCGACCTAATGAGAACGATACATTGGAAGGGACGAGAAAAAGTCGTACCAAGTTTCCCATAGTCCATGCACCTAGAAGAAGTCATCAGAAGGTGTAAAGTACCCAGGAGACATTAGTCTCACCAGGCCATAAACCCGCTGCTCGTGGACTGCCCGGCATGCTGATAGAAACTTCGATATATCCGGTAGTAAAGCATAATTTGTTCCATGAGGTAACCATCGCTGTTGACGCCTCAATTACGCGGTCTTGTGAGAACATCGAGTTTGAAATGCTAACGTACCGCTCTTGAAATTGAGATCGTGAATGTTTTCTTCTGTCATTGTAAGCACCAACTTGCCATCTCGTGTGATGGCAGCCTAAATGTAGCAGAATAGATGAGAACAGGGCTACTAGATAGGCCAACGGGACATACACTCGGATCATACCATTCAAGATCACCCGTTGGCCAATAGTTGATGTCAACTGCCTCCCAATAGGGATCATCTCCAGGATAGAACGTACGCCCGTCAGTGTTGAACTCGTCACTGAACACCAAGTTATATTTCTTCCCATCACTTCCTGTACGCGAATAAACATCCGTGGGAGTGTCCGCATCTATGAGGCTTGGGAGCCCAGGAAGGTCTGGTATCTGCCCAGTGGAATTGATTCCACCAAGATTAAATCCAGCCACTCTGTTGACTGTGCGCGTGTAGTACGTGACGATAGGGAAACCGGCGAACAGAGTGATCAGCCCCACAAAGATGACCGCAAGTGCACCTGCGTTTTCCCAGCCGCGTGAGGAGAAGGGGGAGCAGGAACGGTCCATTCGAGCGTCAATTATGGGATCAGGGTTATGGAGAATATCATCAATGTCTGGGTCCTTTTCCCAGACGTATTGTGCCTGGGGAACAGTGGTGGTGTTGGTGTTGGCGACTGCGTTGGTCTGGACCAAAGGCGCGACAGGGGGTGCAGCAAAACGCGAAGTGGTGTACATTCCACCATCTTTGGCTTGAGTAGGATTGTACTACGGTGGATCAGAGAATGGTCAAGAATATAGACGGGTACTCACCGAATAAGGACCATATCCACCTCCAATCATACCAGTCGCGACACCCTGGGCGATAACATGAGAAGAGCGAGCACGTTGAGGCTCTGGCTGATGTTGAGGCTGATATTGTGGTTGAGGCTGAGGCGGAGCTTGTGATGCAGCAGAAGGCGTCCGTTGCGCGGCGGTCCGTTTTGAAGTTGATCGTTTTGAAGAATGTTTCCTACTGGTGCCAGAACGTGACCTCGGTGGTCCCGGTGTGCTCGGTTCGACTCCTGGTTGGCGGCGAGAACGAGAGCGGGAGGCGCTTGAAGACATGGTAGAGGAAGAAAGGCAAGTTTACTTTTCCGACTTCCGGGTAAGCGACATTCAATGTACAGCACAGTGCCGTAGGAGCTAAACACGGACGAACAACGTGTAGTACCAAATGGGGCCGAAAAGCCAACGATCTGATTCCAAAGATGGTGCGTAGTAGGAAAACGCGTCTACGTGATGTCAGAAAGTTCGTGGCGGCCGCGAAAGGAAAATTTGTCCTGGATACGTCGAGGTTTTAAGGAGGTTCGTTCGCCGGAAGGACGGATGAAATAGACAGAATCTGTTCAACATTGTTGAAGGCAGGGTCCATGTGGCGTACGTAAGACGCGTCACGTTTTCGTAAACAGCGGCAACACTAGCTGGAATCGTCTGCCATGGACTTTATACGCGCAGCCAAGCACAGCCAACTGTTCCGAATATCGCTTTTCAACTCAATCGAGATCACTTCAAACTGCTTGGAATTTCTGTCTGTTCATCCGTTCTGATCGTTATCAATTCCCCGAGAGATGTCACACGACTCACCAACTCGATGCTCGAGCGCCTTTTTACAACTGCCATCGACTCTTTACGATAATGAACGTTTATGAAATCCTCCGATAATGATTCGACTTACCCGGCGCCGAGTTTCACGACGACCAGCCTCGACTTGCCGAATCATGCTCGAATCCTAATTCATTGCGATTCCTTTGTCCCAATCTTGACAGAAATCTAGGGACGGCAAGGCTCATCTAGCTGGAGAAGGCTACATTTGTGTCGTAGAGGTTGGAATAGAGCTCGGTCTGCTCGGTCACAGCGCGAGAGTCGCGTCGTTCATTCCGTTCCTCGCTATAATAGCGATAGGGAGCTGCGTCTGCTTTGGAGCTTCTGTCGAGCATTTGTTAATCTCCGCGACTTCACTGGGGACAAAAACCTCCGGGCGTGGCCACTTACGTCCAAGGAAACAATACTACCTCATTTCTGTGATCGCGCCTCGCTCGGTTATCCACAGCATCCGAGTAGAGCATCGAGGCGGCATCAGCTTCATCGTTTCGAGCTGCTGCACTCTCTTGAGGAGGATATTTAGTGTCCAGGAAGTTTGATGTGAGAATATGCGCATCGGAAAGCCGGAAACCGTACCGTCTATTTATGTTCTTTGAATGCTGTCTTTTGCACGAGGAACACTGCTGCGTCGAGCTCGAAGGCGACAGAATGCTCATGGAGAGGCAGTGGTAGAATGCTGAAAGAGATGGTGGTAGAAGAAAGACAGGTAGAAATTGCACCTGGCTCGTCGTGCACTTCTCAGGAATTCCCAAAAAGGATGACATCATCGGTCATTATTGCACAAAAATCACGACTATTTCTCAGGATTTCGCTCGTAATATTATTTAATGAGAGTGTGGCGTACCCTTCCTTAGGTTTTAGCATGTGAATTGCTGAATACGCTGTCGAAACCTGAAAAAAAAGGCAAGTCAGTCGCTTCAATTTCTTTTAAATTGTCCATTTGGGCAGTAGGTATCTTGAGGACCTGAACAGAAAGACGGAATCTCCATGACTCCATCTGGAAGCTCGACGAGACGGAAGTATTGATTTCGAAATCGAACCTCTTCGGAAAACACGGCCCGACTTATATCGATTATTTGGGCGAGTCAAAGCAGAATCAAAATCCGTGGGAAAATCCATCCACATTTCCTTATTAGGAAACTTCCCAAATCTTGACAGGCAAAATTGAATTTTGATTCTAGCTATGACCACCACCGATATCTTAGCTACGGCGGCAACAGCCGAATCTCTGATCGCTGTCTAATTCTCTACTTTTACCGTGCCATAGGCTTTTTTGCTCTCTGATGAGAATGGATTATGAAAGGCCGTGGCATCAGCTACGAATATCACAGATCATCAAGGCTTGGATTAATGAACGGTTCCTTCTCTGGCGAGGTTTCTTAGGTTCCATGTACCCTGATCTCAACTGAGCACATCTGAAAACCGCGATTTATGGACAGGCCAGGCGCCGATATTGGTGCAGGGATCCGTATTTTTTGAACTCTTTCCTCTTTCCTATCTTTCACCAATTGACACCAACATTATGCTCTGGGTATCGAGTGCGACCAGTGCCAAGATGTGCATTTACTCCCTGTTACGTTACCAGACAAAGCCTTACAAAAACGACCTCTGGTCCGTTTCTGCCTTGAAGCTTGACTGACGGCTCTTTATGCGACATGCTTTGCTTTCTTACACGCCACTAGTAATTCTCGTTTGGTTTGAATACTTTCCCCTGCTCGCATTGAAGTTTCGCCCCAAACCTGACCCACACAAGCTCTCCGGCGCCGGATCTCACTGTGTTGCTTTCTATGCACTGGAGTCCTTACCTTCTGGGAAGCTTCACACCATCACCAAACCGCTATCTTCTTGAAACCTTTATACTATTTGGGGACATCCGACTCGGCGAAGCTCTTTCGTTGAGGCCCTCCCACATAGAGCCAGAAAGCTCGGCAAGTAGCCCTTCTCTTTCTAGAGCATATTTATTCTCTCCTTCAGTGTAACTAATAATCTAAATAGATCTTCTTTTACATGCCAGTATCTCACTATGAATTACTAGCTCCCTGACTCAAAGCGATCTTACTTCGGCGGTACAAAAGTCGCCACTCCTGCCTTCACTTCTTCCTTCGCATACCCTAGGGCTTCAATAGTCCAGAGAAGGCGCTTACAGCCGTTTGCATGGAGCTTGGCAGCTGCATGTGTTTTGCACGAGAGAGGAGATTGATTTCGACTTCTTCATAGACCATGGCTTATGGCTATTTCGGGGCTCTCGGAAACCCTTTTGTGCGCTCGACATCACTGAAACACGGTTTATGATGAAGTCCAAGTCTTCTTTCTCACGCATGGAAAGGTCCCTGACTGTCAAGTTGTATGCAAGCAGCTGTAACATTACGCATCGACTTGGACATGATAGTGGCCGGACCTACACATCTCACAATAATGTCAGCACAGACGCCGTTCCCAAGATCGATCCCTGCAAGCTAGAAGATGTGTACGTATCCAAACTAGCCTCGTTATATCCTACTCCTTTATTTGTAGACGGAGCCAAAACTCGTGGCACTGGGTGTCTCGTTCCAGCCTGAGAGTTGGGTCTGCGTGCGTTAGTGCCTGTTGATCGAGGTGCTGTCATGGATAGGCATCTCCTTCTGCAACGGATATCCGAGAAGCACGCTCGGCGGGTACTTCGGTATGGACGGCTCCCAGGCGCTTCCCGAAGTACGGCCTTCGTCTTCTCAACGTTCGGAGGAGAAGAATAGATACCGCTGCATAAATACCGAGGAGCCTTACCTGCCATCTATTTTCACCATGAGCTCTTCGGGCCCGACGAAGGACTTTGGCTTGATCTCCATTCCCCAAAGACTCCGCTGCAATCCAACACGACCGTTTCCCGAGTTCGGGATTGGACTCAATTTGTTTTTCGCGTTTGCGTGTACCTTCGGTAACGTCCATATTCTCATTTGGTGCGTATTCATGACTGATTTATAGCCTCATAGTTGTAGCGAATCTGTACTACTGTCAGCCACTGCTAAGTAAGACCGGGAGTTGAGAAGTACTCGAGTTCTGATAACCAAATTTTCTACAGTCCAATTCTCTGAATTTTTCGGGGTCTCGTATCTTGATTCCTCGAGGTCACTCGTATTGTCCTCTTGCCGTTTACTGTCGTTTCTGATGTATATCCGTTCAGAGCATCTACAATCCTCCAAGCTGGGTATGGCTCTTTAAATGCTTCGAAGTCAGCACCTCACACTATGACAGGTACGCCATAGGCCTCTTCTTCCTCGCACCTCTAGGCGACCTTATCAGACGCCGTCAACTGATCCTCGGACTCCTCCTCTGTTCTACCGTACTCACGCTCTGTCTCGGCCTCGTCCACAATTGGACCGCTTTCCTCGCCCTCTCCTTCCTAGCCGGCACAGTCAATATTGTGCCGCAAGTTATCATTCCTCTAGCAGCTGACGAGGCTTCTCCCTCCCGACGTCATTTCTGCATTTCCATCGTTGTCTCTGGGTTAATCATGGGGGTCTTGGTAGCACGGGTCTTCGCGGGGATCATAGCCCAGTATACAGAGTGGCGGACGGTGTATTACTTTGCTGTGGGCATGCAGTTAGTGGTGTTCGTGGGCTGCTACGCGATGATCCCGGATTATCCAGCGAAGAACGGGGACGACATAGCGTATTGGCAGCTTTTGTGGTCAATGATGAAGTACGCAGTTGGAGAGCCGTTGCTGATTCAGGTGACTTCGTTTGTCCAAGACCTTCGCACCGTCGTTATGGTTAAATCTAGGCGTGTCTTGTGAACTTGCTCGCCGCAGCAGGGTTCTCAAATTTTTGGGTCACATTGACCTTCTTGCTGGGTGGTCCGCTGTATAATTATTCCACGTGAGTGTCCGTCTCTCCTTCAGGATTTGATTTAATCATTGGACCTCTTCCAATTAGCCTAGAGGTGGGGCTTTTTGGACTCATAGGAATAGCTGGTGTCTGTATGACTCCGCTTGGTGAGTCAAGTTATGTTCTCTGGATGGTTTGGTCTTATGGTCGTACGACTGGCTCCGATTAGCAAGTCCATTATTTGATAAGCTGCATCCGTGGTATAGTGCGATCCTAGGCTCTATAATTTATGCTTGTTTCCAGGCTCTCTTAGTGGGCGCCGCCGGTGTCCACATTGCTCCTGTCTGTATTGTCACAGTTATCCTGCTTAGCAAACTCGTGCTGATCTTTGAAGGAAGGTCGTTGTGGCTACAGTAGGTATAGATGTCTTTTGCCGGATTCTGCAAGTCTCGCTTCAAATGTTAATATTCAGGCGAGCCTCTCTTTATCGTGTGTCCGTTTCCTAACTTGATGCCTTCCATAGCATCTCGGCCGATGCTAGTGCCCGGCTAAATGCCCTGTTCCTTATATCAGTGAGACGGCGAGCACCTCGCTCAGCTGCCACACTGAGCTGATTTCCTTTCAGCTCTTTCTTGGTCAAGTAATGGGCGCAGATGTTGGTTCACGCGTATTTTTGACAGCCGGATGGCGAGCCGGAGCAGGTTTATCGTTGAGTTGGACTGGTGCCTGCCTTCTATTGCTTCTGTTTCGTGGACCGCATTGTGAGCGCAAGACCTGGTTCGGATACGAAGGTGGGTTTGGAATATTAGGGAAGAAGGTGGAGCCGTCACATGAGGACTCGGAGACCGGAGAGAAGGGGACCTCAGAGGGTAACTTGCAGGAAATATCAG